>JARFIW010000507.1:4907500-6107500 GCA_036346225.1 Platerodrilus igneus | reverse complement strand
GACCAAAAGAATTTTTTAAATTATTTATATTTGATACAGTGTCAGATACTCACAACCGAGATCATGATTAATAATACATGTTCCAGGTTTGGACTATGCCGTATTAACTAACTAAGTTGATGTTTGCCCACTTTCGCAAGGGAGATTAAGTGACCCGGACGTTTTAAGCCAAAAACTATACAAAATATATTTTTGGTGGGTCAATTTCCAAAATTTAAGTATGAAAATTTTAAATTTTTAAATAGCACACACATATTCTGAATTTAACGCGTTTTCTAAACTTCCAACCACTTCATATAAAAAATCCCATATCTATTTTTAACCATTTTACAATTATTTATCACTTTCTGAGGACGAATAACAAAATAGAACAGAACTTATTTTTAATATATCGATTGCTTTTTGAATTGGAGGTCGTAAACCTAGTTTCAAAAATTATTAATATCGTCTTTGATTTTTGTGAGTACAATAATTGTATAATAATACCATGAGAAAATATTCAAAACACCTACTAGTAAAATTCAATAACGAATACAGTAGGTGGCTTTACTAAAAGTGCTTCAAAGAACTGTGATAATGGCTTTTGCAGAGGACTTAAAACCGCCAAAAAAACTATATATTCAAAGATTAACTGTGTTTTATTTGTAATGTGTAATAACCGATTCCCAGCAATTTGCAGTTCACCAGATTGCTAAATTTCTCTCTTAAAAAAATCAACAAGAATTTTAAAATCACAAGCTTTCGTTATTACAGAAGATAAGACTATTAAAAAAATCTTGTTTCGTTTGAAACCGAGCAAAATAGTACTTCAGTTGAAAGCCAAAAATCTATGAGTGCAGTTATAAAAACATTTATTTGATATGATCTAGATCTAGTAGTGTTTTTCAACTACATTGTCAAGGTGCACTAGTATATTGCCAACCTTCCTCAGATGTGGTACCAAAAAATGGAAATATTGTATTGCATTTTGTGCATGATGCAAAATCAATCACACGGTCACTGAAAGGATTCGTCCCCGAATGAATGACTACAATCCAAACGTTATTACGATACACTGCCTTTTAGATCAAGAGAATGCAAAAATTTGAGTGCAAAATTTATTAGTGCAAGTTATCATCATGGTCAACAATTCGAATTCTTTTCATTATTATATGAAGCAATGGCGTTTATGCAGTATTATTATTACACACCGAGGTAAGATAATTGCCAAAGAGCAAAGTAATAGCTTGATTTTATGAGCTACGTGAAAAATTGTTAATTTTTTTAGAACTGAAGAAAAACAGTTTACTAATCATTTGAATAATGAAGTGTGGTGATCAAAGGTTAAGCTTTTAACAGTTTTATTTAATCATCTGAATAAACTGAATTTAGTATTCAAGGAGAACAAGAAAATATTTTCTTGTTTACAGATAAAATTAATTCCTATAATGATAAATTAGAAATTATAGAATTCTTTTTTATTTTTTTATTTTATTTTCTATTTATAACAGAAACGAAATATAGTTATGAGACTTTAGAGATAATAACTGAAACTGTTACAAAGTTAAAAGAAACACTTTATATTACTTTCTATCTGTGATTCCAAAAGAGTACGATTAAGTTCAAAATCCTCTTATAACCAATAATGCATCCAAAACACATTTTGATTTCTCTCCGGAATAGGAATATGCATTTCTTAGAAATAATCAAAATTTAATAATTAAATTTGATGAAGAGGTACGGTTGCATTTTGGATTAAAAGTTCAATAGACTTTCCTACCATTTCAATGAAAGGTTTTACTGCCTGTTTAAACGTCGTACTTATACGAATTAGCATTTTCTTGGTTGATAAAAATTAAAAACAAAAAACTCGAACGACTACTTTCCGCAAAACAAGAAGTAAGAGTTGCTTTCTCAACGATTCACTTTGTATTAAAAAGTTACACGAAAAGCATCAAGTCCAAAACTCACATTAGAGATTAGATTTAAATTTCGTATTATTTTAGTAAATAAATACAGTCTTTTCATTTTAAAACTAGCCACTCTTAATAACTTAAAGTTTGTTAGCATTTATTCAACGAAAAAGTACATGAATTTTAATTTGTGGTGGATGTTCAAAAACAATATTGTATTAATTACACATTCCACCCTCTCAACTTCAGGTACCCTACTTTGGAATTCCAAATTATACACCTTAGCTTATAGTAGTAGGCAGTCTCCTCCAACATCTTAATGAAGCAGGTTTCTACACGATAGGTTATGAGGAGAATATAGCTATTGTGGACAGGTGCTGTGTAACTTCACGCAAGCAGCTCTAAAAATTAGCCATCAACCCCAATAAAACGGGGTTGATGCAGTTTTCTAATAAAAGGAAGTTAATGGCTAGGCTGCCAATACTCTTCCAAACCCCTGAAATTACTATTTGCCGAATTCTGTTTGTGTATCCACTTGTGTGCATGTATTTGAATGCGATACCTTAAAAACTCTTTATAGCCATAACCAAAAACAAATTTTAAGTACATATATTACAACAAAATCCTATTTTTTATTAACTGAAAAGTAAATCTTTAACATTAACATCAAAAATCAATGTTATTATTATATCAAAATAGAAGAATATTATAAAATTGTGACTGTTTTCAGTAACCAAAAGTAGTATTTTACCTCTAAAGCTTTTTTTACAAAAAAAAATAAAATGCTTAAACAAAGATATCCAGAATGCTAGTCAAACGACAAAGCAAGCGCATTGTTTATTCACAATATTTAATTCATATAGTATTGTAACATCGTCGCTGAACGATCTAGAATTGACGAAAATAAAGTCATTAAGCGAACAATATAATGAGTGACAACTGCTGGGGGCATATTTAAATAACAGAAAACAGACAAGAGATGATTTTTAGAATGACCTCTTAATCCACAAGCAAGTTGAACTGAATTGTTAAAATAAATACGCATAATATCTATATAAATTTTAAAAAAATCAGTTAGTGCTCATATCGATGAATTAGTAATCAATTTAGTTCAATCCTTGTATTAAAAAAGAATTTATTGTAGTATACATTCTAGTAATTATCATTTTTGATCTCTGTAGCGAAAAAAGATCCTCTGTAAATAATTGTGAATAATCAAACTTATATTGGACCGAATAAATACTGTAAAAAGAAGTTCGTTACACTATTTTCTTAGTACTTTCTTATATTGCGACAATACAATTTTATATGTAATTAACTTATTTTTGCATTTCTTCTGTGAGGTCAATTCAACACTTCAATAATGATTGCATTTAAATCATTATAAGGTACACACATATTCAATTCTATTAAACTAGGTGACAGAAATTCGCAACTGTTGAGTGCCTGTCGTACTTGCCAGGAATTGCACATATTTATTCATATTCAGGAGAATATGATCGCAGTAACTAAAATGCAGTTACAATTTGGATCTTATATTTCATAATAATAAAGACAATATACCATTGTACTAAAATATATCACTTTCTCTGTATTTGCGTGTACAAAGATGAGGGTAAACCACTCTCTATGTTATTTTCATAATTATTTTAACAAACAGAACATCGAAGCTGGTTTTTACAACTACTGGTCGAGAAGAATATGACCGTGAGAAAGAGAATTTCATAATATGAAAACATCAAAAGATTGTTCATTTGGATTACAATATGCTTTCAAGAAACAGTTTCATGGTTAAAAGTTGTCTCAGTCAGAAAAGTAAAGCTGCATCAGATTAACGTGAATAAATATTATGAGTCAATTAATGTGGAAAATAAAATGAACATATTAAATCGTGTGGTGCTAAAAAACTCATCATTAAGATCCTATTTCTTTCTTATTGCGTAAAAGTTAAATGTTCTATTAAAAATAAAAAACTTACCCAAATCATGTATGCTTGAAGTATCAACAAATATTAATATTACTTAAATATATTGTAATAAGCAAATTTAGAGAACCATAAAAGTAACTATTTACATCTAAACGTTAGAAGTGCTTTTGAAATATATTTGCAAGTAGCGTTAAATTCGAGCTGAGCCCAAACACGAAAGCTTGGGTCGGATCGAAAGTCCAATCTCACACTTGGTTTGAGCATTTTTCCTGAATTCGGCACAAATTCGAGTAGAGTTTAGAGCCGAGTCGAGTATAACATAGTTCGACCTCTGGAAGTAGAGCTGATTTTAATTGCAACCTAAAGTATCTTTCTAGTTTAAGTTATAAAATAACATTAGTTTTCTTTAAATTTTCACAAAAAATAATAAATCATCATGCGTTAGACCTACTTGAAATTGTGTTTCTGCTTGTGATAGATTGTTTTAGGCTCGGATCTAATAATATCATCATCAATAGGTCTTCAGTTCTAGAACTGGTTGGACGAATACCTCTATTGTTTCCTATTCTGAGCTAACCTACACATTTCCCTCAAATTCCCACAGCCTACATCTTTCACTATCTGTGTACAATAGTCTAATCTAAGTCTACCTCTACCTCCCTTTTTCTTCTCTCTGCTTCTAATATATTACGCGCTATTCCCTTATGCCTTAGTATGAGTCCTATAATCCCATCTCTCCTATGTTTTATCGTTTTCCGCATATTTCTTTCATCCCCTTTCGTTTTGAGAACCCCTTTGTTCGTAACTCTGTCCATGATATCCTCATCATAAGTATGCAGCACCAGATTTCAAAGGCTTCTTTCCTGTCCGCTTTCTCCCACCTTTCACCTTTCACAGCCGTACAGGGCCATGCTCCACACATGTTTTCAGCAATCTTTTTCCTTAAATCCATGTTTATTGTCTTTGAACATATTAATTGTTTGCCCTCTTATAGCGACACGGCCTTGCGCTAATCTTTGTTTTATATCTTTTGTACTCTTCCCATCTTGTGTTATTTGACTTCTTAGGTAGCAGAAATCTTTAATCTCTTGTGATTCCTCGTATCCTATTTGAATTCTGGTTTTTGACTTATTTACCCCTCCTTTACATACTAGTACTTTAGTTTTATTTTTGCGAATATCGTATCCTTATTTTTGTGAATACTGTATCTCTCTGTTAGAACTGTTTCCATTTCATTAAGAGCTGCTTCTAACTTTTCATTGCTAGATGCTAATACCGTTATATCATCTGCAAATCTGAGCATATCAATCGTTTGTTCGAGCATAGTAATTTAAAACGTCTTTCTGCATTTGACAGTATTCATCGCTTTTTCGATATATAAGTTAAAAATCAATGGTGATAGGCAACATACCTGTTTCACCCCTTTCCTAATATTTACTTCTCTGCGTTCCTGCTCTAATTCTATTGTCGCTGTTTACTCTTTATATAAACCATGTACTATGAGTCTATCCCTATAACTCATTCCAATCTTTTTGAGTATTTCGAACATTTTCTCCCATTTTACATTATCGAATGCGTTTTCCAAATTTACAAACCCTATATACATGCTTTCTCCTATTTCTAATGTTTCCGCCATTAACACCCTTAAAGCTAAAATGGCCTCCCGTGTTCCCCTGATTCGTCTAAACCCACATTGATCTTCTTCTAGTATTTCTTCAGCCCGTTTTTTTATCCGTCTTTGTACAATTCTAGTTAATATTTTGGACACGTGGGCAGTCAAACCTATTGTTCGAAAGTTTTCACATCTATCCCCACCTTTCATTTTTGGCATAGTGACTATGCTGTTAGGTTTGAAATCGTTGGGTATGTCGCCTGTCTCATACATGTAACTTAAAAGTTGGAAAAGACGTTCCGTTACTGCATATCCAGTGGCTTTTATAGATTCTGCTTGCATCTTATCTACACTAGGTGCTATATTATTTATCACACTTTAAATATAGAACACCCCAAGTCATCCTTTTCAATGTCTGATTTCTGTTCTAATGCTGTTCTAGTGCTTCTAGTTCTGGTCTTGTATATAAATTCCCTATATATTCGTGCCATCTAACCATTTTCTTTACATTTTCTATAATGGATCTTTCCTCCTGCACCCCTTATATTTTTGCTATATGGTTTTATATCCCTAAAATTCATTCTAATTAATCTGTATGCTTCGTCTGTCTTTCCTATTTCCATCTTTGTTTGTACCTCTTTACACTTTTCTTCAATTCATTGCTCTTTAGTTTTCCTGCATTTGCGAATAATTTGCCATATCATGGCTTTGTATCTCTGGCCGCCGTATTTAAGCAGGATTTAATGTTGTTCTATTCTGTTTCTACTTCCTTAGTATAAGAAATTTTATCGATGTCTTTAAGTAATTCGTTTGACTTTCTCTCAAATCTTTTGTGAATATCTTTATCTTTTAGTTTCACAAAGTGCCTTTTTCCGTTCGTTTTTATCAAATTTTTAAATTTTGGAACGGCTTTCATAATTACTATGTTGTGATAAGTTCCTACATATGCTTCTTGGTAGCTTTTAAAGTCTTTTACTTGATTTCTAACTCGTTGTCGAACAAGAATGTAATCTATTTGATATCTCCCTGTCTCCAGGCATCTTTCACGTGTATCGTCTTTTAGAATGATGTTGAAATAATGTGTTTATGATGGTTAAATCGTACCTAAACCAAATAAACCTACGAGCGCTCCTTCCATACCCTCGCCTACCGCTGCATTAAAATCTACCGTAATTATTAAATTTTTATGTCTTAATACAAATCTTAGTATGTCTTCGATATCTTTGTAGATCGCCTCTACCTCTTCTACACTGTAGCTGGAGATGGGCATGTGTACTTGTATTATTACCGTATTTACTGGTTTAGATTTTAATCTAAAAATGAGCATTGAGCACTCTTTCGTTCTTATGTAAGTAGTTTTCTACACAGATTCCTATCTTTTCCCCATGACTATCCCCACACCTGCATTTCCTTCATCTGATCCTGTATGAATTATCCTAAAGTCTCCGCTCCAAAAATCCCCCGCTTCTGGCCACCGAACTTCGCTAATCCCTACTACGTTTAATGCTAACCTATTCATTTAAATTTTCAGATTCTCTAGCCTCCCTACTTCCTTCATGCTTCTGACATTCCACGCTCCGACTCGAAAAATGTTTCCTGCTCTTCCTTTAAACTTGTAGATCTCATCCTCCGAAGTAGTCCCCTTCCGGAAATTCGAATGGAGGACTATTTTAACTCCGGAATGTTTTACCCCAGAGGATGTCATCATTTTAATAATTTAATAACAGTACAACAGAAAAATGATAAAACTTCTTTAAATTGAAGAATTTTGAAACATGGCCAAACACGCAATATTTTCAACCCACACGTCATATATCGATTAATTAAGAGATGTAGGTTTCTACTTCAGTTTCAGGAAGTAAAACCAAATCGTGTCGTTTTGCGAATAGTTATGCACGAATTAAGCGAAAAATTGAAACAATTTCGGATTTGATAAACCAACACCTTCCGAATTTGATAAAATTAAAACAATTTTACGCCCACCTGCACCAAGCACGGTGTTGAAAGTCGAAGTGGTGGCACGGATGAGTTATACGAAAATTGTGTCTAAACCACCTCTTATATCTAAATCTTTACTAAAAGAAATAAATACAAATACATAAACGCACAGGAGAATGAGAATCTTTAAAGGAACTGTTATAATGTTGGAAATGTAGTGCGCATTTTAATGCAAACCACCATTTTGTTTGTACCCGACCGCTCAGAAGTAGAGAATATTTCTTGAATAAAAACAAGCAATTTATTTAAGAGTAAAATTTATTTAATCTCTGTTAGGTTAACACTTATATCACATTCTGATCGCAAACCATTATTTATTGCAATTATTGGTGGAAATAAGGTGATACTTTTGAAAGTAGCAAAACATTTGCTGTAATAAGCAATAATGAAAGAGATGGATAATGCATCAACGACGATATTATAGTAATTCAGTTGAAAATACGATATAATGCGCTTATTTGTTGAACGTTATAAAGTTCGAACAAACCCCGAACGACGTTTAGGACTTCTCAAAAATGTTAATGCATTATAAATACATTATTCAACTCACCAATTTCAATATGGCTATTCAATATGATATCAATGCGGATTCTTTTAAGTATATATCGGATATTATCTTTAAAATGTGTATTAGTTTAGACCCAGTATTTTGTTGTTATTTGTAATAGTTAAACGTGTACTCCAAAATATTTGTAATATCTATTTTCATTATTTAATGTGCAAACACACCGTATTAGGTTATATTGTATAATTTATCTGTAATCGAGACAACCCATTGGTAATAGTAAAAATAAATAAATAAATGAAAATAAAAAAATAAAAAAATAAAATATAAAATAAATTCTTCAGAATTTCTAAATTCAAAACCGATTGCATCTAATTCTTTACCAATAACGAAAATTTCTCTATATATTATAGTGCAAATGGTAGGAGTAGGTAAAAATAAATTTCTGCTTGTAAGCAGTGTCAAAAAGCTCGGCTAAGTTCGACTAAAATGAAGTTTGTCTCAAAGCTTGGCTCGAGAAATATTTATTCGGCTTCGTTTGAATTCCAGATCAAGCATGGCGTTGTTTGCAAGGTTCCTATAATGCTATATTAAGAATATGATAATAATAAAATATTTTGTTCGAAGTTATTTCCATCAATCAAAAACATTTAATATTCAATATTGTGTATTCCCTCATCTTGCTCCTACCTATGTTTCTGTACTTGTATGCTTACTCAGAATTAAATCCTGCACCATTCTGTTCTGTTCTCTTAACGATGCAGTGTTAAGTTCCTGTAAATTTAATGTTGGTAGATTTCGGTTTTTAATTTGTTTTAGAAACTTATCCCAGACGTACTGAATGAGATTAAAGTGGTTGAACAAACAGTCGATTTCATACCATTTACTCAATATCACAAGAAGGAAGTTTACCTCGCCAGAAATGTGAGGAAAGGCATTGCATGTCTTGTAAAATGTGAGCCTTATATCAAATAGTTAGTTAAAGATCCACCATCGACGTGGTGGACGCTCTGTGCGAAGCGTCTAGACAAATGTCGATCCTCAACATTACGTATTCAAACAAAAACAATTTTACAAAGTATACACGTAGCATTGTACAAATTGTTCACCTCCACACTTTTACCGTTTTATCGCCCGGTTTTGAATAAAATCGGCACTCGTTAGTAAAATCCACATATGTCTACGTCCTTGAATCCATCAAAAGAGACTTCTAGCAAAAGCTAATCAAGCAACTCTCTGACGTCTTGTGAGCAAAAGCCCCATCGCAAATGCGTAGGAATTTATACCAGGTACCTTCACCATTCTATTAACCGTTTTTGTACTTACGGCAGCTTGCCAAACTTTCTGAAACCGATTTATAACCTAGAAGTCATGGTCGTGCGCTTTCTTAAAACAAATTTCGCTATTTAACAGTCGTCCGTAAACTTTTTTATTTGTTTACGGCTTTGTCTATCATGCTTCATGTGATGTCCTGTTTGCTGATAACGTTTAACCTTCCGAAAACTGACCTCAAAACATCAGGAGTACAGATCAATAGGTGTGATCTTACTTAATTAAAGTGCATATTTTAATCACTTATACTTCGCATTTTGTTTATGTTTCATACTAATTTACAATACAATAATTAAACATTTTTCTTTAACAAAAATGCACAATAAACAAAAACACTAATGGTGTCTAGTAAAACTCAAACAAAAAAGTCAAAAGTGCCCAAAGAGGGGTACTAATAAGACTTAGTGGAGCATACCGGACCGTATCACACGACGCCCTCTATGTGATATTAGGAGTCCTCCCTCTTGATCTATATATCAGGAAGAGAGCGGCGACATATTCGTTAAAAAACAACAATCCAGAAAAAGTCCGGAAAATCCTAAAACTAACATCAGAAATTCGGATAAAAAAGGACATTCAGGACACAATACTAACCGAGTGGCAAGATAGATGCAGCCAGAGCACAAATGGGAGGAGGGTATACGCACTAGTCCCAAATATCCGAGACAGGCTAAACTGTCACCACTTGGTCCCCTCACAAGGACTCATTCATTTCCCACGGGGCATGGTCCTTATCCAACCTACAGGAACCGCTTCGACTTCCAAGACAACAACTGCACATGTGGTGAGGTGGGGACATTATAATTTGAATTAGGGCCGCTATACTTGCGGCCACGTCCCCAATGCTCCACCCGGAGGTACTACATTGGGTTTAAACGCGAAAATAGTCGTGCTCTAATTTATTCTTACTTCATAGTTGATTCACCTAAATAAAAACTAAATAAAAATCTAACAAACCTAAAATCTAACAAACCTAACAAACTCTAACAATCTAACAAACCTAAAAATCTGACAAAACTGGAACAAAACAAAACAAAAACT
This sequence comes from Platerodrilus igneus, assembly GCA_036346225.1. NCBI lineage: Eukaryota > Metazoa > Arthropoda > Insecta > Coleoptera > Lycidae > Platerodrilus > Platerodrilus igneus. Next base: position 6,097,193 of record JARFIW010000507.1, on the reverse strand, counting down.
AAAAACAGGGTTGTAAATAATGGTATCCCTAGCGCTGACTTTCAGTGTACCCGATCAACAAGCAAAATGAGAGGGAGGGATCCGTAATACCGGAGAGCAGACGCCGGTTCTGCTTACCAGTGCGACCTGAAGGGTCGTCTTAAAACTATCCAAATCTAGCTAACTAATTTAAATCCATCCCTAGCTTTCCCTATCGTTTCCTAACTGATTTACATTATGATTACAATCTTCGCAATTCTGCTCGTCCTTCCCAAATATATACTGCAACCAAAATGGCGACAGAACGTCAAACAAAACAAATAAGCCACATAATACATGCTATATATAAATAAATATAAAGTGTAAATATAAAATATAAATAAATATAATTATGTAAATTGAGGTGGGGACACCAGAACATCTGGTATTCCACTGCACCGAACTTCAACAGGACCTAGGAATGGACAGGACAATCCTACGGGACATACCCCTCTCGGACATGCTCTGGAATGAAAATATATTTCCTTAATTAAACAGAATCACTCACCAAACTACCACTATACTACACCAAAGGTACACAAACGGAATCTGACAGGACACACACAAACAGCATACAAACCTCACACATCCCAAATACCACAAACACAGATCACACGAAACACCGAAGTTTGACGTAACGCACCGAATGTGCAATACAAAAGCATAGTCCACCCAACACACATGGGAACCGACAACAAACAAACGGTATTCTTCCAAGGACATACCGGGAACCACGTGTCTCCTGAAGATTTACCAGAAGGCTCGTGAATCCTGACGACCGGGAGTGATACCAATGAAAACGAAGTGAAAATAGTGAAAACGAAAAAAGTGCGGCAAACGTACCTCAAAACAAGTCCCCCCCAGAACACTTAATAGCATTAAAATACTAACATTAGTAGGATAAGGACTCAATACTAACCATCTAACCAAAAAATACAACTAACTAAAATAAACAGAAGAAAATACAACCATATTCGTAATTGCTTTAAGAAATCTAACACTAGCTTCAGTGACATAATGTTTATATTTCCTATGTTGTAGCGCAGATAGAAATTACTACTGAGGAAATATTCTGACAACATAATTACAACATATCAGCACTACAATATACACACATACACGCACACGCACAAGCACACACATACAACAGAGACTGTACGTGGCCTCCCTGGTTTACGGCTGCCGACGGCCAGGACACGTACAGGAATGCGTACTTCTCGGTTTCTGATTTCTGGCTACCGGCTGTTGGAAATCGGAAGAGGGAAACAGTCCCAAGGACCTCCCCACAGACATAAGCACACAAACACACATACATGAAAACACAAACACCCACACCATTATAGCATACCGGCACGACAAAACACACATACAAACACCAAAACACGCACGTACACGCACACGCACGCACACGCATACGCACACGCATACGCACATGCATACACACACATATATGTATACACACCAGGGACTGTACGTGGTCCCCCCTGGTTTCCGGTTGCCTATGGCCAGGACACGTACAGTAATGCGAACTTCTCGGTTTCTTATTTCCGGCTGCCGACGGTCGGAAGCTGGGAAAGAAGGCAGTTCAAGATACTACCACAGACAGGAACACACACTCACGCACAAATACGCTCGCACAGACACAGACACACACACCACACACACACACACACACACACACACACACACACACACACACACACACACACACACACCACACACACACACACACATACACATACACACCAGGAACTGTACGTGGTCCCCTGGTTTCCGGCTGCCGACGGCCAGGACACGTACAGGAATGCGAACTTCTCGGTTTCTGATTAACGGCGATGGTCAGAAGCTGGGAAGGAAAGCAGTCCCAAGGACTTTACCACAGACAGCAACACACACATATAACTTAAGGTAGCAAATAATTCCGTTAGACTTCTAAGAAGTAACAGGTTTGCTGTAATTTTTAGGTAGCAGACTAATTGTAACGTTAGAATAAATAAAAAAAAATGGTATCTAATGTAGTGCACTTTCTAATGAAGCATTGTTGTCAGAACGTTTTAATGGGGAAGTCCCACCTCAAAAGCGCTGTTAAGACAAAATTTGAGAGAACCCAAATTAAGGTGCGTTAATGAAAACTATTTATCTTTCGCAATAGTAGTCCAGATGCAGCACGATAAAAATACTCTTAGCTTGTACAAAACCACTTTAACTAACCGTTTTCGCCCACACACTATCTCCGTGTTACCTATTCTTGTCTATATTTGCCTGTATTTCCAAAACAAAATAAATGTTACATAAATAAAATTAAACTCGTGCAGCGTTAATCCATTATTCTTGTATAATTACGCTAAAATACAAAGACGCATTTAAATCTTTGCATTCGAACGTATAATCAAAAATCGTACGTAAATAGCTGTCCTGCAATAATTATGAGCGTTACCCAAAGGAATTAAAATTTTATAAATATTTAAAGACATACCGCTGATGCAATAATACATAACACAATAACAGGAAAGATAATAAGTTCTAAACCAAGGAAGTCAAACAAATTGGAGTCGTTTACACTAAAATAGTTGAAGGACTTGTTATTATTGTTAATTTTAAATAAACAACAGGTGACCGGAAAATAAATGCACTACACAGTTAAAATGTGCGACTGAAAATTAGAAGCAAAAGTAATAAAACATGCTCTATGCTCAAATAAGCTAACATGACAACGATTTATTGCAATAAATGTCAAGCCATGTTAACATTTGTTTTAAATCGCACTATCATTAATTTTTCTCTGAATTTATCCGAAATTTTATTTAACATTTTCATTTTGTATGTTAATTGACCAAAAATAAACTGTGTGACTAGTGAGGAACTAACTGAAAATCAAACTTCAAAATCGATACCGCATTGAAACTGCAAGATTAGTGGACACACATCCTGACGCTCATAAGCGAACAGCATACAACGTAACAAAACGTTTAATGATCTAAAAAAAGCATCTGAGTATCGTGTTATAATTTGTCGTATTATATTCGATTAAACGTAAAAATTTCCCATTCAAAAATATTTTATTCAAGATGCCTGTGGATTAATGTTTTTATTAAAAGGGGCGACAATTTCCAAGAACACGTTTCTATGTTAACCTGTGCTTGGTCTTGGTAAGTTACATATAAAAGTTTATGTCAAGTAGCGGAATAGTAGTTTTATGTTCTAAAAGAGCAATTGATAAAAAGTATTTCGGAAGTGAAAATATTGACATAATAGCGCCGAGCCGCGACAATTTAAAAATGTAGTTCGCAATAAAAGAGAATTGATGGCTATCACTTAATATGTTTGGTGTAAATAACAAAAAAAGTATGATAAAATCGAAATTAGCATCTAGCATCAAAAGCTTCAAAACTAAAACGTTTAACTCTATGATATATTTAATATTGATGAAAAGTGGTTATATCTTTTTCAATAAAAATGTAGAAGTTGCTGGACGAACTAGACAAGCAAACGGAGAGTAAATTTGTCTGTCAGCTTTCAAATAGAATTTACTCATGAGGAACTAAACCAAGGTTACGCTACCGCAAAATCTTTCATAGTAATTTTATAAAACTGTCATTCAAATTAAGATCAGGAAAATTTTATTGCTTTACCTTCTCAAAGTACTTATTCTATAGCTTTCGTTGCTCTTCCTTAAGAAGATAAAAGCAATTAAAGGATTTGTAAAGCAGATGTCGGAACAAATTCCAATTGAAGAAAAACTGGAAGGGAACTGAAGGGAACAAGAATGGAACAATTGGATGTTAAATAAAATTAGTGTACCATAAACTACACTTTCGTAAAACTAAGATTCCCTTGAGTCGAAAATTAAAAGGGACATAGGAACTAATTTCTTTTCTTTAGTAACTTCAACGCCAACACTTGTATATTTTGTTTACAGAATTACAAAATACATGTACTAGAAGTTAGACATTCAAAATAACTTTGTTCATTTACATTAGTAAACATATTGTACGTCATTATTTTAAGGTTTCATCAAAAATGTATTCAAAAACTGCTTAACCCCTTAACGACCGGTTCATAAAAAATTGATATTATATATATATATATATATATATATATATATATATATATATATATATATATATATTGTGATATAGTTGCAATAACCCGGTGCCCCCTTTCTGTAAAATAAAAAGGTTAAAATTTTCTTTTTGTCAATTTTTATTTTTAATTTTGAATACTTGGCTAGCTCAGTTTTAACAACGCATAGAGCTTGCGACAATACGACAATAAAGCATTTAAATTTACATTCTACCTCTACTTCCTGTTTCTTTATACCAAAACAACACCATTAAGCACAATTACTATAATATTCTCAAAAATATTAACAATGTATGAAATGTTTAAGAATTCTCTAAATACAACTTCCTTTTAATAATTAAATAAAAATTCTTTTAATAATTATCATTCCCAAAATTAATCAAAAAGCCAGCAAAAATTGCCCTTATTATTATTATTATTATCTGAAGCCTCCATGAACGTTATTAAACTTCTTTCAAAATTTACGTCTATTAAAAAAGCGATCTTTGTTGACCCTCACATAAAATTTTCATGAAAGCAATTTTTTCATTATTCAAATTAGAAATATACAACGAAATATTCACAAATAAAAATAACAACCTGTTACCCTATAACAAAGTACAGGTGCTGAACATAGAACAAAGGGTTAGAAAATCGGGATCTCCAACTCATTTTTTGTGCTACCATAAAAGTAGCAAATCTATTGGATGCCCATTCCACTAACCTTTTTTCAACATACCTTGCACAGGGGAAGAAAGCATATCAATACGATTGTGAACCCAGCAGTACACTTAGTGCTCACCATAGCCTAAGAACTCAACTAACAGTGCTCACCATAGTCAGTAAACCACTTCAGCAAGCAGTGCTCTCCATAGCCTGCTTAATTTCGACCAGTTACGCTGCCGTACCTGGGGCACGTCGCCATAATTCAGTATAGAACTGCTCCTCATAGCCTGCTTAATTTCGACCAGCTACGCTTCCCGTCGCCGCACCTGGGGCACGTCGCTATAATTCAGTACCGTAAGCCACGTATAGCAGTGCGCCCCATAGCCTGCTTAATTATGACCAGTTATGCTGCCCCGCGCCGTACCTGGGGCACGCCGCATTAATTCTTTATAACTCCACGTTGTCCCACAAGTAGAACACGAAGCCTTCCGAAGAGTCCCGCAGATCGCCGAAGACGTCTGGACCTCTTCAAACTATAAATACTTTCTAATTATCGTTATTCACGTTCAACTCAGACTCACAAGTAAATCCCGCTTCCCTCCGAAGAATTCCGAAGCCTACCGAAGATTTCTGAACCTCTTAATATTGTATATATATTCAATGTACAGTTCTTATGTACATATCACAATTCTTTATATCTCAACGTTGTTCCACAAGTAAAACACGAAGCCTTTCGAAGAGCCCCGAAGACCGCCGAAGACGTCGGGACCTCTTCAAACTATGAATACTTTCTAATTATCGTTATTCAAGTTCTACTCAACTTCACAAGTAAAATCCCGAGGCCTTGCAAAGAATTCTGAAACCTACTGAAGACTTCTAAACCCTCTAATATTGTATATATGTTCCATGTATAGTTCTTGCGTCCATATCATGATTCTTTATAACTTCACGTTGTCCCGCAAGTAATACACGAAGCCGTCCGAAGAGTCCCGAATATCGCCAAAGACGTTTGGACCTCTTCAAACTATAAATACTTTCTAACTATCGTTGTTCAAGCTCTCACTCATCCTCACCAAGAAATCTCGAGGCCCTCCGAAGATCTCTGGACCTCTCCGAACTGTGTATATATTCGTTTACTTAGTATTTAAGTTCCTACTTGGTTCCACGAGTAACCACGAAACCTTTCGAACATTACCGAAAACTTCCGGAGTGCTTCAAACTGCATAAACTGTTCATTTTAACTGTTTAACTTGTATATCTGCGTACTTATGAACTTTCTTTTATTTGTTTGCTTGTGAATATTAAACATAACAGTGCTAAGTCTACATACTTTCAGACGCTGCCCACTCGTACAATAACAAACCAAACCTTTTATGCTATTTAAAGGCAAAAGTTCAATGCATTGCGTTTACAATCCGCGCCCCCCCCCTCCCCACGCAATTCGATAACTTTGTGTATCGGTTATCACGAATGCGGCGCTCCATGTCAAATCCTAATGTATCAAGAGTCGTGATTTGCTGGTATAGACCGCAGATTTCAAATAACCCTCCAAAAAGTAATATGAAGAAGTTAGATTACAATTGCTTGGAGATCAATAAACAACTGCATTTCCTGAAAATATTCTTTTACTGAATGTGTCACGGTGGATCACTTCAGCGCAACACTAGGATACCGTAGCTAGCAAAAGTCGCAGTTTGGGAGTGGGAAACCAAAGAAACAATTCGTCTCGCTGAAATTTAAGAAATTTCAAAAATCCCAACTGTAAGTTTTGTTTTTCCTTTCTTCGATACTACATATTTAGAAGTAGCAATGATATAAGACAAGCTTGTAATAAGGACGCAATTTAAAGGGTATACGCCGATATATTACTACAAAGCACTAACAGCGCGGCACGAGTACAAACAACACTAAAAGAAACATTAACTAAAATAAATATACTCTTAAAACCCTAATCTAAACATTATTTAAGAAAGAGCAAAATGCTAATACGAATTGATACAAATGGAAATCGTAAAAATTTAGAAGTCCAAGATGTGTTAGTATTAGACGAGATCCTCAAACACTTAACTGAGTTCTTCTACTACTATAAACCACACGTAATGAGGGTGGTCATCGTCTTTCAGAAAAAAACTGTAATACTTAGAATACTCAGAAGGTGTTCGTAAAAATGTGCAACCTATGTATAACTTCAGTACAGCCTAACCCTAAATAAGCTAACACAGATACAAGGTTAGTAAATATCATTGCAGAAATGGTACCTGTCAAATACACGGACGAGGCAAATAGTAAAAAAATGCATGTAATTGGCCGCTTTTATTATAGAACATCTCGGGAACACGTTATGTTTGCGAGGACAAAGCAAAATAATACAGTTCAAAGAACGATTTATAAATTATTTAAATAACCACCTTTACAACTTGAATATAAACCATAAGTTTGGAAAATAAGCAAAACCAAAAATTTGTAGAAACAATGAGAGCTACGTAAAGTAAGTTGCCTAACTCGAACATACTATAGATTTAGAATAATCAAAAATAGTGGTATCGTGATATTTAATTATTTAACGAAGATACTGAAATATTTTAAAGTAGGAAAATGAATGCAACAAATTCGGAATAGTGATAATGCAATGTCTGTTTATTGAAGAATAGTACTGAAACCTACAAATAGAGGGAAATATTTAAAAATAAAAATATTAACGTAACAAATGTTCTTGTTATACGCTGATAGCGGTATTAGCAGTATGGTATGTGGTACCGTTATGTTGGAACCGCATGTCATCCAAATCAATTTAATCTAAAGTTGGACACAAAAAGTCTGTTAACATCAAGCGATACAGCTCACCAGTCACTATAAATGCATCTCATACCTCATTTCGGAAAAATAAATGGTCCGATTATACCACACAATACACCACCACACCATAGAGTGATTTCCTCCCGATGAACGGCTTCTCATGGATCTCTCGTGGACCAAATCTACAATTTTGTTTGAAAGCTGCACCCTAAATTAGAAATGAATTTTATCTGAAAAGATAATTTTTGTTCAAAATTATGATCCGTTCAATTTGCTGTAAAACCCAAATCGTAAAATTACAGGCTTAGGACAGTCCAATGATTTCCGATTCTGGGTCACAATTCAATATGGGTGTAAACCAGTCTTTCCCGAAATATGTCCAGTGGTCGTTCTCTTAAGTCTTATTTCTTGAGGATGACAAATAATCGATAAATTTTGAACCTCTAGCAGTACTATCTCACAAGAAGAATGTTCGTTCTCCACACTTTTTGCATTTCGACGCCTTTTTGGTGTTTTCAAATCGTGAAGAATTAAATCCCTTTCTAATTTTTCAGTAATTCGATGGATAGAAAGTACAGAAGGGCGATTACGTAGACCACAATTTTCACGAAGTGCACATTGAGGAGAATACAAAAATCGTCTGTACTCAATAAACTTTTTAATATTAACGAAACGTTTCCGAATCGAACTATCGCACACTTATTTATGATGAATTGTCACGGTATTCTGAACACGAATGACAACTTGTAAGAGTTATAACATTTTAGACGCGGTTGAAATTTCATTTCAAATTCACGTGAAAAACCTTTATCTATGAAATCCAACCGAACAACAAAATCATTGCAATATCTGATTACAAATTAGAGGATAGAGTCGTATTTGGTAGTCCATACTTAAAATGGGTTTTAACTATTAAATTGAATAGTAGAAAACTTTAAACTAAACCCATTTATGGGTTTGGTTTAAAATTTTCTCCTTTTCAATTTATTAGATACAGGACATAGTAATTTTATTCTCGTTTAATTAATGTTTTTTACTCTCATTCCTCCGGTTTTTGCTTCTAGTTTGTTATAAATTTAGGAACACTTATTTTGTTGCCGTCGGAAGAGGCGTAGTTATTGTCAAAATATTTCCCCTTAGGATACATTTTGTTAAATAAATAAACTACGTTTTATGGAATGCTTTCTATACAGAAGTTGCGACACTCAAGATTTCACTTCCAGGCGTTTCAAGAGCGCCTGGTTCTGCATATAGTTTATCTTTTATTTTTGAAAATGAAAGAACGTTACTTGCACTATACAGAACATAAAGCAATAACCCCAATTATGATTGGTATCATAATTCCTGATTTTGTATATTGTGTGAGATTATGAAGAAAAATGACTGCGTTTTCTAAATATGGTTCTCGTTCTAGAAAAACTGCTATAAAACAGATGTTTCGCTCTTTCACAAATAGTAGGAGGCATATACACCGTTTTCAACACAAAACAAGCAATCAAGCGAGGTTTAGGCAATAACTCTCGCACTTAATGGTGAATACTACTTATAAATCAATATACGTTAAATACTAGATATCAAATCATTGGTAATTATCAAATAATTGAATCTTATTTCAAAACACATTTGTCACGGTAAACCACCGCAGAACATTACTAGGATGCCTAAGCTAACAACAAGCGGGAGTCGGGAACTAAACGAAATTGAAGTAAACAATTCTGTTCGCACAAATTAGATTATCTTTTGTTGATTCCCTTAACAAAGAAATTCTGACTGTACATTTTTCAGTAGTATAATATATAGAAGTAGCAACGGTACAAGACAGACTTACAATAAGTACGCATTTGAAAATACATACATAGGTAGACTACAACAAAGCACGAGAAGTGCGCTACGGATAAACCAACACTAAAATTAACTAAAATACGATTAAAATTATTGAACTAGTAAAACAATAGACTTAGTCTTTTAAGAAAGAGTTTATACTTTATACGCAAAATACTATCTATGACATGTGTACGAAAGATTTTAATTGCCTGGCAGGAAAATTATTCCAAAGTAGCATTGTGTAAAGAAATAGAAAATAGTGTTTGACCCACTATACGTAACCTCACAATAAGTATTTCTATATCTATAGAGTTGTCGTTAATAGGTTAGTAAAAAATATTTAAAATGGAAGTCATAAAAAATTTTAGAAATCCACATGTGTTAAACGTGATATCTTCAAAATTTTATGAGTTGTTTCCTAATTCAATATAAACAACACGTGTTGGGAGTGACCATCTACTTACAGAAGTCCAAGGTACTTTTTACTTTTTTATTATCCGTATATTGTTGGTTGACTATACCTAGGTCTGCAGTCCAATTTAGTCGTATATGCTAAAAGTATATATAAATATTTACCAGAAAAATACAAATCTTCAAAATAAATAAAACAAAATAAAATGCATGTTCTGAAGGTGGAGCTTTATGCCCTTAGCTTGTCATACATGAATGGAGTGGAGCATGTTGTTGGTAGCCAAGGTAAAAGTGTTTATATGATGCTAGTGTGAATTAGCGTGTGTGTTTGCGAGCATGAGTGTATAAATGTACAGAAAAAAGAGTGACTGGAGCAAGGTAAGTGTAAGTGCTGCAGGTTTTGGATAGGAAGGTTGGTAAGAAGGATTTTGCTAAGGAAAAGGTTGAATTTTAGCGGGTAATGAGTTACCGAAAAGCTATAGATAGCGGTTTTAAACTTGTTTTGTAAAGGGGTTAGAAGCAAACAGTGGTAGTTAGGTGAGTGAGAGTTTCCAGGTAGGAATGAGCATCACGGAAATAAAAAGATAATGGAGTTAAGTGGAAATGGGACAGGTTGTCTCGAAAATTTCCATGCAAGGTCAAAAATTAGATTGAACGTCTGCTGGAAAAAGGGATGTGGGAGAGGATGTGTGTAAATATGTCATAGGTATGTCTGCTGGTATTGGAAATAAATCGGAACTCTTGCTAGGAGTGAAGGAGGGAGTTGTGTATGTGAAATTTAATTACGGTGTTGGGAAGAGTATGGAACTTGTCACAGAGTAGCGCCCTGTCATGTAGGGATATTGAAAGGTTGCACTGAAGGATACGGATTTGGATTACGGAGTGGAGATAGATTTTATTATATAGAATTTGTAGTAAGGTGTGTAGGACCGCGGTAAAGGTGGTTTTGTATGTTTTTGAGTTGTATAGAAGGAAAAGTCTTATAATTGGGTTTGCGAATGTATTTAAGATGTTAAAGTTCGGAAGTGGATTGAGTTCCAAGTTTCAGAAGATGGGGAATAGCAGGAGTCTTGTAATCTTGTAAACAATCTTGGGTTAAATGTTTGAATATGCTATGGTAATTCGAGAGTAGAGTTAGTGTTCGAGAGGAAAGGAAGGATTTAATAATCAGAAATAGGTTAGAAGGAAAGTTAGGGGCTTTAATTTGATTGATGAGGTTTGGCCATCAAAGGAGGTCAAAGGCCGAATTGAAATCTGACTAGGACGATTACATATTTGTGGAAAGCATTGGTCTGTCGAGATAAGCGAGTGAAAAGTTCGCTCTGCACTAGGGCCTATGTGGAAACCGTGCTGGTTAAGAGATAGTAGGGAGTGCAGTTCTATGTGTGCATTGCGCTTAAGGAAGATAACTTGTTCGAGGAGTTTTCCGAGGGTTGTAATTAAGGTCTGTAGAAGTTAGGATCTTCCGGTGACTTGTTTGCTTTCAGGATGAGAGTTATGGAGGCCGATTTGAAAAAGAAGGGGAAGGTGCCTGAGGATAGGCACTTTTGGAACAGGATGTGAGTGGGTTCCCTAATTAGAGGCCAGGATTTTTGGAGAATAGTGATCGATATAAATTAATAATTAGTGCTTGGGTAGTTAATTATAGTGTTTCGATATAAATTAATTATAGTGCGTCGATAGTGATGAAGAAGCTTTAGAATTTCACTGTTATTACGATAGTTGAAAATGATTGTATAATGAGTTGATAATAAAGAACTGTTGTTTTTCAAAAGAGTTTTTCTTACAATATGGAATTATGCGCTATCGCCATTAGTGTTGTTGTGTACCAAATTTGATGTACCCTAGTCGAATTTTTTGAGTATTTCTGTGCACTGTTAAGGCTGTGTCTATTTTCAAGTTGTGTTAAACTATAAGAATTCCAACGGAAGTAAAATGCTTTTAGAACCGAATTTTAATGTGAAATTTGATATATTCGTTTGACGTATATGCCCAAGAATGACTAAATTTCAGAATGTTACAATATCATTTTTCGTATACTATTAAATACTTGCCGTTTTTGATTTTGTTGAATGACTTTACGAAATTGTAATTCAGTTACTGACCAAATTCGCAATTTGATACTCTGGTGTTCCGGCTGTCTGAGGTCACCTTGCGAATGCTTTGTTGCAACAGAGATAACAATTATTTATAAGTTACAATATTGATAAGAACTTATACATTAACATTAAATACGACAAGTCTTTGAGTGCGTAATTATACTGCAAATGTCTTTAACACTAGACTTGAAAGCACTTTAATGTGTAAAGTTGCGGAACGATTTTCTATGTTGCAGCTTCACGATGGCGGTGTTAGGTGAAGATGGCCATGATTGTAAAAGTAACGCTGGTGCGGGTTACGCTGAATACAATGCGGAATCTCGTAGCGTTGATTTCAATCGGATTTCCATAGCTTTGGTACTTAGCAGCTGATGGGCTGATGCTGGCGTACGGCGGCTTCCATGGTTGGTAGAAATTGAAGCGGTCTGATGGCGGAATGTTCCCAATTCTGACATGCTTGTTGGCGTCACGTGGGAGGCGGTCTTAATGCAGTGATGGTTTCGGGGATGTATCGGCCCAAGTTATGACATGATCCTATCCATACTGTTATGAGAGGTCACTTCACTTTATCCCGTTACACTTGGTGGTCATAACGAGATAATCTGAAGAAAAACCCTTAGTGCACGAGGAGCTTGACGACTTCCATCTTGCACTATTCTTAAGTTATCTCCAAGAAGCTTGGTGGCTTTCTTAAAGAGAGAACGCCAAGAAGTGATTTGCTCTACTGTTTCTTTGTATTGTACGTTTTATTTGTATTTCGAGGGGTGTTGGACGAATGCATTATTGAATGAAAGATATTTTATGCGTGCACGCTATTTATTTGCATGCTGCGTGGTTATTGATCAGTTAGTTAGGAGTGTGGTTGGTTGTATACTCGAATACCATTATGAAAAGTATATTTTTAAATCACCAATACAATTACTTCCATATTTTAGTCCACAATGCGAAAAAATTAATGCTGAACATGTTCATAATATAAATTTGCTATGATTTACTATAACTATATACTTCTAAATTAAACTATAATCAAACTGATCAAAATTTCTCCAGTCTATCACTTTGTATTTTGGCAAGGATGTCAATATTTAAAATATTTATAGATAAAATATCTGTTGACTTCAGTGTTGTCACTTTCGGAAACATTACATCGGTCCTCGAATGTGGAGAAAATATGAATTAAGACCTCTGAGCGGCAGTATTAAAACTCGTTCATCCGCCACTAATGTATTTACTCGGAAAAGTGTGTGAGTCAATTAACAGATAAATATTAGCAACTCCAATTTTAGTAAACAAATTATACATTATTCTTGTTTATTTGAATATTCTAAAGAATTATTATATAAGTGTGTTTATGTGTTTACAAAGCTTGATTCCTTATAACTCGCCCACTAAAACGCATTGAAAATCTTGTTGATTTTAATTAAACAAAACAGAAATAATTAAAATAAGGTTCATTATAACTATTTAACTGATACATACGATTAGCGCTTTATGTAATCCTTTAAAAACATTGCGTTATTACGTATATGCAAATAACTTGTATATATATGTGCATTAATTAAATAGGATGCGCTGCACTTGTAAACATTATGCAACATGTGCAACATTATTGCTACCGCATTTGTAATAAAAATTAAACCCGACAAAAAATTGTTTGTTTAAGAAGTAAAAATATCATAATTAGTTTTAACTTTAATTAGCAAAGAAATACGAATTATCAACAAAGAATACAGCAACGATTTACTTCAACTACGCCCGTTGATGATTTTGATCATCGCTATTAATTTTCAATAATTTAATACTTTTATTTGACACATTTCTAAAAACATGTTCATCCTAAAGCACTCTCTGGAGATGAGTATTATTATGCACATAGACACAGGCGACAGTTTCTTTGCTGAATTCTTATTTTTACGATACCCAAAATCTCCCTAACGACTATTCCTACTTTTCCAGAAATCATGTGCATTTTTGTTATGTTTCCACTGCATGATTTCCGTAAGCATAATGTACTGTTAGGGATTCTCTTATTCAAAATACAATAAGATCGAGCGTGATAAATTCCATTCCATGTTCGTATTTACTAGTGGAAACACGAATTATCAATAGAATGAATGAAATGCAAGATCAATGATATTTTATCCGTACAACAAATTAAAACCTAATTCAAATAAAGTTGATAATTCCACTTCTGTATTAAATAACCTTATGAGAATTGTCAAAAATGACGTTTGCTATCGGATAAATAGGAAGAAGAAAAATTAGTAAGTAGCTAAAAAATTCGGATAGATATTTATTTATTTACCTTCACCATGGGTACACTACATCTAGTTATTCAAAGACGCTATTTTAATATTACAAAAATTAATTTGAATTGTAATCACCTATGATAAATAAATATTGTTATGGCACGTTTCGAAAGTAGTTCTAATGCAAATATAATTTCGCAAGTAGAAAATTTATTATTTCAAAACACCAGAAAATACAGAAAATGTATTTGGAATCAATTTAGCGTTCTTTGTAAAGAATGCCGTTTCAATTTAAGTAAAGCCCAGATATTGAAAAATGCGATGGATATATTCATGAACTGAGCATTCAATATGAAAAAGGTAAATAGGGAAGATTATAAAGAATACGTTGTGAAGACGATGTGGAACAGTAAAGCTAAAATGAGGCAAAGTTTGTATTTTGAAAAACTTAACGTCCGTTTCAGTCCTTTCTCAGACATAATTGTTTAAAGAGCTCTTGATGCTAGAGATGCTAAACATAAATTGCTGCAATCTTGTATAGGCAAAAAGAGATAAAGTTCAGTCGCTTTAACCAAATCAGAAAGTTATCAAATGGCAAATTTATGGGACAATGATACGTCAATTGGATTCTTGAAGAAATTTTTTCATATAGCTGCATTTGAACTATCATGGTGAAGGGAAGAAGCCTCAAATTGCAAAATATACTATTTTAAAGGAGCGAAAGCGAACGATGGAACATTGACCGGTCGCATTGAGTACAATCCCATATTTTCTAAAAAAAATGCCAAGGGGGTGATAGAAAATGTTGCGATAATAAATGGTTAATTAAAAACGAGGAAAGTGAAGTTTTATTCCCAGATTGTTTCAAAAAATACAAATACAAAGAATAAGGCACATTGCAGATTATTCTTAATTCCCAATTCATTTTGGATGCACAATAATTAAAAAAGTTTGATACAAAAATACACCTATAGGCATAAATGAAATACAAAAATGTACAAAAATATCAGTAGACAAAATAGGGTTAAAAGTCGAAGAGAAGAAAATCTCAAATCATTCTCATTGTTCCGCGGTTATAAGTTTCGTTAAAGCGGGAGTAAAGTGATCAAGAACTGATTAAATTAACAGGCCACACTAACTCTTGTTCAATTAAAGCATATCTACAACTCTTCAAGGACAACCAATCCAAGTATGGTGACACACTTGAGGCAGCAAACAAAAAATAAATTACAACACAATTGGTATCAAAAGATGTAATTAAAATATTTACCTACCGCGTGAGGGTATCCAATTAATAATAAATAATAAATGGGAAGGACCTCTAACACTATAGTACCCTCACGTTTCGGGACATTGCCTCGCAGCTGCTGCAGTCGGTGAGAAGGGGAGGTTCATTAAACAACAACACACTAAGACAAAATTCCAATTGTTTTATTAAACGGCCTACTAACTAACTTAACCTAATTACATATGCATACAAAATTATACAGTAATTAACAATATTTACAAAAGGGCGCCACCATGAGAATTAAACGGCCCATGGACCGATCGCGGTAATAGCTCTCGTCGCACTTTGTTCGTGGCGATGAACTAAGATTGCAGGACAGAAAATACGTCACTTCACAGGGACAAATGTTATTAAGTCTCCGGCTAGCACAAACACAACTTAACTAAACAATTCTAAAGTCCTTATTTTATGAATATTAACAACAGTTCTGGGTGCAAACACCCCAATACATATAATTAATTAACGCTACCGTAGTCTAACTAACTTGCATACTGAAACGACCTTCCTTTAATCCTGGGGTCATCAATAACAGGCAAAACACGACCTTCGCACGGGTCAAATAGTACAATAACGGAATTCGTGGCTTAGTTATTACAAGCCTCGGACAACGTCGAAACACAATAAAATAAGAAACCCTTCAAAAGATGTGGTCTTTAACAATAACCTAACGGGATAAAATTACTGGAACGGAGAGTTAACCCGAAGTTGTATGTTATGAAAGTCGACAGATATTGTATTTAAACAAATAAATGACTTATGATGCATAACACAGCTTTGAGTTCATAGTAATACCATACATAATAATTACTTACTCAGAAAAATAAACTAACTTTGAACATAACGGCACGCACTTGAATTCAGAGAAATAAAACACTTACTCAATCTTGCAAGACCGCGAGCTTCAGACTCTAACGCGTCTGGAAATAAACAACCCCGATTCCCACCGGCTGGCATCCTTATATACATTTAAGTTAATTGAAAAATAACCCCTTTCTTGACTCTCATACTCGGCTTAGGATACGCCGGTCGTAAATCTTTAAGATTAATTAAACTGCCCATTGCCTAAGATAGCCACACAAGTAGATCTCGGAACTAATTTTAGTTGAGTGCTCCGCTAATTGAAAAATTGCTTCAGACCACCCTGACATAAATAGGATCCTAAAGCATGATTGACATCTAATCATAGATAGCAACTAATCTGACATGTTTAGTGCCCTTAAAGTAAGTGCCTTTAGAAAACTGATTGACTCTTGGATTAGATCTTCCTGGAAACTTCGCTAGAACGCTACTTGGGTAGTCTTGAAGCCGTTCGCTCCAAGACCTTCATTCTAATAATTAGAATGCTAAAATTAAACTAGAAACTAACTATTTTTAGAATTCATAGAACTAATTAGAGCGATATTAAAACAGTATGTTACAAAGAGACTATAACAACTGTGGAAACAACAAAGCCAGAGCAGAAAATTTTCAACAGCTGTACTTTCAATAACTGTTCATTTTGACTATTTGTTCATTTGTTTTTGTTCTAAATTCATATTGTTAATTTCAATAAATAAAGAAATGCATAGTTTACCGCTTGTAAGACGACGGGCGTGCCTATGTGCAGAAACCTTGTTTTTAAATGTGGGCGTGCTAAATTCACAGCGGCGCGACGTCTCACAAATCAAAATTAAAGACAACGTATTGCATTTCAGCATCACGTTTCACACCGTTTTATTTTCTGTTATCCCTTACTTTTATGGTTATTAAGACATTTCTTGACATCTTAGTTACAGCACATAGCTAATTCAACAATAGGGCACCTATTCTCGAATGTGAGAGAAGGGATCGTTGCTACATCACCGAATTGTTCTCATGGTATAAACAGACGGTATTCTCGAATATGAACGAACGCCTAATCCTGAGAAACGAAAAATATTAACGGTTCATTACACTTACTTTGCTGCATTTGAACTCCATTTTAATAAAATTTGTATTTTCACGTAGCAGACGTGTTTTTTTTTTAATGCGAATCGTATCGCTTCAAATTGAAGTTAAAATTTATAATTATTCCAAAATGACGGAAAACGGCCGAGTTCCTCCTATTAATACAGTTTAAAAGGATTTATTAATAGAGTTTCTTGAAAGACATCCAGAACTACAATGTGGTAAATTCACTTCAACGTTTACCTGCAAAAGTGGGCAAATGTTGTGGGAAAAACAACATCAAGCCTTAATGTTATTTCCAATGGGACAAACAAATTATGACGACAACGGCGAAAGCGAAAGGCAAACAACACATCCTTACTTTTCTTTCAATACTTAAAAGAAAGTTTAACTATCTTTCTAACTTGACATTATGTTTAGTTCTAAATCTGATCCACTCATGCAAATTCACTAAAATTTCTTCATACTCCATCCCGTATTGTCTGTATAGCATAATCTTTATCTACTGCATATACTTTCTTTTTACCCAGGTTTCTGATATGTTCTATATACCCTATCATTCGATCTATAATATTTTTGGTTTTAGAAATCTTGCTTCAACAACTTTCGCATTTCTTCTTGAACTATCCATATCTTTACATGCAATCCATATTTCAAAATTTTTTATTGTTTATCGAATATTTTCTCTTACTGCCCGCACTTCTCAATCGTATAGAGCGGTGTTCTACATACATGTTTATAGAATTTTTCTCGTGTTTCAAATTTCATTATATCGAGAATAACTTGTTAAACTTTTGTTTTATATTTACTCCTTTTCTATCATCCTGCCTATTGCATACACGTGAAACATTCATCAGCGTTACCATGATCTGTTGTAATAGATGGTAAATATTTTTTTGCAGAACGAAGGGAATGTTGTGTTTATAATTTATCATTATATCAATGGCTGTACGACCAAGAGGCAAATCCCATATTTACAACTTTTCAGCAAACCCTATTTTGAACATACTGGCGCAACACTTGACATTGTTAACTGTGATCAATCAAACAGCATTCTTGTATTCAAAGACATAATCATGCTTTACTTATCGTGTAGCTTGTACATAATTTTAGACCTTATTGAAAATACTGAAAAAAACATCAATTTTGTAAAAACTGTACGATAAACAGACCAAATTCGATACGGAATACATCCTTCGAGTATCTTAGTTTAAATGTTTTGTCGAAGAGATATGTTGAAAATGATACACTCTTGAAATCTACTAACTGATATACCTCTGATGAAGAACAAAATATCATTTAATTTCTCGTCAGATATTGTATGTAAAACAAAACTCAGTTACCTGATTTTATGTTACAAAATGGAAACGACTTTTCAATGTAGTCGTGGTGAGAATTTTTAAAATATAGTTTAATACTTTTGGTTTTCCTCATAAAGTACCCCGTTATGTATATCTAGTAAAGACATGCTAAATCATTATCTTGAAGAAGTACTGGTTGACAGGGCATACAAACGTATTTACCCTTTTTCAGGGCATAGCTTATATCATTGTGTGTAGAATTATCTTCTCTATAAATGAAACGGTGCTGATATGCGGAGTGAAATTGTCTTAATGGTTATAGAGTTTTTGATAATGAATGACAAATAGAAGCAGAAACAGAACTTTTTTGGATCGGCGCAGCCGAAAAGCAACACCTTTGTCTTCATATAGGCGTACGCCTGTATATTTCCAATAAATAAATAAATAAATATTTCGGTATAGAGCAGTTGAAATTTCGGAAGCTACTTTTTAGCAAACCGTCAGACTAAGTAAAAGAAAAGCGTTTGAGATTACAAGTCCTCGGAAATGTAATTATGCAGTGATTATATTCTTTTAATTCTCTTAGTACTTTTAATTAATATTTCACTTGCGTTCTTGTAGGTAAGCAGATAAACTATTGCAAATAAAAGGTATAGCACGTTTGAGAAATTTCTGAGCATTTATATTTACTTATTCTTGATACTGAATAATGGTTCAATTCATCATCGTATTGCATAAACTTCTCAATTAGCTTAGTTTTCTTCATCTAATCCCTACTTAAAAGGAACGAATAAAGCACATTGATCTTTCTTAGGCAAATAATGAGATAAGGTAAGTGTTTTAATTACCTTTCACACCACGAAAAAACTCGACTTTAGGTTGTAACCCCAATCGTTGAGCAACATATAGAATATTTTTCAAATGCAATGGATGGGTACAAAACCCCTTTTAGCGGTGCCAGCGATAATATTATACATCTGCAATACGGATTACAATCAATTTTCTTTTTGCATCATCTGTTGTAACCAAAAATTTGGAAAACATCTCCACTTTTCGTCTTCAGATGTACCAGATTGATATACTTTCGCTATAGTTGTCCAATACTCCTTTTTGTTAATTTCCAATGTTTCGAGTAAATCTTGCGGCAAACTTTCGTCATGTCACTCACTATCAATATGGAAAGAAAATATAAAAATGTATTGGGTTTTTTAAAGCGAGCCTCTGCCGTTTTTTACTTAGTTTCAGTTGAGCTTTTACGTAACTGATAATTACCGGCATACTACTATGAAATAGTTGCATGATCTACTGCTGTACCTTAAATCGAGACCTTTACCACAGCCACAAACTTATTAAAAATTTTGATAAATAATAACCCACGTAAACCACTTTGTTATAAATAAAATTATTTTATTTTGAAATATTCCCCGTCATAAAGGAAACACTGTCGGATTATTGGAACTATTGCCCTAGGTAGTGTATTGTGGTGGAAGTATTTTAATACGTTTTAGTAAGCTTAACTGAATCTCGGTAAAATAGGGTATAAAATTAGAAAACAATAGAAAGGGAACGAGCTGAATACACATGCTGTGTGAGAATTTTAGGGAACTAGGTAGGCTAGCTCAGAATATAAATAAGTGCAGGTGCGTGTCCAACCAGTTTTGAGACGTAAAACCTAATGACGAAAAAATAAGCGCAGATAAATCTGATGATTAGTATAAACAACTAGTTGTTGGTTGCGAAATACCTGCAACTAATGTTGACTGTGCGAAAAGATAAATTGGAAAAAAAATGGTTAAGTGTTGGGGAACTTGGCAGCCACAGGCTGCTTACCTCCTTCACAACCATTGAAGGTAGGAGAAATAGGGCATGTAACTGTAAAACAATAGAAAGTGATCGAACTGCATCTAACAAGAAAGAACGGCGCCTATGAGGAAAGACAACAAACATAGAATAAGAAGAAAATTGTTGAAATCATATGTGTGGAGCACAGCACAGTATGCCTAGGAAATACGGGCAGTCTGAAACGCAGACAGAAAAACGGTAGCAGCCTTTTGAAATGCTGTGCTTCAGATGTATGAGGACGATAGCATGGACAGACAAAGATAATAACAAATAAGTTACAGAAATAGTAGGGGAACAAGGATATCTGGGGAAAAAGAGAAATAGTAGGGCGGAATACGTTATAAGGCATTTTTGGGGAATAGTATGTGATATATTACAAGCAGAGATAGGAAAAAGAGGTAGATGTAGACCTAGATCAGACAGTTATAGATGCAAACTGTGCATATTTCAGGGAAATCTGTAGGTTAGTTCAGAATAGGGAACAATGATGGTACGCGTCTAACCAGTTCTAGGACTGAAGACCTAATGATGATGAACTTAATTTACCATATTTTTGAGATACGCCTGTTGGCCATATTACCCTCAAATTTGCACATTTTGTGTTAGATTATTAAGATGGGGCGCCATACATTTATATAGTGGTCACCACTGAGAAAAAATGTTTGTTTCTATTTTACAAGAGTCAATAGTGAAACTACTAAGGCGCGTTGAGACACTTTCAGCTGCCTCTAAGAAGACTGACCTAAGACAGAATTTTTTAAAATTGTTACATTTTTAAGTTTCTGTAAATACAGTATTGCCCGAAATAAACAGTACTGAAACTAAGTTGGCGGTGTTTTTATACGTGCGATGTCAAACTCAAGTTAGCTAGTATAGACCTGTCAAGTAAACCTCAAACAAGTAATTAGTAGGGCCTAATTGTTAAAAATGGTGTTAAGTACAGAGGAGAAAGTGTTTCTGGTAGAGCATTATTTTCGTTCATACGGAATCGGCCGACATAATGGTGCAAGTTTGCTATACGTGTCTGATCAATTCACACAAAGGTTTAATAAACGTTCTCCAAGTAATGCTGTAATTTTGAAGGTTATTGAAAAGTTTAGAAATACAGGTAGTGTATTGTGCCAACGAAAAGGAAACTCAGGGCGTCCCAGGACAGTTAACAACAACAATAACCATGAACGTGTTTTTGAGCAAATCTTAGAAAATCCGAAAGTCAGCCAGGCAAGGACAGCGTTACAACTTGATTTAAAAGAACTTCCTTTCAAAGAATCCTGAAGGAGCTGGGTACATTTTCGTATGTGATTCAGGTACATCAACAACTACATCCTCGGGATTATCGCAGTAGAGTGGAATATTGCGCCAGAATTCTCGCGTTACAGTATGAAAATCCTGAATTTTTGAAAATGTTTGGTTTTCAGACGAAGCACATTTTCACTTGTCAGGCTATGTGAATCGTCGCACAAATCGATTTCTGGGCTTTGCCAGACCCGATGAGGTTCAAGAGGTTCCTTTACATAGTGAAAAGTGAGTGTCTGGTGTGCTGTTTCCGGACACGGAATCATTGGTCCGTACTTTATCGAAGAGAATGGTAGGCAAGTCACACTTAATCAACAGAGGTACAGACAAATTTTAACACGATTTATCCCTGATCTACGTCAATTCTGTCGTGCACGTAACTTGGCATTTCGAAACCAATTTTTCAGCAGGACGGGGCAACTTGCCATACTGCTGCCGCAATTCGTCAATTTCTTCAAGAACATTTTCCAAGCAAATTCATATCACGATTTACTGACTTCCCTTATCCTTCACATTCTCCAGACCTCACACCTCCAGACGCATACATTTGGGGCATGGCTAAAATGCCGTTTTCAAACGGGCACCACAAACCATCGATGAATTAAAGGATGCCGTTAGAGTCTTCTTCGCAGCCCTGAGACAACCCTTATTCAATAACATGACCAGAAACTTAGAACATCGTTATGAAGTCTGTCTCGAACGAGGAGGTGCACATTTAGAACATATAATAAAGTGTCAATAATATGTATTTTTTAAATATACAAAACAATTACAATTTCAGTACTGTTTATTTCAAGCAATACTGTATTAATGTGCATAACTGTTGAAAATATAACGCGTTTACCCGCCCCGGCAACTGCAGGAACCGACACAAGTACGAAAAAAAGAACTATGATATTTAAAGTTGAATTTTCAAATCTTTTTGTAAAACATAGTAATAGAAAGTACTTGCTTATTCTGGAATTTTCCATTTTTGAGAGTTATAAATACGTGCAACGTTCACCTCGCAATAACGTAACGTATACTTTTCAAAATAACCATCATGTGAAGTTAACCTGTTTTCCTTTCGGGTAAAAATGAAACAAACAACATTCATAGAAAAATTCAGAACTTGAATAAAGTGTTTTGTTTAGTAAAAAGAAAATCAGAAAGCAAAGTTATGATGAACTGGTGAAGAGTTCTAAATGCGAAAAATACCTGGGTAATACGGGAAAAATACTATGTCGTAACATATATACCATGTAAATAAGTCCTGCCAAGAAAAATCATCTTCTGCAATAATTTTTGGATATGGCAGAGGTCATATGGTTAGGAATAATTGACGAATTTATGCTAAAATAATGACATTTCCAACAACACCACATTACTGAGAATGCAGAAACTTCATACAAAATAAATCCCAAAAACTTGCAAGGCAACATAAAAGTAGCAATGGTAGAGCATTTAGAGCTCTTCAAACATACGAGTCTAAAATTTGACTAAGTAATGGAGTTTAATACATTTTTATTAATCAAGAACATATCCACAATTTATAAATCACTCAAAAAAATTCACGTTCAATGGTCAATAAAAAAACTTTAGCTATTTTTTGAAACTGAAATAACTACTACAGTATTGCTTTGACTATCATAGTTCTATCATCAACATCAAATATTGTCAGATAGAATTCAAACTGAGCGTTCTATAATAGAAACGCACAAAAAATCGGTTTAAAGTATACCCATTTCTTTATACCAATTCTTCTGTAGATTATGTAAAAAGTGTATTTCCTTAGTTTACTGCATGATTCAGTGTACTAATCCCGGTTAGTGTCTTTGGACGTACTCCAAAATTAAAAAATAACCTAAACAAACTTTCTAAGATTTTCACAAGAACAGGGGTTTTACTTAAGTGTGCTGAAAAGACCAAGAATGTTGCAACCACGTCGAAATTCTGAAAGGATATATGGAATATCGTAAAAGTAACATGTTTTTAACAGACGTCTGCTAAAATATGATTTTTTACACTATCTATAAGTTTGGGAAAAAATGTAATTCATAAAAGGTTTGATAGAATAGTTCAGGAAAATGAAAAACGTGAATTGCTGAAACACCTTACATTTACATGAGATGGCGCATGCTGGCTTTCTTATAAAAACTTTATTATATTCCAAGTGTTGCCTTAATTATATGCAAGTTCTGTATTTTTCTCAAATAGCAAAAAGAAAATTTGATATCGGAAAGTTTCAATAAAGACCACGGAAAAGTTCCTTGTGGCGATTTTAATTTCAAAGCTTAGTATCAGAAAACTACGGTTGAGAGAGCATTGTGCTTACAAAAAGTACAAGTCAAATACTTAAAATATAACGTTTATTAGAAGTTTGTCGTTCAGAAATAGTCTGGTAATTTTCCATGCAGTCACAGACATTCATTAAAGTTTAAAAAGATGTCGGTATTGAAATGTCACAGTGTGATAAACAGAAATAATAGAAACAACCTACCTCAATATTCCGGCGCTTGACGCTTTAACACCCTTTCAGTATCGTTTTCATTAGAACCCCTGAATTTCTATTAAGGTCGTCCCCTTCTCCAGTCTCACAATATTGCTGCGTAGATAATTCTGATTGGTCGAGGTTGTTTTCGATTTTCTCTAACAAGTACAATGACATCTAGGATATCAATTTTCTGCTAACAAACAACAAGGACTTTTTTAGATTTCATAATGAAAACAAGTTGATAATATGCGTCGTTGATCAAAAGAACGACAAATACTTCAAAAGGCAAATATTTTCAAACAATCGATAAACTAATGGTAAAGACGAAATCAAATGAAAGTCCTTTTCCATGAACAGAAATTCTGGCTTGTAGAAGTAACAACGAATTTAATTAAAAAACTGATGAGAAACGCTCACATTAAAAGATAATTACGGTGATTAAGAAATGTAGCTTAATTATACAATATCAAAATCTATATCATTTTGTTATATTAGTGAAACCGTTCTGACGAGCTGTAACCCTTTAGAAAAGTTTTCAGAAAATTTATTACCTAATAGAAATGAAAATTTTAAATGTCTCTTAAATCTCGGCGTCGCCTTTGTAGGGTCGACGTTTTACCAATATGAAATTTAAAATGATTTTCTTTATGGAATAATTTGAGTAATTTAGAAAAATATGAGTAAGCGTGATTAAAAAAGGCACAATAAAATACTAGATTATATTATAGAATACAAAGAAATTTTAGACGTCTGTACAAGGCAGAACGGACGGAGATTTTCAAATATTTTCCAATGAAACACGCTTGTCCTAAACGATGTGGTGTAAATCTGATTTTGCATTACAGGTTGAAAAAAATTTATTTCATCATTAGGTCTTCAGTCCTGGAACTGGTTAGACACGTACCTCCATTGTTTCCTACCTTGGGCTAACCTACACATTTATCTGGGATTCCCAAAGCCTACATCCTTCACCGTCTGTATGCAATAGTCTAATATAGGTCTTCATCTACCTTTCTTTTTCTCCTTTTTCTGCTTCTAATATATCCCGCACTATTCCCTCATGCCAGAGAACATATCCTATCATCTCATTCATCATATTTTTTTGTACTATTTTCCAGTTATTTCTTTGCTCCCCTACTATTTCTAGTACCTAGTTCTTAAGTTTATCTGCACGTGATATCTTCATCATACGTCTGTAACACCAGATTTCAAAGACTTCTATCTTTTTCCTGCCAACTTCTCAAACTGTCCACGTTTCATAGCCGTACAGTGTTGCGCTCCACACGTATACTTCCAACAATCTTTGCCTTGTTTCTACGTTTGTTGTCTTTGAGCATAGTAGTTGCTTTTTCTTGTTAAATGTAGCGCGACCTTGTGCTAATCTTTGTTTTATATCTTTTACACTTTTCCCATCTTGCATTATTTGGCTTCCTAGATAGCACAAATCCGTAACCTCTTGTAAGTTCTCGTTTACTATTTATATTCTAGTTTTTTAGAGTTCCGTACATTATAAGGTATAACGGAACCATTATAAGATTACTCTCGTGTCCGTCCGTCCGTCCGTCTGTTACAGAAGTCTTTCTCGAAAACTCTGTAACGTAGGAATTTGAAATTTGACACAATGCTAGGTCTTTATATTTATATTTTTAGATTAAAATGGCGGGGATTAATTCGATCAAAAGAAAAAAAGTTTTAATAAAAATATCGTGTGAGGTATCATTTGAAAGAGGATTCTAAAAGGCTTCTAAAAATATTTCTTTATAATTTTCGGTCCAGTAGTCGTCATGATATAGCTCAAAATGTGCTAAAAATGACCGTCCCCAGCCCTGTTCTCCTGCATTTCCAAAGTTAAAATTTTGATTTTAAAAGGGATAGCAGCTATTGAGTCATAGATTATCGGAAAACTGCAGGTTTTTTTGACAGTGTAATAGTTGCTGGGAAACATTTTTTTAAATACAGTAATAGACAACGTATTTACTAATGTACCAGTACAATGTGGGACAATATATTCATTTTTCAGTTATTGCAATCAAATTTGTATAAGATTTAAATATAGATAAAAATAAAAAATAACTTAATTTGGTTTATTGACTGCTCACTGTAGTATTGTAACGGAACCCTAATAGTGCGAACTAGACTCGCTATTGGCTAACTTTTTTAATTTTCCCTCTTTTACATACTAGCACTTTAGTTTTATTTTTGTTAATTTTCATACCGTATCTCTCTGGTAGTACTGTACCCACTTCATTAAGGGCTGTTTCTAGCACTTCCATGCTAGGTGCTAATACCGTTGTATCATCTGCAAATCTAAGCATATTAATGGTCTGTCCCTGCATCATAATTCCAAATGTCTTCCTACATTTGACAGAATTCATTGTCCCTTCGACATACAAGTTAAAAATTAATGGGGATAGCGCATATCCTTGTCTCACGCCTTTCCTAATATTTACTTATCTATGTTCCTGCCCCAATTCTATTGCAGCTCTTTGCACTTTATAAGCTATGTACAAGCTATGTACTACCCGTCTATCCCTAAAACTCATTCCAATCTTTTTGAGTATTTCGAACATTTTCTCCCATTTTACATTGTCACATGCTTTCCAGATCTACAAACTTTATATATGTACTTTCTGCTTTTTCTATTGTTTTCTCAATTATCACCTAGTATTCCTTCAGTCTGTTTTCCATCCGTCTTTGTACAATTTTAGTTATTATTTTTTACACGTGGTGCTAAAACTTATTGTTTGAAAATTTTCACACCTATCCCTACCTTCTTTTTTTTGGTATAGTGGCTATGATGTTATATTTGAAATCTTTGTATATCTCGTCTGTCGCATACACATAACTTACAAATTGGAACAGACGTCCTGTTACTGCTTGTTCAACAGTTTTTAGAGATTTTGCTTGCACCTTATCTATATCCCTATTATTTTTCAAACTGCTAGTTCAAGCTCATCTCTAAGCATAGGATATCCCGAGATATTCTATTCCATGTCTGATTCCTGTTCTAGTGTTTCTAGTTCCTGTCCTGTATATAAAATCCCTATATATATATATATATATATATATATATATATATATATAAAGTATCTATAATAACAGGCTATTAGGTCTGCTAGTTAATGAATTAAACTCTTTATTATAATTCAAGCTTTCGGTTTTTTATTTTTAAACCTTTATCAAGAATATAATGTGAGGTTTTTTTAAACTAGGATCATTAATATAAATAAAATTCATAAATATAAATTAATAGTGTGATGTATAAAGCTTTTAACAAAAATAATGTGATATTCATATTTAAGTTTGAAAGTTACATCACACTATTAATTTATATTTATGAATTTTATTTATATTAATGATCCTAGTTTAAAAAACCTCACATTATATTTTTGATAAAGGTTTAAAAATAAAAAACCGAAAGCTTGAATTATAATAAAGAGTTTAATTCATTAACTAGCAGACCTAATAGCCTGTTATTATAGATACTTTATTTTATAATCTGCAAGGTCGTTACACCACATAATTATATATATATATATATATATATATATATTTATATATATATATATTGTAACGAATATATATTCTGTAGCACTATTTTTGGAAGAATCACATCTGTGCAATTTTAGTCTGTGGTATTTGATTCTTGTATTTGATACTGTTATATCTGAAAGAAACAATTCCACAATGGAACAGGAAATCATGACCGTTTAATTAGCTTAAATGCTTTACCCAGAAATATTTAATAATAATATACACTCAGAAAACATATTTAAAAGGAACTAGTCGTTTGTGTTGCCTAACCTACAGGCGGATTATACCCTTTCAGTCGTTAAAATTAGGATAACGCTTGCGTGAATACGGTCACGAGGTGAGGCACTAAGCAGATAAGCCGTTCCGTACTTGCTCGGAACGAATAACCAAGTCAGCCATTTGTATTTGAGAATGTAGTCCAGACTGCATCGTATACAGATGGGCTTCCAAGCTTTTCATAAGTGGGGCCTCAGAATAGGCGTGCCGAGATAGAGACAGGAGGGCTGGTCGTCTTGGGACACGGAAGATTCATTCCTGTGACTCTGGCAAGGCACTTGATCACGCTTCTTCTTGAAATGGTTCGAGTCGGTATTTGTTAACGGTGAGATCGCATTATTCAAATAATTTAATACTAATATAAAATATCTTTATTTCCTTAGCGCATGAAGTAACTAGAAATACATATAAAGAGATTGGGACAATGTTCGTTTATTAAGAAATTACAGCCTTTGTTCGATGTTTTGTTGCTACAAGTTAGTAAGCGGATTCCAGAAAATGTGCATCGCTGTTCGATAACTAGGGGTAACAGCTTCATTAAAAACAGGTATCAAACCTTTCTTTTGTTATGTTTGTGAGACCTTGAATGTGCTCACATAAATTGTAGTCGAAAATTGTTTAATTATACTAAATTTTGTGCATGAAGAACAACGTGGAATATAATTGTTAAGAAATACTATTCAAATAATTTTGCAAGACACGCGGAGCATTCACATGTTAAAATGTTGAGATTCTAAAGTCCATTTCCTGTTTTTTAAAAAGTTCATTACAGATGTCAAATTTTAATAAAGTCATTATACTTGAATAAGTTGAAATGTTATTTATCCAAGTTAGCTGCACGTGATTTAAATTTTTTTAAAGAAATAAATTAAACTGATGTGAAACATATGTAAACTAATAAACAGATCTGAGTATTTGGTATCAGAAATTTTGTTATAAAATATTATTAAAATTAAGGTCTTGTTATGTCGAAACAGATTTATAAAGAATTCAATTTTATTATTTCATATTTGTAATCATATTCGAAAAAAAAAACGAAAAGAGAGAAACTATATTAAATTTCATTTTTGGACTCAAGTTTTTATTCCATGCACAATTAATTTTAATAAAAATATTTTAAAGAAAATAAGTTTTTTGAATAATGAAATTAGGCGAATGCTGAAGTAATTTAAAAAACACAGATATGCTACAACTGATTTGTTCTAGGTATTCATTTTTGATTCAAATATCTTTGGTGTAGTAATTTCAAGATTATCCACTCGTAATTATTAGTATGCTTTTTTTATTAAAAAGCACAAACAGTGTCTTTTTAATAGAAAATTTGTTGTGTACTTTTTCTTTCAGGATCATCGAGATCGAAGAGGTTGTAAGTATGTTCCATAGGTTTCCAGATATGTTAGTTCATTAAGTTGTAAGTTTTTTATGGTGCTTATATCCCATGAGTTTCTGTATCTTCTCATAGGAGTATAGAGTTTCTAGTATTGCCCATATAGATACAGTGGCGCTCAATCCCCCTTTTTCTTTTTATATTAGGTTATTGTAGAGTTTATATCATCCCCACGCCCTTTCTCATTGCTCACCCTTGGGGTAATTCCCAGACTTAACCGCGAACAAGTAAAGCTTCACTTGTATCCAACGAGTGGAAGCAAAAAATGTTACACTGACGCCACCAACGTGAGGCTCGATGGTCGTTTAAAAAGGGTTTGCTCGATTTGTAACAGTGAGTTGTTACAATATCATTTAACTTAGTGGCTTGTGATAAACTCAAAAATAGTTTGGTTAAAATTTTCTCATAGTACTCATGTCGTGTCTGGAACCTCAAAGTTTTATTCGATAGTTGTCTAAATGCTGTAATTGGTATAAGTTTGTATTAAAGTAAAATTTTCGTTATTTCAGAGTTGAGCTGGTTAAAAAAAGGCAGCAATTATGATTTGTGAGCAGAAGAATTATTTTAGCAAAAAAGATTGGTCAGATTGGTTAAGTGTAGTAAAAAAAATTTTGTCATACTAATTCACAACCCAAGATTGATTCGTTATTTATTGAAAAATCTGGTGATAATCGACCATATGTGATAGTAAAGTTATTTGATATAGATAGTACAGGTTTATTTGATTCTGGATGTACTATATCGATAGTAGGTTCATCTTCCATTCTTATTAGTTATAATAGTTGTTTGTTTAATTTTTGATCTAAGAAATAATGCTTTAAGAATTTGGTACACTAGTTTTTACTGTTGAAATATTGTTTGAAAATTTGCTCTTGTGCATCGGCACGTTTTTGATTTGATTCGAATTGGTAGCAATTTTTTTTATTTATATCCGCATTGCAACGCAGCATGTTAAGTTGTTTGTATGTCTAAGCGAGACTTGTAGTAGTTTGTCGGATAGCGGTATATTAGTCTAGACGAGACTCATGGAGAATTGGTCGCTCAGCATTACATAAGTCTAAATGAGACTCGTGGTAAGTTTGTCGCTCTAGCAGTTTGGTCATCATTATTGAAGTTAGTTATGATGTAATTTTTTTGTTTATTAGTCTAGGTGAGGCTCATAGAGGAGTTTGTCATTCTAGCAAGTATATGCGTTGTGAAGCAAGCACTTTAGTTTTTCTTAACAGTTTGATTATGAGTAGTGTAAGAGTGTACCAAAACATTTAGTTATTGTTATTCTCAATGGAAGGTTGAAAGCAATTTAATATATATATTTTATTACGTCTAAAGTTATCATCGTTTGCAAAGTTCATAGAAAAAGTAAAGTTAATGTTGATCCAGATTGTCTTAGTCGTGCAATTCCAGAAGAACACCATATCGTAAATTTATTAGAGGTCAAGCTTGATAATTTAGAAAATTGGTATGTGTCATTACGTGATAAGATTTTGACGTCACCTGAGAATTACCCTCAATGGAAAGTTGAGAATGAGTTTGTTTTTAATTTTATTCCGTCGAACTTGCCTTTATCATCTAACATCGTAGAGTGGAAATATTTAGTTCCGAAAGCGCAACGGGAAGATGTTGTCAGATCATGTCATGATCCCTCAGTTGCGGGACATTTTGGATTTTCGAAGACTATCGCCAGAGTTCAGGAAAATTATTATTGGCCAAAAATGAACGTAGATGTGCTGAAATTTTGTCGTGCATGCCTAGTGTGTGGTGCACAAAAGTCTTCTAATGCAGGTCCTTTAGGTTTAATGGGAAAAGAGAAAGAAGCTAAATTTCCATTTCAGATAATTGCATTGGATCTCATGGGTCCATTCCCATGGTCGAAATTAGGATTTAAATGGCTTTTGGTAGTCGGAGATTGGTTTTCAAAATATACAATTTTACATCCTTTACGCAGTGCAAAGTCGCACGTTATAGAACAGTTTATGGAACAAAAGGTTTTCTTAGTGTTTGGAGTGCCACAATTCATTATTTGCGATAATGGTTCAAATTTAGCTGGTCGAATTTTTAGGTCGTTATGTAATAGGTTTGAAATTCAGAAAATATGGTATAATGCTGTCTATGCGCCGCAATGTAATTTTGTCGAGAGAATTAATAGAACTGTAGGGACAGCCATTCTGTCTTATCTTGAAGAGCATGATACATGGGATACTGAGTTGGCACAAATCAAATTTGCAATTAATTCTACTAAACATGAGTCGACGAGTTACACCTCGAATTTTTTGGTTTTTGGCCGACACATCCCCATCACTGGTAAGTTTTATAGTAGTGGATTTACTCCCGAAAGTGATATCGAAATCATTCCTGGTAGTCGCCCATTATATACTTCAGATCGTCAAGGTATTTTTAAGGTATTTGAAGATGCCCGAACAAAACTGCATTTAGCTTATGAACGTTCGAGCAATCAATATACTTTAAGGAGGAGAAATATTTCTTTTGAAGTTGGTAGTAAAGTGTGGAGGCCCAATAAAGTATTGTCGAGTGCGAGTAATAAGTTTTCTGCTAAACTTGCCCCAAAGTTTGTTTTAAGTATAGTTAAAAAGAGGTGCTAAAGTGTGGTGTACGATTTGGTTAATTTGGACGGATCAAGAGCAGGTAGATGGCGTATTAAAGATCTGAAAACCTATTCCGCCATCAGTCCAGACTATCCCCCACTGGATTAATTTGTCGTTTATGATTTTTTTAGTTGAATGGAGGTGATTAATTGAAAGCTTTTCTGGTACCTTGTTGCTCATGGAAATCGCCAGTTATTTCAAGTAGTTTTATTCCCCAAGAAATGTGTTTTTGGAAATGTAATTTTGTCTGCGTTTTCGCTTTAGTTCGTAGTAGAATTGCAGTAGTATTAGTTATGTCATGCGTGTTAACAAATTATTTATTTAAATAGGTAAGGCCGACAAGTAGGTTATTTAGTAAATGTAGTTATTCTAGTTGTGGTGGGACCACGTAAGTATTTGTTGTTTCATTTTTGTGCGTGTGTTTATTCTAAGTTATGTGGGTGATCACTTAAGTGGGATTCGTATCCGCGATGGTCACTGGCGTGCTGTTGTGTTTAGAGTAAACGAGATGCTTAGGTGGTAATTTTTTTTTAGGCGAGTTGATTCAAAATATTTGGTGTGGCCACTGTAGCGTTGAAAATTTTTTGGAGTGCCCTGATGAAAAGAATATTGGTTCGGAGTGCGAACTATTTTTTTGTAGAAGCGGTAGCTAGTTAGTGTTGCTACTTTATTGTTGGATATTTTTTTTCATCGTCAAGAAGTAAAACATTTTTAGATGATTGCTGATATCCATATAGTTTGATGTGGGTCTTTCGATTTCGTTTAGTATTAGTGAGAAAGAAAAGAAAGTTTTTGTAGAAGCAGCGTCTTTTTGTGATTCCTGTGCTGGATTCTTTTTTGATCAGCAGCAACATTTTTGTAAAGCTATCGATATGTATATACTTTGGAATGAGTTTTTCGATTTTATGTTAATAGTGTTAAAGTTATTGGTAAAGAAGAAAATTTGTTTGTTGCTTTACGGCGGTTTGCGTCGAGGTTTTATTTGAGTTTCAGTTTAAGTTCCGCAAAACAGTAGTTTTTGTTCCTTGTTAGGTTGCAACTCGTGAGTATTTGACCTCAATATTTTGACTTTTACCGATTATGTCTTTTTACCGATTATGTCCTACTTATTTTGATTCCTAACGGATGTGTGGTACACAGAGTTACCTACTCACTCGCTTGTTTGCTCCCTTATTTTTTATTTACTATTTGTAAGGTCACTCGTACATTTTTTTTGCTCGGAGATCAAGTTTCAAGTGTATTTTAGTTTGTTTGGGTTTGTTATAATGGTATTTTTGGTACCTATCTTTTGTTTAGGTAGTAGTTTCGTCTTTGTCTATAAAAAACAAACAACTCGTTTAAGTATAAATTAACATATAGGTAATCTCAAGGTTTTTTTCTTTTATGCTCGGGGGCTGTGTAACGAATATATATTCTGTAGCACTATTTTTGGAAGAATCACATCTGTGCAATTTTAATCTGTGGTATTTGATTCTTGTATTTGATACTGTTATATCTGAAAGAAACAATTCCACAATGGAACAGGAAATCATGACCGTTTAATTAGCTTAAATGCTTTACCCAGAAATTTTAATAATAATATACACTCAGAAAACATATTTAAAAGGGAACTAGTCGTTTGTGTTGCCTAACCTACAGGCGGATTATACCCTTTCAGTCGTTAAAATTAGGATAGCGCTTGCGTGAATACGGTCACGAGGTGACGCGCTAAGCAGATAAGCCGTTCCGTACTTGCTCGGAATGAATAACCAAGTCAGCCATTTGTATTTGAGAATGTAGTCCAGACTGCATCGTATACATATGGGCTCCCAAGCTTTTCATAAGTGGGGCCTCAGAATAGGCGTGCCGAGATAGAGACAGGAGGGCTGGTCGTCTTGGGACACGGAAAATTCATTCCTGTGACTCCGGCAAGGCACTTGATCACGCTTCTTCTTGAAATGGTTCGAGTCGGTATTTGTTAACGGTGAGATCGCAATATTCAAATAATTTAATACTAATATAAAATATCATTATTTCCTTAGCGCATGAAGTAACTAGAAATACATATAAAGAGATTGGGACAATGTTCGTTTATTAAGAAATTACAGCCTTTGTTCGATGTTTTGTTGCTACAAGTTAGTAAGCGGATTCCAGAAAATGTGCATCGCTGTTCGATAACTAGGGGTAACAGCTTCATTAAAAACAGGTATCAAACCTTTCTTTTGTTATGTTTGTAAGACCTTGAATGTGCTCACATAAATTATAGTCGAAAATTGTTTAATTATACTAAATTTTGTGCATGAAGAACAACGTGGAATATAATTGTTAAGAAATACTATTCAAATAATTTTGCAAGACACGCGGAGCATTCACATGTTAAAATGTTGAGATTCTAAAGTCCATTTCCTGTTTTTTAAAAAGTTCATTACAGATGTCAAATTTTAATAAAGTCATTATACTTGAATAAGTTTAAATGTTATTATCCAAGTTAGCTGCACGTGATTTAAATTTTTTTAAAGAAATAAATTAAACTGATGTGAAACATATGTAAACCAATAAACAGATCTGAGTATTTGGTATCAGAAATTTTGTTATAAAATATTATTAAAATTAAGGTTTTGTTATGTCGAGACAGATTTATAAAGAATTCAATTTTATTATTTCATATTTGTAATCATATTCGGAAAAAAAACGAAAAGAGAGAAACTATATTAAATTTCATTTTTGGACTCAAGTTTTTATTCCATGCACAATTAATTTTAATAAGAATATTTTAAAGAAAATAAGTTTTTTGAATAATGAAATTAGGCGAATGCTGAAGTAATTTAAAAAACACAGATATGCTACAACTGATTTGTTCTAGGTATTCATTTTTGATTCAAATATCTTTGGTGTGGTAATTTCAAGATTATCCACTCGTAATTATTAGTATGCTTTTTTTATTAAAAAGCACAAACAGTGTCTTTTTAATAGAAAATTTGTTGTGTACTTTTTCTTTCAGGATCATCGAGATCGAAGAGGTTGTAAGTATGTTCCATAGGTTTCCAGATATGTTAGTTCATTAAGTTGTAAGTTTTTTATGGTGCTTATATCCCATGAGTTTCTGTATCTTCTCATAGGAGTATAGAGTTTCTAGTATTGCCCATATAGATACAGTGGCGCTCAATCCCCCTTTTTCTTTTTATATTAGCTTATTATAGAGTTTATACCGTCCCCACGCCCTTTCTCATTGCTCACCCTTGGGGTAATTCCCAGACTTAGCCGCGAACAAGTAAAGCTTCACTTGTATCCAACGAGTGGAAGCAAAAAATGTTACAATATATATATATATATATATATATATATATATATACAGGGTGCCCACAATCTATCTCCGTATATGGGTAACTTTTTTATTATAGAAGATACAATGTTGGTTAAATTAGCAAAGTTGAAGAGAAATTTACGAGTAGTATGATGCTTTTTTGAAAACTCACCTAGATGCTCAACTTTTTTAGATATTTGAAAAAAATTGAAATTTGCCATTTTCTTCAAACGCTAATAACTTTTTAACGGTTTAACCTATAGAGAAAATAAAAACTGCTTGTAAGGTAACTTTTTACGTAGAATTCAATAGCGTATATGACAATTTTAATTGAAAATGGGGTTTCAAGCTACAAACATAACCTCACTTTTTTTAAATGGAAACCATAGTTCAATATAACCCAAATGGAAAGGTTTTTCTTTTCTGATTACCCTGATGTAAGGGTTGATGTGCTTATTTTCAGTAGTTTCTTCATAATAAAGAAAAAACGATTTATTTATTTGCGGGCATCAAGAAGTCCATGGATACATATTTTAAATAAACAAAAAACAACTGGCATTTGTCAGATATTATTAGTTAAAGTGTTTATTTGCTCTGGGTTGCAAATTTTGTGTAGAAGACTTTTAAATTTATTTGATTATAATAGAGAATGTATACAAACGACGAAAAAAATGACATGCTCTTTTGTTACTATGCCTGTAACAGAAATTGTGATGCTGCTGGTGATATGTATTATGAAAGATATTTGGAAAGAAGGCAGCCAGATAAACGATTGTTTTCTAAATTAGAAAACAATTTAAAAGGTTTGGTGCTTTTACAAAACCCAGTACTGATAAAAGAAAATTCAAAACTGATGATGAAGAACGTGTGTTAGCCTACATAAATTTTAAGCCAACAGCGTCCACCGAGAAACTGCAATTGAGTGCGCTACTTCTACAGAAAAAGCTCGCCTAATTTTAAAACAAAACCGCTACAAACCATACAAAACCCATGTTAGCAATACACTGTATCATGGGGATTGTAGAGAAGACAACAGTTTTGTAGGTGGTTTCTTAATGAAACAAATAATAATCCTGGTTTTAGTCACACTATTATATTTACCGACGAAGCAAAATTTACTAACAAAGGCATGTTTAACAGAAAAATACAGTCTACTGGAGTCAGGAAAATCCCCATTTAACAGAAGAAAGGCGGGATCAACATCAATTTTCGATAAATGTGTGGTGTGCCATTTTGGTAATAAAATACTTGGGCCTTTCTTCTATAATTATAATTTAAATGGTGTACACTATTTGAATTTTCTACAAAACAATTGCAAGAAATGCTCGATAATTTGCCACTTCATTTACTGCAAAACTTATATTATTTTCAGCATGACGGTGCACCTGCTCACAATGCTCAAGCCGTTTCTGAATATCTTGATAATAGTTTTCCAAATTGGATTGGCAATGCAGGTCCTGTTCCATGGCCGGCAAAGACACCAGAACTATCGCCACTGGATTTTTTTTTTGGGGTACTGTAAAGGATGTAGTGTATGCTAAAAAATACAATAACATTGAGCAACTCAAAGATAGTATTACAGCAGCTATTACAAGTATAAAACCACAAACGTTAAATAAGGTGCACCAAAAACTAATTAAAAGATGCGAAATGTGTTTGCAAGCTAATGGAGGTCATTTTGAGCATATGTTAATGTAGGAGTGGGCATATTCGCATTAATTAATTTTTGTTTCCTTTGATTAAGTTATTTGTATTGTCTGGATAGTTTATTTTTTAAGTATTTTATTTTTCTTAGTTTATAATAAATTTAGTTACAATAAACTTGTGTTTCCATTATTGATTTTTACATATTTTGTTTGTTTGTAATATGTATCCATGAACTCCTTGATGCCCGCAAATAAATAAATCGTTTTTTCTTTATTATGAAGAAACTACTGAAAATAAGTACATCAACCCTTACATCAGGGTAATCAGAAAAGAAAAACCTTTCCATTTGGGTTATATTGAACTATGGTTTCTATTTAAAAAAAGTGAGGTTATGTTTGTAGCTTGAAAACCCATTTCCAATTAAAATTGTCATATACGCTATTGAATTCTACGTAAAAGTTACCTTACAAGCAGTTTTATTTTCTCTATAGGTTAAACCGTTAAAAAGTTATTAGCGTTTGAAGAAAATGGCAAATTTCAGTTTTTTTCAAATATCTAAAAAAGTTGAGCATCTAGGTGAGTTTTCAAAAAAGCATCATACTACTCGTAAATTTCTCTTCAACTTTGCTAATTTAACCAATATTGTATCTTCTATAATAAAAAAGTTACCCATATACGGAGATAGATTGTGGGCACCCTGTATATATACACATATATACAGTGTGTACAGTATAAAATGCAGTACATGGGGATCTTGAAAACTGTAGGAGATACGATCTTGGTTAAATGGGACAAAAGTTGCATAATCATGAGGTTATCTCAGATCGGTTTTCAAATTTCAAAAATTTTTAATAGGTTACTAGATAGAGGCAAAAAACACAAAATTGACGATTTCTTTATTTGCTCGTAGTTAGTCTACTAATTGAAATAGAATGTTCAAATTTGGTACATCATGGTAATTCCCCATTGCGCTTCACATTTTCAACTTAGATTTTGTCTAGGGCATCTAGATTTTGCGTGAAGATGTTCAACTTTTATTTTTAAATAGACGCCATATTAGATTTTTACATTTTTGAAATGCTGACAAAAACCTTTTCCAAAGAGGTATATAACATGGCTATCTTTGATTGAATCAAAACACTAAAAATCACATAATTATGTTTTGGTCGTAGTAGGCTTTAATTTCCATTATGACAAAGAGAAACAATTGCTCAACATCTGAGAAACGTCAAAGTTTGTCCTTTATTTTATGTTTCAAGTAGTGCAGTTTAAAAAAACAGTTAATTAATTTACATAGAAATTTAAGCAAAGCGTTTTAGGGATATAAATCCGTATAGCAAAAATATAAGGGACGCACAAGGAAACGTCATCATAGAAAACGTAGAGAAAGTGGGTAGATGGCAAGAATATATAGGGAATTTATATGCAGGAGAAGAAAAATGGTAAGGCGCCGGGTACAGATAAGGTGCAAGCAGAAACTCTAAAAGCGGCTGGACAAGCAGTAACAGAACATCTCTTCCAACTGGTAAGATATATGTATGAGACAGGCTAGATACCCAAAGATTTCAAACGTAGCATCATAGTAACTATACCAAAAAAGAAAGGCGCGGATAGATGTGAAAATTTTCGAACAATAAGTTTGACAGCACACGTGTCAAAAATATTAACTAGATTTGTGCAAAGACAAATGGAAAAACGGGCGGAAGAAATACTAGGAGAAGACCAATTTGGGTTTAGGCAAAACAGGGGAATACGGGAGCTCTGAGAGTGATAATGGAGAAAACAATAGAAAAAGGGGAAAGCGTGTATACAGGGTCTGTAGATCTTGAAAAAGCATTCGACAATGTAAAATGGAAAAAAATGTTTGAAATACTCAAAAAGATTGGAATGAGTTATAGGGATAGACGAACAGTACATAGCTTATACAAAGAGCAAACAGTAATAGAATTAGAGCAGGAACGTAGAGAAATAAATTAGGAAAGGGGTGAGACACGGATGTGCTCTATCCCCATTGATTTTTAACTTGTGCATAGAAGAGGCAATGAATACTGTCAAATGCAGGAAGACATTTGGAATTACTATGCAGGGACAAAAAATTGATATGCTTAGATTTGCAGATGATATAGCGGTATTAGCGTCTAGCAAGGAAGAGTTAGAAGCTGCTCTTAATAAAATGGAAACGGTTCTAACAGAGAGATACGGTAAGAAAATTAACAAAACTAAAACTAAAGTTCTAGTATGCAAAGGTGGGGAAAATAAATCAAAAACAAGAATACAAGTATGTAACACGAACTTACAAGAGGTTAAGGATTTCTGCTACCTAGGAAGTCAAATAACGCAAGATGGGAAAAGCACATAAGATATAAAACAAAGATTAGCACAAGGTCGTGCTACATTTAACAAGAAAAAGCAACTACTGTGCTCAAAGACCACAAACATAGAAACAAGGAAAAGATTGCATAAAACATATGTGTGGAGCACAGCACTGTACGGCTGTGAAGCCTGGACAGTAGGAGAAGCGGAAAAGAAAAAGGTAGACGTCTTTGAAATGTGGTGCTATAGACGTATGATGAAGATATCATGGACAGACAAAGTTAAGAACGAAGAGGTACTAAAATGGTAAGGGAGGAAAGAAATATGTGGAAAACTGTAAAAAATAAGAGAGATAGGATGATAGGCCACATTACGGCATGAGGGATAGTGCGAAATATATTAGAAGCAGAGATAGGAAAACAAAGAAGAAGAGGCAAACCTAGGTTGGACTACTGCACACAGATAGTAAAAGATGTAGGCTGCAGGAATTTCAGGGAGATGTGTAGGCTAGCTCAGAATAGAAATCAATGGATGTACGCATCCAACCAATCCCAAGATGGATAAACTAATGACGAAAAAATAAGTAACTACAAGAATTGGTTGGGCAATATTCTCGAATAATGGTAAGTGTGTGAAAGGATTTACTGGAAAACCATTATTTCGGCAAATGTCTAAGTGTTGGGGGATCTTGGTAGCCACATGTTACTTAACCCCCTTTACTGAATCTCGGTGAAATAGGCATAAAAGTAGAAAACAATAGAAGGGGAACGAGCTGTATACACATGCTGTGTGAGAATTTCAGGGAACTATGTAGACTAGCTCAGAATATAAATAAGTGCAGGTACGTGTCCAACCAGTTTTGAGACGGATAACTTAATGACGAAAAAATAAGCGCAGATAAATCTGATGATTAGTATAAACAACTAGTTGTTGGTTGCGAAATATCTGCAACTAATGTTGACTGTGCGAAAAGATATATTGGAAATATATTAAATCGGTAAATGGTTAGGTGTTGGGGGAACTTGGCAGCCACAGGCTGCTTACCTCCCTTCACAACGACTGAAGGTCGGAGAAATAGGGTATATAATTGTAAAACAATAGAAGGTGACCGAACGGCATCTAACAAGAAAGAACAGCGCCTATGAGGAAAGACAACAAACAGAACAAGAAGAAAATTGTTGAAAGCACATGTGTGAAGCACAGCACAGTATGCCTATGAAATACGGGCAGTCTGAAACGCAGAGACAGAAAAACGGTAGCATCCTTTTGAAATACTGTGCTTCAGATGTATGAGGACGATAGCATGGACAGACAAAGATAATAACAAATAGGTTTAGAAATAGTAAAGGAACAAGGATATCTGAGGAAAAAGATAAGAGAAATAGAAGGGCAGAATACGTTCTAAAGGATTTTTGGGGAATAGTATGGGATATATTACAAGCAGAGATCGGAAAAAAGAGGTAGATGTTGACCTAGATCAGATAGTGATAGATGCAGACTGTGCAAATTTCAGGGAGATCTGTAGGTTAGTTCAGAATAGGAAACAATGATGGTACGCGTCTAACCAGTTCCAGGACTGAAGACATAATGATGATGACAAAATACCCAGAAAGGATATGCCTTAATTTGTTCACCAATGATTTGATCCTCCGTAACTTGTGTTTGCTGTAAGAGTCATATTACCATTGTTGGCAAAAATGTATGAATCGTAAGATCAGCTATCGATTTCGTTTCATGGAACTATTCACCAAGATATTGTGCGAACCATCATTATGTTTCCGACGCATTTGTGTAAATATCATTTGGCTGAAACTACTGAGAATGGAAATTACTATAAAACACTTCAAAAAACACTAAAACGAGACAGTTCTTATATTAGCAATATTAATTTGATTTTTCAATAACCAAATCTATAATTCATTGGCAAAAGAAGTTCGAACTCTTGTATTGCAAATTTTGTTTTGGGTGAATGAAATTTGGTTATACAAAAGACCGTGCTCATTATTTAAATATGATTATCGGTGCACG
Source organism: Platerodrilus igneus (assembly GCA_036346225.1). Lineage (NCBI taxonomy): Eukaryota > Metazoa > Arthropoda > Insecta > Coleoptera > Lycidae > Platerodrilus > Platerodrilus igneus. The sequence goes on along the minus strand of JARFIW010000507.1, from coordinate 6,055,871 downwards.
TTTGATTCCTTATGGACTGATTTATAACACTATATTTGATTTTCCAATGCTCCGCCCGAAGGTACTGCATTGGCCAAAAAGTGAGTACTCTTTACCTAGAAATTTTGAATTTTGCCAAACCCATGCTGTTGCAAGCAAGGTAGACAAATTTAACGTGCGTAAAAACACTCGCACACTGGACATACATTTCATCTCTCGTCCGAACGAGAGCGTACTTGTGTGAAAAATGCTCCCATAATATTTTTCAAACGGTCCGTGTTGGGAATCGAACCTGGGACTTTGGAATCAACAGCCATACACAAACCACCAAAGCCACGGAATCGCCACTGATTCATGAGCGCAGAAATAATTTGTTTTGATACAATGGTAACTGGAACTGTTATATAGCAAATGAAAGGTGTTTTTTAACTATTTTATGTTGGCAGCAATTTTGTACCATCGCATCTCACACCTTAGCATTAAAAAAGGCAGTGTTCTACAGAGAGTGTCAGGAATTTCACTATAGCCTTTGTCTCCTAAATCCTCTTCGGTGAAAAATACAAAACGATTGGATCAGGGAAGAGCACTAAAAATGCCATCCGCTCATCATCGTTTCATATGTCAAAAATCTCTTTAACCGTAATATCAAGTTCAAAATCGTAGAAGCTCACTAAAAAGAATAACAAGATTATTAATGTATTACACAGAGTTATAATATATAGAGTAACTGGATGTAACGCCAAAATTTTGTATTACGCCTCTATCCCACAAAAATGTCTAAAAAAAATTCAATCAATGCTTAAAGTATTTTTGTAAGTTATACCTACTCATTATTATCTATGATGCACAGAAAATTTTGCATTATCAGTAATGCAATAAAAATAACACACATTTGCAAGTCGTTCATTACACAAATAATTGCTTGTAATGGACGTAGTAGTTTGTCCTTTCTAGAACGCAAACGCATATATGTGTTTATGCCATGCAGTCTTGAGAATGAACAAAATAAGGTTTGATGTGTGTTATGCATATTCAACACTTGTCACTAAAGGATTAAAACAATTTGCGATGTAACAGAAAGTTGTGAATAAGAGTACTGTTTTTTGCATAGCTAATTATAGCTATATTTCAAACTCGACTTCGGAATATCTATAACTCGAATAAAAACGTCAACTGCTTAGGACTAGACTACAAGAACCTAGTTTGCTTCCGACAGAGACAAGTATCTCTCCCTACTATTATTAGATATATTTCTCTCAGCAGTTGCAACGCATAATTGATCCAGTTATGTACATTGTTGGTGTGTTAGTGTTACCCTAATAATATGATTGCCTAGGTTCAACTAAAGTAAATATTTAACTGAATACAGAAGTAGATGTGTTACAGGTCCAATAAAATTAAATTACAACTTGAGTTTTTATACAAATTAAATGATTACTCAAATCAAATTAGCACTTGAAGAAAGGAACATTAAGGTCTGGGAGAAAATTCGAATTTGTAATCTCCTAATGTGTACTTGAACGTGTAACGTAGAACATATATTTAAATACCCTCTCTTATATTTTTGCACATTAATATTTCAAAATGTAAACTTAAATATACTCGCAACTATCATTTATGCATTTTTAAGACAAATATAAGTTAAGGACAGTTAGCAAATGTTTCTGAAAATGCACTGTGCATTAAAAGAATGTTTCAGTAGGTAATAATTTATAAAAATTTTGAAGTATTAAAAGTACACAAAAGTATACAAAAAGTAGAAATTGTCATTTCACGTCGAAACTATGGCAGTATAAGGATTGCAATTCCAATTATACAAAACAACAAATTTGGTTTACGCAAATATAATTACTTTAGCTTTAGTTGAAAAGATAAATTCTCTAAAGTTTAATAGTAAGTAAGCTTCTAGAAGTAAGCATCAAACTTGCGCATAGTATGGAATGTGCAATTGTCACTACTGATTGTCGGTTTGAATTTGCTCCAGATGCTTCATTAAATATCTTCAATGTTTTGGACGATAAAGAAAAGCGGATAAGACTCCTCGAAACCACTGGCGCTTGTGTGGACGCTCAAACATACATAAACTAGATGTTTAAATCCAGTAATGAACACATAAACACGTTGATTTACTCTCGACACAAATCAACGGGGCTAATTTAATAAAATTTCTCCTTGGTATTAGTTTTGCAAATGTTTTAAACACCATCTATTTATCTGGTTAATTGCAGGTATCGCCATTGATCTTGGTAATCTATTAGTCTGCTTTGACGCACCATCCCTATTGTTAAGATACCCGGAATCATCAAGAGTCAGCATAACAAAACAACTATTCTAGGGCGATGCCTTTGGTGGACAGTATTACAAATTTCTGTTATGCCCACATGTTCACCAATATCTCGCTATAGTGGAAATCACGAAAGGATGCATTTACGTGATCAATCGTATTCATACGCATCAAGATTAGTTAATTGAATATACACTAAGGTTAGGTTAGAGTGTATTAAAAATGACATACATTCAGAAACCACGCTATCTCGAATTGAATCGAAGATTAGTCACGTGAATGCATTCTTTTTTTGATATGTAAAGAACACCTGTATATCTGACCAATAGCAAAAAAAGTCCACTCAACAATTTCCGAACAACTTAAATAATGACCACAAATATTTACAATTTACTGTATGGAGATTGAAAAGAAGGAAACCTTGAAATATAATATATTCGTTGTCCGTCATCCGAACGGATGACTAGTTCATTCTGTAATAAAAAAATCCACCTTACAAATAGATATATTTATGACACTCTTCAGCACCATCCTTTACAAAGATCGTTTCATCGGGTGACTAAAATTTCACAACCATCCAAAGGGCAATAAAACGACATCTTCAACCAAACCAACATCCCAATTCCCAGTACAATTCGAATGCATATTTTCTAGTAGTCGTGTTGTACCTACACAGAGTAGCCTAATGCATTGGCAATATCTTACCAAGCAACAATCTGACAAATACTTCCAATCCCTAAAAATTCTTAATTCAGCCTTAAGACAAATATATTGTATATAGCACGTTTGAAGTTGTGGTATGATATACATTGTGGCAAACAAGGCGATTAGTGCACACCTCAACAAACAAACATAAACTGTGCCGCAGGATCATCAGTGGCGGAATACCAGCATCAAACAGACCATGCCGTCAATTTCAATACAACACATTCAAATCTAAAATTCGTTTCCCCACAGTAGTTAAATTATATCTGTGAAGATTAGCAAAAACACGGACACAAATAGATATGTATATTACTGCTTTCGCATCGAAACAACCATGGTTAGAAAAAATTCCTATTTAAGTCTGATATTTCTTTTAGTTTTTAGTTTTTGACAAAAGATTCTTTTTGCATAAATGAACACGCATCTGTTTGTCTAGAAGTGATCTTGTTTGGATTCATATCGTCCTAATTATGCGTCTTGAAAAATTGGGAAAAACATAGACGCTATTATTATATTATTTATCAACTAGTAAACAAATGTTTCAGTAAATACGTTATTCAATTAAAATATTCCCACTTCTTAAAAACAAACCATTATACAGAAGTACTTGCTTCCATCAAAGTGTATAACTTGCGTTAAAGACATCTGGGATACTTCATCTGTACCCCAACTAATACATGCAGGGTTGAACACAATCTTGAAACAAAAATTACATCGTCGCTGTTGGAACGTATTCAATAAGTGACTTTCCTCTAATACATTGTAAGTTACATATCCTTCCATGATTCTGATCACAGTTTTCTCGATGTAATCTCAATATTACTTATTTCAGAATTTACTTCAAAAAACGCGAGTGCTGAGTTTCACTGTTGTTCTGTCGATCATAGTGAATAATTTTGAGCTTGAAGAATGTAAACTGCTTAGAAATATAATCTGGAAAGAATACATGTCTACTTTGAGTTGGAAAGAGCGCTTTTAGTTCGGAATGAAACTTTTTTATATGTAATTTGGTGATTAGTATAAAAAGTATATTTGTGACATCTAGGCAATAAATTGATCTACAAACTTTGTCCTTGGAAGTCCATTGCTCTTGCCTTCATTAAAAATGGAAAGAGACATAAAAGGACGCCTTTTACTAACGTAACAAGCTACGCAGTGTTGATGTAGTCCTCGTCCTTGGAAACACCCCAACCTAGCCCAAGCTTTCCCCTCCAAATAATTTTAACACGTAGATACAGTTCACAATTCCAATTCAGAGGAGAAAATTATATTATTCAATTGAGAATTTCGGTAACCTTTGAAATATAATATTGGGCTTTTATTAAGGATACCTTAAAAAGACTGAAAATTCATACAGTTTATTTACGAAGGAATATATTGATTTAAATAAAGACAAGACGAATTTTTGGGAGGAGCTTAGTGACGCTTTTGGTAGGAGAATTTGGAGGAACAACTGAAATTATGTATGATATAAAAATACTTCAACGCATTTTCTAGACGCAAAAAAAACTTTATATGGATAGGTCAGGTTCGGTCAAACTAAAGTTCACGGCTTTTAACGCTAATATTGGAAATTATAAATGCGTTTCAGTAATTTAAACACTAAATTCTTGTCTATTCTCCTCGAATGTAGTTCATTAGACGCCTATTGAAGGTTTGACGATGCAATTTTCAAAGTTTGACAAGGTGAAATGAATAGAAACTTTCTTATCGTTTAAGTTTTTATGGGCTAGACCTTCCGTATCAAAAGCAGATAAAGCTGAATGCCTTGATATTATTTTTTAATGATAATGACGAAGCCATCTTTAAAGCGAACCACGTTTTAGGACTAGAAGTATATCAAGAATACAATCATTTATGTACAAAATTTTGATATCGACTGAAACTTTCTATAATGCCAACTTTATTTTAAATCCAACATTTCATGACTGTAAATCACTGGCATCTTGGGTATTTCATGAGTTTACATAAAATTGCGAAAAAATTAGATGAAATACTAAAAAAGTTAATTCATACTTTTGTATGAGTTATTTTACAATATTCGCGAAACGGCCACTACATACTTTATGTAAATATACAAGGTGCGTTTTAAAGTAAACAGCACGTTTTCAAAATGAGAACAAAGACTTTTTGGCAAAACTCACCTATTTCATTTGAAACTCTTGTAACTCTATACGACGATTTACTCGGACAAGAAGCATGTCGAGCGTCCTTTAGGTAGTCTGTAAAGGTGTCCTTGAAAATGTTTGTGCAAGCCTCTTGGATAGTCTGCACGTCAGCACAAAAGTTTTCTTTTCATCGGGAAATGTATTTTTGGAATATATAGAAATTACGGTGCTAAAAATCAGGCGAATATGGAGAGTGGTTGATGGTTAAAATGCGATTTCGGGTCAAAAATCAGGCACAAGTGTCGATCAATAAGATCGTGCATTATTATGCAACAAGCGTCAATTTCCTTCTTCACGATATTCTAGTCAATACGACGAATATGACGCACCAAACCCTTTATAACACGACGATAAAAGACAGCATACACCGTCTAACCAGGTGGAACAAGTTACTTATTAATTATTCCCTTAGAATTATATAAACAAATCAGCATTGTCTTCACTTTAGACTTCAGCAAACGGGGTTTTTCATTAGGCTCATCTGGGTGCTTCCATTCTGCACTTTAGCGTCTTCTTTCTAGATCACATTGAAAGCATCACAGTCACAATATTATACAACGGTCTTTTTTTGACTTTTTGATTATGTCCTTTGAATGTTGAATTCTGGTCAATTTTTGATCATCAGTCAATTTGTGCGGAACAAAGCGTGAACACATCTTTCAGAGATCCAAGTGTTCTGTCAAAATGCTATAAACTGAAGTTTTAGAGATACTCTATTCCGTTTCCATTAATTTCAATAAAGATTATGGTTGATCCTTGATTAATTCACGAAAAGTTTTAATTGCATCTTAGGTTTCGATCGCTCAACATGTTGGTCGTCAACTACATCTTCGCGACCATCCCTTAAACGCGTATACCATACCACTCGTGGACTTTGCAACGGGATAAACACTCATTCACATGTAGTGATCTGGTGCGTTTTTTAAGTCCGTTTACATTGGTCGAAGATCATTAACACACAATTCTGCACTTTATCTATATTCGAGGACAATTTAAACAACGCTGGAACCGCTCGCAGGTTTGGAAATGCATCCTGAATTATTATGGCATCTGATATGAGAGAAACAAGAAGATCCACTCCATTATCTGGCAACGTTTCTTTCTCTCTTCTTTGAAATGGTTTCCGTGAATGGGCATTCTTTTTTGAGTTGACGAAGACGTTAACAGCTTCACATTACAGATAATTTCTTTTATAACCTTAATAGTGTTGGTTTAGTTATCCGTTTTAATCTTGTAGTGGAATACTTCTTTTAAGTTAGTGCTCTGATGTTACTGTGATATTATTATGTATGTAAATGTTGACGGGTATGTTTTGAGTTTCATGTTACTGTTCGTCGTTTGCATTTATGTGATATTTTACACTACCATTTACCTTTCTTGTTGTGTTTTGTATGTATAATTATGTTCATTTGGTTTATTAAGACATGTATTTAAAAAAGGAGGTTAGATGTTGAACTGAACATAATGTAGCTTTGTTTTCGTTGAATGATCCTATAACGATTTTGTTAATTTAGTATTTTTTTAGTAACCAATGCAGAATTGGATTTCAAATACATCGTGCATAAATATATTGTAATAAAATATTAAGAATTATGTTTATTTCACGATAATTAATGAAAAGTACAAAAACTCGATGAGATATTAAATTTGTAGCCAAGTTTGAATGTTGACGCTACGTACTTCAGATTTGTGTTTGTTTGATAATTGGTAACAAACTTTAACTATCTTTTATATGTTTATTGTTTTATTTCAGCATTTTTGGTCATGTTTACAATTGCATATCTCACATCGCAGGTTAAAACTTAGTTATATGCGTGTTTATATTCATCCCATTATCTAGCCCCATGTTTCTATCTAGCTAACTGAAGATTCAAAGTTTGATATGTGCCTTAAGGCAATTACCTTGAGCCAACCACCTCGTGCCTACTCGTTTGCACTTGTGACTATGTTTAAAGATATTCTATTTAATAATAAGCGCCTCTTATCATGTGCATTATGGTATAGGTGCATACTTATTTATCAATGTTGTTTTGTCGATGTATTTGTAGCTGTACATTTTGCAAATAATAGAAAGTGGCTAGATACTATGAAATAATTGCAAAAAGGGCTGGAAACAGTTACTGGCTTATATGTAGTGTGTGTTTGGGCCTTTTATGTCCGTACGGGGTGGAACATTGTTAGTCAAGGTCCGTATTTTACTAGTGTTCTACGTCTTCATCTTTAACTGGATAGCATTGGCTCAGCCGTCCTCGCACCTTCTAGAAAAAACTAGCTAAACTATACTAATACTTTTTTCATTTGTCACATGCTATGTCTGGGTAATAGTTGACATTCTATAATATTGATTGTTAAAAGCTAGGTGCTTGTATGCAACTTGTCCTTGGAGGATTGTCAAATAGAGTTGGAAGCGTAAAGACTGCCGTGCTCTTTCTCCATTCACCCGGGTTGAGTACAGCATTGTTTGCATAAATGCTTATTGCGAATAGCCAACTTAGCGGTTATTCTTTTAATTTAAGTTAATCAGAAAACTGTAGTTTTATTGCAAATCTTCCACCCTCGTGAGTAACCAGTGTATATTTGGGTTCACCGATAATACAACATAAGAATATGAGCCACTGCCACCAGACGTGTTTAGTGATTTAACCCGTAAATGCTTTTCAACTATTGGATAACCAGTCTCCACTTTCTATATTTATTAAATTTACTGTGTTTTGACTAACAGTTAAAGAAATTCAGTTTGTTTCCTGAATACGGCCCTGTTTAGATTATAAATTATTAGTTACATTTTGGTTTAAAATGTTTTAATATACGTCAATATGCTAAGATTGTAGAGGGGATTTTTTTATCGCGCTCGGGAAAATGATGCGAAACTTTGTTGTACCTCGAACTGTTTCTGTCAGAAATTAAAGACTTCACTTTGATACCGAGACTCGACTAGAACGGTTATATTTTGGTCGGAGTGTCGTTTAGTGCGAGTTTCTCGATGTAGTGATTTAATTTCGTTCTCACGCCCCCTTTACCTCATCCTTTTAGGGCACTGCTACAATTGAAAAGTCCATATAACAAGAATCTGATGAGAACCTAAACCACGATTTCCTGAAAATTCGACGACAATGTAAGTAATAACCTGTTATACCTTGCCATAGAAATTTGCAAGCGTAAATCATAAAATTTATTATGTAAGGATTAAGGGATATTTAACCTGTAGTAATGAATAACGATTACCAAAATAGACTCTATCGACCATTAAGGATCATGTTTGAACTACAAGAAAACCATGTCAGCGAAATTTAACATCGGGGTATGTGAGATGTAAATGGAGATTTACGAGAATGAATCCCATTAAGCAGGTCGTGACCGAAGTTTTGGCTTTCCATAAATGAAATAACTCACATGTACTTACATAATACTTTCATGTAATAGACATAAATAACCTATAACCTAAAAATTTTAAAAACATAAATGTTTATGAAACACGGTGAAGATTTGGAGCTAGATTTGGGCAACTTTATGACTCCATGCTTTAGTCATGAGAAAATTCGACAGCTATAATGGGATCATTCTCCGTCGACGGGTTAAATCAACAACTTAATTGCTTTTTGAATTTTAATTAATACTGATTCTTAGAATATTCTTTAAGTTCAATCAGGGCCTTTCGGTTTGCTTATAAAATTATCGTTGTACTTTTATTGTTGAAATTTAAAGTATTATTTTATTATTTAAGCAAACTGTATAAGAATTATTATAAATTTCATAGTAAATAATTATTTTATTCACTACATTCAATTACATAAGTATATTTCATAAAATTGTACAAGTAGGCTATTCGCTTTGTGGTCGCAACATTGGTACTTATCCAGACTTGTACCAGAGCTTTGGAAGGACGACGTAGACTTGTATCAATTGTACAGACTTGTTTAATTCGCCATTTATACACAAACGACCAATTTATCTATACAACTGTACGATTCAATTTTACCAGGTAACGAAGCGATATTATCAGCATATGTTCATTTTGTTACGGAACAAGAAATCCATGAAGATCCGCTGTTTGCGAGAACTTTGACAGCAGACAATAATGACGAATCAGTATGTAACGCTTCCAGAGATTATTTCTAGGAAAACGCGATTCATTTATCAAGTATTAAATCAGACGCAATAGGTGAAGCACGGGCCACGTTTGGGCACCATCGTAGATTTGTAAGACATTTAAAATAAATTGTATCCAGGGTGTTTGAAATACATTGTGTCATTCATCGACAACACTTAGTTGCTAAAAATCTGAATGATAGATTGCATCAATCTCTTCGATTTGTCATTAACGCAGTAAACATAAATCGAAGTAACATCTTGAATACTAGGTTATTTGTGCAACTGTGTGAAGAAAGTGAAGAGAACTTTTGTCGATTGCTCCTTCACACTGAAGTGCGCTGGCTGTCAATAGGTTAACGTTTGACAAAACTGTTTCCACATTGTAGAGTTTTACAATTTTTGGATAATAATAATAAAATTTGAAAAGAAAATTTATAATAAAGAATAAAGAAATAAGAATTAAATTAATAAAGCAAAATGTTTAGCTGCACGAAATTTCCCAGTTTTCCAATTTACCACAGACAAACTGTCAGGATGATGATGTTTTAACCTATATTCAACATTTAAACAGGCTTCACACACAAACTTTGAAATTAGGTTTGAGGATTTTTTGACTATGAAAATACCACAGTGGATTATCGATCCATACGGTGACATTGTAGAATTGGATGTCATATTCCAAGAAGAATTGATCGTAATAAGCACTAACGAAGAATTTAAAGTACAGTTAAAAAAGGGATATCAGAATTTTGACTTCAGAGAGACATATCTAATACTTATCTTACATTATGGACTATAGCGACGAAGTTATTGACAGCTGTTCGATCCTTCGTAGAAAAGGGTTTCAACGCGACTGCCAATTTTCTTACAAAAAAAAATAGATTAGAAATCACCGATCTATTAGATTTAATGTTAAACCTAACTAAATTAAAGTCAAATATTTGCTATTAAAGCACCAAGCTCATCCCTCACATTAAAAGCATGTTTTGTGTAGTTATTTTATGTTATAATTTTACTAGATTTGCATTTTGTGTTGTTTAATATAAAACTTAACTTCTTTTTTTAACTTTTTCACTCTACAGTTAAACCTATTAAAGTATGTAAGCTGTCAAAAACACATTTGAAGTTGATGACTTTATAACAATTCAATATTAGAAAGGCGAAGGTCTACACGAAATAGACAAAATTGTCACGTAGTCTACAAGACAAAAAGGTTTGGGGACCTCTGGTCTAGAGCAAAAATAATTTTTAAACATGATCTAATGTCTCTAACCCTCGTCTCATAATTGCTTTCTTTCGCTCCGTATCGTTAACAGACTTAATTAATTCTTTGTTTTTCGTTATAGAGTCCTTTTTGACATACGGTATGCAACAACCAAGCCCAGGATAAGTATACCATCTTTATACTTTTCAACAATCCCTTTTTTGACCTCCATGATGATCATTTACGTTATTTGGTCAGTAGCCAACGTATATAAAATAGATATGTAAAATTTCTAACTCTTATTCGGCTTCAAATTTCAAAACGACTATAAGCAAGCAGGGAACTATCATCACCACTCCAGCGGAGGCAATCGACATATTTTTTTCAGCGCACAGGACCAAATACTTGCTGCTTATTTACATATTTCTTCCGAGATGTGCTACAGTTGGTATGGAAATCAATGTGTCGAATTAAATGATATATCTCTATCTGTATGGAGCTAGCATGGAAAAGCTACAGAAATATCACCATATCTGCCAGAAAACCTCAAAATATTTCACTTTCCGTGAAACTCTGTTAATAGTGCTATGACAACTTGGAAACATGTCTTGGAAAGTACAAATTTAGGTTGCATATGATTTATAATTCCTTTTAGCCCAAATATTTTAGAATCTAGAGTAACAAATGCCTTAAAAGTATTGGTAATGAAAGGTGCCAGATAAGTGAAGTAGGTAATTTCAGCTGAAAGAAAAGTTTGGTGGTGATGAGGTTTCTTAATGCTTCCGGTACTACCATCCTTTCCGTACTTATACTTTCCAGATTTCGCTGTATAGACAGCGATTCATCGGTGATGTAAAAGATGATGTCAAAGCTTAGCAAATTCTAGCGACAGCATGACGAAAAATGCTCTCCTAAAATCATGAAGTATTTCATAATACTTGTTAAATCATCAACAGAGAAGCCCTCCTGCAGATGGACGACAATTAAACACACATTTCAATCGACGTAATGACGCTGAAAAGAAAGGATTCCGAACATTTCCACTCCTCGCTGCAGCTATCTGCAACCACCAGATCGAACTCCCTTCTGGGTTGTACGATTTACATATCGAATTGTAAAGCTTTCGTATTATACTAAACATTATGAAGTGATTCTAGACGCATCTCTTTTATTTGCTATATATTGGTTCTTTAAATACACCCTTGTGCTGTGAATCATACTATTGCTCGTTTAATAACTATAAATCATTCAATTCTAGATTGTTCGGCATTATTGTTACAGTTACTTAATTTAAAGATGCAACGAATGCATGGAAGTTGTTGAACCCTCAAGAAGCACTCGCCATTTATAAAGTGACTTCAGTCATGAGCGAAACTTTCAGTAGTTGATTTTTGGTGCCAAACTTTATAAAAGGACTTTGTATATTTGGTATACTTTAATTTAGTAGAAATGTATTTTCACAAGAATATTTTTAACCCTTACGTATAAAAAAGACTAGTTCCAATTCAACATTGCCGCTGAAGCGCAGGCGTTACTACTGACATCTAGAGCAACAACTTCTATGTTATCCAATGATCTACTATCCACATGCAGTTATGTAAGTTGTAGACTCAAATAAGTTAGAACGTTTTCTAACGCTGGTAGTTCAAAAAATTGTCACTGGACATTGAGGTCCTCGTACAAGGGAACGTCAATTATCATCATTGATTCATCTGAGAAAAGTGACTCTTGGAGTAGAACATGGGTCTGATATCAAAACAAAAACAAAAATTATTAGACGCTACAAAAAACGAAGAACAGAAGTTCGTCAAAGTTCTAGCTCATACAAATTAAGGGACACTAATAATATGTCATTGTATGTAAATCTAGTAATGATAGTACTACAGGAAGTTACCATTGTCCAGGAAAGCAATATAAACTTTAAGCAAAAAAATAAAGAAGGAAGTCCAAAATAGAATCCGCTAACAAGAGAAACAATGGGAAAAAACAGTAACTAGGCAGGAAGACAGTTGTGAAGACTATTAAGGAGGTAGAGTGGTTGAAGTATAACGTCTGAAAAATTAGACGAATAAAACCTGTGATATAAAAAAGCCTTCGGTACTTTTTTCGCAAAAACTGTAATTAAGATTTATTTTTGTATTAACAGTTTAATTATGTAATTTTTAAACGTTGTCCGCTTAGGAACACAGTGCGGCAGTTTCCTTATTTTGATGTTAAGTCGAGACAATTAGCATGCCAGTTAAATAGTACATTAGTAATTCTTTCATAATGTATATTTGCAAAAATTTTAAATTCATCCCGAAATTAAATGCACGCGTTTGAATTAGAATGTCTGTTACTAATAAAAAATTAATTCCAGCAAGTTCAATTTAAAATAATATACGTTTTTTAATTTTGCCTATCTTGAACAATTCGAGTAAGACACCCCACCCTGCATTGGCGGAAAAAAATCGATTAAAGTAAAAAAAAAATTATTCATTTCAGTTATTTTATAAACACCGCATATTTCTTAAGAAAGAAATAAGTTTTGCATAAAGTTTTAAAACTCTTCATTGCCATTTGGTACCCTTTGAAATTTATACCCATCACGCGTACTGGGAGGTGATAAAAAAAAATCTTACCAAAATTAGAATGGAACACGCAGCTACAGTGTATTTATTGTATTACTATCAGAAAGTTTATACAAAGGTATTATTCAGGTGGTAATAAATATTCACCTCAAAACCTGTAAATAACGAGCACATTTTCAGATGATCCATTAACCACTCCACGAAAAATTGCATTTACTCATTCATGTCAATTAAAACATCTCTACCAAAGTGCATTATAAATGGTACCCTTTTGAGTAATATATTGCAATGATCAAAAATAGTTTGTATTGTTGTCAGTTAATTAAACATCAAATAATTAGGAGCTTTTTATAATTTTAAATTCTTTATTGGGTACGAAAAAGATGTTGCGATTTAGGACAGTTTCACAACAAAATGAAATATAAAAACCGTTCTATAATAGTTATGTAACAACAAATCTAAAAACTTTTCTCGTCATTTACACACAAAAATATTTAACTTTGAACTTTGGCATGTGGAAACAATTTTCCAACAACAAAGAATCGTCGCAGTCAAATGACATTTTTGTTCCCTTTAAACTTCATTTTTGCCTTTCATTTCTGATTGCTTTGATCCTTCACAAAAGAAACTTACAATTCTGTCAAAATTTAAAACTACATTTCACTTGAAGTTTTATATTCAAATTAATCAGTTAGGACAGAATACAATGTTGGTAGAAATCGCGGTTTAAACTTGTTATTAAAGTTGATTAGAAAATGGGTTCAAATTAATTCCAGTTAAATTAAGAAGACTGAAAAGGGTTTAATTAAAAGATAATAGAAAGTAAATGGCAGTAAGGATTAATTTATAAAAATGAGTAATTATTCAACATCAAAGTGTGAGATTAAATAACTAACCGTTACACTGAGATAATAATAAAATTGCGACAGTCACAGGAGTCACTCTTTGAGATGTCAGCGCAAATTTTTAATTTAGCAAGCACTGTTCGACCTCTTGTTCGCAATACACTTACTCCACATAACCAATAAATGATTACTAATCATTTCGCGATATACCATTAAAACAGACTGCTCAATATAATCTAAGGGATGTAGACAATATGTGGTTGTTGATTGCCGCTTGGATGCATATTATACAGAAAGTTTCTAACACGTCTCTTACCTAATATGATAAAATAAAAGTTAGATTGCCATGCCTCATAAGTCTAATGGGAATGAACAATGGTGAACGATATAAAAATTATTATAAAGAGTGATCTTGGTAATATGGTATAATACTAGTTGGCAACGTAATAGTGTAGACGCTACTTCCTAGTATGATGTAGGGCCACCCTGAGGAATTATGAAGGCAAACGTAAAAATTACCTAATAAAATTCATGTAATGGTAGAAGTGCTTACAGCTCTTGCGTAAAAATTTCAAAAACCGGGCAAGTGGAAATGTTTACTATGAAAGGATCAAGTAAGTGGCCTTTGAAGCATGTAACAAATATGCTTAATCAAGCTCAAGTCTGATAAATGACGAGGATGTTAGAGTAAAACCCCAATTTCCTATTCTTGAAATCAAACTTACAACATATGTGCTACATGTGAACGTATATTAACATGCAAGGATAGGTTCTGTTCTGCAACATGTGTAAATGGTTTGTGTTCCTTTCCAAGAAAACGAAGACTGCTTGCTTTATGATGAAAAGTAATTTCAGTCCACGCCGCAATGACGCCGTCACTGTAAAAGTAAACCTCCTGAAGGTATAATGTCCATTTCGTCGCTCCACTTTGAAGCAATTGCCAGTCACCCGCCAGATAAAAATCCAAACGGAAATTTAACAGGAATCCCGAGAACACTCTGTGATATTCCATCCACTGAACATGCGTTTTTGTCTATGCGAGATGTGTTTCGCAATTGCCACGGCGAATCGGGCACCCTTATTGGCTTATATAGGAACTTGTGATGGTTTGATCAAAAACTGCCATTCTGTGCACATTTTATAACTCTGCTAAAACTCCCAAATATCAAGAGCCGTTAAGGGTGCATTGCGCTTAGCTTCTTGAACTACAAAATGATTTCAAATCGGTACTGTTAATCGAGTATGTCCACCAGTGTTTCGGCCATATGCCAAACATCTTCAAAACGTTAAAACAATCACAGTTACATATTGTGCTACTTCTAACTTACGTGTTACTTGTGATCTTAAGTAGTTAATTGCCAATTTATAACAAACGAAAATGTTAGTACTGTAGGTGATAGACAGTTTCGTGGATTATGTAAGTTCATGTGTAGGTCCTAATCTTAAGCTACCGTATTTCCGACATTTCACAAAAATGTTCAGACGATAGGTTAAATATAATGCATGTGTGTGTGTGTGTTATCATTCACGTCAAGAACTCTACGTTTGCCTGGTATGGCAAGGGTTTGGCTAAACTCTAAATTAAAGAAAAAACTCGCCTCTTGGCCAATGTAGTACCTTCATATGAAGCAGCGAGAATTTAAATATACGGAATCATAGATGCTTCATATAAGAACTTCTAATAATTTAAGACAAACACTTCGGCATTGATTTTAATTACCACATGCCTTGAAAAGACCGGAGTTTATGATTTCTTCGAATGCATATTGCCTTTTTGGTGTCAGCGATGTGGGAGAATTATCGTTTGTGTTCAAACGTTAAAATATTAGGTCATTATTTAACTAAGTCGGCTTGGGAAAAATGTCACTTTTTCACCGGCGACAGTCACCAGTCGCTGACGATAAAAG
Source organism: Platerodrilus igneus (assembly GCA_036346225.1). Taxonomy (NCBI): domain Eukaryota; kingdom Metazoa; phylum Arthropoda; class Insecta; order Coleoptera; family Lycidae; genus Platerodrilus; species Platerodrilus igneus. Next base: position 6,040,117 of record JARFIW010000507.1, on the reverse strand, counting down.
TGTCGTCATTATCAAAGTGATGCAAAACAACAATATAAATAACGATAAATAACAGTTAAACTTAATTTTTATTTTGCAATGTAATATTAAATGCGCAATTTTTAAGGCGCGACACTGCTTCGTTTGCCGCAGATTCGATTTCAGAACTTTGGATTTTACGAATGCTTTTTTATTTAACAACAATCGTGTAGTTATTGTGTCATATTAATTTGTGTCAAAAGATAACTAATTTTAAGCAACCTGTAATATTAATCAAAGACGGATAATTCGAATCCATAAAAGTATACGAAAATTAGAAATTTTAGGATATTTTGCAAAACATTTGAAGAAAAACAGCATATTTTATGTGGAGGAGAAGTGACTTTACATGGCTTGCCTATATTAACCGCCTTACTAGCGTTCGACGGGTAAACGCAGGCGCGCCATGAAAAGTTCTACTTCTGCTCCGTATAAAATAATACACTATTATTTTATATAGCTTTTGCTTAAAAAGTGCTGCAGCAAATATAATTCAGTAACTGCGTGTGTTTCTAGTTACTTTAAACTTAAAAATGCAAAAACGGGAATAATTCTTATAAAGTCGTTTTCACTAAGATTCTATGATATTTAAATCACACTTAATAGTCTTTGCATCTTCTAGGTCAAAACTTTCTAGTTCCTTTGTATCAAGCAACTAAATAATAACAATTACAATAGTACCGTACAGGCAAAAAGAAATGGCAAGATAGACAACTAGGTGGATTGATGGGTAAGGTAGAATCTTAACATTTGCGTGACTTTTTCTACATTATCGCAATTTGCAGTTTGAATAGATTCATTTATTCCATTAATAACTTTTGATGCTAAATCAATAAAAGATGTGCATAGAATGTTCATCTATACCCCTTTCGGGTAACCAAACCTAGCATCTCTTTCTACGAGGATATGCACGGTATAACTCTAGACCACTGCATTACTTTTACTCCCAGCACCATTCACAATCTTTCTCCACATCCCTCGGTCCCAACACACTTCTCCTTTGCCTCTGTATTATTCATACACTGCTTTTGGTATGCTCTTTTATTTCTCATACCTATCACCTGTCGTTCTTTCAGAACCTCCTCTACTACATTCCACCATCTTTTACCCGGTCTGCCACTTGCAGCTCTACCAGTCACCTTGCTTGCATATATACGTTTGGTAAGTCTATCCTCGTTCTTTCGTTCCATATGTCCAAACCATCTATGCGTACTTCGTTCGCTTAACTCCTTAAGGGTCACTTGCACCCCACACTCTGCTCTGATCACTTTGTCACTTTGTCTCTTAACGTTTATCCGCACACACTTCTTAGGAACATCATTCCTGCAACATTTATACGATTAACATGCTACTTTTGCCAGACCCAAGATTCACTTGCATACAGAACAGTTAGCACAAACACACTGTTGTAAATGGCCGGCTTTGCCTTTATACTCAATTCTTCATTCCTGTTCACTGCCCACATACTTCCAGACACTTTTCTGTCAGCATTTTCCCTCCTTTCTGTTTCACCATACAGCTTTCCATTACTCAAAAACTTTCTACCGAGGTACACAAAGTCATTCACTTTCTCTATCGTATCATTGCCCATTCTAAATACAAAGTCATCAATTTCGCCATCTCTGTCAAAAATCATTACTTTCGTCTTATTTACATTCACTTTCAATTGCACGCTTCCGACAGTCTGTCAAGCATTCATTGCAAATTTTATGACGATTCGGCCAACAATACTCCATCATCCGTATACAATAGTACACTGAAATTCGTTTCATCAATTTTCACTCCTTTCATTCCTTCGAAAGCCTGCCTGATACATTTATCCATAAATACATTGAACAGCCATGGTGACATCACACAGCCCTCTCTTACGCCTTCCACAATGTCAAAGTTTTGCCCCGTGTTACCATTCGCACGTTACACATGCTCTACTGCCTTCGTACATAGCTCTGATGGTTTTTATCAAACACTTGCTTACACCGTATTCAGGCAGCGCCTTCCATAATTCACTTCTGTTCACAAAGTCATACGCCCTTTTCAGATCTACAAATGCTGCATACATTTTCTTTTTGGCATGCATACACTTTTCAACAATTTGTTGCATTGCGAACATCTGATCCCCACATTCTCTTCCAGGCATAAAACCACATTCAACGTTCATATCTTGCTCTGCGTTCTTTTTCAAACTCTCTGGATCATAATTTTTCCATACGCTTTACTGGGGGTGTATTCTCGAATAGATGTGATATTTATCGCATGCGATATTTTACGATTTTCGCATGAAAACGTCAAATGTGTATTCTTGGAAATCCGCCTGAGAAATTTATCGCATGACATGCAACGTACGGTGTTTATTACCCGATAAAATTATATCGCATGAAACAAGTGTCAATGTCGAGTACTGTAAATATAAAAGCTTAACCTAAAAAAGTTCTTGGGTTAAATTCTCTGTATTGTAGTCGTCAAACGTGGCAAATGTTGATGAGATTGGATTGTTGACAGTTTTAGTAAGACTATAATTAAATTTTCCGTATCTTAAATTTTCTTTGAGTACCAATAATTCTGCAAGTTTCTGTTTTTGTTTATTGAATACATATCCCGTTCTTATGTTTGGCTTGACCGACATTTCAAACACGTAACATTATGGTCTAATTCTTTATACTGTGGCCTATTATCTTAACATTTAAAAACTATCAGTAACACCGAAACAAGCACGCTTTGATAATTTAGGCTTACGGTATATTGTGTTAATTCTACTGTCAATGCTGTCACGTGATAGCTATGTCGGTCGGCTATTGGTTGTTTTTGGGATGTACGTACGAATCTATTTACGACACAACGCATACCATGCGATATTGAAAATGTCATATCATTTTCCGTCGAGAATACCACTTTCGCTTCCAACAGTTTCGCATGCGATATTTTTTGGTGATAATTATCACCAGTGAAAAATAACGCATGAAGTCGATGAATAGGCCCTCAGGGTACATTCAACAGACTTATCCCATGATAATTTTGCATTCATATTGCTGCCTTTGCCTTTGTGCAAAGGTATAATGATTGCACTCTTCCAATCTTCAGGCACCTTCGCTTGTTCTATACACTACTCTATCAGTTTGCACAAACATTCAATCAACACCCCAGACCCATACTTCAGCATGTCACTTGTTATTCCATCTACACCCGCCGCTTTTCCATTCTTAAGAGTTCCCACCGCCCTCCATACTTTATCTACGCTGTATACAATCGTTATATTATTAATCTACATTTTCGACCAGTATATTGCTGCTCTCTTCGTCATACATACAGTCATCTGTATCCTTCTTGTCACCACCATACAACGTCTTAAAATACTCTTTCCAACAGTTTCTCACACTTGCTTCGTCTCAAACAATTTTATTTCTGCTATCAACGCCATACACACGCTTATTTCGACGCTTTCTTGTCTTCCTTATTCATTTCCAAAACAAGTTTTTAGTCCCTTCAAAATCACTCTGCATTTTTTCACCCTCCCTCTCCCTCAGTTGCTTTTTGCTTATCTTCATTACTTCTTTCGCATATGGCCTTTTCTCCTTATATCGACTGGTTGTGAAAAGAACAGTTAATTTGACGACTTTTTAACTTTCATCTTAAAGTCTCCATTAGCTGTCTACTCTAACTTGTAGTCCCTACACCCTACTTTTGGTCTGCTTTCGTTACTGCTTATGTACACCAGTTTAAATACTAGCTTTTGAATGGTGTTGTTTGGTTAACGTTGGCTGATTCTGCTGACGTGATGAATTCTTTTTTGTATATATTAAGCATTGTTGCCATGCTGCAGCGAATCGTTTCGTGTTGTTGAAGTTGTTCATATTATTCTTATATTTTTGTGGCTTCCCTTATAATTCCCTTTGTTTTATTTCCCATGCTTGCGTTGAATTTCGAGCTTTTGATGTCGTTTGTGTGCATATGTGTAGTTGTTTTCACGCCTTATGCTATTTATGTTTTTTCCGCCATACTTTATAGCATTTTAGTTTTTCCCTCCTTTGATTCTTCAGTAGTTTGTTAATTGGATATATGACTAGTCATACTCTTAGGACGGTATTTTGTAAACTTCTTAATTTTCTACTGCTACTTATGTTGGAAAAAGCTCGAAAAAATATTAGACAATGTACAATGGAAAAAAATGTTCGAAGGACTCCAAAAGATTAGAATGAGTTTTAGGGTAGACGGATAGTACATAGCTTATACAAAGAACAAACGGGGGTAATAGAACTAGAGCAGAATCGTAGAGAAGTAAATATTAGGAAAGGAGTGAAACAGGGATGTGCCCTATCCCCGTTAATATTTAACTTGTACACAGAAGGGGCAATGAATTCTGTCAAATGCATGAAGAATTATTATGCAGGGACAAAACATTGATATGCTTAGATTTGCATATGATATAGCGGTATCAGCATCTGGCAAAGAAGAGTTAGAAATGGAAACAGTTCTAACAAAGAGATACGATATGAAAATTAAAAAAAAGTAAAACTAAAATAGTGCTATATAAAAGAGGGAAAAATAAATCAAAAATTAGAATACAAATAGGAAACGAGAACCTACAAAAGCTTAAGGATTTCCGCTACCTAGGAAGCTAAATAACTCAAGATGGGAAAAGTACAAAGGATATAAAACAAAGATAAACACAAGGCCGTGCTGCATTTAACGTGAAAAAGCAACTACTATGTTCAAAGTCAACAACAATAGAAACAAGGAAAAGATTGATGAAAGCATATGTGTGGAGCACAGCACTGTACGGTTGTGAAACTTGAATAGTAGGAGAAGCGGATAAAAAGATAGAAGACTTTAAAATGTTGTGCTACAGACGTATGATGAAGATATCATCGACAAACAAAGTTAAGAACAAAGAGGTTCTAGAAAAGGTAGGGGAAGAAAGAAATATATAAAAAACAGTAAAAAATACAAGAAATAAAATGATAGGTCACATACTAGAAATGAGAGAATAGTGCGGAATATATTGGAAGCAGAGATGAGAAAAAAAAGAGGTACAGGAAGACCTAGGTTAGACTACTGCACACAGATAGTCAAAGATGTAGGCTGTGGGAATTTCAGGGAAATGTATAGACTAGCTCAGAATAGAAATCAATAGAGGCACGCGTTCAACCATTTCCAAGCCGGAAATCTGAAGACGAAATAAATAATTGTATTTAAACCTGATTATTATTATAAACAACTACAGATATTGGTTTTGCAATATTCTCAACTAATGTTGAAGGTGCGAAAGAATTTATTGGAAAACTATTAATTCGGCAAATGACTAAGTGTTGGGGTACCTTGGTAGCCACAGGTTGCTTAACCCCGGTCACTACCACGAATATCGGTGAAACAGGGTATATATTTACAAAACATTGATATGCTTAGATTTGCAGATGATATAGCGGTCTTAGCATCTAGCAAGGAAAAGTTAGAAGCTGCTCTTAATTAAATGGAAACAGTTCTAACAGAAAGATACGGTATGAAAATTAATAAAAATAAAACTAAAGTACTAGTACACAAAGGAGAAGAAAATAAGTCAAAAACAAGAATACAAATAGGTAACGATAACTTACAAGAGGCTAAGGATTTGTGCTACCTAGAAAGCCAAATAACTCGAGATGGGAAGAGTACCAAAGATATAAAACAAAGATTAACACAAGGTCGTGCTACATTTAACAAGAAAAAGCAACTACTGTGTTCAAAGACAGTAAACATAGAAATAAGCAGGAGATTGCTTAAAACATATGTGTGGAGCACAGTACTGCACGGCTGTGAAACTTGGACTGTAGGAGAATCGGACAGAAAAAAGATAGAAGTCTTTAAAATGTGGTGCTACAACATATGATGAAGATATCATGGACAGACAAAGTTAAGAAAAAAGAGGTGCTAGAAATGGTAGGGGAAAAAAGAAGTGTGTGGAAAACAGTAAAAATAGGAGAGATAGGATGGTAAACCACATACTAAGGCATGAGGGAATAGTGTGGAATATATAAGAAGCAGAGATAAGATAAATGCGAGGAAGAGGGAAATCTAGGTTGGTCTATTGTACAAAAATAAATAAAGAGGTAGGCTATGGGAATTTCAAGACAATTTCAGTTCAGCAGACTAGCTCAGAATAGGAATCAATGGAAGTACGCGTCCAACCAGTTCCAAGAGGGAAAACCTAATGACGAACAATAGCAATTGTACTTAAACCTGATAATTATTATAAGCAACTACAGGTATTAGTTTTGCGATACTCTCAACTAATGTTAATTGTGCGAAAGTATTTACTGGAAAACTATTTATTCGCAAATGTCAAAGTATTGGGGGACCCTTGGTAGCCACAGGCTGCTTAATCCCCTTCACATACTACTGAATCTCGGTAAAATAGGACATATAACTGGAAAACAACAGAAAGGGAACCGAGCTGTACCTAGGCTTTGGAAATTTCAGGGAATTGTGTAGGTTAGCTCACAATAGAAATAAGTGAAGGTACGCGTCCAACCAGTTTCAAGACGATAAACCTTGTTCGAAAGAATATATTGCAAAACTACTAATTCGACAAATGTTCAAGTGCTGGCGGATCTTGGTAGCCACAGGTTGCTTAACCCCCTTCACATACCACTGAATATCGGTGGAACAGAGTATATTTTTGGAAAACAACAGAAAGGAACCGAGCTGTATCCAACAAGAAATACCAGCTGCTATGTTCGAAGACAACACATATAGAAACAAAGAAAAGATTGTTGAAACCATATAGGTGCACCACAGCACTGTACGGTTATGAAATAGGGACAGCAGGAGAAGCAGACAGAAAAAAGGTAGAAGCCTTTTGAAATGTTGTGCTTCAGATGTTTGGTGATGATAGAATGGACAAAGTTAATAACAGAAAGGTTATAAAAATAGTATGAGAAAAAAAGAAATCTGTAGAAAACAAAAAAAAATAGAAGAATAGAAGAACAGGACACGTTCTAATGCATTTGGGGAATAGTGTGGATATATTACAGGCAGAAATAGTAGCTAAAGATAGAAAATATTAGATCATAGGCAGAATCTGAACATTCCAATTCGTACTAGGACGCTCTATGAACTGAACTTCAGGAATTGATAATCCAATTAGAAGTATGAACACTTTCAACAAACCGCACACATCGGTGTCACACCAATCTACTCTTCAATTACGCTTGGCGTATCCGGTGTTATGTCAAATATAGACCGGAAGCGCTGCTGAAATTCATGATTAAATAGTATTAAATACAAATATACAACTAATTGCAAAAGGTAAGTTGATTTTTATTATTCCAGTATTAGTTACTATAATGTCAAATAATAACCTAAACTTTTATGTAAAGCCTACATGATCATTTCAAATTGAGTTCGAAATTGAATGAAGGATTGAAATAGAAAGCCTGAAACAGTATTTAAGCCTGTAATTTTCCTATGTGTAATAGATCCTCTATCTGTCAATTGAGATACTGAGACTGGTAATCCAATTGATGACGTAAACAAATTTGAAGTTTAAATCGTGATCTTCGTTATTACAGTAATCTATCTTTCAATTACGTTCGGAATTTTTGTCAATCACGTGAAATACTCCCGCTTTTATGTGTCATATTCATAACCAAAGCCATCTAGTATTCGGTACAGTCAGTACAAAAAGTGTATGAACAAAGCAGTTGATTTTAAATATTACAGTTGTAAGATAATAAAATGAAATTATATCTAAAACATTTATGTAAAATCGATTTGAAATTAGCATTTAGACTTGGGATGAAGGTCTAAATTATAATTTCCTCTAAATATTTAATAGCGCAATATTAAAAATCAAATTGCTCTGTGCAGCTATTTTTAGACTGTATTTTTAATACTAGTTAGTTGTAATCATGAATTGAGAGTCGATAGGTGGTATATATTTGAAATAACATTTTCATCCTATGTATTTATATATGTTTACTGGAAAATAAAATATTAACCATTCGAAAATTTTTATTTAAATTAAAGCATAAAAAATTGAGATGCAGTAATAAATTAAACTATTCAATCAAAAATCACGGTGAGTGTTTTAAGTAACAACATTTTCAAGCACAAATCATTCATTTTTGACGCACATTCACAAAAAAACTTTAGAAGATGTTCGAAACAGCATGTCAATTTAGTTTATTAACCAAGCAACCAAGCACGCAAAAAATTATTCCTCGAAGGGAATTCACAGGTAATGGTTTATGAAATAGAAACAAATGTCGTTTGTATACTTACTTACTTTACTGCATTGGAGTTTCAATGGCTTTAGAAATTTTTGACTACTCGCATATTGCTATACGTTATCACTGCTTATCATATGAATACTTTTATCTCTCACGTGCCTCTTTGATTATGCTTTGTAAACGTAGAAGTAGTAAGACACATTATTTAGCTTCTTTGTATATCGTAAATATACACATACAAATTGTGCTCATCTTTTTAAACTGCATGTCATGATCTTTTCAACACAAAATTTATCAGTTGTACTTTTTTAATCCATCGTACAATTACTGTCTCACAAACTGAACGGTAATCTCAAACACTGGCACTAGCACGCTTTAACCTAATAAAAGACGATAAAAGCAACGGCACTAAATCAGGTGCTATGTGCAACAAAAGAAACATATGTTAGGATTTGGTAGCATAAGTATTCACAAATTCACGGATTAGTACAGGAAAAACTGTATAAAAAGTAGGGTAGCAAACAGTTATCAGAATATCTCGGATTTTATTTCCTAAAGCATTAAACTAAAAACTACGAAGGTAGGTTTTTACATGAACGCTTACGCCCGCAGAACCGTGCATATTGGCAAAACTGTAATCTACAAAGACAAATGATATCCCACAATTGGCAAATACAATTAGTCAGTGATGCTGAAAATAATCATCCTCAAATATATTCTGCCTGAAATTTGGAGTGTTCATTCAAATCCCAAATGCTTGACTGCAGCTAGTCAGGTGTACATAACAAATGTGTAATTATTCAACAGAAAATATGTTAACATGGTCGGATACAAACTAAATTAAACACAAAAAGTATTCATGTGTGTATATTTTCAATATCCAAATCTCCTTTGATTTTAATAGTTTTAGTGAAAAAACAATCGTAACAACTTACACATGAATACTTTTTGGAGTGATACTATCAAAAACTGTACACACCGCCAGCTTGTACTTTACATAAGCTTTTCTGCTGATTGGTCAACACATTGAGCTACCATTCTGGGTTTACCTTTTCAGAATAAAATTCTGCGACAAAACGCCCATAAAAGATCAACAAAACGTGGTCCTCATTTGGAAGGAGCTACTTACTTGTTACATCATAGAGTATTATTAATTGCTCACCTGTAACAAAATACAGAAAATTAAAGAAGATACTTAATTTAAGAATAAGTATTTGCCGCAAAAAATATTCCAAATACTCCAAATGCTTCTTTCGGTAAGTTTAAAATCCAATAAAGGATAGAAAATTATGAACAGAAACTGAACTGATTTGCATTACTTAAAAACATATTTAAGCTATAAAATACATAGCCTCTTAATCCTTTTCATCAAGGTCTTCAAATGTGTCACAAAAATGGTGTCCATTCTTTATAAGGTTACATTATCACTTCCTATAGAGTACGAAATTGATTGCAGAAAAAGTATTACGTCTTTCATTTAAAAGTTATTGAGTTTTAGATAAAAAAAACTTAACAATAATAATAAAAACGTGAATCACCGAGCCTATGAGCTAGTTATAAAAATTTTTCAAAATTTCGACCCTGTGCATCTAGGCAGATATTAGCTCTGTTAAGAATAGGTACACTTGTTATGATTAAGGAAGTAACGTCTCTAAATACCTGTCGTATCTCCATCGTAAAACATCTTCATTTTCTACTAATGTTATGCAGACACTGTATTTTAACATATTCACAGAAAAAAAATTAGAGAGGGGGGGGGGGGGTGGGGGAGCTATAGATCGATTTCCTAAAATGCCTGCTCACATATGACCGAAAATCGATGTTTGTGTAAAGATTCGTAGGTTTACATGTGAATTTTCTACCAAATAAAAATGCATATTGTGTTGATTTTAAAATAGTCGCCACTCGAAAAGATTGCTTTGCCTTGTCATCAAACATTTTTTGTAAAAGTAAGGTGCCTTTCTACAACGTTACAAAGCCAATTACTAAAATTAACACCCACATGAAAATCTTCTGGGCGTTAGTAAGATGAAAAAGATAAAAATGCTTTTCGAATAGAATTCGATTAACTGAAGAACAACAAATGCCAGTTATTCCTTGAAATTTTTTTCGTTGAAATTCTGGAATTTTCATTCGCTAAATCTAAATCATTTTCTAAAGTATCCACTCTTACGCTTCTTGGTCAGCTTCTGCCAGATAACCCGTAGCTTGTTGCATGCCAAAATTGGCGATGTACATGTTTACGCGCGGGGGTCTTATAACTTTGTACATCGACTTACCTCCGCGGGTTTGTTTGTTGTTCTAAGCTGCAGTTCTTATTTCTTCAACTAAGTGGACTGTATGCGAGATTTAGTCCGTGTTACTTTACACTTGCACTGTGTTTTTTAGTCGTTTATCGATAAAGTTGGCGGCACTATGGACAAACTCACAGTACCGAACGAAAACCGACTGTTCTGCTTCGATATCGACGAGAGAGTGTTTGTTCACTACCCCTTTTTCAACTTACTTACACATGTACAAAGAATTTTTACGACAGTATATAAGGGAAAAGGGATGACAGTTTTACTATTTGATTAACAACTACAAATTTACGACTTAAAATTAAACACGACAACGTGCGTCAAAAAGACCGAACATCCCGCCTACCAAAATAATAATGAACTAACTTATTTTATATTTAAAAATAATAAAAACTATTAACTAATAAACCTAAACCGACAAACTTGTATAAGTGAATATATGTATACATACCATTAAATGTTAAGTAACTGGCAGTAAACATAGTTTCACTAGGGGGCGTTTAACTAATCCTTGGGATGTCTTAACTGTAGCTACCCGAACGATACCGTCCCTACCAGGATGAACATATACTACTCTTCCCAAACGCCACTGTAGAGAGGGGTTATTTTCTTCCTTTAAGAGGGCAAGCGAATCAATAGGTAGGCTAGCGGAATTCCTCAACCACTTACATTTCTGCTGCAACGTGTGCAGGTATTCAGCACTCCATTTCTTCCAAAACCCTTGTTGCATTTGCAACAGTTGCCAGCGATTCAGACGAGATGGGTTGAGGGACAACAAATCCGGATCTGGTAACACTGAGACTGGTTCAACATTAAGAATGACCCGGGGTCAAATACGAAAAATCATGCGGTTCGCAACTCAGTGCACATAGTGGACGTGAGTTGAGAATCGCTTCGTTTTGAATCAATACCGTCGAGAATTCTTCAAACGACAAAATTTGTTCACCGATAATTCTTTTTAAATGGCATTTTACTGATTTAATCCCGACCTACCACAACCCGCCAAAATGAGGAGCAGCATGAGGATTAAACACAAATTCGATTCCCTCAACGCCTGCCGAATGGCGCATCAATCGAGAAATCTCACGAGAGGCCCCAACGAAATTAGTACCATTATCACAATGGATTTGAATACATTTGCCTCTTCGAGCAATAAATCGACGTAAAGCACCCAAGAAAGCGTCTGTCGACAAGTTAGACGCTAGTTCCAAATGTATGGCTTTAGTGCTCAAACAAATAAATAAGCAAATGTACGCTTTCGATGATTTTGCACCACGACATCGATTCATCGTGACAGAGAACGGTCCACCAAAGTCGACTCCCGTATGTAAAAACGCCTTACCTGGAGTTAACCTAGAAGCTGGTAAATCCCCCATAGGGGGGCATAAAGTCACAGGGTTTACACGAAAACAACGAATGCAGGATTTCAAACATTGCCGAATAGCCCTCTTTGTGGATAAGATCCAATAATTTTAAGTTAGTAAAAATTGAGTTGTTCGATTTCCAAGATGTAAATGTCTTTCATGACAATCTAATATAATAATTTCAGTCAACCGATGCGACCGAGGAAGCAAAATTGGAAATTTTGCATCATGCGATAACTCTGAATTACGTAGACGACCGCCCACCCTCAACAAATCACGACTATCTAGAAACGAACTAAGGCTACGAAGTTGTTTACTAACAAGTTTTCCACTTTTAATATTTGTGATGTCTTGAGCAAAAACATTTGTTTGAACTCTTTTAATCAATAAATGTATAGCCTCTTGCTGATGAGCTAGAGACAAACCATCAGAATATTTTAAACGCAAATCTGCCGAACATTGAACATTACGAATGAAATGACGAATACATGTAATAATCCTACAAATTTTCTGCAGTTTCGAAAATTTATCCAACAACAAATCCAAGAAATTCTCAGACATAACGACTGTTAACGACAGAGTACAATATTTGACGTCCATATGAGATGAGTCAATAAGTTTTGGCAGCGACGTTACTGGTCATTCTTCGCTACGACGCATTAACCAGGAAGGTCCTGTCCACCATAATGGATGATGAACCAACTCTGAAGCCAAAACTCCACGTGAGGCACAATCCGCAGGGTTATCCTGAGACTTAACATGAAACCATGAAGATGGAGGAATACGTTCTTGAATATGCGAAATGCGATTGCTAACGAATGTCTTCCACTTATGCGAGGAAGACCGTATCCAAGACAAAACAACAGTAGAATCTGACCACGCGAAAATATTACTAAAGGATAAAATATCTGTATAAGCATTTTTGACGAAACCTACGAAATCTGCCAAGAGTACGGCAGCACATAATTCGAGACGGGGCAATGAAACGCGATTAGTAGGAGCAACCTTCGATTTTGCGCATACTAAGGACATGGTAATATTACCTTCTAGATCGAACGAACGAAAATAGATGACAGCTGCATACCCGGCTTCAGAAGCATCGCAGAACCCATGCAACTCCACCTTTTTAAAATTATGACATACGATGCGACGCGAAATCTCAATATTCGAAACCGCTGGCAATTCACCCAAAAAATGTTTCCATTTTTGTACGACTTCCAATGGCGGCTCTTGGTCCCAACCGAGACCTAAAAGCCAAAGATCTTGAAATAACCGTTTAGCGAAAAGTACTAAAGGCGCTATCAAACCGAGAGGATCAAAAATTTTTGCGATAGCTGAAAAAATATTACGCTTAGTGCAAGTGCGCTTTTCAACGTCTAAGTTGTATAAAAATGCATCTGTAAGAGCGCGGCACGAAAGGCCCAAAATTTTTATTGACCCACTATCTTTATCTTGAAATGTAATTGCGTCCGAACTGGGCAGAGACTTCCTCAAGTTGGACATCACTTCCGGGCAATTACTACTCCATTTTCTTAATTGAAAACCACCACTAGTGCAAATATTATTCAATTCACTAATTAATTGATTAGCAGCTTCAATCGAATTGCATCCAGTGACTAAGTCATCAACATAGGTATCGCTCGCCAATACCGATGACGCGAAAGGAAAATTAATCGATTCTAACTTTGCCAATTCTTGAACAGTACGCAAGGCCAAAAAAGGCGACGACGAAACTCCATAAGTCACAGTATTTAATTTAAAGTCCATTATAGGATCTGACAGAGAAAATCTCCAGACGATACGTTGATAATCACGATGAGTATCTTTAACCAAAATTTGCCGATACATTTGTTTAATGTCAGCTGTAATTACGATAGGATGTACACGAAAATGCAACAACAAATTTCCAGATTGATCCTGACACGACGCATCGAAAACCACACGCAGTTTGGTGGTAGTGCTATCACGCTTATGTACAGCATGATGGGGAATGTAATGCATTTTCTCATGAACCGACGAATTTTCAGGCAATTCCACTTGAACCATGTGACCGCTTTTCAAATAATCCTCCATAAATTTTTTATAATCCGAATACAATTCAGGATTTTTTATCAAACGACGTTCTAACGACAAAAATCTTTTAATACAAATCGATCTCATACCCACAAATGAGGGTTCAGAAATTTTAAAAGGCAAGGACACTACAAAACGACCGTCCTTGTTACGTCTATAATTTTCCACAAATTCTTTCTCACACTTTTCCTCTTCGGGAGAAACGTGTTTCTTGAAGGGAATATTTTCTAATTTCCAAAATCGACGAATGTCGCTGTCTAAGGGCTCAACGAAAGCACACAACGATGTAATGCAATTATTTGGGGAAACGACCTTTCCCGTTAAAACCCAACCAAAGGTTGTTTTAATAGCAACTGGCTCGTTAGCGACACCCCAACGAGATTCGTTCAACAAAACCTGAGCAAAGATCTCCGCTCCGAGTAGCATGTCAATCTTACCAGGAATATTAAAATTAGGATCAGCTAAGGCCAAACCTCGAGTATGCGACCATTCCTTGACCCCTATAGACGACGAAGGTAACTAATTACAAATTTTAGGTAAGATATAACACTCAATTTCATATGCTGGAGACCGTGCTCCCGAGGGGCTGACTACACACGATAGTGCACCAGATACCAACGACGAATTCAAGCCAAGTCCTTGAACAGTGATATTGGCTCTCTTTCTTTAAACCTAATTTCTGACGGCACCTTTCGGTCATAAAACTTTCCATTGATCCGTTATCTAATATTACACAAACAGGTTGCAATTTTCCCGTATAATCAAGCACCGACACCATTGCCGTAACTAACAGCGTGGTTGTATGTTCTAATGACGTCGAAATTAAGGAGCTAGTGGCAGGTGGAGTAACAGTGAAGTAACGAATTGTGCGACTGATGACATTTTCTACACGACCAATCTAACTTACAATTTTTCACTGAATGTGAAGTATTTAAACATTTAATACAAAGATTTTTAACCTTTACCACCTCAAATCTTTCTTGAGGGGTTTTATCGAGAAACTGCTTACATCTATAAATAGGATGCACAGCTTGACATAAACTACAATTTTTATCATCATTGGTGGTACCAACTAAAGAAGTTTTAGTCGAAGTGCCAACAGACCTTCCTTTTTCTCTTTCTTTCACGGAATCTCGAAATTTTAAGCATGTTCCTGAAGCAATGTCATTTATTTCCAACACTTTACATTGTTTTTCAATGTACGACCTTAAATCTTTGAACGAGGGAATCTCGTCACTATTTCCTAATTCGAAACGCTTTAAAATGTTTGCATCTAATTTTTTTGATAACAGATTAAACAACATGAAATCTAATAAATCTATTTCCATCTGCCTTAACGCGAATATATTTTCATCAAAACAACTAATTAATTGCCGAAGTTCCGTATGCGAGTTTGAGGAACTTACCTTAGAGCATTTTTCGAGAGCATTAAAATATGTTGAAAGTAATAACCTCTTGGACTAAAAACGATTAGTAATGCGTAATTTTTAAAAGATTTTTGATCACCTTATACATAAATATTTCAATATATGCCAAAATGTAAAGATTCAAAATGAAATTAATACTTTATGCTATTAAAGAATGTTCTTATTTCTGACCTGTGCTTTCCTTGCGTGTTTCCAATTCTTGGAACTGCTGCTGCATGCGATTGACCAGTACCCCTGGATTGTTTTCAGTTAAACTCTCTTGTTTATTGCGTAGTACAACTCGACCAAACGCCTAGTTTCACCCATAGTTGATTTTCCTAATTAATTTCTCCGTTTAATGCTCAGACGCTTATGTAGACCAATATTTAGATGGTTGTTTAGACGAATACTCAAATGATTATTTAGTCGGTTATGTATTGGATATTTAGATTACGTAGTTGGTTCTCTGTTCGAGTATTTAGATTGCTTAATTGGTTATTTCGTCGAATATTTAGAGTACTTAGTTGGTTCTCTGGTCGAATACTTAGATTGCTTAGTTGGTTATCTCGTCGAATATTTAGAGCCATAAGTTATTAAATATTAAAATTATGTTTAATTAAAAATTTTAGCTTACGTTTCAAAGCCAACGGCAAACTACTATCGTATACTTGCACTAGTATTATTATTTCAAAATTTTTCTATCACCACTTTCACCAAAATTATAATGAATTAATTTACTATTTTCACTTCGCGTGATATTCTAATTTGAACTGGTATAAAACGAGTCCTGGTCGAAGAAAGACTGATTGTTTATCAGATTCGTGTCCTATATAAAGGATACTCCCTTTCATAAATTTTTAAAAACTATGAGTGGTTTCATTCCCAAAGAAGATTAAGAAGAATGCTATATAAAGGATCTCCTCTTCACCTGCATCACTGATTTTCCGAGTTTAACTTGTTGATTGAGGCGTTGCACTTTGCCTTATCATGCAGGCCTTCGGAGTTTCTATAAAGTTACCATCCAAATTCTCGTCGAAATGCTTAGTACTGTAACGTATTTTTTTTCTTGTTACACCAAGCTTAATAAATTAATAATAAAACAGATAAATTTTAAAGCATTTAATTCGTAAATATTCAGCCAATAAAAATTAAAATATAATGTTCATAATAACACATAGATTCTAGAAGATATAAATTCTGAGGCTTGTTACCAAGCGTTGTCCAGTTAATTATCAGCACTTTTGTTCCCAACGTCGAAGAGTGAAGTCGCTTTTTGTAGACTAGAGATAAAAGTCAAGATGTCCCGACTAAAACACGAGGCGTCTAAGAGAGTCAGAAAGAAGAACTTGAGTTGAGAACATGGAACAATAATATACATCATTTAAGACATGCAATATCTAATGGACATATCTACAACAACAATTTTCAATGTTAAATTATAATAAATTTTCGTCGCAGTAATTTAAAGCAGGCAGTTATGGTTTCGTTCTATCTATTTAATACGCCGCATAGAAATGGTTTATTCAACAAAGAATCTTGGTACTTCAAACTTACAGATGATTAATACGCTGGAAAAATACAACAGCTGACGTCATGATTTTGCACCGCAATTTATTTGGATACACGTGAGTGTTTGAAACTTTCCGTAACTTTGAAAGTATTATAAATTATTATAAGATCTCCTACGTTGATTATTAGAATAACACAAATTTAAAGTAGTTTTTTAAGTTAATAACACACCGAATAAATATTTAGTTTGTCAGTTATTTGTACACGCATTCAATGTGTGTCAAGATATTTAGAATGACAACTTGTGTCAGATAAAAATAGTATAGATTCTGTTTCCTAATCTAGACGCCGGATGCAGTCTTGATTTAATTTTCACATTTTGCTTAAAACAATTAAGGTCATGTAAAAGCTTTTTATTGGTGCTGATATTCGTGTATATTTTTTGTGTAGACAACAGTTAAATTTGAATAGTTGCATTTATGATCGTTATTTTCTGATGATCAATCTTTGTTGTAAATGGTCAAGGAAGCGCTTCAATGATTATAGTAAAATAAAATCTTGTGATATGAACAAATAAATTATGATATGTTTGCTTAAACTAAATTTTATAGAAATGATCAATTAATACATATTTATTTTGAAGGTTAAACTTCACTAAAATTCTTTTTATAAAAAATTTTTAAGACAAGATAGTAAATAATATATATTGCAGTCACATGTATTTAATCAGATTTCTACATATAAATAGAATTCATTTTGTTTCCTTTGAAAGAAGTTTTATTATACAACATTTAAATTAGGAAAGAGAAAACTAGAGCAAATCCTCCTTAAGTAAAAATGAATCCCTTTAGTATTTCACAGATGTTTAAATTCATTTATTCTATTTTTGGCATATGCTTTTGAGGACGCAAATAGTGTCCATGTGGTGTTTTGTTTGTTCACAGGTAAAGCTGAGACAACTGTTTGACATCTGGTGGTTGAGGTTTTGGTAAGTGTGTGATAAAGAGTGAAATTCAAATTTTATGGCTATGATAGTGGTGTTAAGATAAGGTTTCCGCATTCCCCTTATACAAACACAGTTAAATTTTGTTGGCACTTGTATTAAAAAATACGGTGGCGCCTATTAAAAATATTTTTGGTCGATTATCCACCCATGACCCATGCTCATGATCTACCCAGAGCTAACACTCTACTAGCCGTTTAACCTCTAAGAGTTTTCTTTGTCTAAAGCCGTTTTCCATCTGACATTACCCTGGGCTTGGAGTATAAAGAAGAAAATCTCGACCTAGTGATATCAGATTAAAAATAGAGAGTTTTAGTATATAGCTGATAGTCACGAGGATAAAGGGTAATAAACTTACAAAAAGTTTTTAATTACCCCCGTTTTTTATTACTATTACACTTGCGCTCGCAACGTGGGGCTGGAATTTCATTTAGAGGCTGGAAATTCATTTAGAGGCTGGAAATTCAGTTAGAGGCTCGAATTTCATTTAGAGGCTCGAATAATTTCAGTTAGAGGCTCGAATAATTTCACTTAGAGGCTGGAACATTTAGTAGTTATTTTCATCACACTTATATTCACCGACTGAGGTTTGCTTTGATATTAGTAACGTCTTCTTTTAGTTTCATTTTTGTTAAAGTTTGTTACAGTTTATAGTGGGTTCTTCTTTATATAGTTAGGACATTCGTTTGTTTGAGATTTCATCTTCAAAAAATTATATAATTGAGTTACGTTAGAGATATTCAGATATTTAATTATGGCAGAAACTTATAGCATCGTACATTTACTTAAAAATGAGTAGTGAAATTCCTGTTTCTAGTTAAAATGATAAAGTTGTTTGATATGGATATTACAAGTTTGTTTGATTTTGTATGTATTTCATCGATAATAGATTCATCTTTCAGTCTTATTAGTTATATTAGTTGTTCGATTAATGGTACACAAGTTTTTGCTGTTGAAATATAGTTTGAAGATTGCTCTTGTGCATGAGCACGTTTTGGTTTAGTTTGATTGGTTTTGAGTAGCAATTTTTATGGTCGCGTTACAACGTAGTATGTTGAGTTAAGTTAGATCTGTGCGAGACTTGTTGTGGTTCATCGTGTAGCGTTATGTTAGTCTAGACGAAACTCCGGAAGGGTTGGTCGCTCAGCGTTATGTCAGTCTATGCGAGGGTCGTGGTAAGTTTGTCGCTTTAGCAGTTTTGGCATCGTCACTTGAGATTATTTGAAGTCGGTTATGATGTGATTCGTTTTGCTTATTTAGTTTGTCAGTCTAGATGAGACTCAGAGAAGAGTTTGTCATTCTAGCAATTTTGTTTATAAGTCTAGGTGAGGCTCATAGAGGAGCTTGTCATACTAGCAAATTTATGCGTTGTGAAGCACTTTAGTTTATATCGACAGTTTGATTATGGGTAGAGTAAGCGTGTACCAGAACATTTATTAATGGTTATCATGAAGTAAAGTAGAAAATAATTTCGTATTCAAATTCCCCCTTTTTCATTTATCCGTATCTTCAAATTTAAGTCTAAGAAAATGTTTAGTATCGATAATTCAGCGACAGATGAATGTGAAAATGAAGATGTTAAGAATGTTTCTGATCCTTAAGTATTTCTAATTATAGTTGATGTCAGTAGTAATTCTTTTTGGTCCATGTTTTAAATTCTTAAGTAGGACAAGATTAAAGTTAGTGAAATTTTTTTGGTTTGTTTAAAGTAATTTTTGTTTTAGTAGTAATAGAGCTTAATATGTTTGTTGATTTAGATGTTGCATGTGTTAAATGACGACAAAGATGTGTTAAATGATAATTTTTGATGACGACAAAGATGTGTTAAATGACGACAAGGATGTGTTAAATGATAATTTTTGATGACGACAAGGATGTGTTAAATGATAATTTTTGATGACGACAAGGATATGTTTATGGATTTTGAATGATGATATGTTTTTTTTTTGAGGTGTTTCAGAGTGCAGCATATGCTTAGAGATGTTGCAGGTATATAGAGAAGAATATGTATTCGGTGAAGAGGTACGTATTCAGTAATGAGGCACATGATGGAGATTATAGAGAGTGTTTAGTAAAGTGTTGAGTATAGTTATATAGTTAGAGTGTGATAGAGTATTAAGCATTAAAGGAATGCCTGAGTTTTGGTTTAGTAGTTTGAGACTAGGCCTGATGTGCTTATTTTTATTGAGAGTGTACATGAGCTAAGAGAGTTCATGAAGAGTTTTTTTTGTGAGTTGCTGGTGGATGTCTCCCAGTAGGCTCAACGTATGATTTATTAGTGGTTTTGGAGTTCTTTGGTGATGAATCACTGATGTTGTAGAATTTTTGAGAGATATAGTTGAGTCTGTAGCATAGTAGTCGTACAGATAATGTTGTGAGGTGCTCACTCAAAGATCAAAGGTATCTTGTTGATGAATAAGTATTGTTAATACTTTGTCTGTTTCTCGAGTGTTGGAGATTTGTTTCGTGAATGGACTTTGTAAATAACAGTTTTTGGTACTTGTTAAATTCATCGATTAGTTTAAATGTAATTAGCACTTGGAAAGTTATGTACATAAATCCTTAACACAGATATAGTAAATTAGAGAAGAGTATTCGTTGTACAGATTTTGTTTAATAGTAATTTTGTTATACATTCGATTTTGTTTATTACAGTTCTAATTTATAGAAAAATATTTTTCGCTTCAGGTAAAATTTTTTTTATTTTGATATGGTTGTTGCGTTTGTAACTATAGATGACATGCATCCACTGAGTGTTAGATTCCCCTAAATATTCGTAAATGATTGACGTAAATACTGATTATGACTTCCCGAATTTGTCCCTTTATAGGCGTGTAGTACGCGCAGTTACTAATCACTCAATCCCATGCATTAATATTCCCCCATATCAATTAGTGAATGATTCTGTTTTTTTTGTTAAACTCTTCGTTAGTTATAGTTAAAGTTTGTGCTGTTTTGTTGTGAGTTGTAAGAGGTTTATGCAGTTAATAAGAGTAATTTTGAAGTTTCAGTCGAAAATTTTTTTTAGAAAAAATTCTTCCATACCTCGAATTTTTTCTCTTGGGAAGAGGCTGTGTAACGTATTTTTTTTCTTGTTACACCAGGCTTAATAAATTAATAATAAAACAGATAAATTTTAAAGCATTTAATTCGTAAATATTCAGCCAATAAAAATTAAAATATAATGTTCATAATAACACATAGATTCTAGAAGATATATATTCTGAGGCTTGTTACCAAGCGTTGTCCAGTTAATTATCAGCACTTTTGTTCCCAACGTCGAAGAGTGAAGTCGCTTTTTGTAGACTAGAGATAAAAGTCAAGATGTCCCGACTAAAACACGAGGCGTCTAAGAGAGTCAGAAAGAAGAACTTGAGTTGAGAACATGGAACAATAATATACATCATTTAAGACATGCAATATCTAATGAACATATCTACAACAACAATTTTCAATGCTAAATTATAATAAATTTTCGTCGCAGTAATTTAAAGCAGGCAGTTATGGTTTCGTTCTATCTATTTAATACGCCGCATAGAAATGGTTTATTCAACAAAGAATCTTGGTACTTCAAACTTACAGATGATTAATACGCTGGAAAAATACAACAGCTGACGTCATGATTTTGCACCCGCAATTTATTTGGATACACGTGAGTGTTTGAAACTTTCCGTAACTTTGAAAGTATTATAAATTATTATAAGATCTCCTACGTTGATTATTAGAATAACACAAATTTAAAGTAGTTTTTTTAAGTTAATAACACACCGAATAAATATTTAGTTTGTCAGTTATTTGTACACGCATTCAATGTGTGTCAAGATATTTAGAATGACAACTTGTGTCAGATAAAAAAATAGTATAGATTCTGTTTCCTAATCTAGACGCCGGATGCAGTCTTGATTTAATTTTCACATTTTGCTTAAAAACAATTAAGGTCATGTAAAAGCTTTTTATTGGTGCTGATATTCGTGTATATTTTTTTGTGTAGACAACAGTTAAATTTGAATAGTTGCATTTTATGATCGTTATTTTTCTGATGATCAATCTTTGTTGTAAATGGTCAAGGAAGCGCTTCAATGATTATAGTAAAAATAAAATCTTGTGATATGAACAAATAAATTATGATATGTTTGCTTAAACTAAATTTTATAGAAATGATCAATTAATACATATTTATTTTGAAGGTTAAACTTCACTAAAATTCTTTTTATAAAAAATTTTTAAGACAAGATAGTAAAAATATATATTGCAGTCACATGTATTTAATCAGATTTCTACATATAAATAGAATTCATTTTGTTTCCTTTGAAAGAAGTTTTATTATACAACATTTAAATTAGGAAAGAGAAAACTAGAGCAAATCCTCCTTAAGTAAAAATGAATCCCTTTAGTATTTCACAGATGTTTAAATTCATTTATTCTATTTTTGGCATATGCTTTTGAGGACGCAAATAGTGTCCATGTGGTGTTTTTGTTTGTTCACAGGTAAAGCTGAGACAACTGTTTGACATCTGGTGGTTGAGGTTTTGGTAAGTGTGTGATAAAGAGTGAAATTCAAATTTTATGGCTATGATAGTGGTGTTAAGATAAGGTTTCCGCATTCCCCTTATACAAACACAGTTAAATTTTGTTGGCACTTGTATTAAAAAATACGGTGGCGCCTATTAAAAATATTTTTGGTCGATTATCCACCCATGACCCATGCTCATGATCTACCCAGAGCTAACACTCTACTAGCCGTTTAACCTCTAAGAGTTTTCTTTGTCTAAAGCCGTTTTCCATCTGACATTACCCTGGGCTTGGAGTATAAAGAAGAAAATCTCGACCTAGTGATATCAGATTAAAAATAGAGAGTTTTAGTATATAGCTGATAGTCACGAGGATAAAGGGTAATAAACTTACAAAAAGTTTTTAATTGCCCCCGTTTTTTATTTAAAACTATTACACTTACAGTACATCTAGTTTTGTATAGTGTATTCCTCTGAATATAATACATTTGTACCTTTCTCAAGTCACGTACGCTTGTTTGTACAGCAATTTATTCAAACTTTCCGTTTGATTTATCACGTAGCTCAACGTCTGTTCTCTTGTTTTGTTTTCCTAATCTGTCGGATCTAGTTCGAATTTTCTAATGTTTACAATTAAAAGATCACGTAGTGAAATTTTTATGATGAGGTAAATTGAATGCGTTTATTCACTTCCTGCGTTTATAAAACATATTTGTTTTGAATGGAATTCTTTTATTGCGAGAATGCATAATCATTTCCTTACACTAATGAGTATTTATTTCAATAAGACTTGTTGCGTTTAAGATGTTATTCATGAGTATTTATTTTCGGTTTTATGATTGCATTGTTGTTTGAAAATAATTGTATGGCGTACAAGTTATGTATCTTACTAAATGTGATTTGATTTTTGAAGAATGGGCTTCCTTTCATTAATTAAAGTTAGTTGTAATTTATATACAGTGTGTTTGATATTAGTTTTTTGCTTGATTGGCAAATTGCGTACCTTTTATGTTAAAATTGTTTAGTTTTTTTGACTTTAGTGCTGTTTACATGGAGTGTACAACCCTTATAACTCTATATACCCCTAAAAACTCCATTATCATAGCAATATATATATATATATATATATATATATATTTAATTTCGGTTTTATATGAATATTAGCGTAAGATAAGTCAGAAGATATTAATTATTATTTGCGTAGATTTTTGTACTGTAAATCCTTCAGGATATTTTGTATAAATATTGTTTTCGATGCGGGTTGGTTTTCATTTTCTTTTCTAACATGTTTCTTGAATTGGAGGTTATGTAATTAAATTCCTTTCTTGAGGTTTCCTTTTCTTTATGTGACCCAACCTACTCTACGACGTGTTTACAACTAGCACGGCATTACTTCTTTCGATTCCCCCTGTTTTTGTTGTGGTACCTCGGTGCGGGCTTGCGGCTTCTTTGCATACTGTACTTTATTTTTTCCGCACGGATTATTGATTTTGACATTTGAATAATAATTTTATTTGGTCGTGTTGCTACAGGTTTAGGTTATACATTAAAATACAAAGCTTTATAATTTCATTTTATTGTTATACATATCTTTCTTAATGGAAGAAATTGCTACAAATTTTTGTTTTTGTATGCACTAATTTGTTGCAACGGTATTTAAAAACTTAGTTTTAAAACTTTATTACTGATTTACTATGTAATAACATTTTATGTACAAATACGATATTTTTGCACGACTACAATACTTTTCCTATACTACTTATGCGAGAAAGTAGAAATATGTATTCGGGACAGGTTAAGCTGGCGTGTGATTCACCACGCTAGATCGTTCGAATTAATACGCAGTGAACATATTTCTAGCATTCTAGATTTGTTGTACAATTAGATGTCTTTACGTTACTCTATATTACATACAGCAGACGCGCATTCTTCAAACCACCCTGTATATAGCGTGGAGTAGTTAAATACATAGACAAAGACACATAAATTTTATCTGAGATTTCTTGTAATGTACCACAGTGAATCATATGCCAGCTTAACCGGTCTCAAGTATACCTTCATATACATTGAATCGTATCATATTGAGAATAAATGACAAATAAATTAAAAAAATTGTAGTCTCGTTCAAAAGAAGTATAAAAGAAACATTTAAAAGAAAAAGCAGTAAAGAGATCTCAAGAAGAAAGGAGAGGAACAAAAACGATCTACATGGAGGTAGAAAAATCCGGAAACAGAGAAAGAAGGTTGAAACTGTAAAATCAGAATATAAGAGGAAGGATAACGAATTGCGGAAAACGATATGAAGAACTGTAGGCAAAATTAAAAATTGCATTTTTATGCAGAAAAGGTTAAAAAAAGAAAAATAAAGCGCAAAAAAGTTTATTTTAAATTTAGGTTTCTAGGAAGATATCTTAGGCTACGCATACGAGTTTCAGTATGTTTAGAACAAAGGTGAAAATTAATTTCGGTATCATCCTTTCCGTGCAATAATATTTGGACGTATCGCTTCTGTGCTTTTAAGAAACTTAGCCAGCTTCTAAAAACCTAGTAAAAAGTAAAAGGGCAAAAGAAACTTAATTAATACATGTGTCCCACTAAAAGCTTGTTAGTTAGTTTAATTCAATTCACAAGGATACTTTGCTTTTGAGGTTGTAACAGAAAATAACTTTTAAAAAGTTTTCCCTTAAACGCGCTCTTGTAATATTTATCAAGGTGCACATATTACATTTCTAACCTTTTCCTATAAATATTCCTAAATAGGGAATTACTTCCATATAGTAGAAAAAATAAGCAATATTACTAAAAATGAAACTAATTTCAGAAAAACCTTTGCTATATCCATTATTCAAGCAACCTTTTTTAAAGCTAAGTTCACTTTTCAAACTACTAAAAATTGAATAAGATACATTTCATCAGCGTTCTACAATAAAGCAGTTTACCTTGAACTTTCCCTGGAAACTGTAGAATTTTCCGCAAGCCAGACAGAAGCAATCGATTATACAATTTTCGCTTTCATTATACTTTTGCTTATGTTCATATTATTTAATTTTTATATCTCGGTTTTACACTCCTATAAAACGCAGCCTCGTTTCCTATATGAAGCAGTGAAAACTTTAAATGAGAAAACAATTTGATGTGTGTTTTTATTGGAGAATTTTAGCTTAATTCCCATCTCATTCGAAATAAGGAAAGTAAAATTTCAGGGAATAAAAATTTATGCGCTATCTATATGGCGCCAACGATACGGCACGCTTAATACAATTTGGAAGTTGAAAAATATTTTCTGTATGATAATATTAGCTTCATTTGTTGAGAAAGTCAACCAAGGAAGCATAAAAAATGAAACATAAGTAATGCCATGGGGAAAAGCATAACACTGTAGTTGGAATTTATTAAACACACCTGAAGCTTCATAGCAGGGGAAGGTAAAATAATTAGTGCAAAGCTAACAAACTCTCATACAAAAGAAAATTCTAACATTTTCGATATTTACCTCGTCCCAGGAAGAATACTACAGGAAACAAAGTATTGGTTCTACAAATAAGTTTTAATTGAAAAGGTCTTACATTAAAAGTAAGGGCATAATTATTTTAACGGTTCAGCTTTCAAGCACGTATTATTCCTTTAGAAATGGTAATATAAAGTTTAATTTTATTTAATAATTTCCGTATTAGGTAAAGCCGGAACTTACTACTTAATTTGGACAAAAATTCATTGTTAACGATATTATCTCGCTTAGAAAAACTTTTGTGTACGAGTTTGTCTTATTTTTTAAGAGAAATATTGGTTCCTAGTGTGGGCATAAAACTTTGATTGAAGAAAATAGCATTTTAACAATAAAATAAATTTTAAGGCAGTATAATAACCTGAATACAAATCCGTAAATTTTGAGGAAGTATAACATTTTCAGTGAGTTTTTCTTTTTCGTTAGATAGAATGGTCCGTCAAGTCCAGAAAAGTTTAGTATAGTGTCTTAATCGCTGACGGAATGTTTATTGTGTATACTGTGAAACGTACTTCTTTTTACTGTGTTTTATCCGGTTCAATATATGCCTGTTTACTCACAAATGCGGAGATGCGGTTACAGGTATCACTAATGCTAATTACTACAATGTTTACTAACACCAAGTTCCTTTTTAATACGACCGAATAACTGTATTTATTACCAAGTTCGACTATGTAATTTATTTACACAAGCACTTAATTGATATACACATTAAACATATTTATTTCAACAGTTTATCTAATAATATATATATATATATATATATATATATATATATATATATATATATTGTTACAGCCCGATTTAGCAATCGTTCTGTACATGGTTTTGTAAATATATTTCATGTTTAATAACTGTACAAGAGGTGATGGTAATTATTTGTTTATTTAAAAAAGGTATATAATTTTGCAATGAATTTCCAGAGTAGTTTCTGTAGACTATACAAATAGTTTAAATTAAATTTCAGTTACGATTTATGTTTACAATTTTGCAGGGTTACGTCTGTTTAAATTCATCAATGCCATTGTGTTTTAAATTTGTAGTTGAAGTTATTGCGCAATGGATAGAATAGGTAATAATGTAGATAGATTAGCTTTTAACGATCAACAGTGGCAGCTGTGAAATAATTTCATTATATTTTAGTTTCGTTTATCTGTAAGAAATGATATTCAGTCTACTTTAAGGAGTATCGAGTTTAGTAATAGTTTTTCGATAGGGTACAAGTTTGTTCCATATTTTTATTCAGTATAAAACAATAGTTATAGTAATTTGAATCCTTCTTAAAATTAACGACGCCTATGTGACAGGTGTGGTTTTCAATTCGAATCCTGTTATCAGTTGTTTTCGACAAGTGAATGCTCTCTTTGATTTTACACCTTAACAGAGCAGCACGAATGGTTTGGAGCT
The DNA here is from genome assembly GCA_036346225.1 of Platerodrilus igneus. NCBI lineage: Eukaryota > Metazoa > Arthropoda > Insecta > Coleoptera > Lycidae > Platerodrilus > Platerodrilus igneus. The sequence continues at coordinate 6,012,820 of JARFIW010000507.1, read as the reverse complement.
CTTCCTAATTATTATTCAAATTTATTATTTGAAAATTAAGTCATCCGTATTATTTATTACGGGATTATATTAGTGGAGTTTTCGTGCGAGAGGAGCATGCTTGTAAGTATGGCGGCACGCCATGTGCATTTCCTAATTTGATTTATTTTAGGTACCCTTTATATGTTTCATGTATTTGCAATTTTAACGTTTTTGTTCTTGTTAATATTTTAACCGAAATTCTGGTTGATGTATTAACTACATTTACTTTCCGTTACTCGAAAAGTATTGAAGTTATTAATTGCCTTACTCGGCGTGTTGAAATTTATTGTTTAAAGTTGGAGTTTGGTATTAAGAATTTATTGGGTCATCGTTGGTTCGATATTTCAGTTCGATTTTGGGAGTTATGTTTAGAAGCTAGTTATGAAGTTATCTTCTTGGGAAAGTGCTACATATGTGGAGATCCCAATTATCCTCATTCCTATAACCAGGAGCAGAAGAAGTACACGACACCAGTTTTGAGGTTCGTGGAATTTCGTAGCTTATCTGCTAAGTTGATCCTGAACCGGAGATTATGTATTTACATCAAGGTGTTCCACCGAATTAAATCATGTTTGGTATCATAAAATATATATTAGATTAATGTTCCCCAGATGCATGCACTTGGTCTTTGATATTTTATTTATGAAATTTATAAGTTAAATGTTTATAGTGATTTTTGGAAAAGAGTAAAAGATACCACAGGCCAATCCAAATCTTTATTGACTTTATATTTTTTGTGTACTTTCATAGGGCCGATGGATACGCTTAGGTATATGGGACTTAGGCTCAGAATAAAGTTAGCCGGTAATTTAACAATATATTAAAGCAGTAGGTAGTGAACAAGATTATTCATCGTGGTGGTGAGTAGAGGTATTTATTCTGCTTCAACTTGAGTAAACAAGGGGCGGTAATGTTAGAAATTGTAATTATACTGTTGATCTGAGTACTTAAGATATTTAAAGTGTTTTATATTATTTGTTCTAAAGTCATAACAGTCTTAATTTTAAAAATATACTAACACCCCTCCCAGGGTGGTAGCAATATATATATATATATACATTTATTTATATATATATATATATATATATATATATATACACATATTATATAATTGTAACCAAGTCACATAGATTTTACGATATCAAGATCAATCACTCCTTTTGTTCGCTTTATATCTTCAAATGTAATCTCGTAACTGTCAATCAATCCCTTGTTGGTTTAGTAGCTTCACCCCTTTCGATTCTTGACCATTCAAAACCTTTGTTACAATATATTTATATGCGCTTGCAATTGATCATTTTAAGACGGAAATATATTTTCTAGACCAAAACTGGCGCTTTAAGTGATATTATCAGTATATCTTAAAGTCCAAATATTAACGTCACAAATAGGGAAGTTCCTTCTGTATTATTTAATTAAATTAAAACTACATATTAATTTTCTATTATCACCGGATGCATTTAACGGTTAATACTTTAGACTGAATATCCTACTTTGTAGGTTTCATGTACTACAATCACATTTAAGGTTTCCATACAAGGTGTTCAAGATATGGACGCATCAATTATCATTGAAACATTGTAAATGAAACGCGACCATTAGTGGCCCGATATTTATTTCAAAAACTGTAAATGAAATTAAATTACGTATTTAATTATGGTTGCACAACAGTAATAGACGAAAAAATATGATCAATTCGGCAACAAAGCTGATTTAATGGCTTGACTGGTTCAAAGCCACGTCTTCGCCTCAGCTTTAAAACTTCAACTGAGAGGTTAACCCATCAACTTTGCTGCCTTATTAAATAAATAACTATCGAAACATTTTTGATATTGAGTGACAAGGCAATAAAATAATCAATTTTTAAAAGCACAAGACAGTCTTCCAAAAATTGCCATAAACGTAAACATGGTTGCAATTATCTTAAAACTTATTTTAATCATTAAGTGTGATACATGGTTGGATTTGGGATGCAGCGCTCTTAAATTTCGTTAAAAAGAATTACGGGCCCGTATTTAAAAAAATTTAATCGATGATCGTCCAATAGATATGAAACGTTTCAGAAAACAATTATACCATCAAGTTATAGTCCATCTGAAATTGCTGTGAAACAGAATTATTTTTTCTATTTTAATTTATAACACGAGAAAAAAATATTTTCTAAAATCCAAAAATTTGCTTTTATCAAAATAACCCAAAAAAGAAATTTAATATAAAGACCACACAAAGACCACTATAATTGGGCACCTTTTTCTCCAATCAATCTATTCTGTGTCTGTGACCTTATCAATACACCCATGTTGTGCATTCATACTTCGGACACCTTGTATAAGTTTATCGTTGACTTTTGCAGGCTCATTAAACCCGAAGGAGCACTACCAGATGTACTTTTGATTTCTTGTTCTGGTATCACCTGAAATTTATCAGCTGGGGCTGACTCTCTAAAAGTTTCGAAAGTAATTGATATCGCGTGTCGCCAACTAAATCAGCGATTAAGGCAGGTAACCGATATGATAGCATTTCCAACCCTCGTCAAGCACTTACACTGTCTTCACCTAAATATTCGACATACTTACCTTGTTGCATATAGTATAGTCGACGGTAATTTCCCGTATTAAAGAATCTTAGACGAAATACTTTATCGAAACTTTCGGTGAAATATTTGCCTAATTTTCTGGACTGTACGCAAGCATGTGCAGAAATTACAAATAATTTGAAAATTGCTGTTGCAAACATGAAACAGACCCGTAACTTTTAGATTATGACGTTATTGTTTAGCAACGCAACACGACTATAAACAAACAGTTTTCTACATAACATTAATTCTGTTTAAATTGACGAATGTCTCAGCCCTGCCAGAGGTGGAGCAAACATAAGAAAGTCGCACGAGAACTAGTCTAGAGTGTGAGGTTCGTTAATTGTCTGATCCAATTTACGCAGAAACCTCATTCTGATGTATCGCTTAGCGTTGCCTTAGATGAAGTCGAAATATTTCGTTGATTAAACATACGGATACATTTAACTTGCTTACATAACGAGCAATGATAATACTAAGCAGTAACTGATCTCTATACACAGCAATAATAGATAAAATTTACTAATTTAGTGAATGAACAAAATAATAGAGAAACCCTCGATTGCAAATGAACATATTATCAAAATTTCAGAACCAAATGCGCGAAAGTTGCCCCCAGTAAGGCTATTTACGTTGTGTGAAATAAACGCATTTCTTATGAAAATAACTTTCTCTAGGTTATTCAATGTGGAAGAGAAACTGGAAAGTTGCAACGAAAAAAAGGGGTCATGATGGAGGAAGACCACATAGACACGCAGTTAATATTGAACAAGAAATATTAGAAAGAATAAGTGGTGATCTGAAACTAGGATAGGCGGTTGAATATCTGAACGACCCTGGGCTGCGCAATGCAGGAAATGAGAAATCTATAGAAAAGGATGTAACACAGTGTTTTCAGTTCAATCTAAAAACAAGTATGGTTTTAAGAATGAAGAAATTCATAGATAGGAAAACATTTAAAGGATTTGACAACAAAATTCATTACAATACAAAACCAGTTATTTATTTATAAATGTGTGGGTTAAAAATACTCAAATTACAACGGTTTGGTGAAATAAATAGCCGCGTACGCCACTTGCTGTATCTCTTTACTATTTGTTAAGCGCTGCATTTGTTTTGACAGCATGATTAGGAATTTTCGTACAATTTGTCCAATAACAAATACTACTAAAATAGCTTCAAGTGAATTTAATAAAATCTTAAACGTATTATTTAAGTAAAATAATAGTTATTATTTGTGAAGAAGCACCACGCCGCAGCAATAGCGATTATTTAAATTAACTATTTAGTCATATCTTTGCTTTATACTTAGTAGCAGTTGTGAAATAAAGAAGTATGTAAAATTTATAAAACGACCATCAGACTTTTTCATTATAAAAAATGTAAAGAAAATATACATATGGCAACACGAGTTTTTAAATTATACTGGAGTAACGTCACCGCTGTTGTAGGCATTACTATTATTTCACAACTATATTTTCAGTTTGGTCTTTAGTATTTCAGTAGTATTTAGGGTATATGTGTAGGTTGCTGAATTTTAAATACCTATACACTTCAAATTGTCCAAGAATTTGATATTTCTCAAAACTTTGTTTGATGCACATTAAAAAAGAACCAGCTTTCCGCTTATCATTTTCAATAGGTACAAGAACTTACTTCTAACGATTATCCGTTGTGGTAGCATGTTTGTGAGTGACTGCTAAGGAATACTGTTTCAGCAGGAATGGTAGACTTAACTTCCGCAATGTCTACACACGAAGTAATAAAAATCTTCTTACGATTCGCCAAATAAACTTTTCGGCAACGTCTTAGTTTAAATTTATGGACTGGAATTTTAAACATCGCCTTAATCAGACTTTCCAAATTGCCGGCGAGACGCAATGGTGTATCATTCGGGATGGATTTATCCCTCCCGTAATCCTGATCTCAACCCGACTATTTCTTATGGGGATACGTTGTTACAGTCTCCTCGACACTCTTACTTAATTAATTTTTAAAGTTCAATCGTGCAAATATCTATATACAAGTTATACAAGTATTATTACTTACGGTTTATATACAAGTATTATTACTTACGGTTTATGGCTTCCTGCAGTGGAACTAACCTCTCAGAATATTGGTGGTTCGGTTTTCACAAATTTCTTTTACGTCATTGCCTGTTACATCTCGGTAGTGCCCCATCAAGGAACTGTAGGAAAAACACAACCGCTTACATAAAGTCCGGCACTAAAAGTGTTCACGTAATTATCCCATTATCACAGAAGTCGTTCCTTCCTTACAAAATTGGACTATTCAAACCGGTCGATGTCTTACAGTCAATTAGAATAGAAAACTTCGTCGCTTCAATAGCGCGCTTTCACATAATTTTCCCGAGAGCGATAAAAATCTTCAAGACGATATCTTAACGTTCTTATGAATGTTAAAACCATTTTATCCTTACAATGTAGATAATAATTTATACAATGAGAGTCGGATTTAGGAAACAAAGGAATTCCTTTACTTTTATACAAAACACAATATGTTCAATAAATATAAAAAACGGAAACTTGAATATCCAACAAATGAAAAGACATGTTACTATTCAATACACCCAACATATAAAAACTTGTAAGAACGAGAATACGTAACTGAACTCAATACCATTGATAAGTTGCACCATCAGATCAACGTTGCTAGAAAGGAAATACGAGAATATTCGCAAATTTTAGAAATTAAATTCGACATCAACTTCTGCGTGTTGAAAAGCAGGACCAGCATTTCGAATAATTTTTGTAATTTTGTTGCGTTTTATTCTTAGATAATCCTTTCTCTTTTTTCAACGGTACTCAATAAAACTTTTATAGCACTCTAAATTTTTAATTAGTGAGATTTTGCAAAATGTTTAGTAACAAAAAATGTTGAGTCATTGTATCGACCGTAATATTTTCTTCCGTAAGTTATAAATCACCTTGTATAACAAAAAAAAAATTTGATATTTAAACGGCGTTAATATTTCCAGATTGCAGTTTCATAGCCACCCGAAGCAATTTCCAAAGTGGCTTTATAAGCCACTACACAAGCAAGAGAAAGTTTAATATAACCCAGAATAGGAAATAGTAGTGAAACACACCAACAATATGTGCGATGCCGTACACCGGTTAACATCTCAGTTGTTTTCTATTGCTTTCTGCTGTCACCATTCTCTGGAATAACATAAAACTCAAATGTAGCAATAAGCCCCACCACCCTTCTCCAATGGCGGTATCTAACCCGACGTTCTTTTGACGTCAAGTAGATAACAGCCGTCCGACTACCACTCACAGCAATGAAGTTCATTAAGATCAGCCGTATTAGGAATTTTTGAGACCATCAAGTTCCTACGAAAACTTCGCTCTTAAGCACCAACTGGATCTACGGAACACTAGCTTTTTTCATTTAAGCTTCAGTGCGTTCAAATGATCCTAGATGAATGTATTGCGTGGCATTCAAGAGAGTTCAACGCTCCCAGTATGAACACAAAATCGGTCTGCATGCATTTTCATTCAATCAACTCTTCTAGGTCAGAAATACGCTTAGCCGTCGTTTTCTAAAATTTTCGTAGACGCCGACCATTCTTCAAGTACATTGCATCATAAAGTGTGTGCACTACGAATTTTGCTTCCGTGAATACAAGGACGATCACAATATGTGAGCCCTTAGAACAATGAAACTTCGCTTAACCTTTATAAACTGTATGAACTTTCATACTAGTACTAGTACTGTCGACAATGGCCTTATCGACAAATTTTTCATTCAAACAATTAGATACTCCGCTTTTTTCCTATGTAAATAAGAAAAAATTTATTCACAAATTTTCGAACACTTTTCACTTGGTTCCTCAGAAACACCAAACCACAAACAATAGAGTTCATAATCTCTTACGTCCCTTTAAGGTTTTATAAGAATTGGTCAAACTCTATTTCTTTGAGATGCAAATACTGTGGTCACTGATTACTTCATTTTGTCTAATTTCAATGATTAAATAAAAAACCAAATCTTCTACTCCTATTTTACAAAACCCAGAGCTATTTCAAATAAAATGGACTGCCGAAGGGATTGTTTTGAAGGAATATGCAATTTACTGGAGACTATTGAATGGAGCGACAAAAGTAGTTTCTACCAATAGCTTTCCGTCGTAGGGTAGTAATAATTTGTACCACAAAAATTTTGCGATCATCTCCAGGAAGAGTTAATGCTAACACAAATAGAGACAGGCCCGCAAAACACAGTGTAACAGGGTTTGATAAATAAACAAGAAATTCCTTTCTGAAGTAGGGCTATTTGGCCAATATGTAAGTACTTAGGACTTTACCACATCCCTTTACAATTTCGTAAAGCTTTAGAAAGAGAACTCAATACTAAGGTGTGTAACTCAATATGGTCAGCTTGCCATTATGGAAGAATATAGCTTGTGAACGCTGAAGCCTAAAAAAATACGAAGGTGTGAATAGAAATGGAAGGTGCGTCAGCTACGCAAAAGGAGGTAGGAAGTATAAATATCAATAAAGAACAAACACCTAACACGAGGAATGTATAACTGAAAATGATGTCATCCGTTAGATCTTAAGGTACTCTATATACTAATGTGAAAAGTTTGAAAACCTGAGAAAGGTGCTAAATGCATAAAATGTTAGTTTTCCGATCCGATATTACAGTCAATGGGGTATAAATCCCGCTGTTTAACAAGCTACCGTTATGGTCAGAGCTGCAACTATTACAGTCGCCTCTTTTGAAGACACAAGAAGTAAGATACTTAATACATTCGGAACGATATTACAATTGATTGCACAAACCTATAAACACGTGATACAAAAAAAGTTTCTCCAGAAATTGCAGAGAAATTTATGTAGAAAGGAAGTAATCGTGTTTATCTTAATATTCACAAAATGTAGATATTAAATAGCATTTACCAAACGACTTTGAGTAGTTTATAATTTTGAAAGACGCTGTTAATAGTTACAAAAGAACTTTTAAAAAGAAGTGTTTATTTTGACGTTGTGGTTAGCAAAATATACCGAGTGTCCATAAATGATTACCCTCATTATAGCAATTTATAAAACATTACCCATGATAGTACACTACATTTAATTTTCCAATGCTCCAGGCGAAGGCAATACATTGGACAGGAAGCGATTTTTGTTTCCCTGGAAATTGTGAATTTTACACACTCCTGGCTATTCCAAGCAAGGTAGAAATTTTTAACGTGCGTGACAACACACACACGGGACCTACATTTTACCTCTAATCCGAAAATTTTTCAAGCGGTCCGTGTCGGGAATACAACTCATAACCTTGGCATTTGTAGTCACACGTAAACCAATTAGGTCACGAAGCCGCCAAATCCCACGATAGTAACTGAAGTTTTTGTGGCAAGTAAACTTGGGCTTCTATAAAGTTTCTGTACAGGTGTGTTCAATCCACTATCTTTACCGCTAGGATAGCTGTAGCTGGTATCTTCAAAATGGCTCCTTCGCAGAAAATGGCGCAATGTATTGTGTGGCTTGCAAAAACGAAATCTTCGACCGTGTGCAGTGAATGTTTAGGACTCGTTATGGAAAGAATCCACATGATGTGAAGTCAATAAAGTCCTGGATGACAATCCTTGTTAGCAACAGGATCAGAGCATAAAGGTAAATACACTAATAGACCATCAGTTTCTGAACAGACTGTTGGAATGATTCAAACGTAGTTCTTTAGGTCACCTCAACAATCAATTAGGCGAAGTTCACGCAAACCTCAAGTATGACGGAGTACAGTCTACAAAGGGATACGTAAGCGTCTAAAGTTGTATGCTTATAAAGTTCAAATTGTCAGGCAGTACACCAAGATGGTCGTCCAAAACGCGAAGAATTTGTTAACGAAATGTTGTAGCGAATTGATGAGGATAATGACTTTTTACAACGTATCTGGTTTACTAATGAGGCTACATTTCATGTAAGCCAGGTAGTTAACACGCATTACGTGAGAGTCTGAGGGTTGGAAAACCTACATTTGGTGAGAAAACACATTAGAAATAGTTAGAAAAACAATGTGTGGTGTGGACTAATGCATGAAAAACTGATTGACACTTTCTCCTGCCTTAAAAGATCAGATAATGTAAATGTGTACTTGAATACCATGCCATTTCTCAGCTGCAGTAAATGCAACAAAACGTCATCTTTCAGTAGGATGGTGATCACCCTCTGGACTCTACATGTTCACAGGTCTCTAAACGAAACTTTCTCAAATCGGTGAATTGGTAGAGATGACCCAATCTTATGGCCTCGAGATCGGTGGATCCATGAATCAGACACGTTCACGTATAACTGCTGATTTCAAGGTTACGGGATCGATTTCCGACGTGGACCGATTGAAAAATGTTAGGCGAGTATTTTTCACAAAAATTCGTGCTGGTTCCGGTGAAAGGTAAAATATAAGTCTCATGTGTGAATGTTGTCAAGCACGTTAAAGATCCCTACCTTACTTGGAACAGCAAGGGGTTCGATAAAATTTAAAATTTCAAGTTAAAAAAGACTCGCCTCCTGGCTAGTGTAATACTTTCGGATCGAGCACTAAAAAAATCAAATGTAGAGGCCTCCGAGATCCCCGGATTTTTTAAAGATTTTTTAAAGATGCGGTTTACAAAACAGTGGTTTCAGATCTCGAGACTTGTAAAAACGCATCAAACGTATTGCAAAATGTGTAGCGTGAAATCAAATATCGGTTGGATATTTTGCGTGCTACACGTGGCGCACAAAACTGATATATGTCTGGTTCATTAAAAGTATCATATATGGACACCGAGTATATTTGAACACGGCATTATATCTAGAAATGGTACAGCTTTGGCTTCTTAGAGTGACTATTTTTTCAAAGTAAATTGGAAAGTTACAGAGTGAATGCACATTGAAGATTCTTTCGGAATGTGTAATTGGGAGGTCTCCGTTGGGCAATACAATGGAATGCAAAATTTTTTTCTTAAAATCACTTTGGTCTAGGTATCAAAATATGCCTTTAGATAATTAATAACTTGTCATGTACGTTAACATTTTGAGGTTCCTCGATAAACCTAAATCTAAATCAGTTTTGATGACTTGCATTGGTTTATTTATTCGTCAGAGCGTTTAAAATTAGTTTATGATAAAACACCCTCTAACAAAATGACTTTATTTAAATGTCTTCAGGTACTTCGTCAACTTTATAAGGATTACGTAACAAATGGCGCGCTTGAATCTAGTCTAGGCGCCTAGTGTCTATAATAGGAGTAGGTGCTACCCTGGCGTGCTTGTATTTTCTCTATAATCGGCAGTTGTGTGTCGAAGTCGATCAAATCAACTGTCAGTTAGGCGTTTTAATTATAATGTCAGGCAGAAATCAAGTTTATTGTGAAATATTCGGTCACCCTAATTTAATAAGTGAACGTGCATTACATACTTATCATAATGCCATTTTACATCATTTATTTCTTCAAAATGATTTTAAAATAAATGTGATTAACAGGATCCGTATGTCGTTGAGTTACTTAAAATGTTGTACTGAAAATTGTCGAAATTTTGCAGTGTGTCAATTTCTACCGCTTACTGAAATAGTATCTAGGATTATTTTAAAAAACAAACAATATAAATTAATTCAGAAAATCATTAAGTAAAATGAAATAATAAAGCATCCATGCATATTAAATTAACATCTTTAAAAGAAGATATTTCTAAATTTTTTGATATGGTGTGCGATTTTGAAAAATCTGGATGTGAAAAATCCAAATGTGTCTTTAAGAGGGAAAGAACTTTTTATTAATCAGAAATGTAATAGTTGCAGCAGCTACTAAGAGAATGAAAAGACAACAGAAGAGAAAAACAAAATAGCATCAAACTTCATAAAATTAGAAGGCTTATCAACCTCCAGTAGTTCCGCCATTATTAAAAAGTACATCGATCATTCAACTCTACTAGTAACGAAGATGAAAATGTTTAAAGAATTTAAAACGAGAAGATAGTTTTGAGCTTTTACCTTCTTTGCTGTGTAAGTTTCCTATTGTTTAAATTTTATATATAGTTCTGGTTATGTCTTTAAAAGAAACTAAACCATTCAAATGATGCTTGAATTCGCCTCCGTTGCACTTGCGTGTGCTAGAACGGGTATGTTAGATTGTGCAGCCGCAATAATCGAGAATGTTGTTTTGGAAGGTTTAGTATGACGTTGAAAACCAATTTTGATGTGGTAATAGATAGAATGAAGATCAGAAGAGCAAGGAAAGATCAGTGTTACAGTCAATACTTTGGTAATAGAACTGCTTTTGATGATCGTAAGAACCAAACTCTGCTATAAAACAGAAACAGACATAAAGAAAACGGATTTTTGAAAAACATATTTTCAACTGCAGTTGGTTCTAAATACTAGGGTTACCTAGCGTCAGAAAGTGGTGGATCTTTCTGCATAAATCGGTCCTTAGTCAATTTTTTGAAAGTAATCTTTGACAACGGATTTAATTGCAGTAGGATCGGATGGAACTGTTGTAAAAATTGAGTGAATATTAGAGTTATTATGAAATAACAAAATCAGAGCAACTGTTGCAGTAGTTAATTTCTGTATTCCATTTGAAAAAATTTCCATTTACGGTATTTAATAAAAAAAACTAAATGATGAAACTTTGAGCCACCGCGAACACAACGATGACATTGAACAGAAACTTAAACAATGTAGAGCTATCTCTGTTATAAAGTTTAATATAGTAAAAATTATCTTCTAAAAATTGACAATAAATAGAATGATCTAAGCGCGAATCAAACATATTTTTTAGGAAGGAAACGGTTAGTTGAATCAGGTAAATGTTTTGCTTGTCTAGCATCAAAAACACAGAGAAATTTTTTCATACGTGATGTCTGCATATGTCAATGGACTTTTAATGCTTCACGCTGCAAGAACTGAGAGAAACCTCTTAGAATTCTGGTAAGTTACATAACGAAAGTTTACGCCCCATTTTGGTTTCGAGTAACACAAGCCTTCTTGTGTTGACGGAACAAGACATTTATTTAACGTAATGAAGCTCGCAGCTGATTACCAGAAAAGTGATTGGCGTTGTTTATACAGTAATTTAGCGCTGTGATTCCCTTATTTATCCAAGTCGCTTAGAAACGAGGACCAAAAATACAATTAGCTTGGAATACGACGTATTCTTAAGACAAAAGACAATTAACAATAAATAACGATAGTGCGAGAATTTGGTATTCTTAGACTAAATTTTGAAGTCAGGCATGACCCGGAATTAATTTTTTCAATGTAGCATATACATTGTAAAATCGCCATTGATCGGTAAGTAAGTTTGCTTAACTAAATTATCAGCTGTCAGTTTTCCTAAGGCGGCTCCTGGTTTAGCTAATTTGAGCTTGAAACTACTAAGCCCAAGGTCCCGATTCGATTTCCGACACGGACTGCAAGAAAAATGTTAGACGAGCATTTTTCACATAAATACACCCTCGTTCGGATGAGAGGTAAAATGTAGGTCTTATATGTGGGTGTTGTTACGCACATTAAAGATCCCTACCTTGCATGAAACAGCAAATGTCTATGTAAAAAACGCACTTCCTGGACAATGTAGTATCTTCGGGTAGAGCATTGGAAAATCAAATGCAGTGTCAGTTTTTCTGTACATCCCTTACCATACCCAAGCTGATGAACGATGTGGGTTCCTTGTAACTCAAACTTTACATAGTGTCTGTGATAAACAAAACTGAGATGGGTTTCCAAGCCCGTATAAAAGCAAGAAACACATTGCCATTATTGAAAACAAAATTGGATCATTTAGTGTAAGGTAATAACTCAAAAATAGTTTTATATAGTATAGTTGTTCACGTTTTTTGTCAATGTGTAATTAAGATTTTGTTTGACGAATACTTTTTATTTTATTTTACGTTCATCGTTTTTTTTTGTAGTGTAATATACAAAAAAATTACAAAAGTACATTTCTGGATAAACGAATTGCTGCAGAGCAACGCATTTGTTCTCCTTTGAAGCAGAAGATACATAAATTCTGTTTTACACAGGAATTTGTGATACATAAGAGCATCTTTTGACAACTATGGCAGTGCTATTATCTACATAACTGTAAACTAGGAAAAAATAATTAGTTATAGGAAAAGGTTTTTTTCTAATATTTTCACGGTTTTGGGGAACCTGAAATGGAAAGGTACGGTTCTAGTTTTGTACAACGTTACTAAAAACAAACAGACACTCAGTAACTATGTGATAATCATTTAAGAAAAACATGTTTTCTTTCCACCCCTAATGTAAATGGAGTCAGATTTCACTTCCAGATCGGACGGCAATCCTAAAAATTGTAAGGAAGCATTTATTTCAAATGAGAGATAGAACCAGAAATCATCTGTATGAGTGTCTTCATGCACGCTAAACATCCCAATTTTGCTTATCATAAAACGATAACAATGAACATATTCCCCAAAAAGAATACTCCCTCTAACCCCAAAAACTAAATATCCTTTTCCTTTGTATATCTAGGTAGTGAAAAGTTGCAAAAATACTTATTGCTTTTTCATTTCCTATTACACAAAAACCTGTTGCAATACATAATAGTATAGATAATACCGAGAAAACATAACGCGTGAGAAAAATACCTTTAAATACTCTTCAACACCTTTTGTTTCGTATGTCATTTCTCTGAACAAAGAAAAATATCATTTAGTGTAGAAAATCGATTGATGTGGGAATATTACGTGTTACATTTAAGTTGTCAGAACAGAAACTGGAAACTTCTTCAGATTGTAATACACAAAAACAGGACCTTGTGCCACCTACGGAACCACATACCCGATACCCACCAAAATGAATGCAAACTTGTTGATGAAAGTGCGAAGCGCAAAATAAAGAATCAATATCGTATAAATAGAAAAACCCTATTAACTCAAATTGTGTCTTTTGTTACAAAAGTGTCGTTTCTTAAATTAGATTTACTCATAGAGCGATTATATCAAGGGGCTTTTATTGTATTCGAACGCCGTATTTTTTATCAGTTAATCAAATACAGAAATTTCAATTTACTTACGTACGTCTAAATTGACAAGAAATACCACATTAAAAATAGCTTTTTGGAACAAGGTACAACATGACATATACGAATTAACCAACGGCCTTCAGAACTGCAGAGGTGTATAGCCTTTAGTGACCTAGCTGATAGGGGAAGGAGATAGGTGGGTCAGTGCTTTCGCTTTAAAGGGGTTGGAGCGTCGTTACCAAGGGAACCGGCGCCCGGCGCGTTCGATATACCAAGGTCACCCCTTCCATATCTCATCAGGGTTAACGAATTATAACTTGATCTAAACATAATCAATATCAAACTTTAGGTTATCAAGGACGATAAAGGTAATGAAATTGCTTAAGGATTCCTATATATGCGAAAGTGCTTGCAATTTAATATTTCAGAGTTTTAAGATAATAGCAACTAGTTTGCTCAAAACAAAAGTAAACTGAAAAGTTTAATTTAAGCTTTTTAAATTCTAAATTAATACCAAAATGGAAAGCTTTTTCTTTTCACCCTTCAGAATTAATTTCTTATGCATATATACAATCTAGCATTATTTGAAAATATTAAATTTCCAAATGTTTCTGGTTCCGTATTGGTTTTCTATTTTCATACGCGCCACGTGCCTCAGCTCAGAACTCCCGGGTTCGATTATGAGACCTGTATACCGCTCCTAAAATAACATAAGGCAATCACATTTTCCTAACAATATGTTCTGATACGCACAAGTACACCTTGTTTGTAACAGAAAAGGTTTAACCAAATCCCAAACTTAAAGTTTAACAGTTTCCGCCTTCTAGTGTGGGTGATTATTCACAACAGAAAATAAAACATTTATATAGTTTTAATAATATTATTAATAAAACCAATAATAATAATAATAATAATAATAGTAATAACAATAATAAACGACACCAACAACAAAAACAACAAGAGGTAATGATAACGACAACTACAACAACAACACCATCTCATCAACAACAACAACAGCAGCAGTAGCAACAACAACAACAACAACAACAACAACAATAATAATAAAATAAACATATCGCACAATATAAACATGACTTTTAAAACACAAGAAAAGTAGTACAATTAAAGGCAAAACAAAAACTATACACTAAACAACAAACGCATACAAACAATGGACGTTGCTGACACCTACAAATATTTAAGATGTGAACAAAAATCATAAATAAAGTACTCGCAAGTTAAAGAAGAACTGTAACAAAAATTCAAACAGACTTATAAAAATACTCACGACAGAACTCACAACGAGAAACAAACCAACACACACGCGATACCAATTTGATAGAAAAAAGGAAAACAACAACACATTAGATGACGTCACAGCAACGCAAACAAAGTAAGAAAACTGGAAATAAAAAACACCTCCTCAGACAATCACACATCGGCCAAAAGCACCAAAGACATGGAAGTTTAATTAAGGAAACGGAAAGATTTATAAAAGCAGTATAAAATTTAATAGTCAATTCAGATTACTACGAAGAAACATCAGAACTTCCCAAACAACAACGGACAAAAACAAACTATCTAAATAACAAATAGAAATAATACATCACATCACAAGCACATGCCTAACATCACCGAATAAGGAATACACTGGACGGTTTGTAACACTACAAAAACAATTCAACGATAATTTGTATTGCCACACAAGCTAACAGAAGAATACACAAACATACAAATACACACCACAAACCATACTCGAAAATATAGAACACAAACTAATATCAGAATTGACAAAACAATACCAGAAAAACCGGACATCACACTGGGAATTTCTATCCCAAACACCTATACAAATATACAGGGGAAATGTCTAAATTTTCAAACGGTACACGGTGGAAAAATAAAGATTTTGATAGAGCCAAGTACCCGCTCTTGCAGCTTCATCAAAATGTTTATTCAAGAAAGATGTTTGGAATAAAAGAGAATGTTCAAATTGAAAAGCGCAGTCGATTAATCAATAAAATAATTCTGTTGAGAATTTTGTTATATTTATGATTAAAAAGTAACTCATGTGCACTCTCGGGGTCTCCCTCTCATCCTTTAATAAAATTTGATAATATTTCCTTAAATTTATTATGCTCTTAGTTATCTAAGTTTGATCTACAGTTTTATGATATTTAGTTATTATTTCACCCTGTACAATAACTAAAATATTTCAAAAAATAATTTCTAAATGTGCAAATTAAGAAAATTTTATTTTAGAATAACATTAAATCCAGCTTAGACATGGCGGCCAAAGATATTCTGAGTTATACACAAAATAAGAAACGATGGATAACAAAGGATATCCTGAATCTAATAGAAGAAAGACGAAAATACCAAAATAGCTCAGATGAAACAGAAAAACAAAGTACAAAGCCATAAAATGGGAAACGACTCGCGTAACAAAGCTAAAGAACAATGGATTGATGAAAAGTGCAAAAAGGTACAAACTAAGATGGAAATAGAAAAGACAGACGAAACATACAAACTAATTAGAATGAATTTTAGGGATATAAAATCCGTATAGCAAAAATATAAGGGACGCATGAGGAAACGTCATTATAGAAAATGTAGAGAAAGTGGATAGATGGCAAGAACATATAGGAAATTTATATGCAGGAGAGGAACTAACAGCATTAGAATAAGAATCATAGACATTGAAAAGGATGACTTGGGATATCCTATACTTAGAGATGAGTTTGAATTAGCATTAAAAGGTCTGAAAACATCGATTTGGCATTAATGTTTGGGCTGGGGTTTGGAAAGATAAAATTATAGCGCCATACTTTTACGAGGGAACCTTAAATGCAGAAAGATGTCTATAGTTTTTGAGAAGAAGATTAATGGAGTATCCAGGCAGCATTGCACTCAATTAGTTGCAAGATATATGGTGGCAATTTGCTTGAAAATAACGGATTTCTTACTAACAATAATGTAGGGATATTATAAATTTTTAAACTCAGGAATAAATTCTCTACACAACGGCATAAAAATCCAATACGCCGTCCATAAGAAATAAGAAAGTTGATGATAGTTCAAAAGAAACGAAAAGTTTTATAAAAAATTTAATAGCTTCAAAATAAAAAATTGTCTTAAGAATGCAGTTACAGTTTTCTAATATGTTTCCAAATAACAAGGTTATAAATAAAAAACGAAAATCAACTTTTTGATTTTTTACCATATCACGGAAACAAATGCAGGTAGATAAAATTTCTCTATGGCATATTGTTCAGCACAAAATTCTGCAGAAGTGCCAAATTTAAACCTACCCGCTATCACTTATATTAACCGAGATCCTCATGGTTGTCCTCGAAATTGAAACACACTGTATTCTGTTTTTTCAAGCGTCTTATTTGAATATAATAATTTTTAGTTTTGTGCTAGTGAACATGTACTTTTTAATTTTCTTTAACACTATTAATAAAATTGAAAGTACAGTTTATTAAAGTGGAATTATTAATATAAAAGAGGATGCTTGACGTTTTGTTTAATTCAATGCTATCACCGGAGGCGACGGTGCTGCTCACTGGAATTGATATAAGATTAACCACACTGGGATTTGAAATTCTACATGCGGTGTGTTTTGCTTTTTATGGAATTTGCAACGTATTCCTCTGCAATTGTACTTCATCTCCAGCTACCAAATTTTTTCAAATTGTTTAAGTTTCCTCCATTGTCAACCAATAAAATCGCCGAAGTCCGTCTAAAAGACTGTGTGATACGAGGAGTCACTTCTTTTTGGGGTTGAAGATACTCTATGTACAATAGTGCGATGGTATTTTTCGTTTTTATATTTTATAAAAAAATTTAAAAGTTTTCATATTATGGGGGGGCTTGAAATGGCATATTTCCTGTATACTTCAATGTAAAAATCGTCAACAATAATTTAAAAAAACGGGATCCTTTTGTTTATGGTATTATATATGTTTGCTATTGTGCGTGTTTTGCAATCTTTTATGTCGTTTACATTGATATAGATTAATTCGTCAAAACGACAAACCACAGTGACTCCACACAAAATAACGACCTAAAATAATTTCTATAAATTAACTATACTTTATATCGACGCGTTTAACCTTCACAACTAGGCATTTTTCATCTGGAGCTTCTCGCAAAAATTTATCAAACTGATTTTCCCTAGGTATGCTTAATGATAGTGAGGTAAAAGAGAAATATAAACAAGTATTAGATAATAAGATCAAAGAGAAATCTATAGGAGGGAACGTAGAAAATAAATAGAAAAAATAAAAAGGGTTGTACATGATACAGCAACACAAACTATAGGTACGAAAGAAAATAGAAGCGAGAAACCCTCGGGTAACAAACGAGATATTAGATTTAATAGAGAATAGAAGAAAGCTTAAACCTTGCAGAGAATTCAATACTGAAAGTAAGCACAAATATAATAGAGTTAGAAATAAGATCGTACATGAGTGTAGAAAAGCTAGAAATAAATGGATGGAGGAGAATTGTAAGGGAATACAATTCGATTTGAGAGTAGGTAAAACAGGCAGGGCTTACAGGACAGTTAAAAAATTTTTCGGGGAAGATAGGAAAAAATATAATGGTATTAAAGATGAGAATAATGAGCTTCTAATAAATAAAGTTTAGGTAGCAGATAGATGGAAAAGATATTTAGAAGATTTATATAAGGGAGACGATATGGATGAGTTAGAGAACGACCAAGAACAGGATGTAGAAATAGGGTTCTCAATATTAAGAGAGAAATTTGATAGAGCTGTTAGGGATGTTAAACTAAATAAAGCACTGGGGATAGACGTTATATCCGGAGAATTAATAAGATATGCAAGTTAGAAAACTATAGACAGATTATATGAACTAGTAAAAGTAATATATACACAGGTGAGGTCCTAATAGATTTCGAAAAAAAATATTATTATCCCAATCCCAAAAAAGTCAGGAGCGGATAAGTGTGAGAGTTTTAGAACGATTAGTTTTACTTCCCACGCTTCAAAAATACTAACATAATAATTAAAAATAGAGTAGAAGCTTTGACTGAAAATTGTTTAAGCGAAGACCAATATGGTTTTCGTAAAGACAGAGAGACTAGAGAACCGATACTAACGATTAGGGTAATTAGCCGAAAAATGTTTCAAAAAAATAAGAAGACTCATTTCGCGTTTGTAGATTTAGAAAAAGCATTTGATAGGGTTAATTGGATTGTTATGTTCAGGGTTTTGAGAAAAATAGGAATCTCTCATAGGGATAGAAGAATTATTTACACTCTATATAAAAACCAAAACGTAGTAATTAGATTTGATGAAATAGCAAAGGAAGCTAAGATTAGAAATGGTGTTAGACAGGACTGTATACTATCTCCCTTGATTTTTAATGTTTATATTGAGGAAGCTTTAAACTTAGCTAAAGAGAGAGAAAAGAGTTAGGTATTAGTGTACAGGGACAGAAAGTAGACATGTTACGTTTTGCAGATGATATAGCCATTATAACAGAGTCTAGAAAGGAGTTAGGAGAGTTTTTACATATTTTAGATGAGATACTACGGAGTAACTATAGTATGAGAATTAACTCAGGAAAGACAAAGATAATGAAAAGTGAGTTACAGCCTAGTTCTAAACCAAAATTAAAAATAGGTAATACCGAGTTAGAGGAGGTAAGATAAATTTTGCTATTTAGGTAGTATAATTACAAAAGACGGACGTAGCAGAAGGGATATAGTAGCTAGAATAGCTCAAGCTAAAAAAATGTTCTTAAAAAGAAAGACTTAATAATAGGTAATAGTATTAGTTTAGATAATATAACAAGTTTCTTAAAGTCGTACGTATGGAGCGTTCTATTATACGATAGTGAGACTTGGACAATTAAAGAGGTAGATAAGAAAAAGATAGAAGCTTTTGAAACTTGGTGTTATAGGAGAATGTTAAAGATTAGTTGAACAGATAGAGTAACAAATGAGGAAGTTTATAGAAGGATAGGGCACCAGTTAAGACATGAGGGACTATTTAGTAAGGTCTTAGATAATAGACTACCAAATAAAAATAGAGTAGGAAGGTCTAGACAAAGCTATATTAGTCAAATTATTAGAGATTTAGGTTGTGAAGAGTATGTCGACCTTTTTAGATTAGCTCAGAATAGAAATGAATTTAGAGCTGCGTCAAACCGACCTTAAGTAAGTTCGAACACAAAACAATCAAACATAAATAAATAAAAGTCATTTAACTAAATGTCACTATGGTATAACTCACAATTAGTTAGTGGTTTGGCATGTTGGTAGCGATTCGTTGCTTAAGCCTTATCATAACATATAATTTAACACTTTTCCTTTTTTTGGAGGGGATAACCAGATAATATTTTATTTTCTTATAAATGGGAATCATGTAAACATGTAGGAGTTCTTTAACAACCAATAGGTTGCTAATATCTATGTAGAGCCAGGTGGATAAGAAAAAGTTAGAAGAGTATAGGAAGACCTAGACCACGCTATATTAGTCAAATTATTAGAAATTTAGGTTGTGAAGGGTATGTAGAACTTTTTAGATTAGCACAGAATAGAAAAGAAGTTAGAGCTGCGTCAAACCGACCTTAAGTAAGGTCGAAAACAAAATGATGATGATCTTCTTCGGTGTGTATCTCTCCCATTTTCTCTTTAAAAATGCTTTTGGTTTAGTATATTTTTCAACTTTCACATTACTTTTTATGTTTAATTCTGCTTTAATTAGTCCGTAGGCTGGAATTTTTCATAGTTTTCGCCGATGTTGTTAAATAGGCAAACAACATTTTCCGATACTTGTGTGGCGTTATGTTCATTGAAACATTTTAATAATCGTTTATAAGGAAACTCGTCAAGCTTTTTTTGGTTTAGCTGGAACCAATGTCTCCACCAAGTAATTGTTCTTGCGGCTGCAACATTTTCTAATTCATACATTACTCACGTTTGACATAAACAAGGTAACGTGACTTGTGTGAATCATTCTTCAATGATCAGTCATTTTACAGTTAACTTCGTTCGTTTTGAGTTAAATGCGATAATTCTACACAATTTCAATGTATTTTTATTGTTAAACGGTAGAGTACAAAATTCAAAAATTTTAACGGTGTAAAATAATGAAGTTTTTATACATAGACTTATGAATTGTATCATAAGGAAAATATTATACGCTTGAAAAAGATAACACGCTGTAATCTTATTATTAAAAAAATTATCCAGCAAAACCAAACGAATCTGAGGTTTAAAGAAACTCGCAGAACTTTTCGGGAGACTCAATATAAACATATCAAAAATTGCGAAAGCTTTAGTAAAACAGATTTGAATTTCAGGCATAACTGATTAGAAAGACCTTTTATCACACTAAGCTGTTTTATTGGAGACGACTATGTAAATTAGTTCTGAAGATTTAGCCCGTAGCTATCCACCAGTCAACAATTTTTTATTAACATATAAAAAAATATTCAATACAACGCACAGGAAATAATAATCATTCATTCGCTTAAGAAATGAACGATTAACTTTGCAAATGATAATTGAAAGTGTCAATACACCCATTAACTTAATACCTACAAGAGCTAAATTAGTAGGAAATTTAATGTCACTAGATTTATTTAGAAGGTATTCATACCATTTTTTTTAAAATGTTTATTGGGTGCGTACTTTACATCCGGTAAAAGTGGAACACACTTTACCGTCGTAATCATAAGGTAAGCGGCTCAGTGGTACAGGGTCGTCATGTGTCATAGGGCGGTTTGTTTACCGCATGTGTACGTACAATTTGCACTGACACAATTTTGTTAAATGTTACTTGAGTATTAAACAATACATTTTTATTAAAACCAATTATACCATAATGTCATCACATATTACAGCACGGTTCCAGACACGTTGAAAATGCTTCCTCAAACTCAGTTATTCTACAAAAACTTTTAAAGTAAAATTATTCTTATCGCCCATTAAGAATTTATTTTATTTCAACACCTTCCGCGTACAGCAAGCAGATTAGTTTCTATTTCAAATGTATAAATATCATTAACCAGTCGGTAATAATGACAAGAAGTACGTAAGGTATTATTGTAGTGTAATAATTATTACAGTGTTACAATGTAGGTGCATGCGTAATATGATTACGTAATATTTGTGGATTTTGGAGTCAACTTTCACTTTGACCCATATGAAGTTGTCTGGCTTCCTAAAGTTACATTTGATCACAGATTAACAATTGCCTGTGCGTTTAAGAACTGGTCATATTGTATGGAAATGAGCCATTTCGTAAATTATGTTTACTTCATTTTAAATAATAAAAAATTTAGTCTGCCTAAGGTGTTGCAACTATTTACATGTAATCAATTAGTTTTCGTGTTGCATGTTAAGAAGCATTAAATTTCCGTATTGTAAAATTCAGGGAGTCGTAAGAAACAATGCCAAATTAATTTCATTGTAATTGTAAGTGAATTTACTCGATCTTCAGCAATAAACTATAATATTTAGAATCCCACAACTAATCTTATATTTTTATTCATCTTAGGTAAGAGCTTAATAGAAAAACTTTTTTGTCATTTAACATATACGAGGCACGTTTTGAAATGTTGCTGTTGCAGCGACGCGGTAAGTGTTCCGCGCATGTGACCTTGCATATCCTTCACCATTCGGCTAAAGGGAAGCATTCACTCGCGCTGACGTTGGATTATATATAATGTACCAGAATCATAGAAATCACACCGATTATGAAACTCGTGCTGCCATTGGTTTATTATATTCAAGAGACGTGAAATAATTGTAATCATCGGTAGTAACGTTTATTAAAAAAATTCGTTGATAGCTAGAATGATAAGAAAATCAATTAGGGAGTTCCGAATGTGCACCATAAGAACCGAAGTAGGCGAACATCCGTCATTAATTATGACCCTGTACAGACAGTCGTTATTATGGAAGGCAGACGCTATACGATTTCATCATTACTTACAGAATTTCTTTAAATTTCAAGAATTGTGACGGAACACTGACAGTACCGGAAGTTATGCATACGACGGGTTTCTAAAATGTTATCGAAGTTGCACAAAACCAGTCCTATAACCACTTCTTTGGCTTTTTTGATAGTTATTATGCTGTAGGCGCTAGGTTTTTAAGCCAAATTATCGTTAGTAACGAAAAATGGGTTCATTACGTTACACCAATGTCAAAATAACAGTACATAGAATAAATGCATTCAACATTATCTAATCTAAAAAAAAAGTAAATTTCAAGCAAACAATTTAAGCCCGAAAAATCGTGTGCACAGTATTTTGGAACAAACAGGATGCTTTACTTTTTATCTTAGACTAACACAGTCAATAACACATATTGCAAGACCTTAAATAAACTGCGGGATGCAATCGAAAACCAAACGTCTGACATGCTCAGTAGATGAATTTTTTACTTCACGATGATGCTCGTGCGCAGGTGGCTCATCGAACCCAACATCTCATCGCGGCATACGACTAGAATCAACTTGATCACTCAGCGTATAGTCTTGACTAGCGTACAGTGGTTATAATTTGTTCTTGCCCCTAAAAAAGCGCTAACGTCAAAACAGCTGTGTGAACTGGATAGCAAATTAAACGGTATGTTTCTATGAGAATAGAATTAAGAAGCTAGTGGTACGATACGATAATTGCTTTAATATAATAAGAAATTATGTTGAAAAATAAATTAATATCCAGACTTTCATTTAAAAATAAAGATGTCAAAAAAGGTTCTTGTTTTCTTTATATCAAAACAGTACTTGCTTAACAAATACGCCTCCTATTTCTGAAAAAGAAAACAATAAAATATAAAGTTAGATGATAGGTGTATAAAAATACCCATACAAAATAAGGATAAACATAATTTTTCTAGGACTTTGCTGTAAATTTTCTGAAGTGCAAATTTTGTCTTTTGTTTGCCTGTAACATCTGGCACGGTCGGCAAGCTAATAAACCCAAAAAGTCTCTGAAGCAATTATGCAAATAAAATTCTGCTTCAAAATATCCTTTTATTCCAAAAACCTTTTTGTAATAATAAGTAGATTATCTAGCAACATAATTTAATTATTTAATTATATGTAAATAGTGACCCATGCTAAACCACAAGGGACAATTTGGTCTGGACTCTTCTAGTGTGACCAGCTTTAGTTAAAATCGTTCGGCAAAGTTGATCACTATTATGGACAGTCGATCCTTCGTTGTAAACTTTACGTGTTAAAAGAGCCCAAAAATCTTAAAGGGAAGCACCTGTGGCAAGAAGCTATCGTTTGTTTAATACACAAAAGATGTTGTGCTCTATGTAATTTGTATTCCTTTTGAAAAGTGACAAGAAAGAATTTCCTTCCTCCGATCCTGTATGAATTACCCTACAGTCTCCGCTCCAAAAATCCCCTGCATCTAGCCACCGAACTTCGTTGATCCCTACTATGGCTAATGCTAATCTATTCATTTCGATTTGCTGGTTATATAACTTACCTACTTGCTTTATACTTTTGACATTCCACACTCCGAGTCGCAAAATGTTCCAGACTCTTTTTCTAAACTTTCCGATCACATCCTCCAAAGTAGTCCCCTCCCGAAGATCCGAATAAGAGACTATTTTAACTCCGGAATCTTTTACTCTAGAGGATGCCATTATCTTAATTACAATTTAAGTACGCTGTGTACTTAGGAGGTAATGTGGTGGTTTCCTGTTGCCTTCCACATCGTATTAGTGGGCTTTAGAATGCCACACCGACCCCTATGGTCTCTGCCAATCTAAGTACCGAAAGAGCTAATGCCCTCTTTCGGGACCTGTCTTAGTTCGGTTCCTCACTCAAGGCCCTACTAATTTAGTTGAACCTGTAATTTGGCTCTTTAGATCACTGAAACGCACAAGCTATTCCACCCGTTCTAGTACTCTATAACTTCTTCAAGGTGCAGGTACATTCGGAATGAGAAGATTACCTCAAAATGGTAATATTCGGATTAGCTAGTTATAAGTGAATTCTGGACATCTTGTATTCTGGATATTCCGAATAGCAGATTAAGAGTGCATTTTGGATATTTTTGTGCTTTGAGGTATTTTTGACCATTTTTAGATGAAATTCTAAAGATTGTAGTATTAGAAATCCTATTGGATCTAGCTAGTTTCCTGACAGATACGTAAACCTTATTTTAGCACTTTTGGTCACTGACTTGGATTCCTGGGGGAAATAGCATGGGTTTTTTACTCTTCGGAATATTTACAGAAGGAATACTCTGCTCGCACTACACTGTAGTTCTCTATGCAGTCCTAGTTAACATATCTAGGTTTCGGAAAACATGCACTATTATAACGCTAGGCATTCGCTTAAGTAAATGATAGACACTTTTTCGAATTTTAAATTTGTACGATATTTGGGTAGTAATTTTACTTTACTTTAAAACTGAAATCTAATATTCAAACTTTTGTTTCCACAGTCATCTTAATAACTTGCAGTCATTTCGTTGAGCCACTTGAACTTTTAACAAAATTTACGAAATATTCATTATATCGTAGCTTTTGCACCCGTATACATTCTTCGTGCCGTCCTCAAAAATTATCGCAGTAGCCACCTGACACTGAATGTGCGTTAATATCCAATTGTATTACAAGCACAAATAGTGTAACACACTGTCGAAAAGTAGTGTTTACCAAAAACAGTGACGGCAAAAACACTATAGAAAAATCGATTTCTGAATAGAAATTTATTAGTAATGGATGAAAGGAAAAATGTGACGGTTGAAGCAGCACATGTCTGTCATTGGTATTATATCCATTAGTATAGTTTTCACCAGATATATGTCAGTAAGAAGCAGGTAGATAAATAGTAGGTGATGCGTAAGTAAAATTTAGTAAACAAAAGGCGCTGGAATTCTGAACATGAAACAGGATGCGACCTAGTGTGGTTGGCTGGAAAAGCACTTACTTCGTCCGACCACCAGCTAAGGTTTGTCGATAAACTATAATTACGAACACCCTCTAAATGAAGAAGAGGGTAAAATATGTGTCACTACCTGACCAAAAGAAAGCAACAAGGCTACCAGAATCTTAAGGATAATTCTTCAACAGAAGTATGACTTACAGAAGACCAGGATGGATAACCGAAAACCCACTTTTTGGATAAAAATTTCCTATTCACGTTAACATAATTTAAGCGTGAATGCATCCAAAGAATATTCTGGTAGATTTTGTTAGAAAATTTGTTAAATGTGTTGATGACACAGAACTTATGATCAAACGATAGTTTAGAATATCATTTGTGTAAATATTTTCTCGTGAATAAAATAGATGAGGCATTTGTTTGTACATGCCTGTGGATTTTAATAAAACTTTGCAAACGTAAAACTAAAAACTTTTTATTTTACTGCGGTGTTCTAATAAATAAGAAAGTAATAAGGACATGTAATTTTCATGAAACTCGAACCGCTTTTCTATATGAGTTTGAACTTGAAATTTTCAACTAAATAATATTTATTTTCAACGTTTTAAAATACACAACGTTAGTTAACGAAATACATTTAGTGATGATGGAGCTTGGAGCGTATACTTGTAAAACTTTGATTTAGTTCCTTCAGTACATCAAACATTACAAATCCTGATAATATCGTACCACTAACAATTGAGCTCATTAAATCAGTCTCCTTCTTTACCAGAGATTGAAATTTTATTACATTTGTACTTAAGCTTCGGTAAGTCTATCATGCCAACGTTTTCTATTCCCGACAACTACAAATAGAGTTATTGCTAATCAATTTTAGTAATTAGCTGAACCGGTGTATCGCTAAAATAATAACATATCTCCATGATAAATTCTTAAGTTAACGTAAAAATGTTAACCTTATGATTAAGTATCTCTAAATCGAACTCGGGACTATGGGGAACAACTACAAACGTACAGCCTTTTTTATGGATTCAATTGAAGTATATGCTACACTTGACTCACATCTTTTGATTTTTCCAAATTATCCACATATTAAACAAATGCCACTTGCTTCAACAGTTTTGTTAACTATTTCATCAACATTATTTTTCTTCATAGCTAAATCTATTTTCCTGTAGTTTCAACCTCCGAAAGCTATTTTCTCTTGGGGGGTTTGAAACTCATATTCTACAGGAAAATAGTTCCGTTTGTATACTTTGATGAGCTATTTAATTCCTTTCTTTTAATACACTGGTGAGCACAAAATGGAGGCCAACCTATAGTTATGATTGTGGAATTATCTGTTTTAAGCTTATACTGGCTAATTGCAAATCAGAGCAGGTGTTGAATCATTTGTTCTTCGAGAAATCTTATCTGTCATATGGTTATCTGTCATGTATTAACACCGTAATTATTTGAAATAGCGTGCATTCGCTCTAATTAAAAATTTACATTTAGGTGTCATTTTTTGAAAGTTTGCGTCGATTTATCTTTGTTGATTGAACCTATCACTCGGACGGTGTAGTGTTTGTAGTAATTATTACTTTTGTAATAATGCCTTTAAATCCTATTGTTGTGACAAGAATTGTGGCGTTGATACAGAATGGCCAAGAATTGTTGGTAGGAACTTTTGTGTTGCACAAAAGATGTACTAACGCTATGACGGGACTGACCTGATAACCATAACACTAGAATGCAGGCGAAAAAAGTCACTACCCAAAGAAGTAACCGATTTTTGGTGTCTGCTAGTTTGCGGAATAGGACAGCTTCTGCGGTTTTGCTGCGAAATCAACTCCAAGAAGTGAGAGATGTAAACGTTAGTGAATGGTCCGTTCGGAAAAGATTTCGCACTCCTGAGTTGTCTTGTAGAAAGATGGCAATAGGTCAACCATTGCAACGACGTCACTGAGTTGCAAGATTAACTTTTACTCGGAATCACGTTGCATGGGTTAATGAGGACTGAAGCAAAGTTGTTTCAGACGAATCGCGTTTTTGCCTCACTGGGTCAGACGGACGTCGGCGAGTATGGAAAAGATCTGGAGAAAGATACGCTCAAGCTTGTATTGACGAGCGACTTCCGTTTGGTGATGGGTCTATTATGGTTTGAACAGGAATCAGTTCACAAGCACGCAAAGAGTTAGTTTTCATACAGAATGGTTCCTTGACAGCTCACAAGTACATTACCGAGGTGTTAGATAATGTTGTGGCGTTCATGATCATTATGGACAAACGTGGCATTTTATGTACAATAATGCTAAACCTCACCAAGTTAGAGTTGTCGGAGAATATCTGGATGAGGCGGAAATTACGCATTTGGATTGACCAGCCCTCAATCCTGACATGAATCCCATTGGATATGTCTGAGATGAGTTGGGACGTCGTATTTGCAAGCATATACAAGAACTGTCCAGGAACTGTTAGAGTTAAGATTGCTAGAATGGGATAACATCAACCAGGATGTAATCCTTAACTTAATTCAAAGAATGCCCCGTCAACTTCAAGCAGTCATTAACGCAAGAGGAGGGAATACACGATATTAGTGATTGTTTTTTATTTTTTAGTCGCATATTGGTCCTATGTCGAATTTTGTTTAAAATGTAAATTTATTAGTTTGGCACAATAAATCTTTAAAACAAAAAATATGCTTTACGAATCATCATTGATTTTTTAATTTACGTACAAAGTATAGTACAAACGTTTACAATTGGCCAGTATAAGCTTAAAACAGAATATTCCGCAAAGCTATAACTATACGTTGATCCCATTTTTCTGCTCGTCAGTGCATATCTTTGTTCGAAGGCAAAATTACAATTTGGAACTATTTGATACTTTTTGACTTGAGGAAACACACGTGCCTTCCAAACTACACATGGGAGCTTCTTTGCTATTATCGAACGCATCTGAAGTATTTTTAACTTCACCAAACTCCATGTCGATTTGGCACATTAGTGTACTTTTCCTTCACTTCAGCATTATTACTACCAGGGTATGTACTTCAGTTGCTTTAACGAAGAAAGCTGGATTATAGAAGAAAACTATTCGTTATACCAAAACCTTTAATGGATTTTTTAGGCGATACTATTTGGCAACTTTAAGTAATATCACTTATTCATGTATGCAATTTCTAGGATATTTTCTACCCTTGTTGTAAGCAGCTTTTAAATAAATAAAAGGATGCATTTAGTGGTTGGAGTATGAGTGACGCATGTAAGACAACGACAAGTTAATGTATCTATACAAGTTCTATGATTTGACGTAAACTGTATTGAACAACTCTATTATAGCTATCGCCCCATCTTGTTTACAAAGCGTGAGTTTGTCTTGGAAATGCCTTCAGTATTCCAAGAGCAGTTTTTCAATACACCAACTGATTTTTGGTACACAAAAAAGACTGACTTAAGCGCATTATCTCCATGTCGCAACAGACTCATCCTTTGAGGAGTAAATATATACGATGACGGTTCTCAAAGCACATGTCACTGATGAACTCTTCCCTCGTTTCTGACAAATGGCAAATTCGAATAGTTTAAAATCCTTCTAAGTTAGGTTTCTAATGGGTTGCTAATTAGTATAAACTTATATGTCATCCATATTAAACATTCGACTTTCTCTAAACTGGTATAAGTTAGTGTAAACCTCCTCTCAAGTTTTCTATGAGAAGTTCTAATAACATCGATTTAAGGAACTTCAAGGGTTCCACCTTCGATACACATGCAGCCATTTGTATTTTTTTTTATTGTTAAAGTACTTCAAATTATCCTGATCAGAGAACTTGTAAGCGGACACCGTAATTTAAATACTTGATATATAATAGAAATGGCTTGATCACTTGTAAGTAATGCGTAAGTTACAACATTTTCTATACTACCCTTCTTGGAATGCCAAAAGCTCTAAGACACTTTAGTGAATATACTCCCACGAATAGATACAATTATTAGCTCCAACTACTCATGAGCTTTAAGATTGGCTACAAGCTGGCGATATAACATCTAAATTTATCTGAAGTTAACCTGAATACAGAATGATGAGGCAATATTGGTCAGTATAATTATGCCAAACCATATGGCCATCACTTCACTAAAATAACTACAGAATTATTACGATTTACAAAAATCATAAAATAATTAACTGAAGTTTTATTTGCAACAATAATAAAAGGAAGATACAGCAGACATGTAAATATTACAGAATATCGTATGTGTCAAAAATTTTAACTTGCATCTTTCAGAGAAGACTGAAAACTAAAAGTGAGTTGGAGGAAGACCAATTAGTTAAAAAAAAAGAGTACAAGAGAAGAAATCGTATATCTAAGATTCTTCGTAGAAAAAATAATAAGTAAGAATAAATCAACATATTTCACTTTTGTGTATATAGAAGTAGCATTTGAGATCGTAGAATGCTACGATATTTGAGATATCAAAAAAGATGCATTTGAAATATACAAAAGAATAAGTAATTGTAAAAATCACAAAAAAGAAAAAGATAAAATCATAGTAGATAAATGTAAATAATGGCGTTAGGCCGTACTTTTCAATTTATACATAGACTAATCAATTAAGATTGAAGAACAGGTAAATAACTACTGGAATAAACGTGCACAGCAAAAAATACCAATATTAAAATTTGTGGACGAGAGAATTTTTAGTCAGTAACACACTTGACCTAGAAAACATGAACATTATTAATATGTATAAAGCCTTTAAGAGCGAGCTACAGCATGAAATTGAATAAAAATAAAGCAAAAGTACTTGCCGTAAAAGATTGTACTTTTCAAAGGTACAAATAGGGCAAGAGATATTTTCTGAAGTCAAAGAATTCTCTTATTTAGATGTAATTACAAAAGATGGAAGAAGTAAAAGGGATATAAAGTGCAGAATTACATTAACAAAAAAGCATTCTGCAGTAAACATAATTTAAATATAAAGAAAGAATTTTTAAGAACATTTGCAGGGAGCGAAGCTTTTGCATTGCGATACTATAAGAAAATTTTGAAAATTAACAAGGCAACAGGATAACAAATCAAGAGAGTACGACAAGTATAACTAATTAGTGAAAAACGGTCTACGTATAGAAATAGTAAAGAGAAGAAGTCGAACTAATACAACATTACTTGTGACATCGAGAATTGTCACTAATAATGAAAGTAAAAGTACACAACGATTTATATATCTTATACAAATTATAAACAACGAAGGTTGTGTGACATACGTTGAATCAAATCGGCCAATTAGCTTAACAAACAAAAATTAACAAAACAAATAGCTGACTATCGACATCGCCATATATGGAGTGAAAAAATTTTTGGGATGGAGAAGATTATGGGCCACCTGTATATCATGGGAATTTTAATCCTTTAAGCATTTCTGAATTTCGACGGTTTTCATTATCTCACTGTACACTCCTCTTGCTTTCCTCCTGCTTTTGCCCGATAGCGAAATTCACGATTAAAAAAAAGATACACAAAACTTTTTGAGGGGCGGTAGAACTATGTACATATTATTTCATCTGTGGTGAATAAAAACCCATAAAGCTTCTGATTTCATGAAAATTTAACCACTTTCTACAAACCCATGACATAGTTGGCTCACTTCCACTAATCTAAAAATTGTAACTTATTCGTATTTAACTAGAATTGCGGAGTCACGTAACAAAGAAAAACAAACCCATACTTGCTCTGGACAATATTACGTATATAGAAACAACGCTTTTTGTCCTATCATTCTTAAGTTTGGGACCTAATCTTTGAATATGACCACCGGTTATTCACGTACGGAGTGTACTTGACTGAAAAAGAAGTGAGTACTTCTGTTATAAAGCTCTAAACCTTTGCAAATCATATACGAAGAAAACTATAACTCTTTCTCAACTTATACCTAAGTAGTTGTCGATAAAGCTTCAGTACAATGCTCCACGAATAAATTACACCAGACCAGCGTTACTTATATTATCATGTTTTGAACAGAAAAAATTTATATAAATGTTAGTACACCAGTGAATTGATAATATTATTAATAGTCTGATCAGACTTCCGTTGCGCCGCGATCCTTGACCGCATAATCTCAATTGCAAATAACACTTTCCCCTTTTGTAAACTTGTACGCTCAACGAAAGGGAATTTGTCAATTATCCATCATTTTATTGGTACTACAATCTTATATAATTCAAGTCGTTAGCTTTCAAGCAAAATTTAGCAAACGATAAATTGCAGAATCCTGTTTTAACTGAAGACTCGATGACTTCCTATAAATATTCATGAAATAGTTTGAATGTATGGCCCAAAGTTATTATATTAAAGGTTGAAATGATTTATTTTTCAAGAATAAACTCCACATAATCGATTTTATCTGAATTGAAATTATTAATTATAAAAGTCATTGATCCTAGATACCACTGTGCTGTGATTTCAGATGCGAATTGCTTCTATTCAAACCCTTTTATGTCGTAACCACTTCCGTTTGGGGTTGTCAATTACAATAATAAGTCAAGAAATGCTTCTTAATTGTTAATTATCAGTAGGTGTTAACGGAATTATTGTCTCATTTTTACACGATCAAATTGTGGAAAAAAACTCCAGCATTATCAACGTAAATTCTCGATTCGTTCTGATTATAAAACTGTTTAAAATTTTAAGGAATTAAGTTATACCTCTACAAAGTACAACGGAATTTACAAACTACTCAAATGTCAATGTCTTTTTTTAACATTTGGCATACGTTTTCTTCAAATTTTAAGAGTATTTGAACCTAATCTAAAAATGCCGAAATAAAAAATGCTGCACCTTAAAAAATAAAAATGCACACCAATATCGACTGTATAAACTCCACAATTGTAAGTAATAATGTTTGGAATATTTTAACGATCTATTAGTATAGCAAGGCCATGGATCATGTATCTATGAGTGCTAATGTTTAACTTCCGGGATTCATTATTTGCAAAACTACATTAATATATTGATGAAAATGTGTTTAACACCTACTGATAAATTTAAGTTAAATAAATTTATATCTCTAATGTAAAAACTAAAATACCTACAAAGAGAAGAGTTTGTTTGTGATATGAAATTTTTTTTTCTCATCATCAGTTTGACCGCTAAATTGCAACTATCCAAGCCCCTGATTTCTGCTCCAGTTGCTTCATGTAAATCGTTTACATCGTTTATAATTTAAAGATATTTAAGCTGATGTCTAGACACGCAATTTTTCCATCTACCCTTCCTTCCATTATCAGTAAAATCATGTATCGTGTAAATTTCTATTTCACCCATATTTGTATGCTGTTTCATAGCCTTCGTTTTTAAACGTATACGAAGAGTGATACATTTTTCTAGCCTTATTCGACACATTTGCTTAAAACCGCAATTTAATTCGCCCTTTCGATATTTACGTCAATGCCTGATACATCGACCTGGTTTTACCTCTACCACACAAATTCCAGGTGGCTAATTTTGAATATTATGATTATGTTTGTTTTTTGAGTTGACACTTGTGCTTCGTAATTTAAAAACGAAAAAAGTGCTTTGGTAGCTAGTTTTCTATAAATTAGAAGTCGTCCTTGTTTGTACTATTTTGTAATGCCTCTTAGAGGGATTGTTCCAACAGTCTTAGTTCCTTTCACTGTGAGCAGTGTACCGCTTGTTACATAAATAGGGAGCATAATTATTTTTAAAACATTACGAGAATTGAACAATTTTCGACATAGATAATCCTGATGCAAAACAATACGCTAAATTAATTAATTGAAAAATAGAAGATGAAATTTGAAAAATTAAGATTCTAAATGGAGATTTAAAATTATATGAACAAACTGGAAAAATTGGGATTTTAACGTCAATTTTAAAATGAAAATGGAAGGTATTTAATACCGTTAATTACGAGTTTGATAAGCGCTATTTGATTTCGCAAGTATAAATTTTAGATTTCTTTGTAAAAATATTCAAACACCCGTAATTTATTAAATTGAGAATAAGTTCTCATTTTAATATTTATTATTAATATATTAATAATACTTTTTATGTCATACTGTTATTGCATCTACAGTATAAAAAATATTGAGAAAAGTAGTAAAATTTAATTTGGCTTTCATATTATAATAGCGGGCGTAATCGTTGCTAAAGAAACGCTGATCTTGCATGCGTAAACAAATTTTGTTAGTTGTTAAACTTGAAAGTCAAAATGCAGAAACGTTTTAAAATTCCTAACAAAATTGTAAAAAAGCAAAAAAAAAGCAACACAAAATTACTACCGAAGAAATCGAGAGACGTCTATGACAAAGGATATGACAAATTATTAAAGTGGATGGCAGAAAACTATGTAGAACTGACTAATAAAACTGTGCTGCTTGGATACTTTGGTGATCTCGCTGAATCATTTTCTCTGAGCTCCTTATGGCCTAAATATTTAATATTAAAGAAAACCTTAATGACAATAAAGAATGTTAACATTGCCAATGACCCACGAGTTAAGTAAATGTTTGAAATAGGGGTCAAAAGGAAACCAGCCAAAAAAATTTAAACTGCCCAAAAAAACATATTTTAAAATTCATTCGTGAGGCATCGAATGAGACGTCTTGATGATCAAAGTCGCATTACTATTGGGTGTATTTGGTGGATATCAACGACAAGAACTTGTGAATTTGCTAGTTACTTACGAAGATCGAAAATCAGTTTTCGTGGTAAATGTACCGAAGACAAAAACTCATAAAATTCGCGTTTCTATCATTATTGACGAAGACGAAATGAACAGTTTGAGATCCATAAAAAGAGATTACATGTCTTTGCAGTCACATGATTATGCAGAAAATAGATTTTTTCTGAACTACAGACAGAGTCGGTGTACTGTACAGCCAGTAGGAAAAAACACAACTATCACCGGATCGTTCCAAAATTGTCACTTTGAAAGGATTACACTAAAAATTGAGATGTAAATAAATACTCGAAGCCCGTCGAATCGTGCTGGTTTACACCTATATTAACAACAAGTAGATAATAATGTAATAATGCGTATTACAGCAGAAGACAACAAAATACTTGAGGACCTAAAAGTTTGATAAGTTTATCAGCCAACTGTTTTCTACTTGGCCATAACGCCGGACCACCATTTAGTACAAATATACAGCCACTTGTAGATTTTCTGGAGTTCAAATCAGTGGCATAATCTGCATCAGTATAACCAGTTAATGCATTATTACTGCTTCCACTACCTCAGTAAATAATACCACAATTTTGGGTAGCCTGAAGATACCTGAAAATGTTATTTATTGCTGTCCAATGTTAAGTACTAAAGCATGTAGAATATTGACTAACCTGATTTACAGCATACTCAATCTCTGGTCGGCTGACCCTGGCCTAAAAAAGGAGCGCACCGATTGCCTCCCTGTATGGTACTTTGTTAGAATTTCCTATTTTGGATACTCCCAATGAACTCAATTGCTGACCGGGTTCTGCCAGAACCTTTGACGATTTACATGTACCCATACCGAATTTTGTAAGCATCTTTTTAATATAATTTTCCTGAAAAACACCTAGACATAGTTCGTTTCGATCGCGACTTATTTCCATGCCAATGTAATTTAAGCAAGTTGAAACTGTGATTTGAAATCTTTGTTTCATTTGCGTCAATATAACAGAAATTGTCTCAGAGCAACCGGAAATT
Organism: Platerodrilus igneus; assembly: GCA_036346225.1. Lineage (NCBI taxonomy): Eukaryota > Metazoa > Arthropoda > Insecta > Coleoptera > Lycidae > Platerodrilus > Platerodrilus igneus. The sequence goes on along the minus strand of JARFIW010000507.1, from coordinate 5,977,636 downwards.
AGCAATCTATAATCAAAAAAACAGGGCCAAAAAAACTGTGTTTCCTTCATCTTCTTTAACAAAAACGCAGTTATTGGCATTTGTTGCTTTAAAGTGGAATTCTTCTAAAAATGTAACAAAATTTGAGTTCCTACACCGAGGTGCCTGTTCAAGTCCATATAGAGACTTTTGCAGGAGACATACCGAATGCAAGTCCTTTTCAAAACCAGGAAGTTGTTGCATGTAAATAACCTTCTTTAATTCGCCATATAAAACGCGGTTTTTACGTCGAACTGTTTGATGTGATAGTCCTTTTCAGCAGGGATTGCCAATAGAACTCTCACAAACTCATAACGCACAACTGGTGCGAAAATGTCTATAATGTCTATACCTTTCCTGACGGATCTTCCAAAATCCCCCAACTTTTCTGATGACACTTTAAGAAGGTCTTCTAGAAGTAGAAAGATTCCCCTAATGTTAAGTGATTACGTAGTGTAAGAATTAACTAGAAGGGAAAAATGTAGTATTTATGATCTAAGTATGTTTGGATTTGTAATTGATTCATCTTGTATCTAGTTGTGCTTCAATATCTTGTTGACATATGTACAAATAGTATTAATTGTGTTCATATTTATACGTTTGAAATTTAACCTGATTAAAGCCTTAATTCTCCAAAAGGTGTATTTCACTACAATGATGAAGAATTGGAGTGCCCTGTTATCTTAATAAGCTACTGTTCAGGCACTTTAGCTTTTGCTAATTGGGAAACTGCGGTTGACCCGTATGAATGGTTCGTAATTTTAAAACGCATGGTGTCTAAACCTATACACTGCGCTCCCATTTTTACACTTTACAAACTCATTCCTTCCAACTGGCGAATTTTTATACCAAAGAGAATCTGCATTTTTCCAATATTGATTTAGAGTTAAAAACAAACGGTTACAAGTCAAGTTGGGTCCACGTTTCTCCATTAATTTTTTTATACAATCTCACTGAGCAACGTTCAGGATGATCAATATTCTGAGTTATAAATTTCCTGTCTGCACATTTATTGTCTCCTCCTTTACAAGTTTTAGTGAAAATTGGATTATATTCTACTCTACCGAACTCGGTACCATCAATTTTCACTTCAATTTTAAAATAGGCAATTAAACAATGAACACCCTCACCACCACGCCATGCCAATTCTACAGCAGCTTAATAATAAAACTTTCTTTGGAGCCCGTCAGGAGTTTCCTCGTTACATGTATCAACTAGAGCAAATACATTCCAAATACCACGAGCTGAAACACTTTGTTTCCGCTTTCGTACACATTTTTGTAATTTATGACGTTTAGCGTTGCGCGCGCATCACGTGCATTTTTAAATTCGATTGCTTGAAATGGATCACTTTTTATTTGGTATTTCTTGAAATGATTCTTGGAGCGATTTTGCAGTGGAATTCCACATACATTTTAGGGAGTAATATGTATAGTCGTCACCATCTTCTTTTTTCATATTCACAGAACTTAATAAACTGTCTCCATAAACCTCCATCTACTCTTTATGGTGTTCGAATACGTACAAGAATTTACAGCTCAATCAATTCCTTCTGGTGAAACATTGCTAAAACGGTTTACTTTATCGAAATCTTAATCAATTGTATTAACTAATTTTCTCATTTTTCATTGTTTGACATTTTTACTACCACGACAGCAGTCCGTCTACGTGATAAAAAGCTACCTATTGAAATTGCCGCAATCACTGCAAACGACTATTTTGATCCGATAAACTAATGTTATTCGTTATTTCAAATCTCAACTACGAACGTGATTTGCCAAATATTCAAATTTGACTGGTGAAGGAAATAATCATTATTAATTCGATAACATTTTAAAATTTACGTAAAATTACTTACCGAATACGATGACAGTTTCTTATAGCTATTGTAAACTGCCCTGTATATTTTTAACTTAAAAATCGAGTTTCTTTGAACTATTAAAGACGAGGCGTGGATTCTTCAGACATTTCTATTCTACTTTTGAATAATGTATACGAAACCAAAATAAAAATTTCATAATTCACACAAAATCCAATTTTAGCATAACTTTAAAGTCGAATATCTAATAAACCGTTAGATATAGAAACCTTATTCTGCGTGATCCTGAACTGATTTTCGATGTTTCATAAGATTCTAAAATCAAAATTTAAAAATTTGGAACAAATAACGACACACAAATGGATCACAGTAAGTAAAGAACATTTGCATGCAAATTAGAACCTTTAAATTCCCAGAAAATTCATTCTACATAAATGGCGAATCATTCTAGTTATATTCCATGGAAACTTTTAAAAGTACCTGTTAGAACTTCATCAGTTTTTTTTAATTAAAAATAATATAACTCCAGCCTGCTTTCTCGTTTTCTATGTTAAATTGAAATTTTCAACAGTTCGCATTAAAATTAAATATTACGCTCACTCCAAAACCTAAAATAAAATCCCAAAAGCGTTAAATAAAATACGAGGAGAAAGGAAATCGATAGGTATTACGTGTTCAAGTTCAAGGACGATCGTAGAACTCCACCAGGAAATGCTTTAATTATTGGATTTACATTTCAGTGTTCTCTGAAATGTGCGATAATGAAAGAAATATAATTCAATGGTGATTACTTGGGTGGGTTCAAAGCTTACGAGTTAAGTTGGTAGTTTGTAAACGAGAAACATTCCGCTCTGGTTAATAGTTAATTTAGAAATTGATAAAAAATTATATTAGAACGACTGTTTTCTTGCTATTTTTCTTAATAATTTCAAGAAGTCTTGGCTGAAACTAATAAATTGTTTGGAAAGATGGAGCTTACTTATATAAAAATCTTCTTATAGAATGGTTTCTAAAGCACTACTTTTGTGTTTAAAAAATATAATAAATTATATCATTACCTATAGAATATACATGCTTTTAGGTTATACATTGCACTACAGTAGACATACATAGAGAGAATAATTTTAACAAGACCTTGATTTATCAGTAGAGTATCTCAAAAAAATTGCAGATTAATTCTATCACGTTTCAAGGCACGTTTTTTGGTAACGGATGGAGAGCGAAACCTAAGAGTTGTTACCTAAAAGCAACGTGCTCAAAAAATGTGACAAAATTTTAAGTGTTATATTAATGCAGACAAATATTCCATAAAAAAGTTTGTTATAGTATCAAATGTTATATTAATAAATTACAAATCAGTTACATACCTTATCATCATTACATTTAACTTGCACTCAAACAGACAATTGCCAGGTGAAGTGAAATGTCATGATAATAATGACAGTGAAAGGGTCTTAAAAAGATTTCACAACTAGTTGAACTTATTTCAGTATTCGACAAACACAAACAAATTGAAATTCAGATAAAGATTGGTTCTTAGTCGTTTAAACGCTTTGGAATCTGTTCTGAATCAAAACATACTCTTTACTGGACAGTTCTTTTAGGGAACTTATTTTCAAACAAAAAAGTCACATTATTTGCAGCGATAACGAATTTTTAAGAACACGATTTCCTCATATTACACGAACAAAAAGAATTTATGTGAATATTAACTTTCTATTAGGATAAAATTAAGTATTCATCTGTAAACATTTTGCTAATACATGCACGAAGAACAAATTTGTTTTATTACGTGCTGTGTCTTCATGTATACAACACAAACAAAACAAATATTTTATTAAAGTCCTACATCAAGAATAAGGATCACTAATGCAGAAAAAGATTACACTGTTAAAGAAACAGTGATAAATGGTTCAAAAATGACCGCAAGGGCAGTGAAAATGGTGTACGTGGTTTTGTCTATCTAATTAAATGTTCAGTCACTGTAGCTGAATTGGTACATTGTCCGAGTGTGAATGGGAAAGCTACAGATTCAAATCCTGTCCAAAATCTTCTATTTTCCTTTTTTTTTTAATTGCTAGCACGGTTTGATTGATCACTAAGGCATTGCATAAAAGTGTATATTATGTTTTCTACTTATCAACTAATACTATTAAAAATCCAGCTTATATGCGCTACCATCTTTTTACTTGTACTTATATGTATGGCGTGCTTCAAAACTTTTAGTACATGCAAATATCCCAAAGCTGATTAAAATAGGATTTTAAAATATTAACTTCCTAACCATGATACATGAGGCATGTTAAAAGCCATATTGAATTACAGCTCTTAATAAAGGTCTTACAAAATGAAAAACAATGGTGAAGTATTTAACTATCTACTTGGAAAGTACAAAAAACTATTTGCAATTTTTTTATTAGCCCCATTACATGTTTTGATTGCAGCGGCGCGCATTATAAGTCCTAATCTGTAATCTTGGAATAAGTCACAAAGGTACAGTTAATTGGCCTATATGCTACTCCGAGTTATCCCTTTTAACTTTCTTATGAAGTTACATTAAAGAGTTTCTTTCAAACAAAACCAAAAGATTTAAATCAATTAGGACAGTATATGCATGTACACGCACGTACGCGTGTGCGGATGCGCACACGCACAAGCGCGCACGCACACACACACATGTACATGATTTTGATTTGTATATCTTTCAAATTATCATCACCCGTCCAGGTAGTGTCATTGGTAATCGCATAGGCCGTGAAAGCCGAAGATACAGGTACAAATCCTGTCCGGGACCTAATATTTTCCATCTTTCAATTACTAGTTCGATTTGAAATAATCATTTAGTTTAAAAATAACTACATAATCTAGAATATAAAAACTTGTTAATTTCTCACAAGGGCCATGCGCCATATATTTACGGATTCCTTAAAATTCATAAACCTAGTATTCCACTCCGCCCAACTGTCAGCACAAATATCACTCCCACGTATAACTTATCTAAATTCCTAACAGAAATAATTAAACAAATTGTTGGACAAACTAAATACCACGTAAAAGATAGTTGCGATTTCCAAAAATTTACGATAAGCAAAAAGTGTCAATAAATCATATCTTAATATCATCGAACTAACTATTAATACAATTAAAAATAATTGAACTATACTAAGCACATTAACAAATATCTCCAAAGATGAATTCACTAAAGCAAGAAATTTATGTTTCGACCTTTCCTACCACCATATATTTAATAATAAATATTATTCACAAATTTTCCGCACAGCGATTTTTTCTACAATTGGGAACTTGGTTCAATTTACGTATGAGAAAGAAGTAAACAAAACTATTCCATTTATATATATATATATATATATATATATATATCCACATCACTTACATTAATGAAAGAGTTATAACGATCAACTGGCACAGGAAAGAGACATGGCGTGGAAGATTATTACACGTTAGTTCAAACGTTCCAAACCAATATAAAATAAATGTGATTAATAACTTGATAGGGCAGATGTACTTTGCTGTGCTCCACACTATGCTTTGAACAGTTTTATTCTTGTATCTATGTTCGTTGTCTTTGAACATAGCTGCCGTTCTTTCTTGTTTGATGCAGTTCGATCACCTTCTATTGTTTTACAGTTATATACCCTACTTCCCCGATATTCAGTTGTATATGAAGGGAGGTAAGTAGCCTTTGTCTGCCAAGTTCCCCCAGCACTTGAACCTTTGTCGAAGTAATAGTTTTTCCGATTTATCCTTTCGCACAATCAACATTAGTTGCAAATATTTCACAACCAACACCTGTAGTTGTTTATAATAATCATCAGATTTAAGAGCACTTATTTTTCGTCATTAGGTTTTGTGTCTTGAAACTGGATGAACTTGTACCTCAGCTTATTTATGTTCTGAGCTAGCCTACACAGTTCCCTGCAATTCTCCCAACAGCCTATATACAACTCGATTCCCTTCTATTGTTTTCCAATTATATGCCCTATTTCACCGAGATTCAGTGGTATGTGAAGAGGGGCGTTGCCGTGGATCAATGTAGTAAGCAAGGTCCCGGGTTCAAATCCCGACACGGCCGACTGCTTGAAAAATGGCAGGTGAGCATTTTTCACAAATATTACGCCCTCGTTCGGATGAGAGGTTAAATGGAGGTCCCGTGTGTGAGTGTTGTCACGCACGTTAAAGATCCCTACCTTGCTTGGAACGGCAAGGGTTCGGCAAAATTCTAAATTTTCAGGCAACAAAAACTCGCCTCCTGGTCAATGTAGTACCTTCGGGTGGAGCATTGGAAATGTAAATGAACGGTATGTGAAGGGGGTTAACCAGCCTGTGGCTGCCAAGGATCTCCCAACACTTAGACATGTGCTGTATTAATAGTTTTCTAGTAAATACTTTCGCACCATTAGCGTTAGTTGAGAGTATTGCAGAACCAATATCTGTAGTTGTTTATAATAATCACCATGTTTAAGTACATTAATAATTATTGTCATTAGTTTTTCCATCTTGCGACTGGCTTGAAGCGTACCTCCATTGATTTCTATCCTGAGCTAGCCTACACATTTCCGTGAAATTCTTACAGCCTACAGCTTTCACTATCTGTATGCAGTAGTCTAACCTAAATATACCTCTACTTCTCTTTTTTCCTATCTCTGCTTCTAATATATTCCGCACTATTCCCTCATGCCTTAGTATGTGGCCTCTCATCCTATCTCTTCTATTTTTTACTGTTTTCCACATATTTCTTTCTTCCCCTACCATTTCTAGTACCTCTGTGTTCTAAACTTTGTCCATGATATCTTCATCAAACGTCTGTAGCACCACATTTCAAAGGCCTCTACCTTTTTCTTGTCTGCTTCTCCTACTGTCCAGGCTTCACAGCCATACAGTGCTATGCTCCACACATACGCTTTAAGCAATCTTTTCCTTGTTTCTATGTTTGTGATCTTTGAGCACAGTAGTTGCTTTTTCTTGTTAAATGTAGCACGACCTTGTGCTAAACTTTGTTTTATATCTTTTGTGCTTTGCCCATCTTGCGTTATTTGACTTCCTAGGTAGCAGAAATTCTTAACCTCTTGTAAGTTCTCGTTACCTATTTGTATTCTTGCTTTTGATTTAGTTTCCCCTCTTTTGCATACTAGAACTTTAGTTTTATTTTTGTTAATTTTCATACCATATATCTCCGTTAGAACTGTTTCCATTTCATTAAGAGCAGCTTCTATCTCTGCTCTGCTAGATGCTAATACCGCTATATCATCTTCAAATCTAAGAATATCAATATTTTGTCCCTGCATATTAATTCCAAATGTCTTCCTGCATTTGACAGTATTCATTGCCTCTTCTATGTACAAGTTAAAAATTAATGGGGATAATGCACATCCCTGTCTCACCCCTTTCCTAATATTTACTTTTCTACTTTATTGCTCTAATTCTATTACCGCTGTTTGCTCTTTGTATAAGCAATGTACTATCCGTCTATCCCTAAAACTCATTGCAATCTTTTTGAGTATGTCAAACATTTTTTTCTATTTCACATTGTCGAATGCTTTTTCCAAATGTACAAACCCTATATATATATATATATATATATATATATATATATATATTACTCATATTTAGACCAGGGTAGAAAATTAAATAATCACATCATATAATTTTAATCACCGTGTATAAGGAATTTTATTAGATAATACGCTTTATTAAAACACCGTGGAGAATAAAAATTCAGTCGTTCAGTAAAAATAAGAGATTTAAAATCATGTACAAGACGCTTTATATCAAAAGAAACAGTATTAACAAGCTCTGCGTGTAATTTAATTATTCCTAATACAGAAACAAATGGAAATTACGTGCAAAATTTATATTAATTAACCCTACTTTAAGTAACCGGTAGTAAAACAAAGTGTACACATAATAATTAATATTTAACTTGTATTCGCTAAAAATGAAAGAATAGAAGTCAATTTTAATTGAAGTTAATTGAATCGTTAGTAACAGATAATATCTATAGAAACTTGTAAAAACCCAATAAAATGAAAATCCTAGAAGTGTTAGTTAGAAGTAGGATGTTTGAACACACCTGCGTATTTTAAAAGGCAATTTCAGTTTAATTTGTTTAGATAAACATGTCGATTCTAAGGATATTGGAAACGGTCAGATGCTTTAGCACGAAATACAAAACAGGGTTTATTTAAAAAGCTCTGAGAATTAATATTATTTTGAACACCTGCGTAGTTTAAATATCACGTACGGTGAAAATTGTGTAGATAACAAATGGTTTAAAAGAATCTTGGAGAAACCGGGGCTTAATATTCACGAGAATGTGCGATACGGGGTTATTTAACCCAGATAGTCCACATGGACTAAAATATAATCGAGAATAAAGAATATCCATTTGCACCAATACGAACAGGTTAGAAAAGGAAAGAGAAAATGCGTCAAGCAAAGACACATATTGTAGAAGGCGGGATTTAAGCAACGTCACGGGGGTCACAATTGGTTAAAAATAGGATGCAGATATCAGAGGTAGAACAACAATTTCTGTACAAAATTAATTAGTTTTCTCGGACATGTTTGCGTGCCGTGTGAGAATTTCTGAGATTTAAATGGGGCGAGTGAAAATTTCGTAAAAACCGACGCGCGAGCGACGGACTGGGAACAGAATGAGAAATTCGTAAGAATTGTCTGTTTTGGGGAACAGACCGACAGACAGGCTTTTTGCTATATATACCGGTGGTAATATGAATTTCGGCCTCTTAGACTTTTGACTATTCGATGCGTTAAAAGCTCTTACATCCGCGACTTGATTCAAGATGTTAAACAGTGCATGTTAGTTTGATAAAATAATTTAAAATTTTGCTCGTATATTTTAGTGATTCAAAATAGTTTGTTATTTACGTGCTAACATGAATGTACTTCAGTGCACTTAGATACAAGGTAATAAAATTTAGTATCACTGTACCTAATTAGCAAAATTTACAACGACAAATGTATACACAAAAGTAGGCAGTTTTGGCGTATATTGGTGAAAGACGCATGAATTTCTTTGCTATTTTCGGGGTGTTAATAATTAAATGGTTCAAATACGTGTCTGGATCCACGAAACAAGGGTCAGATATACACAGATGAGTTCCGGAAAAGCCCAGAAACAACTTTAAATAAATGGTGATGGAGAAAATTTTAAAAGCGTTGAGAATTAGAAGCCGTAAATATAATCCTGTTGGAATGGTGTGATTAATTAAAGGGACGATGTACATTGAAGCTTCGAGGACAGTAACCTTCAGGTAAATTATACTATTTTGTTTGACATTTTTGTGTGTGTTGAATAACTTTATAATTGATTTACTTTAAATGGACATATGTGAAATTGTACTAACCATAAAATTTTAATTTTAAGATGAAATTTGCTTGTTGAAGTAGAAAGGGGTATTTAGTATTGATATTCTGAATTATGATGAAAATATGGGTATGTCTTTGAGCTCAATTAGACGAACCTGGTTAATTAACGTAAAGGGGTGGTAGATGCTCCCTTTATACTCAGACTCGGTCTGCTTATATTGTTATATTAATTAGTAGGCATCCAACAAGGACTTTAATTCTGGATGCACGTTAAAGTGATAATAAAATTAATCTTGAAATTCTTTTTAAAACTGAATTTTATGCTGAAATTTAATTTGAAAATTTGATGTATTCTGAATATTGATGTAAATAGAGTTAACGTTGATGTTTGTGGTAGGAATGTGTTTGTTTTTTATGTATGAGGATGAAAGCTATCTAGAGGAGCAGCCGAGGCGATTAACAGAAGAAAATCAACAGACCAGGTAATTCAAGAGGTTTTCACAGCATTCTTGGCGACCCAAAAGTGAGGCTCGAGTTCCAAATAGAATTTTTGTGATTTTATTCCAGGAAACTGGCGATCTGAGAGAGAGAGTTTTTGTGTGTGTATAAATTTAAGAGTATTTTAGAGTGTGTGTGAGTGATTAGAACGTATGCAGAGAAAAGAGTGGTTAAGGAGTCAAGGAGTGGAAATTGGAAGTGACGATAGTGCATTGTGTGAGAAAAATTCTAAAATGGAAGAAGCTGGAGGCAGTAGAGATCAGTCGAGGACGGAATCAGGGGATCAAGGAAACGAGATGATATTGAGAATGTTAGAGAGGATGAGTGAAGAATCCAATAGAAAATTAGAACAGCTAAGCGATGAATCTAATAGAGCTAGGGAAGAATCGAATAAGAAATTTGACCGAATGAATGAGACATTAACAGGAGTTAGGGAAACCCTAAGTGAGAAAATAGATAAGACGAATAAAGAAGTTTCGGAATTTAAAAATAGTCTTACCGTAAAGATGGGGGAAGTTGAAAATAGGGTTGAAAAAAATGAGAGTGATATTACAGGTCTTCGACAGGAAATGGGACATTTAAGGTCCGAAGTACGCATTTTTTGTGAAGAAGAGATTAATGTAAAAATGACTGAAGTGACGGACTCATGTAGGGATCAGTTAGGCAGGGTAGAACGCGAAGTTAGTAGTATCAAATACAACATGTCAAATTTAACGGGGGAAGGTCCCAGATTTTCTACAGGTGGAGTATCATTGGACCAACACATGAAGTTTTATGGCGATAACAGGGTAAATCCACAAATTTTTATTAATAGTGTAAGAAATCTAGTGGGAAATTTATTTGACGAACAGACTAAACTGAATACGATAAAGGCTTTATTAAAGGACAATGCGGAAGCGTGGTACAATTTAGTAGGACAGGACATAGACACGTATCAGGACTTTGAAAACAAATTTCTAAAGCACTACTGGAGTGACCACAGACAAGATCAGGTACGAGACGACTTAATCACAGGAAATTTAAGGAGAATTTTCAGGAAGTAGGAGCAATATGCTATACGCAAGTATAGCATAGCAAAGCAACTGAACCCACCACTGACGGACCGACAAATTATTAAGTATTTATCACGACACTTCGAGGTAGACATAAGACAGCACGTAGCACTACAGAACATAGTGGACAGAGAAATGTTTTTGGAATACCTGCAGAGGTACGACGACGTAAGTAGTGGACGACCTCGGGAAAACAGGGAAAGACAGATCAACACAGTTAGGTTTGACAATACACGGGACAACTATGCTAGAAGGGGGAATAATTACGGATACCAGCGACAGAATTGGGAACAGAGACGACCATACGTTCGAAGTAATAGTTTAGGAAGAGGACCTGCACCGAGACCGGAACCTACCAGAATGAATAGTTCACCAGACATGAGCGGGACTGCTAATACAGACACGGAACGAGTGGAAACGCCTAGGACATACGCTGAGGTGACGGCTAGACCAGGACCGAGTAGGGAAAACAGACCTGGACAGGATTTTTAGAACGCGACAGACCACTAGATTTCAGTGTAAATGTATATGAACATCCACGTGAATTTTTCAAAATTGAGGAGGAAGTAGAGCCAGAAACTGAGGAAAATTATGTTTGCCAATTATTAATTTGGAAATTTTGAGAATAATGTAGAAGTATTACTTGATACAGGGGCAGAGGCGAGTTTAATATCGGAGGAATTCGTCAGCAAAATTAGGGATAAGGTTTGTGATAGAATTATGCCTATAAAGCGTAGCCATTTAGTAGCTCCAAATAAAAAGAAGTTTGCTGTAGTAAATAGTGTTGTGGTGCTTAGGATAGATATAGGAGGTTTAAGCTGTGAACAGGAGTTTGTAATTGTGCCTGGACTGAAGTTTCAGAGCATTTTAGGTGTTGACTGTATGATGAAGTTAGGGGTGTTGATAGATATGGAACGGAAGGTAATAAGGATTAAGGATAGGGTAGTGCCATGGAAGGGCAGTTATGAAGTCACAGAGGATGACAAGGGGTTGAATATTAATGTAGTAGAGGTAGAGGATGATGAAGTAAAACAGATCAACACAATAAGATGTCCAGAGGATAGGAGAGTAGAGGTTCAAGCTTTAGTACAAAAACATGCAGAAGTAGTGGGGGTAGAAGCAGCATATCGGGAGCAGGTGAAGGCAGAAATATTTTTGACGAGGTTAAGTGGCAAGTTTGTTTTTAATAAAGTAGATTTAAGGAATTCATTCTGGCGGATTCCATTACATAAGAATTCTAGAAGGTACGTAGGATTTTCCGTAGAGAAAAATCGATAATTGTAAAGTAGTATCGTTTGGTTTGTCGGCAGAAAGGGAAACAATAATAAATGAGAAACAGACAAGTGTAGGGACTGAAGAAGAAGTAATATTTAAGAGTCAGGATAAGAGGGATGATAAGTTTATTGTATGTGAGATAATAGAGATGTTAAGTATAGATATAGAAGGGGGAGAAATAGGGATGAAGAGTATTAGGATGGTAAGAAGAAAGACATGGAGGGTCAAGAAGAGAGTTAGATTTAAATAACTTGATGAACAAAGGATAGAGATAGGTGAACTTTAGTATAGATATAGAGCAAGGGATAGAATAGGTGTAGATAGAAGAGTAGAAGTAAGTGTTTATAGAAAATAAAGCTAGGTATAGGATAAATATCGGAGATAATTAGGAATAGGTTTAGGATGAGAATAAAGAGTAAATGTAGGAAGAAAATAAGATAGGTTAAGTGTAGATATTTCATAGAAGATTAGTGGAGAGTTAGGAATAGAGTAAGAGTAGGATAGGCATATAGGATTAGGTAGGGGGAAGTAAAGTATAGTGAAGATTAGTTAAAAGTTAGGAATAGGATAGGTATATAGGATGTATATAGGATTAGATGGATGAGTAGGATGAAGTTAGGGATAATTTCAGTTTATAGAATTAGGTGAGAGTTAGGAATAGGATAGGGATATAGGATAGGTGTAAATATTTTTTTGGATTGGAGACAAAGTAGGTAAGTTAGATAGATAAGGGTAGAGAGAGATAGGCAATTTTTTTTTGTAATTTTTTTGTCTAAATGCTTAATATTTGCATTCAAATAAGTGGGATTATTTGTATTCAAATAGGGGGAAAATACTCATATTTAGACCAGGGTAGAAAATTAAATAATCACATCAAATAATTTTAATCACCGTGTATAAGGAATTTTATTAGATAATACGCTTTATTAAAACACCGTGGAGAATAAAAATTCATTCGTTCAGTAAAAATAAGAGATTTAAAATCATGTACAAGACGCTTTATATCAAAAGAAACAGTATTAACAAGCTCTGCGTGTAATTTAATTATTCCTAATACAGAAACAAATGGAAATTACGTGCAAAATTTATATTAATTAACCCTATTTTAAGTAACCGGTAGTAAAACAAAGTGTACACATAATAATTAATATTTAACTTGTATTCGCTAAAAATGAAAGGATAGAAGTCAATTTTAATTGAAGTTAATTGAATCGTTAGTAACAGATAATATCTATAGAAACTTGTAAAAACCCAATAAAATGAAAATCCTAGAAGTGTTAGTTAGAAGTAGGATGTTTGAACACACCTGCGTATTTTAAAAGGCAATTTCAGTTTAATTTGTTTAGATAAACATGTCGATTCTAAGGATATTGGAAACGGTCAGATGCTTTAGCACGAAATACAAAACAGGGTTTATTTAAAAAGCTCTGAGAATTAATATTATTTTGAACACCTGCGTAGTTTAAATATCACGTACGGTGAAAATTGTGTAGATAACAAATGGTTTCAAAGAATCTTGGAGAAACCGGGGCTTAATATTCACGAGAATGTGCGATACGGGGTTATTTAACCCAGATAGTCCACATGGACTAAAATATAATCGAGAATAAAGAATATCCATTTGCACCAATACGAACAGGTTAGAAAAGGAAAGAGAAAATGCGTCAAGCAAAGACACATATAGTGAAAGGCGTGATTTAAGCAACGTCACGAGGGTCACAATTGGTTGAAAATAGGAGGCAAATATCAGAGGTAGAAACAACAATTTCTGTACAAAATTAATTAGTTTTCTCGGACATGTTTGCGTGCCGTGTGAGAATTTCTGAGATTTAAATGGGGCGAGTGAAAATTTCGTAAAAACCGACGCGCGAGCGACGGACTGGGAAAATAGAATGAGTTATTCGTAATAATTTTTTGTTTTTGGGAACAGAAAGACAGACAGGCTTTTGCTATATATACCGGTGGTAATATGAATTTCGGCCTCTTAGACTTTTGACTATTCGATGCGTTAAAAGCTCTTACATCCGCGACTTGATTCAAGATGTTAAACAGTGCATGTTAGTTTGATAAAATAATTTAAAATTTTGCTCGTATATTTTAGTGATTCAAAATAGTTTGTTATTTACGTGCTAACATGAATGTACTTCAGTGCACTTAGATACAAGGTAATAAAATTTAGTATCACTGTACCTAATTAGCAAAATTTACAACGACAAATGTATACACAAAAGTAGGCAGTTTTGGCGTATATTGGTGAAAGACGCATGAATTTCTTTGCTATTTTTCGGGGGTGTTAATAATTAAATGGTTCAAATACGTGTCTGGATCCACGAAACAAGGGTCAGATATACACAGATGAGTTCCGGAAAAGCCCAGAAACAACTTTAAATAAATGGTGATGGAGAAAATTTTAAAAGCGTTGAGAATTAGAAGCCGTAAATATAATCCTGTTGGAATGGTGTGATTAATTAAAGGGACGATGTACATTGAAGCTTCGAGGACAGTAACCTTCAGGTAAATTATACTATTTTGTTTGACATTTTTGTGTGTGTTGAATAACTTTATAATTGATTTACTTTAAATGGACATATGTGAAATTGTACTAACCATAAAATTTTAATTTTAAGATGAAATTTGCTTGTTAAAGTAGAAAGGGGTATTTAGTATTGATATTCTGAATTATGATGAAAATATGGGTATGTCTTTGAGCTCAATTAGACGAACCTGGTTAATTAACGTAAAGGGTGGTAGATGCTCCTTTATACTCAGACTCCGGTCTGCTTATATTGTTATATTAATTAGTAGGCATCCAACAAGGACTTTAATTCTGGATGCACGTTAAAGTGATAATAAAATTAATCTTGAAATTCTTTTTAAAACTGAATTTTATGCTGAAATTTAATTTGAAAATTTAATGTATTCTGAATATTGATGTAAATAGAGTTAACGTTGATGTTTGTGGTAGGAATGTGTTTGTTTTTTATGTATGAGGATGAAAGCTATCTAGAGGAGCAGCCGAGGCGATTAACAGAAGAAAATCAACAGACCAGGTAATTCAAGAGGTTTTCACAGCAATATATATATATGCTTTCCCCCTTCTTTATTGTTTTCTCCATTATCACCCTCAGAGCTAAAATAGCCTCCCTTGTTCCCCTGTGTCGCCTAAACCCAAATTGTTCTTTTACCAGTATTTCTTCAGCTCGTTTTTCCATTCGATTTTGTACAATTCTAGTTAATATTTTTGAAACGTGTGCGGTCAATCTTATTGCTCGAAAATTTTCACATCTATCCGCTCCTCTTTTTTTTTGGTATAGTTACGTTGATGTTACGTTTGAAATCTTTGGGTATCTCGCCTGTCTCGAACAAATAGCTTACAAGTTGGAAGAGACGTTCTGTTACTGCTAGTCCAACGGTTTTAGAGTTTCTGCTTGCACCTTATCTGTACCCGGTACCTTACAATGTTTCGGGCTGTTTAATGCTAAATCAAACTCATCTCTAAGTATAGGATATCCCAGGTGATCATTTTCAGTGTCTGATTCCTGCTCTAATGCTGTTAGTTCCTCTCCTGAATATAAATTCCCTATGGAAGGGTAGGTTGATTAATTCTTTTATAATTGCAAATACAATTACGGATTTTGTGGTTAATTTTTATAAGCAATGTGTCGAAAAAATATAAAATAAGGAAATGTTTTCTGAAATTACTTTAAAGGAAAAAATCTTCAAAGTGCCCTCCGCCTTGTTGCGGACAATACCATAATCGATAATAAAAAGCATTCCGAACATTTAGTAACACTTGCGGCGTTATTTGCCTAATTTCATCCCTGATTCTTTGTTGAAGTTCGGCGATATTGTTAGGTTTAGTAGCATATATCTTGTTTTATATCTCCATAAAAAATCTAATGGGGCAACATCGTGTGATCTTGTTAGTCACTCAATTGGGACCCTTCTTCCAATTCACCTATTCGGAAACACTTCGTTGATATAGGCCCGTAAATTTTGATTAAAATGTGGTCTTGTTGAAACCACATCCGTTGGTCAGATAAGTCGGGATCCAATTTATTGGGGAATAAAACCGTTAAAGCAGGAACCAGTTCATCGATAGTTGAAAAATACAGGACCTACTATGCGATCTCCGATAATTCCAGCCTAGACATTTGTTTTTTGAGACCTTTAAATATGGCATTTACGCAACTAGTGAGGATTTTCGTCAGTCAAATAATGGCAGTTGTACCGATTGACGTGCCCATGTAATGTGAACGTAGCTTCATCAGAAAACAGCACCCGTTCCAAAGCAATTTACCCACCAACAATAGAGGCCATAATTCGTTAGCAAAATTCGAGTCTATAATCAGGATCATCTTCCTTAAGCTCGTGCAGGTTTTGCATCTATGTGGGTACTTTTCGGTTTATTTTAAAAAAATTTTAAATGCTTGTGTGACTGATACCATGAACGCACCTATTTATCTAAATACTCCCTTTATGTTTGTTGTGGTTTGTTTAGTATTCTTCTTAACCTTCTTTGGGGATTAAACCACTCATAGTTTTTAAAATTATCTTTATTAACGTTTCGATCCATGACCTAAGATCGTTTTCAAAATAATAAAAACTTCAAGTTTGACATTTATGACATAAGGTGACTTTGATTTATTGATGTTTGAAATATTTGGTTTGGGTACACTAAGCAAAAATTTTTAAAGTTTAAATGAATAATTGCCTTCAATTTGTGTTACGGCCTGGGACCGACTTTTTTAGGTAGCCAATACGCTTAACGTGAAATAAGCTGATTAATTTTTATTGTAAAAATTCAATAACTTGAGAATTGGAAAACATTTTTTAACATGTTTCTATTTATACAATTTAGAGGATGGTTATTAAAGAAGTGTGCAATTGCATTATTAAAAGGCTTAAGTAGTGGATTTTTTTTTATTATTTATTTTGAAGGGGAAATCATTATGATTTAGGCTACCTCTTTGGTAGATTTTAACATTGTTCTGAGGTAACCTTATGGTGGGTTTACACTTGTCAGATACCAATGTTGTTCTATGAAGGTTGTATATGGATCTGAGGCGACCCTATGGCGGGTTTACACTTGTCAGATACAAATACTGTTTAACGGAGATTGTATATGGTTGTGAGGTAACCTTATTGCGGGTTTACACTTGTCAGATACCAATGCTGTTTTACAGGGGTTGTTAATATGCTTCATCATCATCATCATTAGATCTTCATCTCAAAACTGGTTGGACACGTACCAGTACTTATTTATATTCTGAGCTAGCTTCCCTTCTATTGTTTTCTAATTTTATGTTTTATTTCACTGAGATTCAGTGAAAGGGGTTAAGCAACCTGTGGCTACCAAAATCCCCCAACACTTAGATATTTGCCGAAATAATGGTTTTCTAGTTAATATGCTTATTGTTATATAATTAGTTATTGTATGTATAAATAGAAATCATGTATGTAGGCTGTATTTCATGTTAATATCGCAAGGAAAACTTGCAATGCTACCTAGATATTGGGGGCATTTGATTTTTATTTGTTATTTCTTTTGTTATTTCTTTTAATAATGGAATCCATTGTTTACTGAAAGTTACGGATTCGTTTGCAACGCAGTTATTTTTATGTAAGGTTATATAAGCAGCTTCTTTGATTTTGCGTTTTTGGTGGTTTTCTTCTTTGTCGATAATTTTTGCGTCCTCCCATTTTATTTTATGACTGGAGTCCCATGCATGTTGGCAAATCATGAATTTTTCAAATTTTCTATTTTTCATATATGATTTATGTTCTCTTAATCGAACTTCAAATGGTCTGGAACTTTCCCCTATATAAAACTTATTACATTCGCACGGTATTTTGTAGATACAATTTTTTGAACTTTGTATTGCGTTTTTGGGTTTTGTTTTTGTTAATTGTGCTCTTAGTGTATTGTTGGTTCGAGATACTGTTTTAATTCTAAATTTGTTTCCTATTCTTTGAATTTTTTCGGAGAATCCTTTTATGTATGGTATTGAGAGCATTTTGTTGTGTGTATCATTGTTTCTGTTTTCTTTTTTTTTATTTTTAGGGTTTTATTCATTTCTTTCTCTATTATTCTTTTAATATACTTCTTTTTTATTAGTGTACATCTCATTATAGGTCTTTCTCTTCCTTTAAAATTTCTTCGTTTAATGATATTAATTTTGCTCTATCATACATGTTTTGATATGTTTTGATAATTCCTCGTTTGACAATGTGGGTGGTTTGAATCGAAGTTTAAGTATCTGTTTGTGTGCGTTGGTTTTCTATATACCGATGTATTAATTGCTGTATCGTTTTTGCTAACGAGAATATCTAAAACGGAAGTTTTCCATGTTGTTCTAATTCATATGTGAATTTAATAGTTGGTTCTATTTCGTTAATTGACTGTACAAAGTTTTAATTAGTTCTGTATTATGAGGCCAAATAGCATAGACATCATCTACGTATCTCCACCAGATTAGTGGTTTCAATTCTTGTGTGAATATTACATCTTTTTCGAATTCCTCCATGAATATATTACTAAAGATTGGTGATAGTGGACTTCCCATTGCCATTCCGAAGCTTTGTTTGTAAAATTGATCATTTATTTGAAAATATGTGGTATTGACGCATAAACCAAGTAATTCCATAATCGATGATATGCTTAGTTCTGTTCTTTCTTTAAGATTGACATCTTTTTCTAGTTTGTTTTTTATAATATTAAGCGTTTTGTTTATAGGGACATTTGTGAAGAGATTTACCACATCAAAGCTTACCATTGTGTGTGTATTTTCAATTTTTATGTTTGATAATTTTTCTAAAAAATGTTGGTTGTTTTTAATGAAAGAATCCGTTTTGCCTGCTAATGGATTTATAATTTTTAGTAGAAATTTTGCTAAATTATGACATGGTGAATTTATGGAGCTTACGATAGGTCTTAAAGGAATGTCTTTTTTATGAATTTTTGGTAGACCGTAAAAGTGGGGTGGTTTACTGTAATGTGGGACCAGTTTACTTCTTTCTTTGTCTTCGAATTCATTTTTAAATTTAAATACGGTTTTGTATATTTTATTTTCAATCGATTTTGTTGGGTCCGTTTCTAAACTGGTGTAATTCTCAGTGTTCAATAGTTTGTTGACTTTTGTGTTATAATCGTTTTTATTCATTATTACTGTTGCATTGCCTTTGTCAGCAGGTAGAATTATAATTGAGTTATCGTTTCTTAGATTGCGAATTGCTTTTATTTCGTTACTACTTACATTTGGCTTTATTTTGTGATTCTTTTCTATTTCGATTTTGCATCGTACTCTAAATTCGTTTGCTTGATCTTCTTCAAGAAGGGAAGCTAGCTCAGAATATAAATAAGTACTGGTACGTGTCCAACCAGTTTTGAGATAAAGATCCAATGATGATGATGATGAAGCATATTAACAACCCCTGTAAAACAGCATTGGTATCTGACAAGTGTAAACCCGCAATAAGGTTACCTCACAACCATATACAATCTCCGTTAAACAGTATTGGTATCTGACAAGTGTAAACCCGCCATAGGGTCGCCTCAGATCCATATACAACCTTCATAGAACAACATTGGTATCTGACAAGTGTAAACCCACCATAAGGTTACCTCAGAACAATGTTAAAATCTACCAAAGAGGTAGCCTAAATCATAATGATTTCCCCTTCAAAATAAATAAAAAAAAATAAATTAAAAAAAAACGACTACTTAAGCTTTTTAATAATGCAATTGCACACTACTTTAATAACCATCCTCTAAATTGTATAAATAGAAACATGTTAAAAAATGTTTTCCAATTCCCAAGTTATTGAATTTTTACAATAAAAATTAATCAGCTGATTTCACGTTAAGCGTATTGGCTACCTAAAAAAGTCGGTCCCAGGCCGTAACACAAATTGAAGGCAATTATTCATTTAAACTTAAAAATTTTTGCTTAGTGTACTCAAACCAAATATTTCAAACATCAATAAATCAAAGTCACCTTCAATTTATGTCATAAATGTCAAACTTGAAGTTTTTATTATTTTGAAAACGATCCTAGGTTATGGATCGAAACGTTAATAAAGATAATTTTAAAAACTATGAGTGGTTTAATCCCCAAAGAAGGTTAAGAAGAATCCTATTTATCTAACTAGAGTAGCGGGATTTTCTTTAACTTCCAAGAACATGTTCAACCGAGTATTTTCCTATTTTTGGTTTTTAATTTACATGTTGAAATGAAAAACAAGTACTAACAAATCAATCATATTCCTTGCAAATTGGCCAACAAACGATCGAGCGGCATAGACAAAGCATGGAATTTTTATAGTAGCTTATCAAATAAGAAACAAATGTGTACATTAAAGTGGTTTCGGAAACAATTCCTTATTTAATTTTTTCTGGTGCATTCCTTATAAAAAAAAATACAAAAAAATGCATATTTGTATTTGCAATTGAAGAAGCTTTAAGATAAAAAATTAATCAACCTATTCTTCCATTTAAAAAAATTGGAGGTTGCTGCAATTCCCTAGATAATTAAAAAATAAATATTTGTCTTTATAATATAACCCATTAAAAATAAAAATTGACGTTTCAGGAATTTTCCGATAACCTTTATATATTAAGTTACAGAATTTATTCCGGTTAGTTTCCGCCCTATATAGATTGCTTTGGGGTATATATCGGTAACACAAAACAATATCTGCACAAGCGCATATATGGACATAAGTACACAATACAAACCAATAATAAAAAAGCAAAGCACGTCGTTAGCAAGCCACTCAATTGAAAAACTTCACCAATTTGATTCTTAAAAGCAGATATTTTAAATCCGGAAACTAATGATAACAAAAGAAATGTAATAGAAACAATACAAGTACAATTAATTCTAAAGTAAACTACGACAGACTTATGACTATCTATAATAAGTTAATAATTAATAAAATTAACCCGACCCACAATAAAAATATCTAATTATTATTAATATCTAATTATACAGCAACATGCACAATTTGTACTGTTATCTTTCATACTGACGACAGTAATGGCGTGTTCCATTTAAAACGTACAATTTAGATAGGAACACTTCACGAAATTTATCAAGTCGACAGGCACAAATCAAAATATATAAACACTTCTAAGAATCAACTAATTAGATTTCACACACCCAGTAAGATAATGACGTGAGATAACAAACGGCCTTTTTACTGGCATAAATTCCAGGAATTAATTAATTACATTACGTGTGCATGCAAAACTATAAATTAAAGGAAAATTTGAAGTTGGGTCTCTTGCTTTTAACTTACTCTTTCTTTTAATTTACATTTTCAAGTTTAACTAAGCGTTATAATGCACATTGGATTTTAGAGCTAATGGCTCCACAAATGTTGTAGTGAATTTCTTAATATCGTAGTTTATAATATATATACAAAAAAATGATAGTCGATAAACAGCTAATTTAAAGACGAAAAAATTCTCTAGCGATTAATTGATATGAATTTACATTGCTATTAATGAAGGAGATTTTGAATGGAATAGGTTTAAAGAAAATGGATTATAATGAAATTAAAACTGAACACAACTGGGGGACAAGACACGAACCGCTTTGCCAGAAGGTCATCTGAAGTTGCCCAGGTATTTAGTTGATATGCAGCGCTTCCGCTATTTGCTTGTTTGCTAAAGTAAGGGAGCTGAATCCTAGATTTTTATGCCTAATTAAGTTAAGCCTCTTGTATAATACATACGTACTTTAATTTCAGATGTGACAAGGATAAATTATTTATCTTTGGCAGACTTTATTATAATGAAAATTTATTAAAATACATAGACGTTTTGTGATTTATTATACAGGCCTTATTCTAAGAATTGATCAATTATATATTGAGCTGCGTTTAAATAAGAGAGGTCTTGCGATATTTGTCCTTGAACAAAGCAATGTAAAATATATAACAGTATAGAAAGAGAATAATCTATAATCTTGTAAACAATATTTTCTTTTTGATTTTGTAAATAACATTTTTTTAATTTTGTACATAACTTTCGAGATTTGAGAATGTTTTTGTTTGCATGAATTTCATGATAATATTATTAGGTGCCTAAAGTTATAAATAAATGAGGCATCACACACCATCTTGCCTGTATGTAATTTTGAAAAAGTTGGAGAAAATTTTGTGTTACTTTTAAAGGTTTCATCCAGCGCGATAAACACATGCTGATATGATATGTAACTTGCAGCGGTAGTGAATAAATAGATACTACAACTGTAATAGACTTGAAGATGACTGATGTGATTCAGTCAAAACGTTATCAGACTAACGATTCCTTATAGAACGGTCGACAACAATGCGAAGTGACACCCGGAAGAATAGTGTACCAAAATACAGCTACACAATGTCCTTTTAAATGATTGATCGGGTACTTGTATATGGGGTGTAATATAAAATAGATTGAAAACTTGTATTTAGAATTGTTCGAACGTACTGTATTAAAGTAAATACTTTCAAAATGGCCACACACCTACAATTTACTGGATTTGATCTTTAACTGCATTGTCTTAAGTAGAATGTCCTATATTTTTGCATTTCTAATTCGTGCAACGCATAATGGTACAATATGTCTATAGCGTGCCGTTTTGCAGTCGGCTGTTTTTCTAAATTTTTCAACACTTAAATAGTCATGAAAATAACAATACTTAAACTAAATATAGGCATTCAACTCATTTCTAATTCAACATTTCACGTTATTTCCAAAAATTCGAAAACATAACAACGAAACGTATTCAGCGTTGGAATATTCATTTCAGTTTGTCACATAACATTTCAAAAATGTCGGGTTTATAGACTAATTCCTTATATATCTTAATACGTATTACACTATTCTGCTAAAAACTAACCTTAAGTATACACTTATTGAATTATATCTATTTATACAGCTGTTTTCGCGTTACATGCATCGCTTTAATCACATTAGTAATAAAGATTATCCGCAAACAGGTTTTGAGTGCCAAATTAACACAATAATTGTTAATCAACATTTCAAATGCTTTTTATTTCAAGCGTGTTGGTGCAATGCTTTTCCTGTAATAGCTCACCAAGGCTTTTCAAATCAAGATAATCTTATCATGATTTACTTAATTGCAATAAGATATTTCATAATTCCTGTGCTATTTTTCATCAAAGCTTCTCTGAGAAACCACCACCAAGTGCTAGCTTTAATCAACGAAATTGTTTTAATAACTCATATTATATAAGAGTGAGCTTTCTGTCTACGAATACACAATTTTCGCGTGTCAAATAAAGATTCAAATAGTTAAATTTCTACTGCGACCAGTTTCTAGGTTCTTTTGTTATCTGTTTCGAACCGGCTACGTGTGTTATACTACAATTCAGTTAACCAGACAGTGTAGCGTTTGTTGTTTTATGGGTGCTTGTAAAATAGGGTTATCTGCACGTTTGTTTAAACACCACAGCATGTTCTGTTGTTTTTCACTAAAACTTGTTGTAGGGACAATATAACATATTTCATTGTTTAATTAAAACAGGAATTAAATGGTCCGTGTGTCTAATTACATCGAAAACTCCGCTTTGCTTGCTGTTAATTAATCTTGTTGATACCGTGGCATGGATTTTGAATATGGCACTTCGCAACAAAATTTATTCAGAAGAGAGAAAGTGTTTCGCGTTTACATTAAACTGGATCATTTGTATTAGAAACAAATGTTTCACGTGGGGTATTATATCAGATGAGCACTATTCAATCTTTGCGGAGTTGTCAGTTTATATTAATTGCATATTGAGTTCTTTGTATTAGGAATTTTTATTGTAATGCGAAGAACGCTTACTCAATAAAAACAATTGTTCTAAATATTAATTATTTATAAGAAAGGAGCACCGAATTCGCAGTTACTTTCTTAAGAAATCATTGAAGAAAAATTCTGCTTCGAAAATATCTATTACTTTCATCATTAATTATAATCATAATTTGTAAAGCCCTAACAATTTATCACAGTCGCAACATTACATCAACGTGCCTGAAATAAAATAAAATTGACATTAATTTTAATCATTCCTTTATTACCTTAATGGACTGCTTTATTAACGTCTGAAAAGCTAATCCTTAGTCTATTTGCATTACTATTGAAATTTATTTTCTATACTCAAGAATCTATAAGCATTAAAACAACAAAACCTCAAATTTCAATGTATATAACGATGAGCACTATTCAAGTTTATTTTAATAACTATAATAATGTGTGAACTAAGTAGAAATTTATTTCAACGAAGCGATTCATTTTAATATTCGCGTACATGGCTTTGTTCTTCTGAGTCCGTGCGCACGCAAACACACACGCACGCACGCATGAATGTACGCACGTGCTCAAGTACGATGTGCTCGCGCACATGCACACGCATCCAAATGTGCGCGCATACATTCAGGCACACACACACACACACACACATATATATATATATATATATTGCTGTGAAACCTCTTGAATCACCTGGTCCGTTGATTCCTTCTGTTAATCGCCTCGGCTGCTCTTCTTCATAACTTCCATTCTCAATCATAAAAATTAAACAACACATTCCTACCACAAACATCAACGTTAACTCTATTTACATCAATATTCAGAATACATTAAATTTTCAAATTAAATTTGAACATAAAATTCAGTTTTAAAAGAATTTCCGGATTAATTTTATTATCATCTTACTGTGCATCCAAAATTAAAGTCCTTGTTGGATGCCTACTAATTAATATAACAAGATAAGCAGACCGAGTCTGAGTATAAAGGAGCATCTACCACCCTTTACGTTAATTAACCAGGTTTGTCTAATTGAGCTCAAAGACCTACCCAAAGTTTCATCCTATTCCCGAACATCAAAACAAAATACCCCTTTTACTTAAACAAGCAAATTTCATCTTAAAATTAAATTTTTATGGTTAGAAAAATTCCACTAATGTCCATTTAAAGTAAATCAATTATAAAGTCATTCAATACACACAAAAATGTCAAACAAAATAGTACAATTTACCTGAAGGTTATTGTCCTCGTAGCTTCAGTGTAATCGTCCCTTTGTAAATCACACCATTCCAACCGGATTCTATTTACAGCTTCAAGTTGTCAACGCTTTAAAATTGTTCTCCATCACCATTAATTTAAAGTTGTTTCTAGGCTTTTCCGGAACTCATCTGTGTATATCTGCCTCTGGTTCAGTGGATGCAGACACATTTACGAACCATTTAGTCATTAACACCCCGCAAAATAGCAAAGAAATTCATACTTCCTTTTACCAATATTACCAATATACGCCAAAACTGCCTACTTTTGGGTATACATTTGTCGTTGTAAATTTTACTAATTGGTACCGTGATAATAAACTTTTATTACCTTGTATCTAAGTGCACTGAAGTACATTCATGTTAGCACGTAAAATAACCAACTATTTTGAGTCACTAAAATATACTAGCACACTTTAAATTATTTAATCAAACTAAAAACTGTTTAATATCAAGTCGCGGATGCACGAGCTTTTAACGCATCGAATCGTCGAAAGTCTAAGAGTCTAAGAGAGAAACACATATTCCCGCCTGTATATATAGCGAATAGCCGACACGTCGCTTTGTTCCCTAAAACGGGTAATTCAACGAATTCCTCATTCTACGTTCCCAGTCTGTAGCCTGCACGTCGATTTTATGAATTTAGTCCTCACCCCATTGAGATCTCAGAAAATTTCAACACGGCTCGCAAAGTTGTCCGAGAAAAACTAATTACTTTTATACAGAAATTGTTGTTCTACCTCTGATATATGCATCCTATTTTTAACCAATCGCAACCCCTTGACGTTGCTTAAATCCCGCCCTTTACAATATGTGTCTTTGCTTGACGCATTTTCTTTCCTTTTCTAACCTGTTCGTATTGGTGCAAATTGACACTCTTCATTATCGATTATATTTTAGTCCACGCGGACTGTTATCTTGGTTTAATAACCCCGTATCGCACATTCTCGTGAATATTAAGCCCCGGTTTCTCCAAGATTCTTTGAAACATTAATTATTTGCCAAATTTACGCAGAATGAGCTTTTTAAAATACGCAGGTGTTCTGTATTTCCTGCTAAAGCATCTGATCGTTTCCAATATCCTTAGAATCAATATGTTTATCCAAACAAATTAACTTGAAATTGCCTTTTAAAAACACGCAGGTGTTTTCAAACGTAACATTTTAAATACCCTTCTACGATTTGCATTTTATTGGGTTTTTACAAGTTTTCTATGCTTATTATATGTTACTAACGGTTTAATTAACTCTAATTAAATTGATTTCTATCCTTTCATTTTTAGCGAATACAAATTATTATCCGTACGTTTTGTTTAATACCAGTTATTTAAAATAGAGTTCATTAATATAAATTTTGCACGTAATTTCCATTTGTTTAGGAATAATTAAATTATCCACTGCGCTTTTCAATACTGCTTCTTTTGATGTAAAGCGTCTTATAGATAATTTAAATTTCTTATTTTACTGAAACGACCGAGTTTATTTATGCTTCAAGACTTTAATAAAGCGTATTATTTAATGAAATTCCTTATACACGGTAATTAAAATTATTTGATTTGATTATTTAATTTTCTACCCTGGTCTAAATATGAGTATTTTCCCCCTATTTGAATACAAATAATCCCACTTATTTGAATGCAAATATCAAATATTTAGACTGCCAAAAATCTTTACAAAATTTTGCCTATCTCTCTCTATCCTTATCTATCTAACTTACCTACTTTGTCTCCAATCCAAAAAATATTTACACCTATCCTATATCCCTATCCTATTCCTAACTCTCACCTACTTCTATAAACTGAAATTATCCCTAACTTCATCCTACTTATCCATCTAATCCTATATACATCCTATATACCTATCCTATTCCTAACTTTTAACTACTCTTCACTATACTTTACTTCCCCCTACCTAATCCTATATGCCTATCCTACTCTTACTCTATTCCTAACTCTCCACTAATCTTATATAAAATATCTATACTTAACCTATCTTATTTTCTTCCTACATTTAATCTTTATTCTCATCCTAAACCTATTCCTAATTATCTCCCATATGTGTCCTATATCTAGCTTTATTTTCTATAACCACTTACTTCTACTCTTTTATATACACCTATGCTATCCCTATCCTATTTAAATCTAACTCTCTTCTTGACCCTCCAAGTCTTTCTTCTTACCAACCTAATACTCTTCATCCCTATCTCTCCCCCTTCTATATCTATACTTAACATCTCTATTATCTCACATACAATAAACTTATCATCCCTTTTATCCTGACTCTTAAATATCACTTCTTCTTCAGTCCCTACACTTGTCTGTTTCTCATTTACTATCATTTCCTTTTCTGCCGACAAACCCAACGATACTACTTTACAATTATCGATTTTTCCCTCTATGGAAAACCCTACGTACCTTCTAGAATGCTTGTGTAATGGAATCCGCCAGAATGAATCCCTTAAATCTACTTGATTAAAAACAAACTTGCCATCTTTACTTAATTTCGCCTTCACCTGCTCCTGATATGCTGCTTCTACCCCCACTAATTCTGCATTTTCTTGTACTAAAGCTTGAACCTCTACTTTCCTATCCTCTGGACATCTTATCGTGTTGATCTGTTTAACTTCATCATCCTCTACCTCTACTACATTAATACTAAACCCCGTGTCATCCTCTGTGACTTCATAACTGCCTTCCATGGCACTACCCTATCCTTAATTCCTTATTACCTTCCTTTCCATATCTATCAAAACCCTAACTTCATCATACAGTCAACACCTAAAATGCTCTGAAACTTCAGTCCAGGTACAATTACAAACTCCTGTTCACAGCTTAAACCTCCTATATCTATCCTAAGCACCACAACACTATTTACTACAGCAAACTTCTTTTTATTTGGAGCTACTAAATGGCTACGTTTTATAGGCATAATTCTATCACAAACCTTATCCCTAATTTTGCTGACGAATTCCTCCGATATTAAACTCGCCTCTGCCCCTGTATCAAGTAATACTTCTACATTATTTTCAAAAATTTCTAAATTAATAATTGGCAAACATAATTTTCTCAGTTTCTGGCTCTACTTCCTCCTCAATTTTGAAAAATTCACGTGGATGTTCGTATACATTTACACAGAAATCTAGTGGTCTGTCGCGTTCTAAAAATCCTGTCTCATCCTGTTTTCCGTGCTTGGTCCTGGTTGTCCTTCTACAACCTGTGCGTACGTCCTCCTCGTGTTAATATCCGTGTCCCTATCTCTATTCGGCGTGCTGGTCACAGTCCTGTTTACTTCCGGTAAACTGTTCTGTATCGTGTAACTAGGTCTTGGCGTCGGTCCCCTAGTCGCACTATTGCTCCTGTATTCCTGTCCTCGTCGTTCCCAATTCGGTCGAAAATTTCTGTTGTAGTCAGGCCGTCTCGGATAATTCGGTGTCCTGTTGTCAAACCTAACTGTGTTAACGTTTCGTTCTCGTATCTCTCTTGTCCGTCCAACACATACATCGTCATATCTCTGTAAATACTCTAAAAATGTCTCCCGTTCTGTGATGTTTTGTAAGGCCACGTGTTGTCTAATTTCCAGTTCAAAATGTCGTGATAGGTACTTGATTATCTGTCTGTCCGTCAATGGTGGATTCAGTTGTTTGGCCACACTGTACTTGCGGATGGCATATTGCTCCTAGAACCTGCAATCTCTCCCTTAAATTTTCCTGTAATCAAGTCGTCCCTAATCTGATCCTGTTTGTGATCACTCCAGTAATGTTGTAAAAATTTGTCTTCAAAGTCCTGATACGTGTCTATGTCCTGTCCTACTAAATTGTACCATGCTTCCGCGTTGTCCTTTAATAAATCCTTTATCGTATTCAGTTTAGTCTGTTCGTCAAATAAATTTCCCACTAGATTTCTTACACTATTAATAAAAATTTGTGGATTTACCCTGTTATCGCCATAAAACTTCATGTGTTGGTCCAATGATACTCCACCTGTAGAAAATCTGGGACCATCCCCCGTTAAATTTGACATGTTGTATTTGATACTACTAACTTCGCGTTCTACCCTGCCTAACTGATCCCTACATGAGTCCGTCACTTCAGTCATTTTTATATTAATCTCTTCTTCACAGAAAATGCGTACTTCGGACCTTAAATGTCCCATTTCCTGTCGAAGACCTGTAATATCACGCTCATTTTATCAACCCTATTTTCAACTTCCCCATTTTACGGTAAGACTATTTTTAAATTCTGTAAATTCTTGAGTCGACTTTCTCAATTTTCCCGCTTATCTGCTCTAATTTCTATTGGATTCGTTACGTTCATCCTCTCTAGCATTCTCATTATCATCTCGTTTCCTTGATCCCTGATTCCGTCCTCGACTGATCTCTACTGCCTCCAGCTTCTTCCATTTTCGAAATTTTCTCACACAATGCACTATCGTCACTTCCAATTTCCACTCCTTGACTCCTTAACCACTCCTTTCTCTGCATACGTTCCAATCACTCCACACACTCTAAAATACTCTTAAATTTATACCCACACAAAACTCTCTCTCAGATCGCCAGTTTCCTGGAATAAAATAACAAAATTTTATTTGGAACTCGAGCCTCACTTTTGGGTCGCCAAATTATGCTGTGAAACCTCTTGAATCACCTGGTCCGTTGATTCCTTCTGTTAATCGCCTCGGCTGCTCTTCTTCATAACTTCCATTCTCAATCATAAAAATTAAACAACACATTCCTACCACAAACATCAACGTTAACTCTATTTACATCAATATTCAGAATACATTAAATTTTCAAATTAAATTTGAACATAAAATTCAGTTTTAAAAGAATTTCGGATTAATTTTATTATCATCTTACTGTGCATCCAAAATTAAAGTCCTTGTTGGATGCCTACTAATTAATATAACAAGATAAGCAGACCGGAGTCTGAGTATAAAGGAGCATCTACCACCCTTTACGTTAATTAACCAGGTTTGTCTAATTGAGCTCAAAGACCTACCCAAAGTTTCATCCTATTCCCGAACATCAAAACAAAATACCCCTTTTACTTAAACAAGCAAATTTCATCTTAAAATTAAATTTTTATGGTTAGAAAAATTCCACTAATGTCCATTTAAAGTAAATCAATTATAAAGTCATTCAATACACACAAAAATGTCAAACAAAATAGTACAATTTACCTGAAGGTTATTGTCCTCGTAGCTTCAGTGTAATCGTCCCTTTTGTAAATCACACCATTCCAACCGGATTCTATTTACAGCTTCAAGTTGTCAACGCTTTAAAATTGTTCTCCATCACCATTAATTTAAAGTTGTTTCTAGGCTTTTCCGGAACTCATCTGTGTATATCTGCCTCTGGTTCAGTGGATGCAGACACATTTACGAACCATTTAGTCATTAACACCCCGCAAAATAGCAAAGAAATTCATACTTCCTTTTACCAATATTACCAATATACGCCAAACTGCCTACTTTTGGGTATACATTTGTCGTTGTAAATTTTACTAATTGGTACCGTGATAATAAACTTTTATTACCTTGTATCTAAGTGCACTGAAGTACATTCATGTTAGCACGTAAAATAACCAACTATTTTGAGTCACTAAAATATACTAGCACACTTTAAATTATTTAATCAAACTAAAAACTGTTTAATATCAAGTCGCGGATGCACGAGCTTTTAACGCATCGAATCGTCGAAAGTCTAAGAGTCTAAGAGAGAACACATATTCCCGCCTGTATATATAGCGAATAGCCGACACGTCGCTTTGTTCCCTAAAACGGGTAATTCCAACGAATTCCTCATTCTACGTTCCCAGTCTGTAGCCTGCACGTCGATTTTTATGAATTTAGTCCTCACCCCATTGAGATCTCAGAAAATTTCAACACGGCTCGCAAAGTTGTCCGAGAAAAACTAATTACTTTTATACAGAAATTGTTGTTCTACCTCTGATATATGCATCCTATTTTAACCAATCGCAACCCCTTGACGTTGCTTAAATCCCGCCCTTTTACAATATGTGTCTTTGCTTGACGCATTTTCTTTTCCTTTTCTAACCTGTTCGTATTGGTGCAAATTGACACTCTTCATTATCGATTATATTTTAGTCCACGCGGACTGTTATCTTGGTTTAATAACCCGTATCGCACATTCTCGTGAATATTAAGCCCCGGTTTCTCCAAGATTCTTTGAAACATTAATTATTTGCCAAATTTACGCAGAATGAGCTTTTTAAAAATACGCAGGTGTTCTGTATTTCCTGCTAAAGCATCTGATCGTTTCCAATATCCTTAGAATCAATATGTTTATCCAAACAAATTAACTTGAAATTGCCTTTTAAAAACACGCAGGTGTTTTCAAACGTAACATTTTAAATACCTTCTACGATTTGCATTTTATTGGGTTTTACAAGTTTTCTATGCTTATTATATGTTACTAACGGTTTAATTAACTCTAATTAAATTGATTTCTATCCTTTCATTTTTAGCGAATACAAATTATTATCCGTACGTTTTGTTTAATACCAGTTATTTAAAATAGAGTTCATTAATATAAATTTTGCACGTAATTTCCATTTGTTTAGGAATAATTAAATTATCCACTGCGCTTTTCAATACTGCTTCTTTTGATGTAAAGCGTCTTATAGATAATTTAAATTTCTTACTTTTACTGAAACGACCGAGTTTATTTATGCTTCAAGACTTTAATAAAGCGTATTATTTAATGAAATTCCTTATACACGGTAATTAAAATTATTTGATTTGATTATTTAATTTTCTACCCTGGTCTAAATATGAGTAATATATATATATATATATAAATATATTTATATATTGATGGGATTGAAGATCATAGAAAGGTCATATTACATCATATGATAAACATCTGACTTTATGAATTCGAAAAAATTCGGGAAAAAATCAATTTGTTTGATATTTAGGTGTATAGAAAATGTATCATTAAATGTTGAATATAAAATGTATCAATTACGTTTGATGCATAAAAACTGTGATTATTACATAGTTTAATAAATAAAGATAGTGTTTTAGATACAAAAAATAAAAGGATTTATTACATTCAAATGCATTTAAATACCCAATCATGTGTTATAGAAAAGTTTTCGTTTGTAATTAATCCTGTTCAAACGCTTAAATATTCTAAAAAAATTCAGTATCAATTTACAATCAAATGAATGTCAAGTTTATGTAAAATTGCATGTTCGAAAAAATTTTCATTTAATAACAAAAGTACGTTAGTATTTCAATTGAAAAACATCTTTATAATAAAAAAAGGTGTATTTAATGATCCTAGGTTCTAGAACGATGAAATGTTGAAATAAAGCATGTGTAAACGACGTCGTTCAATTATTTAATAACCTGGATCGGTAATAAAAGGTAGAGAAACAATTGACTTCAAAATTCTCGAATATTGATAAATATATGTAAATAACACACCTATGTTCTCGTATACACTCGAACGTGGAAGTAACACATAGCGAAGCGACTAAATCAAGAGCGAATACTCTCAAATCCGCTACGTCAGACAGGACTTGCTTTATAAAAGCCAATCTATGCCTAGTAAATACCAGTGCTGTTAAAACTTCAACGTCGGCATGTATTTTTATCTAATTATACAATACGTTTCCTATTTAAAGTGCTATATAAAATGTACAGTATTTAGTAGTAAAAATTAGTTAGATACATTAAAATGGAATATAAACAATTTGAAACCAATTAAAACTATTTTAAGACACAATTTAGTTAAAGGAAATGAAAATTTATGGAAGATCAGTGAACGTATATTTGTAATAGATAAATTTGCATATTTTAAAATGATTTAGAAAATGAAGCATGGATTAGTAACGATGTTGGTAAATTAAAGTCGACCACAAGAAGATCTGTAACGGGTAAAATTTAAACCAATTTGTTTAGATAACTTAAGTGATTTATAAAGACATTTTTAATGTAAGTTTCAAAGTAAGAGTAGTGTGCAAAAGTGAATTTAATTTAAGGGTTCCTGGCAAACCTACAGTACAGGTTTTGTCATTACTTAAGGTAAAATTGAATATAACTAAATTTAGATAAGTTTAATCAGATTTTAAAGGGAAGGCTATTAAATTACATGACTTATAAAGGTAATTGTTGTACATATTAAGAAGTTGTTGATGAGTGATCATCCTACCTTAAAAGAGATATTCTGAACTCTATATTTAGTATATAAGATATGTGTTGAGGGAAGTTATTTTTCATAGATGTTATATTTAAGATATTGTTTGTAAGCGAAAGTCGTTGCGGATGCATTTTTTGTATTTGAAAGATTGTTTGTAAGAGGATTATTTTGTAATATTATAAATCTATGCATGATTACAGTAGTTTTTATTAATCAGAGACCTAGCAAAAATAATTAAATGTCGGGCAATTAGAAATCACGCAGGCAACCCATAGCATCGTTTATTAGGCGTTTAAACGTCGGGCAGTCCATAGCAACTTTACTGGAACGCACTTTAAGAATGCACAGTTCGAAATCCATCGATAGTCTAAAATTTTTAGGTCTTAAAGCTGTTTAGTGTCAAACAGAGTGAGATCTCTTGAAAGATATAAATTTCTTAATACCGTAACATCAAACGAAACTTTGGTAAAGTAAATTTGCTAGACACCTGCTACAATATGTTCGTTCAGAAAAGAAAATGTTAAAAAGCATGTTAGCTGTTAGTGTTAATTACAGTCTTTCCTGTAGTCGGGGGTTACGTGAATCAACAACCTACCTATTATAATTAAAATATTCTCGCGCTTGCAATTTACAACTATCAGTGTCTTATATAAAGTCCTTAATTATATTAACACCGTTTGTGAATAAGTATACATCAACTTTTTATTTTGGCTAGTCAAAAGTTACCTCGCGCTTGGGGATTACTAAGAGGAATCGTATTTTCTCTAGCACATAAAAAATTTAGTCTCTAAGTATAGAGTATACTGTAAAAAAATAGCTTCTCACATATCTAGTCCGGTTTCAACCAGACGGAAATTTTATATTCGTGTGCGGAATAAATACATAAAATCTAAAATGCTTAGTCTCACAAATATTTCAGCACTTAGATTTAAATTCGTTTGCAAAATGTGAAATATCCCTATAAAATATATGGGGAAAATATTCAAATTAGAGGCTTTCATTTTACAAGTATGACGAAATCAAGTGGAACTAAAATTATTTGACAATTCAAAAGATGCTTTCACACGTAGTACAAAGGAAAAAAGAGCGCTGAATATTCTAATTCGTATCCAAATATCTAATCGACTTACTTTATCAATAGTCGTAAACTTACATATGGCATTTCTAATGACATTCATGATCAGTTGTACTTACTCAGTTTTAATTTTATATTATATTTACAATTTAATAGCTTTACCTTTATTTCGCTTACGTTGTAACCACGCGCTGTGTGACCATTTGAAATCAGTAAACGTTCCAAGAAGCCACGACTTTATAGGTTTAAAACAAACGAACCATATTTCCTCAAGGTTCGAGTTTTAAGAAGTTTATTTTCAAAAATGTAAGTTCTTTAGAAACTGGGACATATTCAATCCTCGCCTAAGAAGCAATCAAAGAAAGCCTAGCACAACCATTTAACAAAATCAGATAACAGTAGTGACCCAGGAGAAGCAATGGATCGTGAGATAATACGTAAAGGAACGGCAAAAAAAAAGCAAAACATTAGATAACAAGCAGGAAGAGACAGAGTCTACCTTAATTATAAATAATACCAACAACTTAAAACTATATTGAAGTAGGCCGCTGTTTCCAGCAAATATAAAATAATCTAAGATGTGCATTCTTCCTAATGGCTAAAAAAGTGTATTAAAGAAAAGGTATTAAAATTTATATTTTTCTTTCAAAATTTATATTCTTTCAAAACTCATTGTAAATATCCCTTTTACCACAAAAATTATTAAAAACTAAACACATATTTCAGTCACTAAGTAGCTATCACCAATAGAAAAATTAGTACGTAGTGAAAAAAGTTGTTCTGGAAACAATTCTAAGGATATACCTCTCACCACGTATGTTAAAGCGAACCTGTCTAATCAACAATTCGCTAATGTGACTGTGGATACTTGGATATTATCTTTGCCACGTAGGCTAGTGATTGGAACAACAGGGAAAGCAAAAGATGATGAAGCTATGGGTCCTGTGTATCAGTATATAAGAGAGATTCCTTTATTTCAATTGACTCATATGCGTTAAGGAGGAACACGTTATGTTGCTTTTAACAGTTTGATATTTTCTTGTATAATGGGGTGGCTCGTTTCAAAAATATGCTTGAAGATTGAAATCTCTCTTATTTAATTTTCCAAGTTTAAAATTAGTTCTTTGCTTTTTAAATGTTATTGTTCCATTTACCTTAGTCTAACCAACATATTTTTGTAAACATCCTCATTCTGAACAACTAATCTCGTGAATTTCCAACTTTTGCAACTTGTCAATTTTTTTTATTGCATGACAAACCTTTAATCTTGGAGTATATTAAAAGCAATTTTGAGATTGGCCTGTTTGATTATTTTATTAAGTGCTTTAGTAGTATGGTGAAAGGAAACTTTCGCATATCAAACTCTGTCATGAGTGGTATATTACGAGTCTTAATACATTCTCTAACAATATTATTTATAGTAGTAGTAGGAAAACTATTGTAATTCGCTATTTGTTTAATAAGTCAGTTCCTTGTAAATCTGTTTTTATTTAAAAAGAAATTAAACAATCTATTAACTAAAAAATTAAAAGATGATAGTTTATTTTAAAGCTTGGATTGTATAAAACGTTCGTATTAGTCTGTTAGATCAGTATTGACAATATCGAAAACTTGATTTGGTAGATTGGAGAAGATATTATGTATTATCCAGATAATTATTAAGACGATTAGTAATAGAATGAAAGATAAAACATAACTTTCAAAAAAATCTAATCTTAATTTAGCATCTTTATGATTAGTTCCAAAATAGAAATAGGAATTTCATTATGTCCTTTTAATACGGTAGCAAATGTTGCAGAAAAGTCTAAAAACTACCTTTATTGAGAAATCTGTAAACAGTAATTACAGTAAAATTTAAAGTTTCAACATATATATATATATATATATATATAATAATAATAATAATAATAATAATAATAATAATAATAATAATAATAATAAGGCATACGATTCTGTACCTCATAACTGGTTACTGAAAATTCTAGAAATATATAAGGTCTCGCCAAAAATAATCGGACTTCTACATAACCTTATGAACACGTGGAATACTAAATTAACTTTAAATAATGAATGCATAGCAGACGTACAAATTAAACGTGGAATATTTCAAGGAGACTCATTTAGCCCTTTATGGTTTTGTCTAGCTATAAATCCTCTATCAGATTTTCTAAAATATACTGGTGGAGGATTTAGAATGAATTATAAACAAAATGAATTTAGGTTAACACATTTACTTTTTATAGACGATATAAAACTTTATGCAGAAACTAAAAGATGCTACATTCAATGATAAAAACCACAAAATTATTTAGTGATACTGTAAAAATGACTTTTGGGATAAATAAATGTGCTACATTTAGCATTATAAAAGGTAAAATTACAGAAGATGACCAAAATATTGAGGGAATCCCATCATTATCGGGCAAACAGTTTTACACATACCTTGGTTTTAAACAAAATAGAACTATAAATCATAAGGAAATGAAAGACATTTACACTTTAAATTATAAAAAAAGGCTTACAAAATTACTTAATACAAAACTTTCTGCAAAAATATGTTTTAGCAATAAATTCCTGGGCTGTTAACTACTTGACTTATTCTTTTGGCATTTTGAAATGGAGCGAAACAGACTTAAATAATTTAGATAGACTAACAAGACACTTACTAACAAAATTTCGATGTTTACATCCAAATTCATCAGTAGACAGACTATACATTCCAAGAAAATTCGGAGGTAGAGGATTGCTTAATATTCGCGATTTATGCAGAAAACAAGAAAACATTCTTCAACAATATTTTCATGGTTTAAATAATAATGAAATATTCACAATTTTAAAATATGATCAAAATTATACACCGCTGAAACTTGAAACATTCTTTGAAACCCCTATTACCACCATAAATAACCGATGTGAAAATTGGAAAAACAAAATTCTTCACGGAAAATACCCACAATCGCTAGAAGTTGAAAATATAAATAAAGTGGATTCCTTAAATTGGATCAATTTTGGATACTTGTATCCAGAAACAGAGGGGTTTTTCTCTGCTATACAAGACGGTGTTATCAGAACTAGAAATTATGAAAACACATATTACAAAGCAATGTAACCGACAAATGCCGCAAATGTGACAAAATTGGTGAAACAATAGAACATATTGTTGCTAGTTGTTCTGAACTCGCTCCTACTGCGTATTTAAGTCGACATAACCAATTTGCCAAAATCATACATCAACGACTCGCTGTTAAATATAAATTAATAACAAACCCCTCCTTATTATAAATATCAACCTAAATCCGTCTTAGAAAATGAAAATGTATTATTATATTGGGATCGACAAATACTAACAGACCGATCTATACCGTACAATAAACCGGACATATTTTTAATTGACAAAATTAACTTTCTGCGTATAGTCCTTGTTCTGACTCAACTCTCTCTCTCCATTACAATTTTCCACATTCAGTTCTCCTGCATTACTTTGTTATTTATTATCCAATTCGCATACAAATTTACAATTGCTTTTTATAATTTTTAGTAGAAACATTTCAGGATTTTAATTTTGTGTAACTTGACAAGCTTCATATGCTTCGTTAAATTTGTTTATAATGCTATTGTACAATGTATTAGAATTTTTATGTTCGCTTAGCTGTTGAACGTTTATATCGGATAATTTAACTTTAATTTGACGTTCGTTCAAAATTTTTCCTGTTTGTACATGTTGTTCTATTAACTTCTGTTTGAAAAGTTAGTTGGGCTGCGGTCATGTAGTGATCTGATATTTTCGACTGTATTACAGCAGAATTTATGTGTTTGTACTTTCCTCGTACATAAATATGATCAATACAAGAGGCTACCAATTTCCACACCAAACAATTCTTGACGTGTATAGTCCAAAATGCATTTATATAAACCGCTTGATGTTAATAAAATTTGATATTCCGTTTCCGCGATATATAAGTTTTTACCAAGTAAATCTATGTTAATATCTCCCCCAAAAATGATATAGCTAAAATCATTACATTCTTGCAACTGTTTTTGAAGTTCTTCCACAAAATCGTTAACACTATTATTTGGAGGTCTATAAACTGTAATCAAATTTATATATTTTCCTTGAAATTGTAATGACCCCTGCACATTTTCGTATGATAGTGATTGGTATATCGTTTCAGTAAATTCTAAACCCTTTTTAATACATACTAATATTCCACCACCTCTACGAGCCTCTCTTAATTCATAAAACATTTTATATCCATTAATTTGAAAATTTGAGACCATATTTTCCTCAATAGATACTTCTACTAAACTTAAAACATGAAATTTGATGTTAGATATATACAACAGCAATTCATCAAAATGACATCTAATACCATTAATATTTGGGTATATCAGAATTAGCGAGTTCAGCTTATATCCGGAAGTTAACTCCTCATAATCGGTAACACTACTAACTGTACAAAAATTTATGTTATCAGTAAAGTCTTTTTCTTTTAACCTAGCCATTACATCAATATTTATGAATGAATCTTTTGTAGGTCTTTTTCGGTATCAATACGTACTACACTCGACGACTCACTTGATTGCTTTGTTAGTATTTTACCGCCACGTACCCACACGAATTTGTAATTGAATTCTCTGGCTTTTTGTTTAGTTTGCCACAACAAGGATTTATTGTAAGCTGTTAAATTTTCATACAAGAATATCTTACGCTCGTTCTTGTTATTAAATAAATCATCATTTTTCATCGTTTCCTTTCTCTTACTAATAATTCGGTCTCTAATTGCCTGCGAGGAACATTTAACTATTACTGGTGGAACAACATCTAATCGCCTCTTAGGTAAACGATGTACTACTTGTATATCATCCATGCTTACACTCACCTCTAAACGTCTTACTAATTTCTCTACAACCGCTTTTAATTTACCTTCCTTTTCCTCTGGCATAATATCCAATCCATGAATTTCAAGATTAACATTCCTACTACTCTGTTCCAGATTATTTATCTTTACTTCCAGCTCCAACAGTTTGGCATCCTTTTTATGATTGTCTTCCAACAATGCACGCACTTGATTAGCAAGATCAGTATTTATCTTTTTAAGTCCGATAAATTCTTGTTTCAAATCTTCGTAGAAGTTAGATAAGCCTTTTAAATCGTTACAAACGCCATCAACGGCCTCTTTATAAATATCCAGTTTGTTAGATAGTGTTTCAAACATTTGCTTTATATCACAATCGTTTGCAATATTTACTAGTGCGGATTTTGGTATTTGTTTTTCCTTTCTGCACTTCTGGCATTTCCACGATTCCTTATTTGCAGTCGACATACGCGAATAAGTATTTTCTGCTAATCCTGCACAATTGTAATGCATATTACTATTACAAAAGTTGCATGTAACAAAATTTCCATCTCTAGACAATCTTTCAGTACATTTATCGCAATTCATTTTACTTTTTTTCGGTAATTATTATCTTCAATGCAGGTTCTCCTTAAAGAGAGTTTAACACATCACCATAACGCGATCAAATCAATTAAATTTACTTTTAAGTTCACTTTTCATATCACTAACCTTATTATCGATTTACGGAGCGACTTAAAACACGTCCGACCAGCACGAGAGCTGAGCCCATAATAATAATAATAATAATAATAATAATAATAATAATAATAAGGCATACGATTCTGTACCTCATAACTGGTTACTGAAAATTCTAGAAATATATAAGGTCTCGCCAAAAATAATCGGACTTCTACATAACCTTATGAACACGTGGAATACTAAATTAACTTTAAATAATGAATGCATAGCAGACGTACAAATTAAACGTGGAATATTTCAAGGAGACTCATTTAGCCCTTTATGGTTTTGTCTAGCTATAAATCCTCTATCAGATTTTCTAAAATATACTGGTGGAGGATTTAGAATGAATTATAAACAAAATGAATTTAGGTTAACACATTTACTTTTTATAGACGATATAAAACTTTATGCAGAAACTAAAAGATGCTACATTCAATGATAAAAACCACAAAATTATTTAGTGATACTGTAAAAATGACTTTTGGGATAAATAAATGTGCTACATTTAGCATTATAAAAGGTAAAATTACAGAAGATGACCAAAATATTGAGGGAATCCCATCATTATCGGGCAAACAGTTTTACACATACCTTGGTTTTAAACAAAATAGAACTATAAATCATAAGGAAATGAAAGACATTTACACTTTAAATTATAAAAAAAGGCTTACAAAATTACTTAATACAAAACTTTCTGCAAAAATATGTTTTAGCAATAAATTCCTGGGCTGTTAACTACTTGACTTATTCTTTTGGCATTTTGAAATGGAGCGAAACAGACTTAAATAATTTAGATAGACTAACAAGACACTTACTAACAAAATTTCGATGTTTACATCCAAATTCATCAGTAGACAGACTATACATTCCAAGAAAATTCGGAGGTAGAGGATTGCTTAATATTCGCGATTTATGCAGAAAACAAGAAAACATTCTTCAACAATATTTTCATGGTTTAAATAATAATGAAATATTCACAATTTTAAAATATGATCAAAATTATACACCGCTGAAACTTGAAACATTCTTTGAAACCCCCTATTACCACCATAAATAACCGATGTGAAAATTGGAAAAACAAAATTCTTCACGGAAAATACCCACAATCGCTAGAAGTTGAAAATATAAATAAAGTGGATTCCTTAAATTGGATCAATTTTGGATACTTGTATCCAGAAACAGAGGGGTTTTTCTCTGCTATACAAGACGGTGTTATCAGAACTAGAAATTATGAAAAACACATATTACAAAGCAATGTAACCGACAAATGCCGCAAATGTGACAAAATTGGTGAAACAATAGAACATATTGTTGCTAGTTGTTCTGAACTCGCTCCTACTGCGTATTTAAGTCGACATAACCAATTTGCCAAAATCATACATCAACGACTCGCTGTTAAATATAAATTAATAACAAACCCCCCTCCTTATTATAAATATCAACCTAAATCCGTCTTAGAAAATGAAAATGTATTATTATATTGGGATCGACAAATACTAACAGACCGATCTATACCGTACAATAAACCGGACATATTTTTAATTGACAAAATTAATAGTAAAGGATTTCTTATCGATATTGCTGTTCCTTTAAGTCATAACCTGATAAAACTGAAAATACAAAATTGAAAAGTATAACGATTTGGCTATAGAAATTAAACGTATTTGGCATTTACAATCAGTAAAAACAATACCTTTGGTGATATCAACTAATGTAGTCCTCACCAAAAATATTAAAAAAAACCTAAAAATACTTGGATTATCTGAAAAGTTATACTGTATTTGTGCAAAAGCAGTGATATTACAAACATGTCATTTAGTACGTATGTTCCTAAGTTAATAAGCGTATCTGAAATGAAAACTTATTAATTACTTACCAAAGTTATGTAAATTATTATGTTTATGTAGTTTTGAGAGAAATAAAGAATAATAATAATAATAATAATAATAATAATAATAATAATAATAATAATAATAATAATAATAATAATAATAATAATAATAATAATAATAATAATAATGTCATCGAGTTAAGTACATACAAACTGTGAAATTTGGTGACAACAAATTTGAGAAAATAGTGTTGCAATGGACAGTTGAATGTGATGATATGCCTTCCGAAGAAAGTGGAGAGTCTGAAGCAGAAAATGCCAACACCTTTGATTCAATAGGCATTATTATATTATTTCAAATAGCCTAGATTGGCCCCTCCAGCAAACAAATAAAATTGAACCACATAATATTAATCTGAAGGCGACAAGATTAAAAAAACACATGGCTGCAATATCAAAGTAAGTTTTCAGATATTTGTAGCTCTGGCTATGATGCAAGAAATTGTAAGTAAATTGCAGTAATTTAGAAGGAAAACGTGTTTACGTAGTAAAAGAAAACAATGAAAAGATGTGACTGTTGATAAACTTCTTGGATTCTGTGGTTTATTTCTTTATGCTGGAGTTGACAGAAACTGGAATGTTGCTGCACAAGAACTACTTTCTGGTAAATTTACAAATCCTGTAAATCGAGCTACAATGTCAATATTTCGTTTTGAGGAAATACGAGGTTTTCCATATTTAAGGATGAGAGTACTTGGAATAAGGATTTGGAATCTGATAAATTATCAATGATAGCATATAAGTGGGATTTATTCATTCAACAATGCAAAACCTGCGTTATGCCAGACACTAATGTAACCATAAAGGAATAGTTGATTAGCTTAAGAGGCATATGCAGATTCGGTTCAATACATACCAAACAAATAAGAAAAATTATGGAATGAAAATATTTTGGCTGTAGTTATTTAAGTTTGGTTTATTGTTGATAGTAGGGTTTTCGTTGACCGCCCAGTTAAAGAACGTTCACAAAAATCCTTAAGAGCTTAGAGCAATACAAACTCTTGTGCGAATATTTATAATTAAGGTCTTAATCTTACGATAGACAATTTATTTACTGTGTTCCACTAGCAAACTTTCTTTTTGGATAAAAATATTATTCTTATGGACACAGTATGTCAGAATAGGCAAGACGTTCCAAAAGAAATAACACCATCCAAAATTTTTGAAATTATGCCACCATGGTAAGTTATACACCCAAACAGAATAAATGTGCGGTGCTAAGCGTTATGAATTATGACGCATCTATCACCGATGACGCTCAAAACCTGAAACAACTTTTTATTACAATAGTTCAAAGGATGTTGTTAACATCATGGATCAAATGGTATCAACGCACACGCCAGAGGGAAAGCAAAACACTGCCTGACATTTACAATGCATGCGTAGTTTAGAAATATTTCTTTATTGCAAATAAGAAGATGCGCTTCAAGCTACAATTTTTTAACAATTAATGACTTTAACCTACTTTTCATAAATAACTTACATTTAGTGTACCTATTTGAATTTCAACTATAACTAATACTAAACGATGAGAAATCTATTTATAAATTACTTTACGCTAAGTTTAAGGCCAGATCTTTTTGTTTAGCAGTTTGACACTATTCGTATGTATATTTTGGTAACGCGTTTGTAGTAACATCTATAGAAACACTCCCCTCCACGTAAGGTTGATTGTATTT
Source organism: Platerodrilus igneus (assembly GCA_036346225.1). Lineage (NCBI taxonomy): Eukaryota > Metazoa > Arthropoda > Insecta > Coleoptera > Lycidae > Platerodrilus > Platerodrilus igneus. The sequence continues at coordinate 5,934,181 of JARFIW010000507.1, read as the reverse complement.
ATCTTTACCATTTTTATTCGCTTCTAGCAGTGACAACGTCGTTTGTTGTCGTCAACAATGACTATGAGATCCCCAGGCTCGACCGGTTTTGATTCATCATACCATTTCGTCCGTTTAGTTAAAGTAAGCAAATATTCTCTAATCCACCACCTCCAATAGTGGTTAATGAATACCCGTTCTCCAGATATCTTGCATTATAATTTTGTCATGTACAAGCAAATGCGTCAGTAAAACAAATGGATCAAAAAGACTCATTATGTGTTACAAGATCTTTAGCTTTATTGGTTTTTCTGGACATGATTGATTTTTAAATTTCTTCATTAAACTTCATCAAAAATTTCAGTTCGTCTTCTTAGGTAAACCAAAGCTTTCCCCAAAACACGTTCCGATCCGTCACTTCTAGGAGGAATAAGTTGTTCCGATTCAGATAGGTGTCCTTCCCATATATAATTCAAAGTAGACTTCTTATTTGATGACGAATTGCAGATTTCAAATCCACCTTTGGAGTGAACCCATTTCACCTCCATGGCGATCCCTTGTGCTCCTTCGACCATCTCAAAGCTGTATAGATAATCATCCACGTAATGACGCTTCAGGATTCCTTCTACGATTCTACCGAAACCATCAATAAATTTTAAAACGTTCTTATTTGTAACAAATTGAGTTGTTGATAGCAAACTGGCGGAGTCAAATGTGGCAATATTCATTAAAAGCATTTTAAGCCACATCTCTTTGATGTCACCGGTAACGGCTACCAAGTATTGACAAAATCGAAAAAGTACAAACAACAGTGGCACTAAAAAAATCCGGCCCTGGGATTAACATGGAAATTAAAGACACCTTTCCCACTTTGGCTGACACGTCCCAAATTAAACATACTTCCCTGTTTCTTTTTACATTCAAAAGTAAGCCAAACGACAGGTACCAAATTCTACCCGGGCATGATCTACTCAACTCTTTTTCATTTGCATGGTGCGCCTATTCTTTTGCTTGATATTGTTGCAGCCGTAGATGCACACTTTCTTTTAAATAGGATCTCAGTTCAAACGCTTTTCTAGACATTCCAGGCGGCACATCGCCATTGAGAAGCTATTCTGGAACCCCATATAGTCGTATTTTCATAGTTGACTTGTCTTAAAACGGTCACCAACTCTGGTGGTTGTTTTACTTTTTTATCGACCTCTGACTCTAAATTTGTAATTGGTAGTGTTTCAGCATAATCATCATTGAAATAATCTTTAAGCATAAGATCGGCTTTAATTTCAGGTTCACAATCACAAATGTGGTAACTGAACTCTTCAGCTGCACTTCCCTAGTAGAGTTTCCCCACAAACATCTCAGCCTAATCTTGTTTTTGTCGCTACTAGGTTGTATTTACCCTCTCTAATTTTCAGTGGAATGACTAAAGCTAAGTCATACAAACCCAATAATAGTTTTAGGATAGCTTTTTCATAGCTGACAACGGATAACTTTTTCAAGTGTAGAAATTTTGTAGTTATATCTTTAAATGGCAGCGTTTGTGTTGGTAAATTAAGATTTTTAATAATTCGGATGTTTTCTAATCGCTAACGCTTTTAGTTCCAACCCTAGCAACATCCAGTGATATTAAACATAAAGATATGTTCGGCCCACTTACTCTAAGCTGTTCTGCATTTCTTGTTCGATAAGGGTTACCGAAGAACCTTCATTTAGTAAGGCAAATACTCAAACGGACTTTGAGACTCCATGCAATATCACTAGTTTTGTTCGAAATAGCACTGATTTGTTAATATGGTTTCAGTTCTTGGCCAATTTATTACTTTAGCCTCATTCTTTGTCGAATGCAGCAAGAGGCGTTATCTCAGTTGGCAACCATTAATTGTGCATTTATTTTGCTTCATGCATGACCTGCGAATGTGATATTGAAGGCAGCATGTGCGCAACTTTAGGAGTTGAACATGTTTTCAATGGTCTTCAACGTTGCAATATAGAAATACTTTGCAGTCTTTAACAAAATCTGTTTCATTGAAACAGAGGAAACATTTTTTTCTAGAGTTCTTATTATTAAAGGGGCCACCAGTTGTCAGGATTTTACCCTTGTCGTTACCATAGAGATAACATATCATTTATTTTAAACTTTTCAGTCTCTTCCTGCTGGCTACTAGAGTATATTATTACCCTACTAATAGATTCCACTACGGAAAAAATAAAGTCACTGAACGTTTGGAATGATGGAATGGAAAAATTTTTCTACTTTTGGGCCCACTGGAGCTTTATTAATGGGCGATTTCTCTAAAAGTTCCTGCAGAAGAACTAGAAGCGACAGGTGTGCATTTTGTCCGAATGCAATGAGATGCTGTGTTAGATTCCTAACCGACATACCGAATTCGATTAGGGTTTCTAGTTTTTCAGCTTTAGGATCTAGTGATACTAGTACATTTTTAATCGGTTTATGTACTATCACCTCTGGACATCTGTGAAACATGTGAAATGTGTTCATCACGTCAGGCACGAACTCATGAGACAACAAATAATATCCACTGACTTGAGGGCATTGACTTTCAAAGATAGCAGCTATCGAGCAAGATTTTTGGAATTACTGTATCCGCAGGCCACTGTATAGTGATTATAACTGCTTATAAAAATAGATCACTGTTCCGCGCTAGAGAATTCCTGTAAATCGCATGGCATTACCTACCTAATGGCAATTTGCTTTGTTGCATAATATGTTCCTCCAGAATGATGATGCTCTACCGCACAATGTAAATTTTTGAAGGTTTGGAAATTGGGAACCAATGAAGTGGCCGGCGAGCTCACCAGACTCGACTCCTCTTAATTTCTTTATATGGGGCGATTTAAAAAATCGTGTATACTCAAGAACGTACAAAAGTGTAGGTCAATTACGAGAAGAAATCCAACACGCCGTAAATGAAGCAACTCCAGCTCAGATAAGACGGTTTTGAAAAGCTGTTTATAGAAGGTGACAGTTGTGTGTTCAACAAAATAGAAAGTTACATACATTTGAATTAAACAATGAACACTGATGTGTGTATGATTATTTTTATGTTTTTCATTGTTATTAATTTGTAGAAGCTTTCAATACTACTGTAACTTAAATTTAAAGTTTTTAGAGCAATTATTTCCTTTTATTATAATGGAAATTAAAGCATACTACGACCAGAACATAGTTTCGTGATTTTTAATGTTTTGATTCAATCAAGCATAGTCATGTTATAACTTCCTTGGAAAGGATTTTTGTCAGCATTTCAGAAATCTATCTATGTACCCTTAAACAAAATTAAAGTTCACAATGTGAAGAGCAATAGTGAATTACCATGATGTACACAATTTGAACATTCTATTTTAATTGGCAGCTTAGCTACGAGCAAATAAAGAAATCGGCAAGTTTAAGATCCCCATGTGCGGCATTTTAAACTGTACACACTGTATACTTGAAAACTTCCCATACCTGACGAAAACCTTTAATAAAATTTTCGAGGATAAATATTTTGCTCAGCATGTAAACTAATTTTGGAGAGATAGGGTGTTCAGTGCAATTCGGTTCACCATAAGAAACGTGAGATAATATTTTTATACTTTGATGGATTACCGAAACAATGTCGTGAATGCTGTGAATCTGAATTCATACGATAAAAATTCCGATTATGGTTTCTAGTTTGTAGGGTAGTATGATATTCCACCTAACTTGTCTAAATCTTTCAGCGATCGTTTGTAAAAAATATGCTTTAAAATTCGATCGATTTCTCGTCCGCACTGTGTATAGCCGTTAAGTTCAACAGACTTAAAATTAAAGAAACCAATTGGAATTGAACGCCTCATTCAAATAAATCCTGATCGCTATAAATTTAAAATTGGAGAAAGTATAATTTAGTACGAGGCCAACACGTGTAATTGTGTAACTCAAGAGTCGTCCGTTGTCCTTACAGTTTTAAAAATACCAACTGAATCTTGAAGACCTTGAAGTGTTAAGAAATAACGTTTCCGGAATTGACTTATTTTTGTATATATAACTTACTGAAATGCAAGTGAAAATTATTTGAAAATAATTCTTACCGTATCCAGAAAAAGAGTAGTTAAAGTGTCTCACCTGCAAAAATAAAAAGATAATTAGTGTCCCAAAAAATATTAATTATTTATCAAAAAAGGCTTATTAATTATATACGCATTCCAAACCCATCCCTCTCATCAATACTACACAACACGCGGGCGCATTAATTAATTAAGATAAATTGAGATAGGTTGTGTCTAAGTTAAAAATTCACTTCATTTCCACATCCGTTACTTGTAAAAACATTTAGAATTCTATCTCTCCTGAACATGCAAAGTTTAAGGTAAAGCCACTCGAGTTAATATTTATATTTCCTTTTGAACGCAAAAAATGTAACTTTCTAAACACAGACTTAGAATACATTAAAAAGTCTTTTAAAAAAACAAAACAGTCATAATCGTAAAATTGTTAGTTCGTGACATTTGCACTAAGGGATGATCTAAATGGGGTCGAGCGGCTTTTCGCAAAGCAAGGCAGATGCTACGTGTGTGGCTGAATTAACAAAAATATAGGGTGCTAACATATTTTTTGTAACTGTCCCAAATTCTTAAAGAAACTAAAACATCAGAAAATTATTTGATGCTAATAATGGTTGCAGCAGAAAATTTGAGGTTATAAATGGTTAATGAAGGGCCAAGGTAAAAAAGTAAAATGTATTCTGTTATTGTTATTATACAGGGTAAGTCTACGGTATGAGGGCTAACTGGTACTACCTCGTTAACCCTTGTATAGCTAATTTTATTGCAATTGATGTCTTATGCGTTAGTTATCTGAGAACCATTTAAACCGATAAAGAAACAAAAAATAATAAACCCTAGATTTTATTGGGAAAAGCAAGAGTTGCCATCAGAAAACGCTAGCGGTTATTTAGTATGGAAATGGCAATTATACATTCTAAAGTATATTCACATTCTTAAGTTAAATTTTCCGCAGATAGTACTGTGATGCGCTCGTAGTATTTATTCATTATGTGGTGTAATAATTGGGATGTATACTCTTTATGTACATATTTTTGTCCGATGAGTACTTAATAGTTAATCAAGGGCGTTGGGGATTATTAGTTACTGATACTTTATTTGAACTCTTACAATAATAGGAGGTAAATTAGCCAAAAGAATTCGTAGATGTGCCTGTCGTTTAAAAGAGACAATATAGTGATCCTTTTGTCAGGTTTAGTTAAGGAATGTGGTTAATTGTTTGAGTGACAGGGATAAAAGATGTAAGTCATCGGATAGTAGTTTCAGTATGCGATGCAGGTCGATATTCGCAATGTCACAAGAGCAAAACAGGACGTAATTTTAATAATTATGATTTGGGACGGCACCGTGAATTATAATTGAAAATCAAGTACTTTCGGGTTAACATTGTACTAGTATTTTAAGGGTACAGTCGCTACTGTAAATTCCATTATGGTTATTGTAATACGTTATTGGGTAATAAAATCAATGCTATTGCAGTTGTTATTAAGTGATGATTTATGGTGCTTTGAGTGTTATTTTTGTTATGGCTTGCACGTGAGCCTCGTAACCTATACAGTGATTCTCTTCTGTAAGAGCTCTACGGAGTTGTTCAAGTTTCCACAGGCAAGTTGCGTCGCTGTCTAAGACAGATAATTCGGTGTGCGCCTGATTCACCTGGGGTGATACGATTTTGAGGAAATTCAATCGCGACTGCTTTGAATACTTTGATTTCTAACTAGAGTTAAACACTAACATCCAGTAAAGGATAATTAGGTTACGCTATTTAGTGGACAGTTACTTTTATTAATATTTAGGAGAACTAAAAATTTCCCTTTTTAGAGATTGGTAAACGTTTTCTTTATTAATGTTTCGCTTGTTTATGTATTAATAGATGCTCAAGTTTATAATCCAATGTTGTTTTGATTGCTATTAGAACCTCTTCCCTGATTTAAAGTTAACCGAAAAACACAGTGCATGCAATCGATAAACAACGATTATGAGGCTGAGTGCACGTAACTGAATAGAATAACGATAGTGTTTGGTCACTTTGTTGCACGTTTTCGTGGTTAATTTTAAATCATTGTAAATTCGTAGTCGTAAATCAAATAGCAAAGCTGTCATCCCTTGTCTCGTTATATCCTGTCATAAAACTTCCTTTGTGTCTGTGAAATTAAGTTGAAAAAAGGGGTTATGACAGACGCTTGCCCACGGACATCGAAGTGAAACGGTTCGGTTCGATAACGTGAGTTAAGTCGTTAGTGTCGCCAAATGTGATTTTTTGTGATAACCCCTAAAAAACACAGTGAAAGTGCAAACGTAACACGTCCAATAAATCGCATTACAGTCCACTTCGTTGAATAGTAGGAACGACACTTAAAACAATAGAATAACGCGGAGGTAAGTCGCTATATAAAATTATAAGACGCCCGCGCATTAAACAGATAGGTATGTGCGTGTTATACAATTATATCAATCAACAATTCGCTTTCAACATATTATGTACTTCATCATTAGTTTGATAAATAACCTAAAATGTATGTCATTTGGAAATGACAATAATTGAATATGAAACAAAACAAAATACAACAATACATGAACTTAAATTTGATATAATCTTTGTAAGACGCTACTATCCAGAACAATTCGTCACAATAAATAATATTTTATAAAATAAAATTTAAAAAACTAAACTAGAATAAATTGTAAACAATTACGGATTAGAGGGAATGTATAAATAAAAACACAAAATCGCAAACAAGACTAGAATGACATGGCAATGTCAAGATGACTGTCAATGAAGCATCAACAACTTCAACTTTAGTGTAAAAGTTGCTGTTGTGATTGAGTACAACGGATTTGTAGTTCTTTAAAAAGTCAGAACGTATGTAATTTTTGGAAGTAATGTAGTGCAAAATAATAGTATCTTTAATGCGACCGAAATTCTTGTTATAAAATTCTAAATAATGCTCGAAGGTTGACAATTGACTTTCTTGAAAACCTAAAATTCTTTGAAGAAGTAGTAAATCTGTTAATCTTATATACAATCAATGTTATCAATAAAACAGTTTAAGTTGTTGATCCACTATTGACAGCGATCTTAATATTGCTATTCATTTCTAGTACGTTTGTAATTTTGTGTTTTGACTTATGCGCATTTCAAATCCGTTTCTGATCGTAACTATTCTAGTTTTAGTTTGTTCTTTATATTTTGTATACTATTATTTATCACAACGAATAGTTCTTAGTGGTGTGTTTTTTTGTAAAGATAACCTCAGGTGTAGATTCGTGTATTTGATACGTGTCTAGTTTCATGTTTATTTTTTCTGCAATTCCTAAATTATTATCTTTCGAATTATGTGCAGCACTGATGATAACACACATAATGTGTTGAAAGCGCTTTGCTGATTGATATATTTGTATTGCACGACCTATAATTTACTTCAAAGGAAGAACGTCTCTCCCCCTCACATCGTTGTTTTTTCTTGTCTTATTGTAAGTAAACTAATGATCTTTTCGTCATATCTGACATTGTCTTGGATGCTATTTACTGATATGCTACTTCTAAAAGTAGAAGGTCTACCATTGCTTTTAGAAGTGTTTTAGTATTTGTTTGACAATTTCCCCTCTAAAATTTATTTATTTATTTATTTATTTGTTTATTTCTTTGTTTATTTGTTTGTTTCTTCGTTCGTTCGTTTGCTCGTTTGTTTGTTTGTATGCTTGTTTGTATGTATGTATGTTTGCTTGTTTGTTTATTTATTTATTTATTTAATATTTATTATTAGCTTCTTTGTAAACTGTCCAAGCATTGATAACAACAACACCTGGTTCAGAAGTAAAAATTTACCACCACCTACACGTTCGTATTCTCTTCTTTGTTTGTACTTAGTGAAAATCTTTTTTTACGAAACACCATAACGGCATCCTATTTTCTCCAACGATACCTGTATCCGTTAGCCTTTTTGCTATAGATGATAAGAGTATATATAGGTTTTTTAAAACCTTAACAACCTGCGCAAAAACCCAAAGATGTTACTGATAAACTAAAGACCAAAGTAAAAATATAGTTGAATGATAGTAATATCTCCAACAGCGGCGATGAAGTTACTGCAGTATTATTATAAAATCGATGTTAGCATACGAATATTTTCTATACATTTTTCATACTGAAAAAGACTATGCATTAAAAATTTCTCTATTTCGCAACTGGTACTAAGTATAGAGCAAGCATATGACGAAATGATTACTTTAACTAATCGCTACAGCAGCAGTGTTCCTTTACTTTATTTGTTTCCCTGTGAAAAAAATGAATATTTTTTTCCCGGGTACGTGCAAATAAGTAAGAACACGAAGATATTTAATTTAAAGCCGGGCCCACCCTTGTAACATTCGGGTGTAACATAACATCGTATCATAACTTCGTCGCGTAACCGCAACGCCTGTGTGGACGTGAAGCGCAAAACTGTCCATTTCTAATTTCAGAATATAAAAACAACCGATATAAACAACTTAAGTAAGCAATTTTTGAAACCACTTGCAGAATTAAATTGGCAGTTATTTGATTACTTTAAAGGTTTCCTTAGCAACGCAATTCTAACTGTCCCTATAAGTACAACAGCCTACTTGTTTGAAACTTCAAATTTGACATCGATTGATTTTTTGACTTTAATATATTGTAATATTTTTTTCAATATTAAATCATCGTTTTGCCTGTGACAGAAAAAATAGTGTATTATACACGGGTAAAAATGTAAGATTTTAACACCTTGAGCTAAAATCTAGTACTTTTTTCCCTTGTATAATAAATAACTATTTGCAGGCAACTGCAAATAAACATTTTCCTAACCTAGAATTTGACTTAAAAAGTAACTTTTTTTTTAATACTCTTGCAGTTTTCTGAACCGTCTCTTTGTTACACGCAGTAGCACCAACTGCAGTAGGTTGTCGTCAGTATTGAACTTCTGGGACTGACAAAAACTCACCAAGGAAAAAGAAAAGAAGAAGCTACGAAAGAGGAAGAATACTTTACGAATCGGGATATCGAACGTTCTGTTTTGAACGTAAAGAAGTTTGGAAATTTGAAGTTTGGTATAACTAGAATAGAAATACATTTTGTGGAGCTTGTTGAAATCAGGTGACGAAGAGAAAGCAACTCTTAGTTGGGGGAATTTAAGACCATTCACATGGGCTCAGATAATCCTGCAGATACAAGTTTTATTATAAATGAAGAAACAGCGTGAAAGGTAAAAAACTTTACTGTATTAGTGATAAAATAAAAGCAGCTGAGTCTATCGGCAAACCAACAAAAAGAATGCCAGTGAAGGTATACATGCCTTCTATATCAGACCATGATTCATGATGATAAGGAAATCGTATATGACCAAATCAAGAATTTTTTTCAGAAGTTACAAGAAGACAGAGATTCATGATTCTAAAAGATTTTATGCGATTGTAGGTCAAGGCAAAGACTAAAGTAATACTGGCTTTGGTAAGTGAAATGAACGAGGTAATAGTGTAATGGAATTCTGTATAAGAAATGAACTAATTGTAACTAGTACAATGTCTAAAAGTCATAAATGTTGCCTATACACGTGAAAAATTCCTGGTGATATGGATAAGTTTCAGATGTATTATATATTAGTTAACAATAAATTCAAGAACTAGATAAAAGATTGTAAAGGTTACCTTAAAGCAGATACGGATAGTGACCACAATACTAGCAAAATTAGGTTTTGGGTTAAAGATGATAAACCAGGATAAAAAGTTCCATCAATAAAAATAAAATTAGAGAGAAATATAAAAATATAGTAAAATATAGTAAATATAGCTCAAACTGGTAATAATACAATAAACTGGCGTGTTTTAAACAAATTAATATCAGTTAAAATCTACTCTATATTAAGAACCAGAAATTATGCAGCTAGGAAAGAACGGATAACTTGGAATATATTATGTTCAATAGAAGCAAAAAGGAATATAAAAGTCAGACAACCTAAGCAGGCGGACCAAAGTATAGGAAATTGTAGACTACAATAAATATATTATGTAAATGGGTTAAACAAGAATGATCATAGAACATTTGCAATGAGATAGTGGATCGAACAAAGCTCTCATCGAATATCTACAAACTTTTGTAAAAGAACTGTCATTAGTAGTAGGGCAGTAACTGATGGAAGAAGTCTGGCTGTTTGGTCGAAGCAAAGGAAATAGTGAATGTCAAAAGAGTATATAGAAACTATTTATGACACTAAATACAATGTTGCTGATATAAGAAATTTAGTTGGTCAAACACAAATCAGAATGTGAAATATGGCGATTAGAATTTTAAAAACCCCTAAATTAACTAATAGCGCTATCTTTATTGTCTGCCAGCTTTCTTCTATGTTTTGTCCAACCTTAACAATACTGCTATCTACCTATTGGTATATTCCCAGTGTGGCCACGTTTTAACTATTGCTTCTCTGTTTTAACTTCAGATCACATTTTACTAATATTAAATTATGGGCACTCACTATAGATGCATCTAATCTACTCTACAATGTACGCGATTTTTACGTTATGATATTGCAGGAATGAATCATCACAAAACATTATTTCAACATCATGCAAGAAGACGATATACGTCGAAAATGCCAGGAGATATGGTGCAACGGTTTTTTTCTTCTAATTAGTTAAAAGGCTAGCCTCACGCATGGGCGCCAGTGTAACGAATTCTTCCGACATAACTAGGGGTCTATTCCTTGGGTAGAGCTATGAGAAATGGGGGGGGGGGGTAAGTCGAAATCTGTTTGTGGGTCAAACTTAATCTCAGACAAATAGGCGCCACCAAGTCCGGACTTATTCAGGATAATGGCATGGCATATTTCTAAGGGTGGACGTGGAGACCCAAAGAAAAAAAGATCGCCTTTGATGATCAAAAACTGTCTTAATAAAATAAGACGCTGCTCCTGTAAGAAATTATAATAGTTAGATTAATAAAAAAGTGGAACACTATTTGTGTCCCGCAAATATACATAAAGAAGTATTAAAAAGATATTTTCTATATAAAGTTGGCATCTAAATTCTACTCTTAAAGATGTTAGCTTTCTATAGTTAGGTTTGATCATATTTGATCAAAATAAAACTTTAATCTTGAACCAATTATTTACTAAAAAGAATCTCTTTTAAAATAAAATGACTTGTAACAAAATTTAATTAATAACTGAATTACTTCGTAGATTTTAATTTCAGGTTTATCTAAATTATTCATAATCAAACATTTTACAATAAATTGTAAACTTGTTACACAAAAAAAACTCCGATCCGTGCAGATCTGTTCAGGCAGATTACATTTAAAATTGTTACTATTCAAGTTTTTCTTTTTTAAGTTACATGTACTAGTTTTAGTTTCTAAAAAAGCAGATCACAAAAATATCCTTGTTTACATAACTTGTGCTAAATCTGTTTGAAGCATTTGCTTTCAAGAACACATCTGTCAGCAGTATACTACAGAAAAATAAGTGACGTCAGTAACAGCTGTTGTTGTAACTAACAATTCATACTGAACCACGCGTGTTGTTTCTTAAAACATCAAATTAGTGAATTTTAATTTCGACACTGGAAATCCAGCTCAGCAATAGTTGAAACTTTTATAATAATCATGCTTTTACACATAAGAACAAATTAGCGTGTTTCTAATGTGAAACACCAAACAAAGTACTTAAAGCTAACTACGAACCAAAAGCTGCCTTTCTCGCCTTGATGAGGTACTTGTTATATCGTGCGAAGTTTATTGCGTGTAGTGTGAACCAAGCTCGTACTAAACAGCCTCTACCAAAGTAGCATCTTTACGCTGTATAACAAAGCGATCTTCTCCTAATTGGTTAAACTTTCTATTATCAAAGTTGCATTCTTCACGTCGTATAACAAAGTGATCTTCTTAATCAAATTGGTTAAACTTTCTATCTTCTAAGTTGCATTTGTTTTAGTTGCTTACATTACATCGTACGCGCGCTATTCAAAGATGTGTCCCGACTCCTCAAAGTGGATACGCAAATTGCCGGCCTGAAGTCTTTGGTACATCTTATCTCTTCTTCCACGTATGGCCGACCGATTACCAAACTAGCTCGGGCGACCGGAGCGTCCGAGAGGTGGCTGTCAAACCGAAACACGCCTGCGAATAGCTGTAGAAGAAACAGATATTCAACCTCGAATAGAATACCAAAGTACGATGCTGCTTTAACATTACTACCTTAGTTGTTAAATGTATGTTACCATTATTTTAATAAAAGTGTTTTATTATTCTCGCACTTTGATGAAGGGATTTATTAACCAAAAATAAAATTGTTACACTGGGAAGATATCAAATAGATTACATTCTTGTTAGACAACGGTTTAGGAAACAAGTAAAAGACTGTAGAAGCTACCCAGGAGCAGATATAGACACTGACCACAACATCGTAATTATGAAGGCCGCTCTTAAATTTAAAAATTTGAAAAAATGGAACGAAAAAAGGCACTTTGACTTTGAGAAACTAAAAGATAAAGATATCCACGAAAGATTTGAAAAAAAGTTAAACAAACTGCTGCAAGGTATCGGGAAAATTTCTTATAATAAAGAAGTAGAAACAGAATGGAATAACATTAAATCCAGCTTAGACATGGGGACTAGAGATATTCTGGGGTATACACAAAAAGAAAATAAAAAACCATGGACAACAAAAGGTATCCTGAATCTAATAAAAGAAAGACGAAAATACAAAATAGATCAGATGAAACAAGAAAACTGAGATACAAAGCCATAAAATGAGAAATTATTCGCAAATGCAGGAAAGCTAAAGAACAATGGATTGATGAAAAGTGCAAAGAGGTACAAACTAAGATGGAAATAGGAAAGACAGACGAAACATACAAACTAATTAGAATGAATTTGTTCCTTTAATAACAGCTTATGATTTTGTAAATAATGAGGATAATGATCATTTATTTTCAGATACTGTTTTCATTATTAAGAAGTCATTGTAGAATAAGTAAACAAATTTGCATACTAGCAAAATTAGGTTTTGGGTTAAAGATGATAAACCAGGATAAAAGTTCCATCAATAAAAATAAAATTAGAGAGAAATATAAAAATATAGTAAAATATAGTAAATATAGCTCAAACTGGTAATAATACAATAAACTGGCGTGTTTTAAACAAATTAATATCAGTTAAAATCTACTCTATATTAAGAACCAGAAATTATGCAGCTAGGAAAGAACGGATAACTTGGAATATATTATGTTCAATAGAAGCAAAAAGGAATATAAAAGTCAGACAACCTAAGCAGGCGGACCAAAGTATAGGAAATTGTAGACTACAATAAATATATTATGTAAATGGGTTAAACAAGAATGATCATAGAACATTTGCAATGAGATAGTGGATCGAACAAAGCTCTCATCGAATATCTACAAACTTTTGTAAAAGAACTGTCATTAGTAGTAGGGCAGTAACTGATGGAAGAAGTCTGGCTGTTTGGTCGAAGCAAAGGAAATAGTGAATGTCAAAAGAGTATATAGAAACTATTTATGACACTAAATACAATGTTGCTGATATAAGAAATTTAGTTGGTCAAACACAAATCAGAATGTGAAATATGGCGATTAGAATTTTAAAAACCCCTAAATTAACTAATAGCGCTATCTTTATTGTCTGCCAGCTTTCTTCTATGTTTTGTCCAACCTTAACAATTCTGCTATCTACCTATTGGTATATTCCCAGTTTGGCCAATTTTTAACTATTGCTTATCTTTTTTAACTTCAGATCACATTTTACTAATATTAAATTATGGTCACTCACTATAGATGCATCTAATCTACTCTACAATGTACGCGATTTTTACGTTATGATATTGCAGGAATGAATCATCACAAAAACATTATTTCAACATCATGCAAGAAGACGATATACGTCGAAAATGCCAGGAGATATGGTGCAACGGTTTTTTTCTTCTAATTAGTTAAAAGGCTAGCCTCACGCATGGGCGCCAGTGTAACGAATTCTTCCGACATAACTAGGGGTCTATTCCTTGGGTAGAGCTATGAGAAATGGGGGGTAAGTCGAAATCTGTTTGTGGGTCAAACTTAATCTCAGACAAATAGGCGCCACCAAGTCCGGACTTATTCAGGATAATGGCATGGCATATTTCTAAGGGTGGACGTGGAGACCCAAAGAAAAAAAGATCGCCTTTGATGATCAAAAACTGTCTTAATAAAATAAGACGCTGCTCCTGTAAGAAATTATAATAGTTAGATTAATAAAAAAGTGGAACACTATTTGTGTCCCGCAAATATACATAAAGAAGTATTAAAAAGATATTTTCTATATAAAGTTGGCATCAAAATTCTACTCTTAAAGATGTTAGCTTTCTATAGTTAGGTTTGATCATATTTGATCAAAATAAAAACTTTAATCTTGAACCAATTATTTACTAAAAAGAATCTCTTTTAAAATAAAATGACTTGTAACAAAATTTAATTAATAACTGAATTACTTCGTAGATTTTAATTTCAGGTTTATCTAAATTATTCATAATCAAACATTTTACAATAAATTGTAAACTTGTTACACAAAAAAAACTCCGATCCGTGCAGATCTGTTCAGGCAGATTACATTTAAAATTGTTACTATTCAAGTTTTTCTTTTTTAAGTTACATGTACTAGTTTTAGTTTCTAAAAAAGCAGATCACAAAAATATCCTTGTTTACATAACTTGTGCTAAATCTGTTTGAAGCATTTGCTTTCAAGAACACATCTGTCAGCAGTATACTACAGAAAAATAAGTGACGTCAGTAACAGCTGTTGTTGTAACTAACAATTCATACTGAACCACGCGTGTTGTTTCTTAAAACATCAAATTAGTGAATTTTAATTTCGACACTGGAAATCCAGCTCAGCAATAGTTGAAACTTTTATAATAATCATGCTTTTACACATAAGAACAAATTAGCGTGTTTCTAATGTGAAACACCAAACAAAGTACTTAAAGCTAACTACGAACCAAAAGCTGCCTTTCTCGCCTTGATGAGGTACTTGTTATATCGTGCGAAGTTTATTGCGTGTAGTGTGAACCAAGCTCGTACTAAACAGCCTCTACCAAAGTAGCATCTTTACGCTGTATAACAAAGCGATCTTCTCCTAATTGGTTAAACTTTCTATTATCAAAGTTGCATTCTTCACGTCGTATAACAAAGTGATCTTCTTAATCAAATTGGTTAAACTTTCTATCTTCTAAGTTGCATTTGTTTTAGTTGCTTACATTACATCGTACGCGCGCTATTCAAAGATGTGTCCCGACTCCTCAAAGTGGATACGCAAATTGCCGGCCTGAAGTCTTTGGTACATCTTATCTCTTCTTCCACGTATGGCCGACCGATTACCAAACTAGCTCGGGCGACCGGAGCGTCCGAGAGGTGGCTGTCAAACCGAAACACGCCTGCGAATAGCTGTAGAAGAAACAGATATTCAACCTCGAATAGAATACCAAAGTACGATGCTGCTTTAACATTACTACCTTAGTTGTTAAATGTATGTTACCATTATTTTAATAAAAGTGTTTTATTATTCTCGCACTTTGATGAAGGGATTTATTAACCAAAAATAAAATTGTTACACTGGGAAGATATCAAATAGATTACATTCTTGTTAGACAACGGTTTAGGAAACAAGTAAAAGACTGTAGAAGCTACCCAGGAGCAGATATAGACACTGACCACAACATCGTAATTATGAAGGCCGCTCTTAAATTTAAAAATTTGAAAAAATGGAACGAAAAAAGGCACTTTGACTTTGAGAAACTAAAAGATAAAGATATCCACGAAAGATTTGAAAAAAAGTTAAACAAACTGCTGCAAGGTATCGGGAAAATTTCTTATAATAAAGAAGTAGAAACAGAATGGAATAACATTAAATCCAGCTTAGACATGGGGACTAGAGATATTCTGGGGTATACACAAAAGAAAATAAAAACCATGGACAACAAAAGGTATCCTGAATCTAATAAAAGAAAGACGAAAATACAAAATAGATCAGATGAAACAAGAAAACTGAGATACAAAGCCATAAAATGAGAAATTATTCGCAAATGCAGGAAAGCTAAAGAACAATGGATTGATGAAAAGTGCAAAGAGGTACAAACTAAGATGGAAATAGGAAAGACAGACGAAACATACAAACTAATTAGAATGAATTTGTTCCTTTAATAACAGCTTATGATTTTGTAAATAATGAGGGATAATGATCATTTATTTTCAGATACTGTTTTCATTATTAAGAAGTCATTGTAGAATAAGTAAACAAATTTGCATATAAGTGTTCCTGAATATATATAACTCTTGCATGAGAATTAATTCGAGTTTTGTGTTTTCTGAGTTAGTTGGAATTTATTACATTCCATTTTACAATTGTAAATTAGAATGATTTTAAGGGATATAAAACCGTATAGCAAAAATATAGGGGACTTTGGAGGAAACGTCATTATAGAAAATGTGGAGAAAGTGGATAGATGGCAAAAATATATTGGAATTTATATGCAGGATAGGAAATAACAGCATTAGAACAGGAATCAGACATCGAAAAGGACGGCTTGGGATGTCCTATACGTAGAGATGAGTTTGATAGCATTAAAGGGTCTGAAAAATGGTAAGGCAACGGGTAAAGATAAGGTGCAAACAGAAACTCTAAAAGTCGCTGGACACGCGGTAACAGAATGTCTGTTCCAACTTGTAAGCTATATACATGAGACAGGCGAAATACCCAAAGATTTCAAACGTAACATCATAGTCACTATATCAAAAGAAAGAGGCTCGGATTGATGTGAAAATTTTCGAACAATATGTTTGACAGCACACGTGTCAAAAATATTAACTAGAATTCTACAAAAACGAATGAAAAACTTAGCTGAAGAAGTACTAGGAGAAGATCAATTTCGGTCTAGGCGAAACAGGGGAACACGGGAGGCTATTTTAGCTCCGAGGGTGATGATGGAGAAAACATTAGAAAAAGGGTTTGTAGATCTGGTAAAAGCATTCGACAATGTAAAATGGAAAAGAATGTTCGAAATACTCAAAAAGATTGGAATGAGTTTTAGGGATAGGCGGATGTATATAACTTATACAAAGAGCAAACAGCGGTAATAGAATTAGAACAGGAACGTAGAGAAGTAAATATTAGGAAAGGGGCGAGACAGGGGTGTGCTCTATCCCCATTAATTTTTAACTTGTACATCGAAGAGGCAATGTATACTGTCAAATGCAAGAAGGCATTTGGAATTACTATGCAAAGACAAATTATTGATATGCTTAGATTTGCAAATGATATAGCGGTATTAGCATCGAGCAAGGAAAAGTTAGAAGCTGCTCGTAATGAAATGAAAACAGTTCTAACAGAGAGATGTATGAAAATTAAGGAGGGGAAAATAAATTATAAACTTGAATACAATAAGTAACGAGAACTTACAAGAGGTAAAGGTTTTCTGCTACATAGGATGCCAAATAACGCAAGATGGGAAAAGCGCAAAAGATATAAAACAAAGATTAGCACAGGGTCGTGCTACATTTAACAAAAAAAAGCAACTACTGTGATCAAAGAAAACAAACATAAAAACAAGGAAAAGATCGCTTAAAACATGTGTGGAGCACAGTACTGTAGGGCTGTGAAACCTGAACAGTAGGAGAAGCGGACATGAAAAAGATAGAAGCCTTTGAAATGTGGTGATGCAGACGTATGATGAAGATATCATAGACAAACAAAGTTAAGAACGAGGAGGTACTAGAAATGGTAGGGGAACAAAGAAATATGTCGAAAACAGTAAAAAATAGGAAAGATAAGATGATAGGTCACATACTAAGGCATGAGGGAGTAGTGCGGAATATACTAGAAGCGGAGATAGAAGAAAAGAGAGGTAGATGTAGACCTAGGTTAGACTATTGTACACAGATAGTAAAAGATGTAGGCTGTGGGAATTTCAAGGAAATGTTCAAGTTAGCTCGGAATAGAAATCAATGGGGTACGCGTCCAACCAATTCCAAGATGAAAAACCTAATGACGAAAAAATTACTGTACTTAAACCCGATGATAACTATACGCAATTACAGGTATTGGTTTTGCAAATACTCTCAGATAATGCTGATTGTGCGATAGGATTTACTGGAAAACTATTAATTCGGCAAATGCCTAAGTGTTGGGGGATCCTTGGTAGCCACAGGCTACTTAACCCTCTTCACGTACCACAGAATGAAATAGGGCATATAATTAGAAAACAACAGAAGGGGAACCGAGCTGCATCTAGGCTGTGGAAAGTTTAGGGAACGTTGTAGGCTAGCTCAGAATAGAAATAAGTGACGGTACGAGTCCAACTTGTTTCAAGACGGAAAACTTAATGACGAAAAAATAATTGCACTTAAATTTGATGATTATTATAAACATCTACAGGTGTTAGTTTTGAAATATTTTCAACTAATGTTGATTGTGCAAAAGGATATATTGGAAAACTATTTATTCGGCAAATGTTGAAGTCTTGGCGAATCTTGGTAGCCGTAGGTTGCTTAACCCCCTTCACACTACGGTGAAATACGTTATATTTGTAAACAATAAAAGGGCAACCGAACTGCATCTAACAAGAAAGAGCAGCGGCAATGTTCGAAGACAACAAACATAGAAAAGGAGAAAACTGTAGAAAGTATATATGTGGAGCACAGTACAGTACGTCTATGAAATAGGGGCAGTAGGAGAAACAGACAGAAACGCTAGAAGCCTTTTGGAATGTTGTGCTTCAGGTGTATGAGGATGATAGCATGGACGAACAAAGTTAATAACAAAGAGGGTATAGAAATAGTAGGGGATTAAAGATATCTGTGGAAAACAAAAACAAATTGGAGAAATAGAGGGGCAGGATACGTTCTAAGACATTTTCGGGGACTAGTGCGGGATGTATTATAAGCAGAGATAGAAAAAAGAGGTAGAGGGTGACCTAGATCAGACTATTGAACGCAGATAGTGAAAGATGCAGACTCTGAAAATTTCAGGGAAATGTGAAGTGAGTGAGTTCCTTTAGTTTTTTAAAGTTCAACAACAAACGTCGTTTTGAGTAATTGTGTTAGACAGTAATAATATCGATAATTTTTAACCTAACTTTCAATTCTGCAAAATCGCCAATTTAAAATAAACAAAAAATATTTATTAGTTAACTCATATATTTTATAAAACGCGTATTCAAGCAAAATGTTAAATATATTTTTATTACCCATTTAGGTACAAGGATATTTCCTGTAAACGGAATAATTGCTATAATTATACCCTGAGGTTCAACAAAACTAGTATTCGTTGTGAAATTGATAACTATTAAAATACTAACATGAATAATTATGCGGCAAAAATTGGATCAGATGAAAATAAATTAAATAGAATAATTTTAGCAATGGTGAATTTGATCTCCGTTTCACAATGAAAACCATTACGGTTTTGCAAATTGGTCTTTTGTTAATATCCACAACTATTCCTTCTTAATATTGTAACTTCCTCTCTCGTAGTCCAACTTCTGTGACACAATTTTCCACTGTTTTTTTTTATTATTTTATTTCTACTATCATATGTGATACAATTTCTTGGATAGCAACAAGTTAATTTCTTCTGTCTTTCTGAACTTTTTTATTGCTGTTCTGTTTCGTACATCTAAGTTCTTATGCTTTAATTTTGTTTATTACATGCCTAAATCTCTATTTAATATTTATTTTATTTACACATATTTCTAACATCTTTAGCTATTCCTGCTAATACAACGATGTCATCCGCATATTACAGCTTTGGAATTTTTTCATTCTGACCTGCACCACATACTTGATCTACTTTTTTATTTTATTTATTGCTTGCTTTAAATACAAGCTAACTAAGATTGATAATAAAGCGCATCGTTTGCCATGCACCTTTATCAATTTTAGATTCTGCTATCTCTCTATCTCTGCTGCTGCCGTGTGATTATAAAAGCTCGATTCTATACCGTATGTCCCAATTTCGATGGTCACCATTGATATTTCGGTTATTAGAGGACGTAAAGCAACGGGTAAATGAGGAATGCTTTGCAGAATTCAATACTTGCGACTAATATTTTTTTTTAATTTTGAATTAACTTTTAATTTTTAAAATATATTGAAAAATAAAAAAATTGCCAATTGCAGTATTCCTCAATAGCCCGATAGCGATAAATCTGACATCTTTTAAAGTTTTACATTGTTCATACACTTTTTGAAGACAAATTATTTGATTTAACCATCAACGTACGATTGTCATTTGTTTTAAGTTATTAGCGTTATCTTCTGGCGGACATATTGGATTTTGGATTTGTTAGATAGGCCCTAAAAAGTGCGTTTCAACTATATATAACATGCCTAAAAGTTTTTAGTTATAATGAAAATATTAATATAAACGTAAATTAATTTTTAATATGAATTAATAGGTTATGAAATTAAACACCAATGACAATGAAAGTGAAAAGATATTCTAAGCAATACTGTAATAGTATATTACATTACTAGCGTGGAAAGTGACCCATTTCACACGAGTGGAAGAGTATTGTCGCACGAGGCGTCAGCCGAGTGCGACTATTCCACGAGTGTGAAATGTCACTTTCCACGCGAGTACTGTACACTATTTTTCCGACGACCACCACTAAAAACAATTACGAAATAGTTATTTTTATGCTTATTTGCAATAAATGTGTACGCAATAATGCAAGACAGACAGACACCTATAAAATTTATTTGACGTTTTGATGTTGAAAATTCGAACACCTACTTTGTTTTTATAAAATCCGCGAATCTGTTGCTTTTAGCGTATGCATTCTCAATTTTTATTGAAGAAATCATTTCAATTACAAACTAATATGAGTAATTACATCTTTAAGTAAAACGGAAACTGTCAGTATCGATTTAACTATGGGTATTTTAAACTGTTATTAGCCAAAACGAAACGAATGAATGCAAAAAGGTAGAAACCGGTAGTCGTTTGGGTTGCCTAGGTAACTAGCATACTAACATCAGTCATATCACTCTAGAGTTGAAAAGTATTTCAACACTAGAGTGATATGTACTTTAGCACTCTAGAGTGATATACTTTACTTTCTACATAAATAAGTAGTGTGTAATCTGTTGTTTTCACAAGTGGTCGTCGGAAAAATAAAAAAACGATACCGACGTTTAATTTCATTATTAACAAAAAAACAGGCTGTCCACTAAAATTAGTAGGCCATGGAATTAAACATCAGTGTGAAACAATGAAGCAAAAGTACAAGTACAATAGTGCTGCAGAGATAAGCTAATTAAAACTTTGTCAACTACTTGTAGTTAGTGATATGTAATTATTGTCATGTATTAAGATCTCTAAGTATTGATAATGGCACATACATATTCAAACGAAGAAAACGCTAGTATGTTGGAAGTGTATTTCTAACCAAAGACAACCACACAAAACAATTTTTAGATGACTAGTTAGCAATTTATAAAACTTCGGAAGCTCTGAACAAAAACGAGCTAACTATGAAGTTAATTATGGTGATATAGGTCGAAATAATATTTCGCAGAACATTAGGAATGTGCGTTTCATAATTCTTCAAACCAAGTCACTGATCAAATTTCCATCTTCATTTTGTACCATAATAACTACATCGGAAAATCAATTTTCAATTGCTCCGTTTATGTTTCCATTAAAACGTTAATTAACCCCATAATCCTTCTTCCCATTGAAGTCGTTGATATTTCAATAGAATTTACTTTCGTACGTTGAATTTTACTTCATACGTTTATTTTAACCAATATTTTAAACGTCGAACATAACCTTGCATGCAATTTAAATACAACTTTTAGTTGATGGCTAAACATATTATCGGCAAGTGGCTTTATAAACAGAGAATAAGTAACTAGCAACCATGCGTGAGTAACTCCGTTTTAATTATTTCCCCGCTTTATTTAATAAAATCCTTCCTATGCCACTACCTCTCTAATCTTCTATACTTCTCTAGTTGATATGACTCATAAACCTGATGTCTCGTCGAAAATGTTGTTAGTTGTTACCTTACGTTATCCAAATTAACTAATTTTTGAGGTTGTAATAATTTTACTATCTTCGTTAATTGCTGCGTTTACAAGAATGAATGGAAAGTCTCGCTTCCTATTCTGATTATCTTACCTAATTTATGGTCTTGAGATGTCTTATCGCATTCTAAATAGCTAATTTGCATGTTTTCGTTCATGTTGTTTTAACGTAAAGATAATCATCTATCATCTGAGATTTAGGGGTTTCTATCATCGCTACCGAATGAAACTACAGTTAGAAGAATCTAGAATAAAGTAACCTTGTTCAAGATTGGATTTTACGTTACTCATTAGAATAAAAAGCAATCTCTAGAAAAATAAATGCAGTATCCATAATACCTGCTTCTTAAAAAAGTGAAGTTGTAAAATAACGTTTTTGCGTTATTCAATGGTATTTATTGCTACTTTACAGTGAAGAACATACTTATTTAGAACGTGTTTTAAAATTGGGAATTAGTATCAAGGAATGATTTGTATTTTCGTAGATATCATTTATGAACTAGAAAATACTATTATACTACGGAATATTATACAGAGTGTTTCTTCAAAGAACTGAGTATTAAAAAATTTAATTTTTTTCTGGTTTTCGCTTATTTTATGTTATATATATATATATATATATATATATATATATATATATTATGCTGTGATAAGGGGTTGCTTAAGGGTGCACGTTATAGTAAAGGTCGTTTGGGAAGGAATAATTAGAATAGGCAGCAGAAAACCACACTTATTTAAGGAAATAATTAAGAAATAGACATAGTTTGTAGATAGTAAGTAGTCAACACCATGTATATAGAGTAGAGATAGATTTTGGGCGACGCAGGTAAACATAGGAAGACGCATGGTTGGCGTAGGAATGAGAAGTACATGTATTAAAGTAGATAGTAAATATTAAATACCCTGTAGATAAAGTTTAGTTAATTTAGGTAAAACAAATAAGGATATTTTCAGTGGAAGCACGCGTAATAAATGATAAAGTGTAATTAGACACGCATTAAGAAGAACAGTTCCAGACAATTAAATTAATACGGATATAGAAATAGAGTTTCAGGTAGTTAATATAAATGCATACAAAGATCTAATCATTTGATAAGAGAAATGATTAAAAATTGCGTGAATCGCATGTAAACATGGAAATTTAAAATCGGGTTGCATCAGTTGTTTATAGAAAGGCAAGTAATCTATCAAAATACAGCATGTTGATAATAATAGACAGATGTGGGCAGGTGGTAATTATGAGGAATCGCAGAGCATTGCATCAGAAACTGATCAATATGTAATTATTTGATTGGTCAGAGACAAGCGACGAGTTCTAGACCAAACCCACGGATGGAGAGGGAGTTCGAGATTATATTAGCAAGCACCTTGATAGGAAAGTCAGTTTTGAACTCAATGAAGGCCGAAGTGCATTGCCATTAAACGTAATAAGTAGAAAAGTGAAAAATAATATGAGTGCTAATATGAAGATTATAATTACCGTTTAAACGTAAGTACGTTTTTAATGAATTTATTGTAAACTAAGACATAAAAATAATAGGGTTTCGAGGTCTGAGGGAAATAGACTAGGATTATGATGTTAAGAAAAAAATTACAGTAATACAATTTAAATGTCAAGGGGAGAAGAAGAATAATACAATCTTGAAGTACAGGGGTGAAACAAACTACAATTTTAAGTCTGGGGCAAGAATGATAAATGTGAAGAATTGAAATAAATTGGGTATATAATTTAATGGTGGTGATCCATAGTGTAATAATTTGAATAGAATCCAGAATTGGGGAAGATCATTTTTATTGGAAGCGTCGATGTGAAAAAGATAAAACCAGGTCAGATTTTCAGTTATAAGACACTTGTTTTTCTATATGATTTTTATTTTATTTTTAATATTGAATTTGCTAAATAAGAAATGCTTGTGAAAAGTCAACAAAAGAAGTTGCATACGTATTGAATGAGTAATAAGAAAACAGGTTTAGAATATTCTACATTTGTTGGTAAGGATCATAAATTTTCTTTGGTGACTTTGGGTTTTGAGTAAATGATTGTTAATAAATGAGATTTATAAAATTAACTGATTGAAAAGTGTATTTCGAATAATTTCAAAAGCTATATATAACATATTGGTTTCATTATATAAAATCTAAATTTACTGAATTTTATAATTGCAAATAAATGCTAGCCGAGGTCATAAGA
Source organism: Platerodrilus igneus (assembly GCA_036346225.1). Taxonomy (NCBI): domain Eukaryota; kingdom Metazoa; phylum Arthropoda; class Insecta; order Coleoptera; family Lycidae; genus Platerodrilus; species Platerodrilus igneus. The sequence goes on along the minus strand of JARFIW010000507.1, from coordinate 5,909,877 downwards.
TTTAAATAGTACAAAAGGCGGAGCCACCAGTTGAACAGGAAAGTGATAACTCGCCAGGCGGTAACGTATCGAATTTTGCCATTGGTAGATAGAGTTGTTTACAGATAAAGTCCAGTTGATAGCAATATTAAGAAAACAGCTGGAGGAGGAGATAATTAATCGTGAATATTAAAATGGTGGTCCAATAATTTAGAGTACGTAGAAAATAAATAATGCAGCTCAAAGTCGGGGCATGATAATTCTTCGAATAGTATAGCTATACAGATGGCAGCCCAACGAAGGGGCTTGAGTATCTAATAGCATATAGCAATATATATATATATATATATATATATATATATGCTTTTTAATATTTGTGTATAAACATTACGCGTTTCGGTATATTAAACCATGATCACATGTTTAATTCTACAAAAAATATAAAAATATTAAAACTTAAATAAATTATAATAAGTTAATATAAAAATTTTAAAAGAAAATTTAACAACTAATATTAGTTGTAGACCATTTACTTCAATGGTAATATGTGACTTATACACGATTTAAATTTTCTTTTAAAATTTTTAGATTAACTTATTATAATTTATTTATGTTTTAATATTTTTATATTTTTTGTAGACTTAAACATGTGATCATGGTTTAATATACCGAAACGCGTAATGTTTATATACAAATATTAAAAAGCATGTTTACATTTATGACCTACATCTCAAGAAATTAAAATTTTAAAGGTGGTCAAGAAACGTTTTACACACACACACACACACACACACACACACACACACACACACATACACACACACAGATATATATATGTATATATATATATATATATATATAAGCGCGTGTGTATATATACATGTATGTGTGTGTACACACAAACACACACACACACAACATATATATATATATTGCTGTGAATTGTTAGCTTAAAGCTGCCCAAACGTTGGAAGTTAATAGAGATGTTATGAATGCTAGCTTAAGCTGCCCAGACATTGGGTGTCAATAAAGATACTATGAAATTGGTACAAAAATGAAAGGAAGTGGATTATTACCCAAAGATACCCGTATCATGTTGCTAGCTCAGATGTAATGAAACAACGAAACTCCAACACAAAATTCTAATGACATAAAATATTTAGAAACAATCTCTCAAATTATAACACTCGCTACATTCACACATCTTTCTTAAACACAGATTACTTACATTTCAACCTTAAGGCCTACCAATGCAATCTTCAACTTAAGTTTGAAAACAATAATATTTCACAATTGCTAGTGATTACTATGGAGAACATATAATCTCCCTCAAACTTTCTTATGTATGTCACACAATGTGCAAATTATTAAAACTGAAAATTGAATAAAAACTTTTCCTCCGAAAAAAGTGTTAACTGATTAGATATCATTTTAGGAACCTGTTATGGTTAAACTTTATAGGAATTTGACCTCACAACAACACTACAGTAGCCATTTACACAAATAACATCTATACACTAAAATCTTATGCAACTTACCTACTTAAATTAATTATCGTACACAAATATCTTTCAAATCATTTAAACAAAGATATAATTGCGCTTTTGGCCATTAAATTATGCAGGGTCCCTAATTCTTCAAACCAAAGCGCTGATCAAATTTCCCTCTCCATTTTGTACCACAATAATTGTATCGGAAAATGATTTCTCAATTCTTCCGTTTATGTTTGCATTAATACGTTAATTAACTCCATAATCCTTCCCATTTAAATCGTTCGTATCTCAATAGATTTCATTTTTGTATGTTGAATTTTACTTCGTACGTTTAAAAAATTGTTTCGACCAATATTTTCGTCGAACATGACCTTGCATGCAACTTAAATTACAACTTTTGCTATTCGTAGTTACTAACAAAATGTACTTTACAAATAGATCGACTATTATGAATAACCGATCTTTAATTCCCCGTTTGCACTCTTCTACGGCTTTATATAATAAAATCTTCAATATGTTACAGATTCTAGAAGACTTCCACCATATTTTATTAGGTGTGACTCATCGTATGATGTAACTTCTTCGAAATACCGTTCAATTTATAGTTGCCATTGTAATTAATAAGATCCTAAAAATTTTACTTTCTTGTTTAAATGGTGTGGTTTACAAGGATGAATGATACTCATTCGTTATCGCTCTTGTTTTCATTTAAGAGGTCGTTAGACGTCTTATGTTACCTAATTTAGAGTCTTTATAGGTTTCGTCGCTTTCTACGGATTCACTAATTGGTATGTTTTCATTCATGTCGTGTTATAATAAAGATAATTAGCTGTCATTTAAGATTTATTGGTTCATTTGCACTCTGAGTTTTACGCTACCAGACTTACCTGAAAGTATTTAGAAAAGTAGTTCCTTAGAAAGAACGAAGCTTCTTTGCATCAAAACGCACAGTTCACGTTAGATACCTGCAATTGTGTGTCACTCAAGTTACAAATAACGCTCTTCAATAGGAATACTTGATATTAGAGTTAGTACTTTTTTTTAAAGCGAATAAATATTTACACATTACAACTCGTTTTACGCTCCTTTCGATCTGCATAAAATGTATTAAGAACGCGTTTTTCATAAATTTTACAATTACAAATCACGGGTGTTTCAATCAAGATATGATTTTGTATTTTCGCCGATTGGGTAATTATTTAGAACTTGTTTTAAAGATGGGATTCACTTATATACTAAAAAAATATATATTATAATAATAAGCTTATCGTATTATACAGGGTATTTCTTTACAGAATTTAAACATTTGAGGTGATTTTATTTACAGAATATGGTGCACAATGACCTTTTATGAGCTCCAAATCACATCAATATATATATATATATATATATATATATATATATATATATATATAGTGAATAAGATGAAATAATAACTTAAACTTTTATGCAAAGCCCAAATGATAACTTCAAATCGAGCAAGTAATTGAAAGATGGACAATATAAGGTCTTGGCCAGGACTTGGACCTGTATCCTGGTTTTGCCGGAACCATGCATTTACCAATTACGCCACCGAGACCGATGACACAATTGGGAAATTTACAAATTTAAATCGTGTACACAACTATACATAAACCTAACTTTCAATTACGTTTGGCATTTTTGTCAATCATATCTGACATTGTCAAGTTTTTGACTTATGTCAGATATAGGCAGAAGGGGAACCGAGCAGTATCCAGGCTGTAAGAATTTCAGGGAACAGTGTAGACTAGCTCAGAATAGAAATAAGTGAAGGTACGTGTCCAACCAGTTTCAAGACGAAAAACCTAATGACGAAAAAATAACTGCATTTAAATCTGATGATTATTATAAACAACTATAGGTGTTGGTTTTGAAATATTTTCAATTAATGTTGATTGTGCGAAAGGATATATTAGAAAATTATTGATTCGGAAAATATTCAAGTGTTGGGGAATCTTGGTAGCCGCAGGCTGCTTACCCCCTTCACATACCGTACATGTGAATTTCCAATGCTCCACCCGAAAGTACTACATTGGCCAGGAAGCGAGTTTTTTTTACCTGAAAAATTTTGAATTTTGCTAAACCCTTGTCCTTCCAAACAAGGTAGGGATCTTCAACGTGCGTGACAACACTCACACACGAGACCTCCATTTTACCTCTCATCCGAAAACCAGGCATATTTTTGTGAAAAATGCTTGCCTAACATTTTTCAAGCGGACCGTGTCGAGATTCGAACCAGGGACCTTGGGCTTAGTAGTTAAACGCATACAAACTACGTCATGGAGCCGATCCCCTTCACATGCCTTACATTTAGTATTCCAATGTTCCACCCGAAGGTACTAAATTGGTCAGGAAGCGAGTTTTTTTTTACCTGGAAAATTTGGAATTTTGCCGAACCCTTGCATTTCCTAGCAAGGTAGGAATCCTTAACGTGTGTGACAACACTCACACACGGGACCTCCATTTTACCTCTCATTCAAATGAGGGTGTATTTTGTGAAAAATCCTCGCCTAACATTTTTCAAGCGGACCGTGTCGGGATTCAAACCCGGGATCTTGGGCGTAGTAGTTACACACATACCACTACGCCACGGAGCCGCCTCCCTTTCACATACCGTTCATTTACATTTCCAATGCTCCACCCAAAGGTACTACATTGGCCAGGAGGCGAGTTTTTTGTTGCCTGGAAATTTAGAATTTTGCCGAACCCTTGCCGTTCCAGGCAAGGTCGGGATCTTTAACGTGCGTGACAACACTCACACACGGGACCTCCATTTAACCTCTCATCCGAACGAGGGCGTAATTTTTGTGAAAAATGCTCACCTGCCATTTTTCAGGCAGTCGGCCGTGTCGGGATTTGAACCCAGGACCTTGGGATCCGTAGTCTTACGCTTACTACATTGATCCACGGCGACGCCCCCTTCACATACCGTTGAATATCGTGGAAATAGGATATATATTTTTAAATAATAGAAGGGGAACCGAACTGCATCTAACAAGGAAGAGCAGCGGCTGTGTTCGAAGACAACAAACATAGAAACAAGGAGAAAATTGTTGATAGCATTTGTATACAGGGTTACTACTAATTCAATGTTCACCCTGGGGATCTTGAAAACTATAGAAGATACATGTTCAGTTAGATTAGGCATAAGCTGCACTATTTAGAGACCTTTTAGAATTTACAAAGAAAGTATGAATATTTTAAGTATTTTTCAGAATACAGGGTGAAAACTAAAATACTCCATTTTCTTTTATGTTTAATAACTTCGCTAATTTCCAACGGAACTTAGTAAAATTGGGTATGGGACTTTTCCACCGAAGTTCTTAAAAATTCTGGGTCTTCTTTGTATATCCACGTAGAAAATAATTGTTTAGAAGAATATTAGAAGAACAGACACAATCTGTGATACCCAGAACTAATCCTTTTCTATTGCGAACGCAATTAACAGAATTGTATGGTGTAATTTTAATCTCCCAATTAATTATTACACTAAGCAAAAGTATTGAGACCACCTCAAAACATTTCTAAGAATAACCTTATAAATGTTAATTTATTGAAAAGTAAAACCAGTACATCTGAAAGCGATCTTTATGAGCTACTAAGCAATTAAACTACATACTTAAAGCCGTCAACATTTCCAAAGAAGAAGAGATTTGCACTTGCCACGGCCACGCTCTTGTTAGTAGAATTTCCCTTTCTCGACTTCCTTAAGCAGTAGTGAAACTGATGTAATTCTCGCACGAGTAGCCCTGACCTGCTTATATTCACAATAGTTACGTATGTATATTAGACTTAGATGTAGTGCGTGTTATATACGCGTCTTGATCAATTAAATTCGCCAATTAACTCCATGGCTAAAGCGGAAAACCTGATCATTGCTTGATGTTTTACTCTTAAATTGATTATGCTACATATACATAGTATCTATAAAGTACCCGAACGACTTAATAACTTCAAAACCAACAAACATGGAAAGATTGTGTCGTACATACTGTTTCGTTTCAAAGAAGCTAACTAATTGGCAATGTAAGTCAATTTGACAATCTATTTCAAACTGTCCCCCTTCGAGAGACTACTGAACAGTTTCAAATGTAAACGTTCATCGAATGCTACTCATCTTTAAGCCATTTTGTAATCTAAATGTCAGTATCTTCGAAACGGTGGCAGAAAAGGTGTCAAACAAAATTCTAAATTGATCTCTTAAAAGGCTTGTTACTAGTAATTAACGGTACACTTTCAAAAATTGCTAGTATAACTGTTTGTAGATGACATAATGAAAGAATGGAGTCAAAAGTCTATAAGCGAATAATACAAGGAAGCGAATCGTAGAAAATTTTTTGATATTATGTCTATATAATTCGCAGACAAAACCTATTTCGGCGTGTTGTTTCCACTTTTGAAATTGGATCTTTATTAATAAGTCACAATATCAAGTTGATGTCATCAACCACATGACAAATAGCTTCAAATTAAGCAGTACTCAAATTCTGTAATTAGTGATTTCCAATTATATACACTAAAATGTTAAATCACATTAAGACATTAATCATGAGCCAATCAACACTGTTTTATGCGTAACAAGTGTATTAAACTAAATTCAATAGTAATATAACTAGGCGACATATACTCTACCCTTGACCAGAATAATACACTTAAACGTAAATACGGTATCTATACACAAAAAATTACTGGTAGTTACCCTGGAGCGTGCACTTTATTAAACCTGCAATAGGAACCTCTAGATTTAATTTGCATAAGCCTGGCACAATCTTAGAATTATTTAGAACAATTGAAATAAGTATATAGATCACCTGCTCGGAGGTATTAGTTTAGTTTGAATTCAAGCTTTTATTGAAGTACTAATAAAGTCGTGAAATAAATTAGTCTTTACACGGTGTCAAAATAAATAGCTTTATGTGATATAACTTATTGTAGTGATCGACAACAGTTATTGCTTCTATAGTTAAGTATTTCGGGTAGTAATTAAGAAGATATCATTATAACTTTAAAAAGTTAGTATTAATACTGTAGTGATTAGTTAGAATAAATTGTCCCGAGTACATTACAATTTCACTGTAGCATGAGTAGTTCAAAAGGCTTATGTTTCAGTTTGATAATAAAGAACTATTGTTATTGCAAAAGAGTTTGCGTTACAGTATTTACAGATAATATCAGCCTATTTTAGATTTAAAAAAAAGCTTAAGTTGATGTAATTTATACTAATATTACTAAATTCGATAGTCAGTCATAATATATTGCTAAAAAAATTCACCTTGCCTGGCTTCTCCATACCATTTGTTAATTTTTTTTAGATCCTACTTGAGTATAGCAAAACTTATGTCATGTATAAAAATAAACTCACACAAACTTATTTAACAATACCTGGAGTTTCACAAGAAAACAACTTGGGTCTACTATTGTTCACAATATTTATAAATCTCCAACCTGACATACTTCAAAACACTCAATGTCTCTATTTGTGAACGATTTAAAAATACTTAAAAATATAAAATCTGACGAACACTGCAAATTATTGAAAAATGACATGAATAATGATACAAAGCTAACTAATTAACGTAAATATAAATAAGTGTGAAAGAATCACCTTTATTTAAAAAAAAATTAGAGTACGTATTTTATAAAAAACGCCCTATAAAATGATGTAAAAATAAATCTTTCAGTACAAACTTTTGTTAATTAATACTAGATTTTCTCTAGCAGTAAAATCATAAAAGAGAACATGAATGAAGAACCCTAAAAATAATCGTGCATTACTTAAACTATTTTAACAAACACACGTCTACCTACAATTTTTCTAAAATTGATAAAAATGAACTAGTTTCAGACACCTTATAATAATTATGAACACTGTAAACTTGCACTAATTTTTATTATTTATTGCATCGTTTTTAAATACCTTCGTTTTTCAGCATAATAACAGGAATAATCTCCTTTAAAACTACACTCATCTTATTTATAACTTAACATCCAGATTGAGAATCAAAATATGGTTCAGCAAATTCTCTATCCCAGAAAGTATTAATCCTGTTAAAATTCATGTAGCTTTGCTCGAATAATAGTAGCCTCTATTCACAAAATACCTGATTGGTTTAGCACACTCAACAATGCGAAAATCGACTTTATTGACCTAAGGTAGTATCCGACTATTCCAAACTACTACATGTCCAAACGTTTCTTCATAAATAGAATATTTACTTTGTTTATCACTGAAAATGTAAATTTTATTGAATGGAATATTAAATTATTAAATAAAAGTACGTACCCATATGCATGTACCAATTTAGAGTAATCTAAATACAGCTTTCAAAAAAATTAACGTTTCTTTCTTTTTAAACGTTTCACTTGATAATGAACCAATAATACCAATAAAATTCAAATAATATAAAAAGTAGTTCTATAGATCGAGTGTTTTCAAGAAAGTTCAAGGTTTTATTCTGAATTATTATTAGTGAAAATTATGCACTAAGTGACCAAAATGGCGCTTTATCTCTCAGCAATATATATATATATATATATATATATTAATGTGATAAGGAGTTTATATAAAAGCCAATAAATCACCATATACTATAAATAATACCACCCCACAGCCGAGAAAAATTAAATTTTCAAACATGTAACTTCTACTGTATAATATTCCATTAGGCTTATTATTTTACAGCATTTCCAAGTGTATAAGTAAAACCCACGTTTTTAATTGAAACATGTTCTAAATAATTACGCAATCGGCGAAAATACAAACTCATTACTTTAGTGAAACACCCGTGCCTTCCAATACTAAATATCATTTAAAATAAAGTTTTTTAATACGTTTATGCAGACCGTAAAACGAGTTCTAAAATACGTCCTCTTAAGAAAGTACTAAAATAAAACGCAGATCATAAGATAACACGTTTTAATGTCCATAATTATAATCGGAAGCGATAACCAGCTATCACGAATACATATTTTTCATTCATTAATAAGAGGCAATAAGACTTCTACGATCACAATAAATTAAACTGAAAGCTAATTAAGGTAAGAAGCACATGTAAAATGAATGAAATTACAGTTAATTATTACATCATCCTGATGAGTCATATCACCTATAGAAGTATAAAATTTCAAGAATTAATGACGCAAAAAGGTGGTAGATAGTTAGGAGCACATATTCATTCACTAATAGGTGGTGAAGCATAACGAAGTGCTTGTTTATAAAGACATTTCGTTCACAGTTACTTAATCGATGAAGTTACAAACTGTCTGCTCCAATAAAAGTTATAATTTAAATTGTTCCGTAAGGTCACTCGATATTTTAATATTTATTAAAAACAAAGTGTTTTCTGATACTTATGAAATAAACTTCGACATAAAAATTTATTTAAAATAAGTGGAAATATAAAATGAAACAATGGATATTCCGAAACAGTCATGGATAAAATTATTCTAAATGAAAGTAATCTGGGGATGGAGAGTATATTCAAAAACATGTTTAACGAAGACATGAACATCTGCCGCATTTGATGTTCTAAACGGAAGTATAGCTTTATTTAGAATCTTTTAAAAGACATTTCGTGATATAATTAGTTTAAGTAGATTAAGTTTGCATAAGATTTTTGCGTATAGATATTTTTGTGTAAATAAACATTGTAATGTGGTTTTGAACTCAAATTCTGAGAAAATTTGACCATTATAACAGATTGCTAAACTGGTATCTGATCAATTAACGTTTTCTTCGGAAGTAAAAGTTTTCTTTTTTCAATTATCCATAACTAATTTTAATAATCTGTGTATAGTGTGACATACATAAGAAAGATTGAGGACATTATATGCTAATCAGTAGTAGTTGTGAAATGTTATTATTTTTCAGACTTAAGTTGTAAAACTGCATAGGTAGGCTTTAAGATTGATATGTAAGTAATCTGTTTGAACAATGTGTGTTAAAGAAAGGTGTTCGTAAATGTAGCAACTGTTATAATTTGAACGATTGTTTCTAAATATTTCATGAATTAGAATTTTTGTGTTAGAGTTTCGTAGTTTCATTACATTTAACCTAGAATTCACAGCAATATATATATATATAATATATATATATATATATATATATATATATATATATATATTGCTGTGATATGCCCTATTTTAGGATTATCGAGCCCCTACGATGAGAGCCATTTTTATTGCTGTGATATTCCTTTTATTGCTGTGCTATTCGTCCCATTTGATATGAAATGTTAAATTAGGATTTTACCCCGACTAGCTTACTGAATAAATCTAGAACACACAATATAATAATTGATAATATTTACAATACTCAAAATTTTTCTTTTTGTACAAGATATCTACATATACCAGATTTATGCTTTTCTGAAAGCTAGCAAAAATATCTTTTAATTACATTCAGGAACCTTCGAACGTTCCAAGACACCTTCCTCTGTTTTCATATTTTTTAAGTGACCTTTTTGATGACTCTTACAAATATTTACAAATATTAAATTGAAAACAGTCTTTCAATAATATAGTGTATTAAAAATTGCTAACCTGGAATGGGTTCTAGAGTTGCATCCTAGTCTATGATCTGCATCCCCCTGCTGTGTTCGCTTTGCTTATTGGTATTTTTGTTTGCGTTAAGACATCAACAAAATGCCGTCCCCATATACGAATCGTCTCCCATAAATCGCTTCCAATTAAAGTCGTACCAAATTAAAGTACGTCCAAAATTAAAGTATCGCCTCCAATTAAAATACGTCCCAAATTAAAGTACATCCAAAATTAAACGTCCCAAATTAGAATATGGCCAAAATTAGAATATGTCCAAATTAAAATATGTCCAAGTTAAAACGTCCCAAGTCAGAATGTGTCCAAATTAGAATATGTCCAAATTAAAACGCCCTGTTTTGTTAATATTAGAAATGAATTTAATTAAGTTGTTTAACTTACGTCTATCTATAGATCGGCTTATATTTCGTTGCACAATAATTCTCGCACTTTTAAATCTCATTTGTTTAATTTTTACTTCACTAGTTACGTGAGTTTTTAACACCTTCGAGCATAGTTGTTGCTCAGTTAAATATAGACTAAAATGTGGTTCAGTTTCTATCGTATATATAAGCCATTCCTCCAATTGTCTTCATTGGCGTGTTTACAATCAAGGCTGGTACTTTTGCTTATCTGGCAGAACTCGGAATTTTTACAAATTACCTAGTTTAAATCTTCGACGAATTCTCTGTTCATCACGTTCGCATTCAGCATATTGCAGTATTATCCTAGGATTTCCAACTTTTGACTTTTCATTAACACACGTATTTGATGTTTGTTAATTTATCATATAATTGAACCGCCTGGTGTTTAATCGTTTGCCACAGAATGTTGGTTTTCTGAACAAATGTGTTCTTCTCTAGTCACGTAACGATTTTCTAATAATGAATTATTTAAGATGCGTTTACGTTGATACTATTGACGCAATTGTTAAATATTTGCAATGCCAATTTATCTATGTTTCACGGTAATTTAATTTTGATGCAATTTGTTGCGTTTTAAAATCTTATCTTTATTTGTAAACTATACTTAGACATATTTATGTTTTCATGCATTTAATTCCGTATATTTTATATACAGTGTCCTCTTAATTGACATTATGTAGAATGACCGATTTACTCTTATAATTTTTGGAATTATTTAATTTTCTTAAAAGTTAAAGTTGCTTACATTTATCCTACGACCCCTGTGACTTAATCTACCCTTAAACTATCCTATTATCATAGCAATATATATATATATATATATATATATATATATATATATATAAGCCGGATCTCCACCGTGCCGACTGTTACTAATTCTGCGATGTCAGGTAAAACGACACGAAGGCACAAACTGTGTAGGTAATGCTATACTGTGTGTGTGTGCATGCGTGTGCGTGTGTGTGTACGTGTGTGTATGTGTGTGTATGTGTGTGTGTATGTATATGTTTATATATATATATATATATATATATATAAATTTAAGTAATTGCACAAGGCAAATTGATTTTCAAATTTTATAAATGTTATACGAGTTAATAACTTGAAATAATAACTTAGACTTTTATACAAAGCCTAAATGATCATTTCAAGTCGAGCCAGTAATTGATAGATAGAAAATATAAAGTCTCGGAACAGGATTCAAACCTGTAACCTTCGACTTGTTTGTACGTCAATGGGCTACTAGCGGGACTGGTGAGTTCAATTGAAAAAATAGACAAACCTAAATCGTGTGCGCCACCATACATCAACCTTACTTTCAACTAGGTTTGGCATTTTTGTCATACCTGACAGTGCCAAGTTCAAAAAATATGAACATAAATACCATATTTTTCGTTTTGTTTTGTGTTTTTGTATTCTTATATAATAACATTAATTGTGATATTGTCTGAGGCGTTCACGACCGGAGTCATTATAAATAATTATGGTTCCGAGTTGGAACCGTGTCTTTTTATAAACTAAGGTAGATGTTTCGCCCACTTTTGTAAGAGGCTTCATCAGGACAAGGAAGTGAATAATAAAAATATTAAAGTTAAGAATAATAATGAAGTAAGAATGATAATATTAAATAGACAAGTTAAAGTGTAAAGAGTATGTAAGGTTACTTCTGAATTAGCAGACTCACCAGCCCATTTAAGCCAAAAGGTATCTTGTGGCAAAGTAACTTAATCTTTAAAATCTACCTTCTGTTCAATCTTTCTGTTTATTACAAAATCTACACCTCCTAACTACTGTAGAAAATATCCAATAGCACCCTGGCCTAAAGTCTTTTTCATTTTTTCTACGGAACCTCACTTATAAATACAATATATGAGGATATCATAAAGTAAGGGATATACTTTAACGATGCACATAATTTTAAAATTTAAGCTATTAGCGAGAAATAAATGTGGAATCTAGTGCTCGACTATTTGGATTTTTATATATACGTGGAAACGATACGAATGATCATGACAACCTATAACATAACTGTTAAACAGCATCACCACAATTTAATAAATTGTTCTCAGACTAACTCAGATGTGAACGTAAATTCAAACGATTTTAACTTAACCACATGAATCTGCCAACAAGAGTTGTTTTGGAATAATATTGTTTAAGGGTACGGTAAAAACTACAGTATTAGATTATAAAGACTAGGATTGAGAGCAAGCTCCTGTCAAATAAAAGCTGTTATGTACAGTTTTTGGCCTTTAGAATATCTATAGGTAATTCACAGAAAATTGAGTGAATTGCTTAGCTACAAATTCCGTGCTGGAAAAATACTGAAAACCTCGATCGTACGAACAAAAAGTGTTGTTCTTCCGTCGACTATCTCAGTGGGACGGGTGGGTAAGCATTTGACGAGGGTTTCATAATGCTATCGGGTATGAAATGTTGTCTTAATCGGGAAATACCTTGGACGCCACCTAATCTCGCAGGGATACCAGGGAAAAGCCCTAGAATGAATAACAAAGGAGGATGCCAAAATCCTGAGATCAGGAGAATGACTTTGGCTAAAAATATACCTGAAAATTCATTAAAACAAAAATTTTCTTAAATCTAAAACAAATCTAAACACTTAGATCTACTTATAACTATTAACTGCAAAGAAAATATCTGAAAGTAAATGTTAATTAATTAAGACCTGAAATATTCAATCGCGCTTTTTTTTTTAAATCACAACACAATTTATTACGGGAAAATCTGTAACTATACAGTTTACAATACTGGAAAACAAAAGATACACACTATTTACGTCATGTAATATAATATTTTTAAATCTATAGTACACGAGTTTTTATCACAGTTATACCGTAAAATCTTAATCAAATATTAAAAGTTCAGTATGTCGTAATTATACAAACTAACACCAATCTAAACACAGACGCACTTGTAAGTACGTTGAATTTATACATTTTATGATTAGGTACTAATCTTCGCACCAGCATAGTTTTAGCCATTCGTTTATGGCATTAAAGGTTGCCCCCTACTTCCTCTCAAATATCTTGTCGACCTCGTCCGCTACAACATGAAACTTCCAACCTAATGGTTTACTCTCTCTACGGACCCAGTAGTGTCCCAAAAAGAAAGTGGCCCACTTTGCATGGAATTATCCGAACTTGATTAGGCTACCCTGCCTTGTTCGCCTACCTCCACTTAATGCAATTAACCTACCAAAGCCCCATGTTTAGAATTTGGATGTTGGACACGAAGTCTTGTCTTGAAGAACGGAATTGTTCTTTTAAAACAACACGAGGCATTCTCGGCAAACTTCGGACGGATGAAACAAAGTTGGATGTCTTTCATGTTGCTTTCTCTATCTAAGCTTTATATATTTAAACTTACATATTTCGAGTTTTACATAAATCTGAATCAGCACAAAACTATATATGACCTACTTTTGTTCTTAAGATAATGAAATCATCGGTGCCAGTATATATTTTCTATACAAAACAAATCAGGCTATATTAATTACCAGGATGATATCACCTCAAACCTTTTTAAAAACTTACACATGAATTTTATAACCTCCGACTATGGATCGAATATGATGCAAAATAATTCTCTCTTAAATTAGAATTTATAGAAGCCTAAAACTTATACAGGGTGGCATTGGTTTTGTCATTAAATTGAAGAGGTGATAGAGATTGATGGGCTAAACAAAAAAACCTATAAGGCATTTTACTCTTGGATCGATTATTAAAAAACCGACCTAATTCATAAGTCAATTTAAGTAAAAGTTTTATGATTGGTGTTTTGTTACATGTTTTTAAGAATAACTTACATATGCTAGTGTTATCCTAAATCATATCACGCACTTGGATTGACAACCGCCTCTACGAAATTTAGTAAACTATACAAAATATCTTTAATTACCTAAAACCTAGTAAAGTTACAACACTAAGTTTAAGTCTATTACCAAAGCATGTAATTGAACTGCATCGTTCATTGAAAAAGTACAATCAAGTTAAGCTGCTTAATTGCTAGACCGTCAAAACTACGGGGTCAGAAACCTAATACAGTCGACCACTTCAGCATAATGAAATTTTATTCTTGGTTGTGATTATCATCAGAATTTCCGTACATTTTAAAAAATTTTTAAACTGATTTTAGTAGCAGCTAAAGTGCATCGGGTTATTTCGTTTTACCGCTCATAGACATCGTATTTCACTAATTTATATTTGCATACTGTCACACCTTTGTTGGTCGACCCTAAAGGATGATGTTATTCCGTACCTGTATTTGATTCGTGACAACTAAAACAGTTTGGACACTTTTGTTTGTTTGTACGTTTGCAGCTTAACCATTCGTTTTAGGTCACAGGTTAATTAACAATTTTTGTTTGTTTCATCGGTCTCTATGCTCACTTTAAATTAATGACATAAAACTAATGCTACCCTGTGTGTCATAAAGGGAATAACTTAATCTTATTGGCGGACTGTACTTATACAGAAACTATTAAAATGAAATGTGATTGTAATTATTTATAAAGGAATGTCACAAAAAGTATTCCAATTTTATTAGCAAATTTAAAGAAACGGGATTTATAAATAGCCTTACGAAATTTGGGAGACCGATGATGAATGATGTCCAAGTTTAAGAACTTCTTCATAAAAATCGTGATTTTTATATAGGAGCATCCCAGTACATTTTAAAGAAATGTTAATTGCTGTTTTCAAGATCATTTTATAACCAGATAGTTTGAAAATCCATAGCGGCCAAAATCGCCCTGATATTAATCCAGCGAATTACTGATTGTAGGATTATTTAAAAGGTTTGGTGTTAATTAATTACCCGACCGCAGTACTGGAGGAATTAAAAAAGTATTAAGGAACAAATTGATGCAATTCAACCAGAATGCTAAATAGTGCTGTACATAATTTGGAAGAAAGGTTGATAATTTTCTAACAACAAAATGGAGGCTATATTGAACATTTGTGGTAACCAGAACCAAACTCCATTGTTTCCATTTTAATTCTTTCGCTTTTTGTTATTAACTTAATTAATTAAAAAATATAAAAAGTTGAAGTATATCTCTTAATTTATGAAAAGATAGTAATCTCTCCTTTTAAAACTCCTTTTAGAACTTCTAATCAACCACTTTGCTTAAACTCTTAAAATTCCATATTCCGATTCTTAAAATGTTAGAATTTTATTCACATTTCTTCCCGCCTGAATAGTCCCCACTCAAAGCTACGAACGGGAAACGAGTTTACGTCAGAAATATTTCACTACCCTAATTTTTAATAATTCGTAAGCTACTCGTTCTTGTGATATCCAAAACGAATTTATTTCACTGCAGTGATTTTCCGTTGCAGTCTGTATTGTTACGTATTGTGACGCGTATCAAATTCCTCTTGCTATTTAACTTTTGTATATAGCTTTCAGTTTAACTTTTAAGTTTAAATTAAGCGCCGTTTTCTAAACATTTACGTGATTTCCTGTTGGAAACTGTGCGGTTGGCTGTTAACGGTCGCCTAATGTTCGTCAGCCAAAGAGAAAGGAGTGTTTGGTGTTAGTGGGAGTTTCATAAAGTTCCCAGAAGGTTCCGGTAGTGACTGGGCACTCTTTACCGGTACCTCGAAGTGGCGTCGCCGTGGATCAATGTAGTAAGCGTAAGACTACGGATCCCAAGGTCCTGGGTTCAAATCCCAACACGGCCGACTGCCTTGAAAAATGACAGGTGAGCATTTTTCACAAAAATTACGCCCTGGTTCGGATGAGAGGTTAAATGGAGGTCCCGTGTGTGAGTGTTGTCACGCACGTTAAAGATCCCTACCTTGCCTGGAACGGCAAGGGTTCGGCAAAATTCTAAATTTCTAGGTAACAAAAAACTCGCCTCCTGGCCAATGTAGTACCTTCTGGTGGAGCATTGGAAATATAAATGCACGGTACCTCGAAGTGAAGATGTGTAGAAGCAACCCTTCCCTAACCCCCCTTTCTTTTTCCTTTTTCCGTTTAAGTATCTTGTATCTGAGTTTCTTCTGCAGCAGAATTGGACAACCGCGGACACCTAACATCAACCTGAGAGGGCGTGAGAAATCTGGTTATTGTAAAGTAGACGTTACTTTGTGTTTAAATATCTGTTTTTATATGTTATGATTTATGGCGTCTACTGTTAAAATTTAACGGTGTCTCATGCTATCGACCAAACTAGGGTTTATCCGTCTTCAGAGACGATTTATCTCCTCTAAGGAGTGCTTAAATCCCTTATTTGCTCCTTCGCTCTTTACTCTCGATGAAGGTGCAATCCCTAAGTATGAAATCTTTCACAAGCTAACTACAGTGTTACAATACTGGACCCGAGTCAAATCATTTAAGGTGGGATATGTTGTAACAGGATAAATTCCTGATACAAATAACGCTAAGCAACCCAATGTACTCTGCTCGCATATCTATTTTATATATGATTTAAATTAAACCCGGTTCACTCTGTCGGTGAATCTATTGTGGTTATAATCTAAAGGTATGCGTTGCGGAACGAACCAATAATAGAAGGGGGCCGGGATTGGCTATTTGATGCCCCTCGATTCCACCGGATCCCGAACATTTCCTTTTCGAATTAAACTATTAAGCAAGATGGTTGACTGCAAGCACATGATTGCAAACCTTTTGAATGGAAAAGTGTGCGACGCAAATAATAGTTGTTAATCGGATTGATTTTTTATGCAGGCTGGGGTGAGTAATCTGAGTATGTTAATTAAATATTTGCTAGAGCGTCTACAAATTTTTAGCTACAATTATTACTCCAATTACGACTTGATTATTTAATCACGGAACTATAATAAAAGGATTGATCGAACCGTATGTAAAATTACACGCAGGATCTCTAGCAAGAAGACGATCTCTGCAAATATCAAGAATTATTATTGTACTCAATATGTAACAACTGTAAATGACTTGAAGAAACTGATGTTCTTTCACACCTATGGTTAAACCCACGGAGTTCGGCGAATCTCTACGTATCTAGGAAGACAGTTTTAGCTGCAGCGGTTCTACCACAGTTCAGGACGTCTGTAATTTTGGCTGAATTTCATAAGCAGTCAGGTTTATGAACTTCCTCAGCGGGGCCTCCAAGGATCCAGTTAAGTGACGTATGTGTGGCCGCCAGATGTTTGTTTTCGTTGAGACGTAAACTGCAGGTATTTATTGATAACGTTAATCTAGTTCAAGGACGTTGCAGTAGTGTCAAGTTCATTTTTTTAGTCCTCGAGGTTATTCATAATTGTAGTTTAACCTGAAAATTTTTTTAGTAAACTAATCTTTTAGTAGTCATTTTAAATAATTAACATTTAATGCTCATACCTTTGTTTCTTTATTATTAAACATAATTACATATTCTAACCCTAATTGAACACAATCAATTAAAATTTTAATAATAAGTAGATTCTGTTTAGATCTTACATTTGCTGAGAATTCTAGCATGATTGCAGTGTTATTTAAAGTCAAACCCATGCACATCTGGAATTGAAATTTATTAATACATAAGTACACCGTGTTTTGGTACAGAGCTCCTTACTATCACCGGTTATAATTTTGTAACATTTAACTGCTACTGCTTGCTCAAACAATCCTTTCATGTAAATATTTTGTATATAACAATTGTAAATATTTTCCCTTTAGAGAATCATAAATTTTTTTCTACATATATATAAAAATTTGACGATGATTTAATATAGCTTGGTTCACCGACACCAATCGTTTTATTTAGTAGACTGATTGACACTTTAATAAACAAAATTATAACCAATTATTCAGTATTGCTAAGCAAAACAGGTCGAACCAACCCTGAAGATATTGTAGTAGTATCTCATGTTCTCTGAAGTTTTTAATACTGGTGCGAGTGATCTAGCTGAAGCCAGATTCAGTTGGCTCTCACCAGTACTTTGTTAGCTTGCATCGTAGAGTGTTACGGGGACAAAGTCATAAGCGACGCACTCCGTCCCCTTCTTTTTTTTATGTCCTATAAGCAAAGCTACAATGTGTAGAGTTAAATGCGGTGTGAATAGATTTTGAGGGTTAAACAAAAATCTCACTTGACGAAAAATTTGTAATAATTACGTAAGTACTTGGTTATTTAGTACTGGTTTCAAAAAATGTCAAATTGAAGTCTAACTGTATAACTAAATTATAATTTAAAAAAAATGTTTTACTTGTACACATCTTTGAAACTCAGTTCTATTTTATAAAAAGGAATTTTTATCATTTCAATAGGTGTCGTAACTTTAGATTGCGGAATTTGCAAACTTTTATTGGCAACTTGCTTCGGGCTTTATTGCCATAAGTTAACCACATTAACCAATTATTGAAAAAGTCTGTCAACAATTATTAATCCAAGAAATTGAAATTCCCAGTATACGTTTCTAACAAACTCCACATTTCAAATAACACCCACATTTCCAATCCAAAGAATGCAGCCACTCTTAAAAATTTTTTTCGTGTATATTTGTAACTAAATACCGCTGTGTAAGCGTGTGACCTAATCCACCCCACAGATACAAGTGCAAGGGATGTTTTTGAAAGAACAAGAAGAAACTTCCCGGCACATGGTTTTAGTTAAGACTTCATAATGCCATCCATTATACCCTTCATTAACTAAGGGTGGTATCATCACATGTTCTACACACATCACGCATACGTTTAATGGCAAATTACATAAAAAGGCAATATTTCATATCTAAGGGTACATAAAACCTGTCAAAAATCAAATTTAGGGCGCTACTGTTCTTGTCAACGTGTTAAAAATTTTATCGCAGCTTTAAGTGTCAGACTTTCAGTTTGTTTTAGGATAAATTTAGTCGTGCTCTGCTTGTAAAATCTTAATTTTATTGAGATGGTATTTGTAGATGTATTTTTATGAGCATTCGGGAAACGTATGTTCAAGAGGAAATCCTTTAAGACCCTTTGATTACTCTGTCTTAACAATATTTTCAACGCCATTAATGTTTTATTGCAAAAAGGCGTGTGTTTGAGCACTAACTGATGTAGAACTAGAACAGGAAATTTCTTACAGTACAAATTTAATTGCCTCTTTAGTAGGAACTGATGTGTGTTCAAATGAATTTATACAGGGTATTTTTTAAGTATATAAAGGGTGTTTCAATACGAATGATACGATTTGAATTGTACGTCATCTTTGTTGCCATTGATAGAGGGCTCATTCCATAACTGTCATCTACAAACCAAGCGCAATGAAGGTGGGACATTTACGATTGAACAACGCGTAATGTGTGTACAAATTTATTATGAAAATAATAGGTTATTTGCAGTTGTATAAGGAAAATACGTACAAATTTAAGAAGACGTCAAGCATCTAAAGAAAGAACAGCTCGTCAATGAATTAAAGATTAAATGAAAACCGGTTTATAAATATAGAAACACCAATTCGTATTGGTCGTGGTATGTCAGATAAAAATATTGATACAGCACGCGAAAGTGTAAACCATTATCCAAAAACATTAATTCGGGGTCGTTCATAAAAGTTGAACATCTCAACAGCCACCACTCATCGAATTTTAAAGAAAGAGCCCAGCCCGTACCTGATGCCATAAAGAATTCAATTGACACAACAAATAAAGGAAACGTACCATTTAAGACCCTGTACATTTGTAAACTAAGTGTTAGACAACAAACAAAGCGATGTCAATGTTTACAAGAAAATCATGTTTAGCAATAAAACGCATTTTCATGTTTCGATAAGTCAACTAGTAAAATTGCCGCATATGAGGTGCAGAAAATCCAAATGCAATCAGGCCCGGCGACAGGGGGGTGGGGGTACGTGTACAGCCGTAGCGTGCCCTGGACGATAGGGCGGCCCGTGTAATGCGTACCCCTTACATGTAATACCTCTATAATAAAAGATAGCATTTGTTTTAAAACTGTAATAGATTTTTATTACGAAATGTTGTCACAAAGTAGGTAGGTTGATGACGTCCATCTCTTTATCTGCGATGCTACTCCGAAAGCAACACATCGGTCACACGCGGAAATTAAGCACTGGAACACCGAATGGATTACGAAGACATCTATTAAACGCTCTCGTAACAAAGGGCATCTAGTCGTCCCCTCCCACCCCCAACCCCGCACTTGGAAAGTTAATAAGTAGAAAATGGCACAAAAATTAGGTAAATCATACAAAGAGAAAAGGAAAACAGAAGATGGGAAACGAAAGTATCATGTAAACCGAAAAGGAAAGCAGATGAGGCTACGTTGCAAATACAAGGAAAAAGAGAACTGCAATGTGCATCGATATCAGAAAGAGACAGAAGAAATAACTTTGATGAGTATTGAACACTTGAGCGGGAAACTAAAATATTGTATGCATAATTTCTTACAAAAAAAATCTGTGACAGTTCTCAATCTAGGCATACCTTACAACAGAAAATTAAGCGCCAAGGCGCGTTTCAACTTTAAATACTTTATAATACCCGTTTAGACGAAACTGAGTTTTTTACCGTTCATGATAATGGTGTCGCAAAAATGGTCAATTCTTACGTATAGTTACATTTTATACGGGTGGAAATGGTGATTAAGATGTAAAAACCACTTCTTGTAGTCTTCAATTGTTGAGAACGCCTTGTCATTGGCGTACCTGGATCAATAGCGACACTTTCTTGAACTGCGTGCAAATTCGCGGTTGATTTTGTAGTATAAGAGCGTCCTCAATTCTTTTGGTTTGCTCATTTTCCTTGATTATTTTCACAATCGCACTGCAACTTGGTGCTTTATGATGGTCAAGTTTCCATACTGCCTCTGCGAAGCTATGCTTCGTTCCAGTTTTTACAAACCTAACTTTTAGCTACCATATGTCAAATGCAGATGTTCAATCTTTGACAGAATGTTTTGATATTTAAAATGATATATATATATATATATATATATATATATATATGAGTCACTTGCCAATAATTCCTTTTTACTTTGTATTAATTTAAGACTCATTAAACCTACTTTTCTTATATATATATATATATATATATGTATATATATATATATATATATATATATATATATATTACTGTATAATTACTCCTGAAATATCGTGCCCCGCTGAATAAGATGAAATAATAACTTAGACTTTTATGCAAATTCCAAATCATCATTTCAAATCGAGCTAGTAATTGAAAGATGAAAAGTCTAAGTTATTATTTCATCTTATTCATTGTAATACGATAGTATTTATCAACTTACCTTGTGTAATTAACTACCTAAAATATTATATATATATATATATATATGTATATATATATATATATATATATATATTGTCGTGAAAATTATAGGTTAAGAAGGGTATATAGATCTAGATAATAAATTTTTAACAACTGAGTATATAGGAAATAGGAACAATTTATTTACGCGCCAAATTAATCAGTTTAGATAGTGAAAACGAAAGGATAATAAGATATTTTTGTATTTCTAAATTGGAATGTAAAATTGCATAATGGGTAGAAGCTTAAGAGTACATGGAAATCCAAGGATACGCATAATTAGTTTTAATATTTTAAATCAAGCGCATCGGATAAGAAACGGAGCTTTTGAATATAGAAAATCAATAATTTAAACGCATATTTCCATTTAACTAAACTAAACGTTCGTTATACGAATCCTAAGAAACTCTAAAACTCGGAATTATAATTCCAAACCGACAGTTTGCTTCAAAGAAACACCTGATAGCTACAATGTCAAGTTCAAAGAACTGAAATATACGTTGGGACAGAATTCTGTAGAATTGTTTGTAACGGTCGATACGACAAGCTGCTAAAATGACAAATGCTTTGAAGACAAAGTGAAATGAATTATCAATAATGTAAAACAGACAGAGAACACGTATAATAAAACGTTGGTTAAGATACTCGTCGAAAGTACGCAGTAGATTTGGAGGCCAACCACAATATCGATTTTCTGTAGCTTGAGTGGGATTCTAAAAGAGACAGTAAATATGGGTGAAACGAAGAAAGGTAGCTAGGAGTTAGACGTTAAAGACGGGGGAAAGCAATATAATTGGTAAAAGGCTAAAAGTTTTGAGAAGCTCGCGTCGGTTAGACGTTGTTGAACGAATTTCAATGTAAAAGCACAGTAAACTTGGAATTTTCAGACGTAGAAGTTCGTTACGTTCAAAATTTGGAGAATCGGTATAGAAAAATAAGCATTTCGATGGAAAGAGGGTCCGTGAGGGGTGTTCAAAAGCATATAAATACACTGGGAGAGGTATTAAAGCTCTCTATTATATCTCTAATATATCTTACTTACTTGCTATTACGTGCTCTTACTTTGTACTGATTCTCGCTTATAATACACAATCCTATTTAAAAGTGTGTAAAACGCTGTGAGTAACGTACCGGTAATGTATTAAAAGTGTGATTTGCACAAGTGGGTGCTGGTGTATAGAAGGTACTGTTACTACACGCTACGATCTAATGATAGGATGGTACTTGGGTAAGCGAGTTGAGAAGTTTGAAACCAGTATATGTGAAGTGTAGTGGTTATGGAAGGTTAAGTTTGGTTCAGACAATTATCCGGGTAGAAATACTAAAGGCGGTGGCAGAGATTTGGATAGCGAGTGGAAATGAGTTGGATCCAGCTATAATAACGAAGTGTATGGACACAACAACGAGGGTTTTGGAACACATCGTCAGAGGTAACAATGGAAGAAACTTACTCCAGGTAAAGAAAATTAATTTCTTGCTTTTGCTTGAACATTTGTGCGGATGTTTTGTGCTAGAGTGTTTTGACTTATTGGAGGTGTATTTGATTACCATAAAACATCATTTGAAAGGGTATGTGTAAAGAACAATTGATATTGATTATTTAAAATGTTTATTAATGACATAAAAATGTTGCTGTAAGGAGTAAACTGGTTTTTAGCTTTATTTTAAACAAAAATGCGATGTTTAAAAGCATTTAGAGTAACTGGGTTATACAGAGCTCAACATAGACCAGAATAAAAATCAATTTAGGGTTGCACGACGGGCCCATCTACTCGTCTAAAATAAAATTGTGGAAATAAATAGCAATCATGAAATTTTAAAAGATTTAAGGATTGAGATGGTTAACATTTTATAAAACTGTATATACAAATGTGTAAATATTTTCTTACTAATGGAAACTTTTTAATATGTGTAAATAAAAAGGTTGTATGTCTTGTTGCATTATTTGAGTGGTAATTTCATTAGACTGTATATGTGAGAAAGAATGAACTTAGGATGGTAGGTATCCAAGAAGAAGCAGATTTTAGAGCTAGCCGAGGTGTGCAGAAATAAGGAGGCGGTCCAAAGATATTGTAAGAATTTTTTTATTAAATTTTCAGAAAATTTTTATGACGGCCCTACGAAGGCGAGAATTGGTTTAGAGAGATCCACAGCAACTTTTATGGCAGCCCAATAACCGTGGGATTCGAAGGCGATTCCGATTGTTCTAGAGATTCACAGCAATATATATATATATATATATATATATATATATATATAGAGAGAGAGAGAGAGAGAGAGAGAAGAATAATCCACATTTGGAATGCAAATGCATGTTTATTAATATATATTAACAGTTATAAAATGAAATGAAAACCTAACCTTTTATGTAAAGTTGAATTGACATTTCAAATCGAACTGGTAATTGAAAACCGCTAAAAGAACAGCTACAGCAGGATTTGAACCTGCGACCATTGATTTGCCGGATCAACGCTCTAACCAACTGAGCTATGCAGCTGATTGGCTAGACTGTGTTAATTTATACTACCGAAGCTTGTTTTCTTTTCGATTTTCAATAACGTCTTGCATTTAAGGAAATTGATTCTAGTTGTGTACATAATTCATGTACTAATAACTTGATCATCCCATTTTTGCTGCGTTCGGATAATACAAAGATGTAAGTATATTATTATTAATAGCGAGGAAGAATAATCCACATTTGGAATGCAAATACATGTTTATTAATATATATTAACAGTTACAAGATGAAATGCATTTGCATTCCAAATGTGGATTATTCTTCCTCGCTATTAATAATAATATACTTACATCTTTGTATTATCCGAACGCAGCAAAAATGGGATGATCAAGTTATTAGTACATGAATTATGTACACAACTAGAATCAATTTCCTTAAATGCAAGACGTTATTGAAAATCGAAAAGAAAACAAGCTTCGGTAGTATAAATTAACACAGTCTAGCCAATCAGCTGCATAGCTCAGTTGGTTAGAGCGTTGATCCGGCAAATCAATGGTCGCAGGTTCAAATCCTGCTGTAGCTGTTCTTTTAGCGGTTTTCAATTACCAGTTCAATTTGAAATGTCAATTCAACTTTACATAAAAGGTTGGGTTTTCATTTCATCTTATAACACAGAGATTATAAACTTACAAACTTGAGGTTAATTGAGAACTAGCATAACAAACATAATAAAAATCTTAGAAAAACTTGTAAAACTAACAAAATTAAAAGTTTTTAAAGGTAAATTATAAACATTAAACTTGTATATACATCAATTTCATGTCATAAATTTTGATGCAAAAATTTTTTTTTGTTTCATAGGATATAAGATGACTAATTTATTTGATGAAAGAGTATCGAGTGCATACGCATGTGTGGGTGTGCATGTATAGGGTGTTTCAAATTGCGCGTTTTTTTTAAACAATAAATAAGACACATAATTTGCATTCATTTTCAAAAACTTTTTATTGGTAATCGAAGTATCACTATTGACATTTATATGCAAAAAATAATATCTGCCAAACGGCCTCCTCTTGCAGCTCCACAGACGTCCACTCTTTTGTTACAATTTTCAATGACATTTTGACATAATTGAGGCTCTATCTCAGAAATAACACCAATAATTTCATCTTTCAAAGCAGGAATCGATTGTGGATTGTTTTTATAAACCTGACTTTTCACATAACCCCAAAGAAAATAGTCTAATGGAGTCAAATCACACAATCTTGGTGGCCGATTAACATCACAGTTTCGTGAGATTACACGTCCAGGAAATTTTTCTCTCAATAAAGCAATTCTTTCTTGTGCAGAGTGAGATGTAGCGCCATCCTGTTGAAACCAAATATCCTCTAGATCGATATTCATTAATTCAGGTCACAAAAATTCGGTTATCATCCGACGATATCGATCACCATTGACAGATACTGCTTCACCAGCAGCATTTTCAACGAAGTAAGGTCCAATTACACCACCTGACCATAATGCACACCAAACAGTAACTCGTTTAGTATGCACAGGTTTCTCATGAATAATTCGTGGATTTTCCCCACCCCAGATACGACAATTTTGTTTATTAACATAGCCACCAAGTTCAAAATGTGCTTCATGGGAAAACATGATTTTTTGAGAAAAATCAGCCTATTGTTCATTGATGAAATTGACAAATGACCGACGTTTTAGATGATCTAATGGCTTTAGTGCCTGTATTATTTGAACCTTATATGCCTTCAGAGTTAAATCCTTCTGCAAAATACGCGATGTTGTTGATCCACTAAACAGAAACTCCCCATCGAGCATCCATGGCCCACGAATGCTTAAATGCTTAATGTAATTTGTATATCGAAAGTAAACTAGTGTACATGCTCTCGTTTGAAACTGTTATTGAGGCATTTGCTCAGAATAAGATTACAAGTAAGATTTTTTTATTTTTAAAAAATTGATTAAAAGTACTTGTTTTGTAACTGTTATAAAGAATAATTGAGAGTGAAGCACAATCTCACTCTTAGTGGCTTTAATTAATTTAATTATTTAATTTTTTACCAAGTGTCGTGTTTATTTCTTTATGTTTGACGCAATAATTTTTCATTTTTTATTAATATTTGAAAGTACTTGTTTTGTGATACTGCTAAATCCGGGACTGTAGAGACTACACTGAAGATTAAAAATCGCCAAATGTGTGCCAATTGAATAACCACACCCCCCTCTACACATTGTAAGCCATACCAGACAATCAAAGGACTTAAGTGGATCATAGATTTCCACAGTGGAAATGAAGAATGAAAATGCTCAATTTCAAGAAATTTATTTGTGAAGATCCCTCTGAAGAATCTCAAAATATTCCAGAACGTGAAACAGTTCTATATGATTCCAATACATTGCCAGATAAATTGTACCATTGTTTGTGCAGACTTTTGTCAATAAGGCCAAAAGTTGAAAGGTAGAGAAATCCAAAACGCACCAAAACATGTTTAGAGTTAAGACAGGCAAACAGGTTTTCGTGAAAATAATCATAGCATCTGAAGTTTCCAATAAGTAGCTGAATAAGGTTAGGAAAATGATGTAGAAATAGATTAAAAAAGTATTTTGTATATCAAAATAACAGAACAACCAAAGATTTAACCAATAATTCAGCTATTAAACTAAAACAGTTCGATTTAGCAGAGCGTATATCAATTTTGAACAATAATGACCCAGAAATCACCTTTCATGTTATTATATCAAAGTAAGTATTTATGTAAAAACAGTAGTAAAGTCCGTTTTTAGACTTGGAGTCATAAAAAGTAAGAGCTATTGTAATGCCATTATTCTATTGTCTACTGCCTCATTGACTTCTCTTATTTTATAATTCTACCTTTTTATACTTATGTTTCAGTTCTATATTGCACTGATTATATGGTCTTAAAGTAGATAAATGCCATAATTATAGAACGCTGACAACTATTAACAATTACATTAGTGACTTTGTCATTCATGTATTGCAAATAGAATGTGCCCAACAATCGTTCAGTGTTGATAGATTAAATTGCTTAATTTACCCCACGTCCTCCTGCACGATGCGAAAACTCCCTTTCTAATTGTAGAATAGTTGCGTATTCTTTTATAAACTAGTAAGTACAACCATATTACTCATAAATGCCGACTATACATATTATGAATTTGATTCGCTATTAACCTAATTAAAATGTTATTGCACTTTTATTAAAACTAGACACTTTGTAATGCAATAATTATGTTTCTGATCTAAACTTAACAATTCTCTTCACAAGCTCTCTCTGAATTTTACCTAAATTGTCCTTGATCTTACAGTTAGGTTTGTTACATGAAATAACAGTGTATGATCCCTTAAAATAACTGTCGAAATTTAACCAAATCTCCATTGCTAACAGCACTAACTCTCCAACCCTTATGACGCCGACGGTTTTATTTCTATCGTACTGTATATTTGTGCCCCCTTTTAGCTTACTTTATGTATCGTTCCACTCATTTCGCTGTGACTTGTAATCTGTACTTTAATTCTTTACCATAATTTTCGATGTTGTCTACCCCTCTGTTAATACTGAGAGAAATGTAACGAGTAAAATAATTGTGAACTTAATTAAATTTTGATTTACACTGAAGGGGCGGGGATTTCGTAACGATATATGGATGCGTCCGCTAACCGCAGTGGTACGGGAGTGGGTTACTATTGGAAAATTATAAAAGAAAATAAAGAAATACAAAAATAATAAAGAAAAAGGCTGAAAAACAAAAACTCCATGTTACATTAGCACTTACCCTGAAAGGTTATTCTTTGTCAAAATCGAAGGGTGCCAAACTGTCGGTCATAGCAATTCCTTTTAAATATAATATTATTACATCGAAGACGATTATTTCGCATAAATCTTCCTTGCTTTGGTAACCTAAACTTTATAACCTTTTACCGTGCTTTTCTTAAAATTACCTTTAAAAACACATTCATTTTGTTATAATTGAAGAAACTTCTCAAAATAAAACGCTTCTTCCAAATACGATTCCCTCACTGAGGTAGCTGGATATCCTTTACAATTAGCTAACTTTACCTAGTTCCTAAATGAATTCAAGTAAAAATTCAACCTAAACTGAAACTCTATTATCCTAAAATAATAGCAATAAAAATACAAATTTACTTTCCTAAAAAACAATTTCTTAACCTCAAATCTGCCCAGGTATTGCTAAAGTAAATCCTAAAGAAAAAACATTAAATTACGCAGTATCACTAAACAAAGCCCAAAAAAAACATTAAAATACATCCAACAATAATAACTCATTTCAAACTTTTTCCGTTTCCCATATGAATCATGTGACATTATAAATCCCAATTTGGTTGGCAATTCATTTTAAAACACACAGAAAACAACTTTTTCGTTCTACTCTTTCATCACCCCTTCCAAAAATACTAAGTTTCTATACTTTAACTAACTTAAAGTTCGCCAATAACGTGGGTATTTAAAATTAATATACATTCTTTTCGTCCAACCAAACAATTACTTTCACTTTAATCGCCTATTACATAAATAATAACAAATAGACATTTTAGTTCATAAATGCGTAATTACAAATTCTTAAACATAAAACTCAATCTACTCACTGCCTAATTCGAGGGTATCCAAAAATACCAACGTTTCTTCTTGAAACCATTAAATTATGCATCCACAGAAAACTCCCTTGCTCTAAACAAACCACAAAGTTCCAATTTAATGAAGGTAAGACTCGCCAGGTCCTAACACCTTTGTTGCCAAACGGTTATCACGACATTATATCAGTGCGCCGCGCGTTTGTGAAATTACCCTGCATCTGCAGCCGTATTTTACTTTTACATGTCGATCGACGCCTACTTCCTTTTGGAAATACAATAAAATTTTTCTTGAAACTTTTGTACTTTCAACCTCTCTTTTAAACTAACATTATACCAATCCCGCTGTCTCATTCGCCTTTCTCTATTCTCTATTCTCTTTACATTTTGACATTGGTTGATTCTTCATTTCCCATCGGATGTCTCGTTCCAGTACTATTTCCTCACTTTTTATTTTGTTCTCAGCCCGGGGATTTTTTGTCATTGTACAGAGTTGTTATTCAGTTTATGAACTGAAACCCGAGAAAGTACGAGTTATCATGTAATTTACTTAGGGTTACATTTGTGTTTCTTTGTCTGCAGCAATATCGATGAATACATTGTAATGCATTGAATGAAAAGAATAAATCATCTGCAATTTAATGTGTGAATTTCCCTTAGCGTCTTGGTCTCTACATTGTATTAATGTATGTCTGTGGTTTGTTTGTTTGCAACTATGTAATGTATTTTATTATCAGAATATTTAATAGAAACAAAATTTGAAATATGATGTTTAATTAAGAATAAATATTTATGAAATCTATTATACCAGGCACGTCGGTATATTTTATCCAATTAAAATTGAATTTTCTTCCTTTCCTATCTAGTTTATTGTTAGCGTAACGCAACGCGTTACAGGTATGTGAATTGTCTTCTCAAAAACAAGTTCAAGCGGTGTATATCCATGTGACGTGCGGTGTGGTATTGTAACAAAAACTATAATATTGAGTCCATTTATCCAAATCAGTTTTGGATTTATTCACGTGTGATCGTAGAGATTCGTTTTTAAAAAAGATTTTGATGCAAATGCTATCGGTAACAAATCTTCGCAAAATATATTTCCACATGCGTTTTCTGATGCATCGTAAAAACAGTATAAATTCTTGGTTGAATACTGGGAATTTTAATATTGAGATCGTTAAATCGTGTATTTGAGGTTGGTTAATGCATGGGCACATTCTTCGCGCCAAATAATATGTGCGTTTTTCGAATGAGTTTATTTAATAGTATAGTTATTTGAGCAAAATTAGAAATGAATTAACAATAAGAATTCAGAAAGCTACAAATATTTTGATTTCTTTTGCGTTTTTTGGTGACGGGAATTTTTGATTGTCATACTTTAGTATGTCAAGCATAACTCCTTGATTTGTTATTTGGTGCGCTATAAAAGTTACACTTGTTTTGAAAACATACAGTTACCAGAGTTCAATTTTTACTTTTTGCATGTCTCAAAAACTTCCTGTATGCACCCTTAATTCATTCAACACTATCAACATAGATGGCTTCTAGAATTGCTGCTGAATAGATTTTTTTCTTACTAAAAACACCGAAGAGTTTATTGATAGCGTCCTTCTACAAATAGTCAATATTAGTAATATCCTAGAAATGCTCAACTTAAAAAAACAAAAACTATATATGGACACAGTATCGACGGCATTTATATCAAACCACAACGCATTTTATATTCTTCTAAAATCTACCTGAATATACTCGTGTTTTTGCTTCTGTTTTTATACTATTTCTTTTTAAATACACCCTTGTAGTTGTCAATCATCGCTATGTTTGCTTAATGGTTTTGTCGCTTTCATTCTGCCACGGGAAACACCATTACACAATTTTTACACAATATAAAACGATACTGGTGTATATTATTAATTAATTAATTTTAACCATACACTGCAAACTACTATTGCAAATTTTCCTAAATATACCACTATTTACTTTGGCATAATATTCCTTTCTCCTATGTAGTATGTACACTGACCGTCACTAAATGAGTTCAAATAAAAACTAAAATTTGAGATTTCTGGGTATTTTTAGAAAAAAACTTGAACTTCATAACTGGGGTATCCTGTATAAAGTTGATAAACAAACACTGAAAATTAGATTCCGAAAATATATCGACTTGATTTTCAACAATATTTACTTTGACCTCTTTATTGGCAGAATTTTTATATAACTCTTCGAAATTGATACAAATATCCTAAATTAACACATCCATTTTTTGCATAAAGCTTAGGTCATCTGCAATTCACCAGCTTTGACATAGCCAACAAATGATTTAAGGAAATTAACCTTGAAATGTTTAAATAAATCAATATATTGGTGGAACACGTCTTGCAAACATCTATTAATTCCAATCATTTAAACTGAATTGGTTCGTTCATCAGTTTATATAAAATACAGTAAAATATATCCTACCTTTTTCAACCTTTGGAATGAGAGGCGCATCCTCTGGTCGATTGTTGTAACCTGTTAGTTGTGATGTTTGTCCACTTGGCGCTGCTAATTTTTCTGCAAGTAATGGATTTGCTGCCGCAATGGTAAACTTTAAATTCGAACGCCTTTCAAGTAACGCGCTCTTTTGTGTGGTGGTTAAAGTTGTAATAGATGGTTCAGAACACGAATTCGTTATACTGTTGTTATTTTCTTCTTGCTGTAATATATTATACAATTAGTAATGGGGCTAATTGGAAATGAAAATATAAAGTATGTGGGTTGCCTGGTTACAGAGAATAATGCAAGAGTCATTTAATATTCACTAATATAATAAATAATTATATTCATATTTTGTATTTTATTATAGAAATGAATAAAAATGATTTCATATAAATTTGTCAAAATATAACTCAGGCATGTAGTATTAGCATAGAATTTGTAGTTTGTGGCAGGAATTTAACGAAAAATCTAATAGTTGGAACAAAGAATACGTTTTTGCTTGAATTCACTTTAGTGCCCACTATTCAAATATTCAAAACTTCAAATTTGTACTACAAAAAAAATGGTTTTAAACAATTAGGGTAATTTCAAATGATAACTGGCCACTACCAGTTCTCGGACAGTAGGCCTAAGCAGCAAAGCCTTGTAATATATTTATCGAAAGTAATACCACAAGAGCTTTGCTTAGTCATATATTTTTTTAGTTTGTAGGAACACTTAGTTTCTATGGAAATTTAATGAAAAGATTTGCTTCGACAAAATCACGAGAGCGAAGCTCGTGTTTTTGTCCAAGCAAATCTTTGAATCAAACTGCCTAATAAAATCAAGTGTAAGTTTACAAACTAAAGAACAATCCTGCTAAAAATCGAAACTATGGTGATATTTTTTGAGAAAATTCCACGACAAAGGTTTAATTCAACTAGTAAAATTTAATGAATATTATCATTTATGCCCATTCTGAACGGACCTGCACCTTGACGACGTTCTAAAATACTAGAACAGGTAGAATGACTTGCGCGTTTCCATGAGCTAAAGAGCCGAACCATAGGTTTAACCAAATTAGTGGGGTCTTTAGTGAGGAACCAGACTAAGACAGGTCCCCGAAAGAAGGCAGCAGCTTTTTCGGTACTTAGAGTGGCAGAGGCCATAAGGGCCAGTATGACATTCTAAGACACACTACTGCGATGTGGAAGGCAACGGAAAACCACCACATTACCACCCAAGTACACTGCGTACAGAAATTATCAGTAAACATGATGGCATCCTCTGGGGTAAAAATTTCCGGAGGTAAAATAGTCCCCCATTCGGATCTTCGAGAGGGGACTACTTCGGGGATGTGATCCGAAAGTACAGAAAAAGATTTGTGAACATTCTGCGAGTCGGAGTGTGGAATGTCAGAAGTATGAAACAAGTAGGTATGCTAGAGAACCTGAAACTCGAAATGGATAGGTTAGCACTAGACATAGTAGGAATCAGCAAAGTCCACTGGCCAGAGGGGGGGGGGGGATTTTCGGAGTGGAGATTTTAGGGTAATTCATAGATCAGAAGAAGGAAATTCGGGTGTGGGGATAGTTATGCGAAAAAAATAGGACGACGTGTAGAAAACTATTTACAAAAGAACAAAAGAGTACTCATAGTTAGATTTGAATCTAAACAAGCAAATACAGTAATATAACAAGTACACATGCCCACCTCTAGCTACAGTGAGGAAGAAGCAGAAGCGATCTGCAAAGATATCAAAGACATACTAAGATACGTACAAGGACATGAAAATTTAATAATTACGGGGAATTTTAATTCAGTGGTAGGTGAGGGTAGGGAAGGAGCGATAGTAGGTTTATTTGGTTTAGGCACCAGAAATGACAGGGGAAATAAGCTAGTAGAATTTTGCGACAAGGACAACTTAACCATCACAAATACATTATTTCAACATCATGCTAGAAGATGATACACAAGGAAGATACCAGGAGATATAGGACGATATCAAATAGATTACATTCTTGTTAGACAACGGTTTAGAAATCAAGTAAAAGACTGTAGAAGCTACCCGGAAGCAGATATAGACACTGACCACAACATCGTAATTATGAAGGCCGCACTTAAATTTAAAAATCTGAAAAAGATGAATGCAAAAAGGCACTTTGACTTTGAGAAGCTAAAAGATAAAGATATCCATGAAATATTTGAAAAAAGTCAAATGAATTGCTGAAAGATATCAGGAAAATTTCTGATACTACGGAAGTAGAAACAGAATGGAATAACATTAAATCCAGTCTAGATATGACGGCTAAAGATATTCTGGAGTATACACAAAAAGAAAATGAGAAACCATGGATAACGAAGGATATCCTGAATTTAATAGAAAAAAGGCGAAAATACAAAAATAGATCAGACGAAACAGGAAAACAGAGACACAAAGCCATAAAATGGGAAATTATTCGCAAATGCAGGAAAGCTAATGAACAATGGATTGATGAAAAGTACAAAGAGATACAAATTCTAAGATGGAAATAGGAAAAACAGACGAAACATACAAATTAATTAGAAGGAATTTTAGGGATATAAAACCATATAGCAAAAATATAAGGGACGCGGAAGGAAACGTCATTATAGAAAATATAGAGAAAGTAGCTAGATGACAAGAATATATGGAGAATTTATATTCAAGGAGAGGAACTAACAGTACTAGAACAGAAATCAGACATTGAAAATGATGACCTGGGATATCCTATACTTAGAGATGAGTTTGAATTAGCATTATAGAGTCTGAAAAATGGTAAGGCACCAGGTACATATAAGGTGCAAGCAGAAACTCTAAAAGCTGCTGGACAAGCAGTAACAGAACGTCTCTTCCGACTTGTAAGTTATATGTATGAGACAGGTGAGATACCCAAAGATTTCAAACGTAACATCATAGTAACTATACAAAAAAAAGAGGCACGGATAGATGTGAAAATTTTCGAACAATAAGTTTGACAGCACACGTTTCAAATATATTAACTAGAATTGTACAAAGACGAATGGAAAACCGAGCTGAAGAAATACTGGGGGAAGATCAATTTGGGTTTAGGCTCAACAGGGGAACACGAGAGGCTATTATTTTAGCTCTGTGGGTGATAATGGAGAAAACAATAGAGAAGGGGGAAAGCGTATATATAGGGTTTGTAGATCTGGAAAAAGCATTCGACAATGGAAAATGGAAAAAATGTTCGAAATACTCAAAAAGATTGGAATGAGTTTTAAGCAAACGGCGGTAATAGAATTAGAGCAAGAAAATAGAGAAGTAAATATTAGGAAAGGGGTGAGGCAGGGATGTGCCTTATCCCCATTAATTTTTAACTTGTACATAAAAGAGGCAATGAATACTGTCAAATGCAGGAAGACATTTGGAATTAATATTCAGCGACAAAAAATTGAAATGCTTAGATTTGCAGATAATATAGCGGTATTAGCATCTAGCAAAGAAGACTTAGAAGCAGCTCTTAATGAAATGGAAACAGTTCTAACGGAGAGATATGGTATGAAAATTAACAAAAATAAAACTAAAGTTATGTAAAAGAGGCGAAAATAAATCGAAAACAATGAATACAAATAGGTAACGAGAAATTACAAGAGGTTAAGGATTTCTGCTACATAGGAGGTCAAATAATACAATATGGGAAAAGCACAAAAGATATAAAACAAAGATTAGCACAAGGTCGTGCTACATTTAACAAGAAAAGGCAACTACTGTGCTCAAAAACCACAAACATAGAAAAAAGGAAAAGATTGCTTAAAATATATGTGTGGAGCACAGCACTGTATAGCTGTGAAGCCTGGGCAGTAGGAGAAGCAGGTAAGAAAAAAGTAGAAGCTTTTGAAATGTGGTGCTACAGACATATGACGAAGATATCATGGACAGACAAAGTTAAGAACAAAGAGGTACTAGACATGGTAGGGGAATAAAGAAGTATGTGGAAAACAGTAAAAAATAGGAGAGATAGAATGATAGGCCACATACTAAGGCATGAGGGAATAGTGCGGAATATATTAGAAGCAGAGATAGGAAAAAAGAGAAGTAGAGGTAGACCTAGGTTAGACTACTGCACACAGATAGTGAAAGATGTAGGCTGAGAGAATTTCAGGAAATGTGTAGGCTAGCTCAGAATAGAAATCAGTGGAGGTACGCTTCCAACCAGTCGCAAGATGGAAAAACGAATGACAAAAATAATAACTGTACTTAAACATGGTGATTTCTATAAACAACTACAGATATTGGTTTTGCAATACTCTCAACTTATGTTAATTGTGCGAAAGGATTTACAAGAAAACTATTAATACGGCAAATGTTTAAGTAGTTATGGCCGAAAACCAGTAAATTAGACACCAGTTAATTAATTAAATAATTATCACAATAGGGGATACATACGGAAAATAATCTAATTTATGGGTTATAGGAAATGGATTATAGGTTACTCTCAACAAGATGCACAAGAGTTGCTACGATATTTGTTAGAAGCTATTCATGAAGGTGTCAATCGGGTTATTACCAAACCTATACTATTTTCTTCAGCAATAGATAAAAAATCGAATGACTGATTTAACTTCCGAATCCTAAAATCATTTTTTAAGAATGGGCATTCTCATTTAGTAGATACTTTTGTGGGGCAACTGAAATCGACATTACACTGTACACGTTGTGGGCCATTGCTCTGTAACTTTTGAGCAATTTTGGGACTTATTACTCCCTATACCTCTACATACTGAACAGATAAGATTCCAACATTGTTTGGATTACCTCACTAAAGAAG
Source organism: Platerodrilus igneus (assembly GCA_036346225.1). NCBI lineage: Eukaryota > Metazoa > Arthropoda > Insecta > Coleoptera > Lycidae > Platerodrilus > Platerodrilus igneus. The sequence continues at coordinate 5,873,813 of JARFIW010000507.1, read as the reverse complement.
AAACTTAAGACGGTGATGAAAAATCAACATGTTCAAAATGCATGCAAAAAAGAATATGTAAAAGTCACTAACAACACACAAATTTCCGAAAATCATTGTACATTTAAAACGTTTCTCAACCACTAAAAAATCTGCAGTAAAACCTTCGACATTCATAAATCCCCATTGGAGGACACCTAAACTTAAGAGATTATGCAGCTGAAGGCAACTTTGATACCGCCAAAGACGATATGGATAATTACCATTACAACTTGTATGATATATTAAATCACAATGGAACTACATTTGGTGGCCATTATACCACATACTTTCGACACCCATATTCACTTATATGGCACGAATATAATAATTCCAAGGTATGCAGAATATCTTCAACTACAGTAGTAAATACTGAAGTTCTATTTTACAAAATGTATAGAGAATGGAATAGCTTAAAAATAATTATAAATTGTAAATATTATAAGTACTTTGTTTTGTATAAAACTGAATTGTTAAAAAATTACAATAAAATCCAAACATTTAAAGGATTAACTATGTATGATTTCAGTTATAATTTTATTCTTTAGAAGAATGCATAAAAGAAACACCTGAAGTTAAAAAATATTATCACAAAACGTCACTAGATGGCCGAGAACAGGACGATTCACCCTATATAAACATCGAACAAAAACATCAATTAAGAGTGGTCATGATGGTTGAGATTCGTGAATTTATTTATTTAGTACATTGTTCTGACCGAAGCCTAAATGAATAGAAATATGTATGCTATAAATTATATACAAAAACTACAAGAATATGTATCTGTGAAGAAGACTATGTTAGGTGTACGACTTAAATATTACATGTTGCAGCGGAACACGAGTACCGCGGTAAATGTTTATTTTAGTATGTATCTCATTATAAGAACTGCACATACTAAAAAGCGGCGAGTATTTAAGCCAGTTCATTCTAGGAGTCGGAAGGTAAAAAAAGCATGGAAACTTAGATGCAACCATTGGCATATTAAATTTAAATTGCACATCTCTTTTATGATGCGACATTTAATGCTGTCAATGAGCACGTTGAAAGAGTCAGCAAGAGATAATGTCAACATGTAATAAGCTTTTGAAAACTGTTTTTCTGAGAAAGCAATATGAGGAAATCCAATACGTGAGTAAAATTCTTCGAACTCAAAGGTAAGGTACTTCAAGGAACTACCTTGAGCTGCTTCTATGTAATGTTATGCACTTTATGGTGCGACTGCATATTACAGAATAGGCCTAACGTATGACTTGTAAAGTAATGTTAGAGTATGCTTAGTAGAGAAGTCATGGCAGTTTCTTGTAACAAAACGAAGCATCATATAGACCCATGCACCATCTGAGTTATACGTTCCACAAATGACAGTTTAGGGTCAAATAGCATCCCCAAATCTCAGATCAGAGGTGGTCTAGAAAGAGCATCGCCTCTTATCGTGTAGTCATATCTAATTACCAAATGAACTAATGTGAAAGACATAACAAAGCATTTACTTACATTTATCCTGGCACCGTAAAATAAGATTATCCAGGTTTAGTTGTAGCATTTGGCAGTCATCAACACTTGATGTTCTGGCATATAATTTAAGATTGTCAGCATAAAAAAGGGCAGTGTATACTAGGATCCACTATATATATATATATATATATATATATATATATATATATATATATATACACATCAAATAAGAGAGGTTCCAGAAAGGAACCTTGCGCACTCCAGATGTAACAGACATCAGCTCGAATGAGCACAAATTGTTGTCAATCGGCACAATAAGGTGCAGGTAAAGTGCAAACCTTCCGAAAGAGAGAGACCACCATTCGAAAACTTACTTGTCAGTAGATGATGATCTATTGTATCAAATGCCTTTGTCATATCTACGTATAACACATCACGCTGTATTTTGTCATCTAACGATTGGACAATAAATTGAATAATGCAAAGCAGGTTAGTAGTTGTTGAGCACAATCCATGTAGACTTTCGGCTATTTCATCTATTGATTTAGTTGTAAATAACAGTTTCAAAGACTTTACTGAAGTTGTTAATTATACTTTATCGGACTATAATTACCGATTCTAGACATCTCCAGACATAAACAGAGCAGACTTTTGAAATTTGCCATTTTTTAGGATAAACACCAGTGTACAGATAAATTAAAAATTTTAGTCAAGGGTTTGACATCGATGAAACGGCAATTCCTTATCAGGAAAGATGGAATTTGGTCAGTACCTGCGGTTTGTTTACCTTTAAAGCTATCCAATGCTTTCAGCACTTCATCTTCAGAGAAGGAATCAATAGCTGGTAGCGTTTGTTCTCTCCTAGAAGAATTATTTAGGCAACTAAGATAAATATCAGGTTGTATATAAGAACTTGCAAACTGATTGACAAAGGCATCAGCAGTAATTTTATTATTAGATGCATTTGATTGTGTATGATTAATAAATACAGTATAGCAGTGGGAGACATTTTTGAAGACAGACATTTCTAGAAATTACTTGAATTTGAAGCTATATTACTTTCTATGTGTTCTAAGTAGGTGGCATGTGTGTCAATTTCATGTCTTTTTTATTCTAGAATGAAGTGATTTAAATTGCAATAAAATCAATTCAGCAGATGGGTTTTGTTTATGCTTCTTTCACCGTTTTCCCTGCAATTTGATGTTACGAAAAATGTACCCGTTAAATGCATAAATCATACACCAAGGAGGAATTTTCTATTAAATGCTTGTATTTGCAATAGTATGCTTTGAATAATTTATTTTCCCAAAAATATTGTTGTTCATGTATCGCCACTGTAAGAGTTTTATGAAATAGTGAACATTCACTTTAATTCATAATTCCTAATTCGGCGTTGGTATTTAAGATTGATTTCTTTGTGTAAAATCTCTAGAAGTAAAGTGTTGTATGGTTTATTAAAAAGTTCATAATTCCTTTAGATCCTATTGTTTTGTCAAGAATTGTAGTACTGTTACAAAATTATTTAGAATACCAAAAACTGATAAGATTTTTTGTGTGTCCAATATAGAAAACGCATGTTCCAATCATTTTTCAGTAAGTTGTTGTCGAGCCAAATAGGTAGAGTGACATAAGAGATTGGAAAAGTTACACGAGAGTTTGTCACGCATTTAAAAAATTTAAATATTGTTGTAGTTCTCTTATTGTAGATTATTTGTGGCTGCACAAAAAAATTTGTACCTGCTACACTCGGAAAGAATCTTTACAGGATTCGCATGCTTTCAAAGCTCCAGCTATGGCGTCGCCCTAAAAACTGCTGCTTGCTCTGTAAAGTACCACTTTACGAGCTTGACACGTAAATAACTGTTGAGTAGTTGACGATAAATTTTATAAATGTTAGTATTGTGGATATGGTTGGAGCTAGCAGTACCGCAATTTTGTTTATTTTTGTAAACGAATATTATGAGTTTTAAAAATAAATAGTGAAGGTTTGCAATATACGTCTCTTGCTGATATACATATAATGAAAATTACCCGTTTTTGCAGTGTAAATATTACCTGCGTTTCATATATAGAGGTGTGTCCCCAAGAAGGGATACCATAATATAACCTTGACGCATGCATAACAATAAACTTATAGAGTGCATCCTGCAGATAAATCTTTTGAATTAGTACTACATGCATAACATGCAGAGAACAGTTTACTTGTTATGATAGGATGTGCTTCGATCATGTCAAGCATTGTTCGATAATTAATCCTAAGAATTTAGTTTAACTAAATTTCAGTTCTGAAGATACTTGTAAAATGAATTTCTAGAATACCAAAACAGACAAAATGGCTTGGGTGTTTCAGTAAACTAAAGAGCCAAATTTAACCAAATTAGTGGGGTCTTTAGTGAGAAACCAGACTAATTCAGGTTCTTAAAAGAGGGCAGCTACTTTTTCGGAGATACTTAGAGTGGCAGAAACTATAGGGGCTCGGTAGGGCATTCTAAGACACATTACTCGATATGGTAGGCAACAGGAAACCACCACATTACCTCTCAAATAAACAGCATATTAAAAACGTTTTTAAAAACGATGGCATCCTCTGGGGCAAAAGATTCCCGAATTAAAATAGTCTCCCATTCTTATCTACAGGAAGGGACTACTTCGAAAGATGTCATCGGTAAGTTCAATAAGAAGAAAATAAGAACTGGGAACATTTTGCGTGTTGGGTCGTGGAATGTCAGTAGCATGAAACAAGTACGTAAAGCTTGAAATTTTGAAAATTGAAATGGATAGGTTAGCCTTAGACATAGTAGGGATTAGTGAAGTGTGATGGCCAGAGACGGAGAATTTTTGTAGTGGAAACTTTAGGGAGAATTATGCTGAAAGAGATAGGACATTTTGTAGAAAACTACTTACAAAGGAATGAAAAAGTACTTATGGTTAGAATCTAAACTGGTAAGTATGGTAATAATATAAGTTTACACACCCACCTCTAGCAATGTATGAGGAAGAGGTAGAAGCAATTTACAAAGATATCCTACACTTGGTTTTAAAATGCTTCACCTGAACGTCCTACATTGACCAGGAAGTGAGTTTTTTACTTGGAAATTTTGCCGAACCCTTGCTATTCCTAGCAAGGTAGGGATCTTTAACATGTATGACAATACTCACACACGGGACCTACATTTTACCTCTCATCCTAACAAGAGCGTATTTTTGTGAAAAATGCTCGCCTAATGTTTTTTAAATGGTTCATGTCGGCATTTGAACCTGGGACTTTGAGATCAGCAAACATGTCTATTAGTTGAACCCGTTTCTACAAAGATATGGGTAACATACTAAGATTCATAAAAGGGCATGAACATTTAATAATTACGGGAGATTTTAATATAGTGGTAGGTGAGTAAATGGAAAGAGTGGTAGTAGTACGTTTATTTGGTTTAGGAATGAAAAACAATAAGGTAAGTAGGCTGATAGAATTTTGCAAAAAAAAACAATTTAACCATCACAAATACATTATTCCAACATCATGCTAGAAAACTATATACGTGGAAGATACCAAAAGGCATAGGAAGATTTCAAATAGATTACAATCTTGTTAGACAAAGGACCAGAACAATAAATGGGAAATTATTTGCAAATGCAGGAAAGTTTAAGAACAATGGATTAAGGAAAAGTACAAAGAGTACAAGTTAAGATGGAAATAATAAAGATAGATGAAGCATACATACTAATTAGAACGAATTTTTGGGATATAAAGCCATATAGCAAAACTATAAGGGACGTGGGAGGAGACTACTTTATGGAAAATATAGATAAAGTGGATAGATGGCAAGATACATAGGGAATTTATATGCTGAACAGAAACTAGAAGCACTAGAACAGGAAACAGACATTGAAATAGATGAAGGGATATCCTATATTTAGGGACGAGTTTGAACTAGCATTAGAGAACCTAAAAAATAATAATGCGGATAGATGTGAAAATTTTCAAACAATAAAAAATATTAACTAGAATTAAATAATAACAAATGGAAAATGGGTTAAAGAAATAAATGGGGAAGATAAATTCGAGCAATAGGCAAAACAAGGGAACACGGAAGGCCATTTTAACTTAAAAGGCGATAATAGAGAAAATAATAGAAGTTGGAGAATGTGTGAATTTAGGATTTGTAGATTTGAAAAAAGCATTACACAGTGTATAATTGGAATAAATTTTCGAAATGCTGAAAATTATAGGAATGAGTTATAGAGATAGACAAAGAGTACATAGATTATACAAACAGCAAACAGCAGAAATAGAATTAGAGCAGGAACATACAGAAGTAAATATTAGGTAGGGGGTGAGACAGGAATGTGTGTGATTTCCGTCAATTTTTAACTTGTATATCGAACAGGTAATGGATACTGTCAAATGCAGAAAGACATTTGGAATTATTATACAAGGAGAAACGATTGATACGCTTAGATTTGCAGATGATATAACGGTATTAGCATTTAGCAAAGAAGATTTGGCAGCAGCTCCTAATGAAATAGAAACAGAACTAACAGACAGATACTGAGAAAATTAACAAAAATAAAACTAAAGTACTAGTATGTAAAGGAGGAGAAAATATGACAAAACCAGCATGCAAATAGGAAACAAAACTTACAAGAAGTTAAGGATTTTTGCGATCTAGGAAGCCAAATAATGCAAGATGGAAAAAGTGCAAATGATATAAAACAAAGATTAGTACAAAACCGTGCTGCATTTTACAGGAAAAGGCAACTACTATGTTTGAAACCAACAAACATGGAAATAAAGAAAAGATTGCTGAAAGTATATGTATGGCGCACAACACTGTACGGCTCTAAAATGTGGACAGTAGGAGAAGCGAACAGGAAAAGATAGAAGTGGTTGAAATGTGGTGCTACAGATGTATGATGAAGATATCATGGACAGACAAAGTTAAGAAAAAAGAGGTTCTAGAAATAGTAGAAGAAAGAAATATGTGGAGAACAGTAAAAAAATAGGAGAGATAGGATATGCACGTTCTAAAGCATGAGGGAATAGTTCAGAATACATTAGAAACAGAGAAAGGAAAAAAGAAAGGTAGAGGTAGACCTAGATTAGACTAGTGCACACAGATAGTAAAAGTTGTAGGCTGTGGGAATTTCAGGGTAATGTGTTAGCTCAGAACAGGAAACAATAGAGGCACACGTTCTACTTCCAGGTCTGAAAACCTAATGATGATGATAAGTAAATTTACATTCACGAAGTATTCTATGGCGTCATCAATACTAAAAGATTTAAAAATCATGTAACAGGTTTTTTGTGTATTTACCGATAGTTTATTAATTTTACGCCTGCGAATGGACCTTTCATTATCTATGACAATTTTATTTTTTTAGAGACAGAATTGAAGACTATTTCATTATTAAGGAAATGTCATTTGAAAAGAAAAAACTTTTTATAAGTTAGCGAAGCAGTAAAATCATTTGTGCAGAAAAGAAAAAGTAGAAAATCTAAGACAGAATGTTGGGGTACCCCTAATTTTAGATATACGGTATTGACTACTCTTAATATATTTCCTACTGGAATTCTAACAGCATGTGATCCATTTTCCAAACATGATTTGGACCATTTGTTTGTTGCTCCTTGAATGCTATAAAATTCTAATCTGTTGGTCAGAATATTGTGCTACTTACATTGGAAAGCATTGTCAAGATCAATGAATAGGGTAACTGACACGGTATTTTTTTTTATATTAATTTTACAGCAAATGTCTTAAAAATAGCGTCTGTGGTAGATTTACCAGTGGCAAACCGTTATTGAATAATATCAAAAATATGAAGTCTATTTGTAAAGCTAATGATACAAGATTTTATCAGCAACTCAATTATTTTGGAAAATTAACAATTTTGCTTTTTTTTGACACTGTACCAACATATCGAGAAAAAAAACATCGACACTTCTTTGTTTTTCATAGGCAATTTAGTAATTTGTTATATCATACAGCAGTTGAGGTCAATCTTCAAAAGAAAACAGCTGTGAGTCCATCCCTGGAAAATATTTAAATTTAAAGGAAATTTGGTCAGGTAACACCATTAGCTGCAGTAAAGATAGTACGAACCCAAAAGCATTCGTCTTCTACAACCATCAAATACTTCAGCATGTTGATACCCGACAAATTGGTTAGATTTTAAACTCATTGAATGTATCCAATGAGTAAGATTCTCAAATCAATCCAAAGAATTTACTTGTTTGCTCTATTGAATGACTAGTTAATACCCTATTATACAATTCCAATTGGTGTATTGTTAATAATAGGCATGTTTCAATGTTATTTTTCCATTAATAATTGTTAGTTGAAATATGTTTGCAACATTTCTATAATTACTAGCTACAGTATTAAAAATTCATTTGGATTAACAAATATATGTATTTGAATACTAAAATTGTCATGAATGCAGGGATGCAACTGTAGTACATAAAATTTACTAACTTCTGGAAGATTACTTAACTATTTGACACTCCACAGAAGGGTATTATAAGTAATTTTGAATAAAAATGGAAGACAGCTAAATGGTCATTTGATTCAAACACACATCAAGCTACTAAGTAATTACCGTTGTGCTTGAAAGACAATGTGCCGGTAAAGCATACTTCAGAATTATATTAAATTTTTAATTAATTTTAAGCTCACAGCTTTGGAATTCGAATGGAGTTCAACAATATTCACTTGAAATTTCACTTGCAAATTTAATCCGATAGTGTTAATAATACCACACGTCCATGTTAAAATTGTTAACATGTCTAGAAATTGGAGAGTAATTTCACAGTTCAAATCTCCCTTATGCATACTTACTTTTGCTGCAAAAGAAATCTTTGTAGTATGCTCTTCATTGTTAAAACATTCCATGTAACCATCAACACATTAGTTATATAATGTAGTATACATAATAGGCATGTCAAACATATAGCCTAAGAAGCATGATGCAGAAATCTGCAAACTCCATTCAGATTAAAACACACATATTTGAATTCACAATGTGTTAAGTAATTAGGGGTATACAGGATCAAAAATTAAAATTGCGTGTAACCTTGTGTGGCACAGTGGCACTGTTCCTGAATTACTTCAGAAAAGGATTTCCACCCTAAACTTTATGTGGTGTATTTTGTGTACAATTGGATGTAAAAGTGTTTGTAATCAGCATAATTATGTTGTAAGGAATAACAAAGTTTTTTTATCAGAAAACAAAATGTAAACTAGAAACTTCAACCACCTAGGTTCCTAAAAAACAACCAACACTTTTAAGCTTTCTTTATTACAGAGCCACTTTTGATTTTATTCTACACGTATACATTATAACTTACAGGTATTGAAATACTTTATCATATAATAAACAAATATGTCGAGTTCTTGACAGTTCGTCTACTTTTCTTAAAAAGTTGAAATTGGTCTTTTGCTTTAGATAGCTCTGTTCAGTTTTTCTTACCCAAAACCACTGCTACACAATCTCTTTATGAAAATTCGCATTCATACTCAAAGTGGGTCCATGTTTGTCTTTAATAATTCCTGCTTAACATTTTCTGATTGCTATACTCTAGGTAGCAGAAAATATTCTCTACTGTAAGCATGGATAATTTTAATAAATTAAAGTTTCCTGCTTATGATAAAAAGTGCAAGTAAACTTATGCACTTCCTTATAATTAATTTATGAGAATTAAATTCAAATAGGCATTGCCATCATTGTTTCTATTCGTTATAAATAAGCATTTGGCGACAGACGTTTCTAATTACTGTCATAACTCTGAACAGTTCCACAATCAATTGCTGGAATTTTATTATAGTGTGAAAGCAGTTTAATAACCTTCAAAATCTAAGCGATTTGCCCCATTCTTTCTTTTGCACTACCCTTAAGATACGTTTCAGTATGCTGCACAAAGCAGAAATCTACTTCTTTGAACACCTTATTCGTCACAAAGAAGACCTTTGCTCCGCCAAAAAATTAAATAATTTGTTTAAAAGACTAGCTGTTAAAAAATTAAATTTGAAGAAACATTACGATACACGTTCCAAGGTGCAATACTAATTAGGCAAGTAAAGACAAGCTTACTCTTTAAAATGAAACTTTGAGGACAACAGTGAAAATTTAATAAAAAAAATCCAACAGTAGGGGTGCATTAAAATCTAGTTTGACTATTGCACTAGAGTTCATGAGAAGATTGGCGATTTGCACTGATGCTGCTCCTATTAAACAGTGTATAATGAAAGTTGCGGCTACTTATTACCCATCTTAAAACCAAATCATTTAATATATACCATTGTCAAGAAATACAATAACTTTAAGAGTAAGGCAGAGTGCCTTTTGCTTAAGCATGCCAAAGATCAAAATCCAGGTGGCGGTTCCTTTTTCTTGTGGTTGATAAGAATGCTTAAATTAAAAGCATAGTCTTTTAATATACCTAAAGAATTAATAAAATACATCTCCCTAAATGCACTATTACTACCAATGGCATTTACTGAGCAATCAGAAATTGATAGAATAAAGATTCGACTGAAACAAAACTTGCATCAAATCTACAACAGTGCATACGCAGCTAAACTAAAAAATAAAAAGGCTTGCAACTTTGTTGAAATTCATGGATTCATAAACCAGGAAGGGTTAACATTCAAAAAGTCAAAAACGAACCATGGGACGATATCTGTAACAAAAACAGTACATTTAATGTGTGCTATGTGGTTTTTGAACATGCGTTAGTACAGGTGGTATCACAGTCTTTTATGTACCTCGAGAGGGCGAGTGTCCCAGCAGATACGTTCATTATGTTAATGCCATCTTATTTAATATACAATTCCATTTTTATCTTTTTAGGTAGTTATTTCTTAATGGAAGATATCTTTCATAAAAAGCAAAATGACTAAATCATATGTAGTTCATGAAGTTTTAGCCAGGCACATGAGAAATATAGCCAATATTCTCTAATTCACAAAAGTTCCTTGGCTTAGTTGAGGAACTTGTCTGAAAAAATTATATGGACAATGTGAGTCGATTGTCACCTTCATATCCACGAAAAACTATTCGCTTGGTCATGATGAAGCCTGGTAGTGTATTGGTTCTCTTTGGTTTATGTTAATAAACATTTAAATGGCCTTAACTTGAAATTACAGGGAAAAAGAGGTAATTTCCACTCAGATATATTTGTATATTCCATGTTTGGGACACTGGTATACATCTCAATTCCTCTACCACTATTTTTTAATACTTCCATAAATATAAACTTCAGAGTGCAATTGTAAGCCAGGGATTTTTTGTTTGTTTGTCTTAAAGAGTAGCTCGCTTCTTTTCATTGAAAATTCTGCTTAATATGTTCTATAATTCAGTAGTCTTTCAAAGAAACCTCTCGAATAAATAGAATTCTGCCTAAAAATCATCGATGGTAGCCATGCTGTCTTAAATGTGCAGATGAATCGTTTCCAATAATAAGGAAGAAACTGTGGACATATTCTTAGATACATATTATCTTGAAAGTGCATCTGTCCTCTAGCACCAGGATGCATGCTCTCACGTCAATTCCAGAGGAGGTTGATTTGCAAAGTAGCTCTTTGAGTTGTAGATGAAAAGAAAGTAAAATGAGTTTTTCTACCGCTAACCTATAAGTGCCCAATATATTGCCATCCTACTTCAGTGAGATCTAAGAAAGTTACTTCTCTATTTGGTTAGACTTTTTAGAGATCATATTACTTTAGATATATACCTAAAACTTAAAAAAAGGTCACAGGAATTTTTATTCCTAGGCCGAGCTGATTATCCAGTTTAACATCGTTCTTGTTAAAAACTTTGGAAAGACGGTATGACACCTGTATCAGGTAGTAAATACTGCAGTTGCATTTACTTCACCTAACTCAGCATGTTTAAATACGAAGAAGATCCACAGAGTTTGTCCTACATGTTATAGTAGGACCTATAGATAAAACCCTTAGCAACAATACGTTTGCTTTAAAAGTATTTATTGATATCGAAGATGTGTTTAGTGAAACCACCTTTGAAAGCATTGAGTGAGTCATGCAGCAACATATGTAGATAACACCCTAGGATAGCTGATCTAGCTCTCCACAAGCTGGTCCCGATTATAGGTCATTTAAGGAAGTATAATAATGAGCTGATGCATTGACGAGGTCATGATTTCATTAGACTGAACCATCAATTTCCACATTGTCATCCCTGATTTTTAATATAATAAGGTCATTGCAACAGGTGGGCAAGATCTGTACACTGTCAACAGGCAAAAATATTTACTAAGTGCACTACAGCAAAAATTAATAAATATTGTACATGCTTGCTAAGATAGAAACTCTGCATACTAGTAGAAATTTTTGTAAGAGCACTGAGAAGTAAGAAGCACCTGCATAGTTGCAAGTTGGATGACGCAACTTGCCATAGCTGCCATTGGAAGATGAGATGGCGGTATGGATCTTGTGCACCTCTGCAGTGCTCGTTAAAATACGAAGATGTGTGCTGGTAAATACCAGGCCCGATATTGTCAGAATTAGAGACACTCTTTTGTCTGACTTCTCAAGTTCATCAGCAGGGTCAAGCAGTCAAATGATGAGGACCAGGCCAGTACAAGGAAGGTAACATAATGGGTCCACATCGTAGTCTATGTGCACTGAGTTTTGATCACCTTCCCATAGAAAGTTTAGTTTATTAACGGTTAAAATGCAATTGATTATCACTGACTCCTACAGTCAAGATCATGAAAGAAGGTCATCATGTGATCATTTGTATTCGTCTGAATCGATGTAAATTTCTAAAGTTAAATCGCCATTCATTTAAATTTATTGACAAGTGTTGTAGGAAAAAGCAACATTACCAATTCAATTTTGTTTCTAAACATTTCGATTATTGTAGAATTTAGTGCTTATAACTAACGTGCTTTTATTTAATTAGTCACTCTAAAATTATAATAAAAATGCAATATATAGCATGCGTATAACACAAGCTTTGTTATAAAACAAATGCATACGTATATTCGTAAATATTTGCAAGGAAATTATAAATCCTTAAGTACACGAAGATTATATTATTGTTTTAAACTCTGTTAAATTTAACTTGGCAACTGCATGGGTTTAATATATGCTAGAATGACAAACGGCAAAATGAAAACACAAATTTGCATATTTTATATAAACAAATGTTAATAAACATGTTACACCAAACAAATTAAATTGCTTCACATTACGTACAATTAGGAAAAAGTTGTTTATCTTAATTGAAATGTGGCACCTCATAAAATGCAAGTTAGGTTAATGTATTATAATTCTCCAGGTTTATTTATGTTTTTATAGGTATCACATACTTAAAATGGATATAAGTAATTATGAGTACTAATATGACTTCCTAAACAGTTTTCGCACAAATAGGATTGGCTCGAAATGACCCCTGAAGGATAATATGAAATTTAAAATAATGGTGTTAACAAATAAAATAATGATGTTCCAAGATATATTTTTACTTGAAGAATTACTTTAGATTACAATACAATAGTTTTGAATATATAGTAGGGTATCAAAAAAATGTACAGTGATGTTGTCTTGATATTAAAATGATTACAGAGTTTGTTTAATTGCTGTCACTTCCTGCTGACCTATCACTATCACAATCGACTTGTATTATTAATTCATCAACAGTCACATCTAGTGCTTTTATACACTTATTAGCGTTTTTCAGTATGTTCAATACATTTTTGCCACAAACCTTCGAGACACTGCTGTAAAGGTTTGATCCACAAATTGAATACCTTATCATGACCATTGCCATCTCTTTCAATATGCTTATTATAATAATTTGGCGTGCCCATGCGGTTGGTTACCCATTGGGCGCGTCTCCAGGTGACGGATAGGAGAAATCCCAGAATATATGACCAAGGGATTGGCTATCTACTCTGGGAAGGATCGCGATAAGCTTATTTCTTTCAGTAACCCAGTGCCTGGTATAACACCCACAACATGTTGGAGACCTACAGACTGTGCTAGAACGGGATAAAATCCTCCCCCTAGCCAAGTGAAAACGATCCCGCGGACCAAACCTCTCAGCCCAAGCTGTAGTTTCGTAGCTAATGGGCCTGCATTGAGGAAAACGAAGCCGGCGGGGCAATTTTGCAATACCGACACACCGTGCCTTCCCTACTGTCGTGTCATGTCTCGCGGGGAAGAGGGTGTGGGGGTCTTGGCTTAACCGCCCGGACCAAGAGGAGACAACCTCGCTAAAAATCCTAAATCCTGTAGTGAAGGACTGAGCCCAAGGGATACGTGGCTGGATAGTTGACCAGTCTTAATCAGTCCAGAACTCGGTGAACAGAGCAGCACCCCATTTTATTCACGCCTTCCATGCCAACAGGGGACACATGGCATGGTGACCATTTACATTCCCCTTACTCGTTGGAACAATTATGAATAATATTTGTACGATAAGTAAAACCGAACCTGAAGAGGTGGAACCAGCAATGGGGGACCCCTTAGGTAACCAAAACATATTCATGGAGGTGATGCAAGTCCACTTGCAAGACGGGTGTCTGATACACCAGACACGAAGAAAACAATAAAGAAACTTGCAGGCACTAGACTGCAAGCAAAGAGGCTTTCGGGTGCTCAGCTTAGGAAGTTGAGGCAAGCCAAGAAAGTCAAAGCTGGGACTTGGACATAGTCACACTCGTCCACAAAGAAGGTGTCGGTGCAGAAGGAGAGCGGGGACAGTAAAAGACCTTGTTCAGAGACTTCCACACCAACACCATCTAGAGACGTTGGGTAGAAGGAGACAGTACCTATTTGGGCGATCAAAGTTAGACCCGAAGGAAGTCGATACCATCTCATCAAGGGACCTGTACTCTGTAATTCGGGGGGCAGGCTTTGCAGATTGGATATAATACTTAACCAGGGTCAGCACAATAAGCCTTTTAGGCTGCAGTGCGGCGGAGCTGTTTGGCAGACGCACCCATCAGGGGAAGTGGTTTTAGTGGGTATGCCGCCAGGAGAGTCCCACACTTTGGATATAAAAGCTTTCGGATAACTATAAAAAAAAAAAATTTGGCGTGTGCCCAAATCATCTCTACTGCATTGAATTGACAATGATATGGTGGCAGGCACAGAATTTCATGGCCATAGCTTCTTAGAAGATCGTCTACTTTGTAACACTTTTGTGGCTTGTGAGATTTATGCAAACTTAATAATTCACTTTTAAACATCTGCATAATATACTGAACGTTCTGTATATTATGCCATTAAATTATATCAGCCTTAGTCTAAGATTCTATTGGTACTTTATTGAGCAATATAGAATGATAAAGTGTATTATCTAACATGATTAATGATGTTCTTCTAAAGTGTTCTATGCAACTCACTGTAAAAACGTATCTCCATCGATTTCACCATGATAATAGCTACTGTTCGATTTCGAAGCAAAAACAAAGAAGCACATTCTACAAAACCTTCCTTTACCCAGCATGAACGACTACAAAACGCTTTCTATCATAAGCAATTGGCTATCGTACACTTCTAATATTATCGTCTTGCAATGATTTTGTTGGGCTTGTTTTTGAAAAGAGTCTAGTTTAATCCAAAAAAACGTTGTCATCTTATGTTGGAGTGTACAGTGTTTTTATATACCCTTAAAAGCTTAATTCTTGAACTAGCAATATTTGGTTTTCCAACAAAGCCCTGCAATTTTCTTCTTTTTTGAATTTAAATCCACTTTGAAGCAATATGCATTATTTAATGTAATATTATTTTCTCAAAGTTCCACATTCAACGATTAGACAGTCACATGATTTTCTGCCAAAATGAGCATTACACTATCATTTACTTTAAAGCATTATTAAACTTACTTTGGGCATAAATTGTATTTAAAGTATCACTGATGTTCATTTGAATGCAACACGGAAGATCATTAGTTTTCCAGGACTGTGGATAATTAGATTCGTCAACTGCTGTGATTTAATTGAGCAACTGTGCTGGTCTAATTTGCAAAACCAGCCACTCTTTAATTGGTAGAGTTAATTAAAATATAATATGTTATGTAAAAATGTTAACCCCTACATTTAACTTTACAATGTTCCACCTAAAGGAACTACATTGGCCAGGAAGCTAGTTTACCTGGAATTTTAAAATTTTGCTATTCTAAGCAAGGTATGGATCTTTAACGTCTGTGTGACAATACACATACATCAAACACACACACACACACACACACACACACACACACACACACACACACATGGGATTTACATTTTACCTCTCAGCCAAATGAGGACGTATTTTTGTGAAAAAAGCTCACCTATTATTTTTCAAGCAATTTGTATCGGGAATCGAACCTAGGATATTGGAATCAAAAAATTTTTACCTCTTGTACTACTTGTATTGAAATTATAGGATCGCTGTTCAGCTTTTCGTGTTCAAAATATGCCAATAAGTTCAACACCATCTGTTGAGCTTGTGTCCCCAAAGTTGTACCTTTGGTTGGCATTTGCAATATTGAGTTCTAATAAAAACTGTTTTTCGTCAAATAGACGATAAATACAATGTAATAAGTAAAAATGCAAAAGCATGTTAGGGACAATTAAAGTAGGGTTATAGTATGAGAGAAGTGAGGCTATATTATTATTGCCGTCAAATTCAGAATACGACTGTAGCCAGATATCATCTGTATATATGAAACAAGTTCAGACGTATAATACCGAGTTTACTTTATTTCTATGCAGTACAAAGCAACTACGTATAAGTGTTATTGAATTAGCACACATCATTCACTTGCTATCTTTATTATACACCTTAAGAAATTTGTACATCTTTGAATGTATATACGTGTATTATAGATTCAAGTAAAAGTCACCTGATGGTCTTCTTTCATGGTCCTGACTATATACGTATCATCATTTCTTAATTTTACTTAGGTTAGATTTAAAAACAGGATTCTACTAAATTTCTGCTAAAATATATTAGTATATAAAACATTATAAATTGTATGATAAAGATCTTTAAATAAAAAGTTCTACATAAACAGTCATTATATCATAACATAGACAGCAAATGAAGAACTCCGGAAGGATTTATTGAAAAAAAAAATTAAAAATAACAGAAAGTGAAAAGATAAGACTGAAAGATTAAACGGTATATGGAACATCCTTAGACCATAACTGTGTGGCAACTGGCAGCTCATGCCAATAGTTGCTATCTTCTTATGCCAGTTTACTTTAGTCATGCTTACCATCATTCTTAACAAATAGTGAATACTTTCCATTCTATTCACATTACAACGAAAAAATCCTTTGATTTGTTTAAGATATAAAATGTAGCAATTTTACTTTAAAAAAAATAAACATAAAACAGGTTTGTGACATACCATTTGGTTTGCATTTTTCTGACTCTTTGTCAATTCAATGCTATCAAGGTTAAATATAACCGAGCACCTTGTCAAATGTCATAGCAAAGAGATTTGCTTGGCAAATTGGATATATTACATTTTGTTCTTAGTGCAGTTAGTTTTGTGAATACTCATATGAAGGGCTTAAAGTTTAAAATCTCATGACTGTTATAGTTTCCACATTGTCGTACATTAGCACATGGCTGGAGATTAGCCAGGTATGTTATATTTTTAATCTTTCAACAAGGCAGGTTTCAGGAACTTGTTTTATGTTCAGTATCTGCTCGTCATTGGATTTTTGTACACACTCTCGAAGTATTACCTTTTTGATAGGCCTTAATGGTTTATTTTGAATATCAATATCATCTATTTCTATAGATGGTTGAATCTTTTATTTAGAGCAGCTAACTTTTCATTGTAGACCAAACTACTCGAACTATTTTACTAGCTGAGTAACAATATTCATAGGATCCATTGCGATAAAATACAATGCAATATCTATCTTACAAGCATGTAAAATGAAAACACCACAAAACGACCAACAACACGTACAAGTAGCAGGACAAGCATAAAAAACTTTAATACAAGGAACAAAATGTATAACCATTAATATTAGCAAACAGTTTTAACCTAGGAAAAAATCAACATGTTGGTAAAAAAGAGACAATTTTACTACTACATCTAAAGCAGTAACAACAGAGGACATAATATTTAATCTCTAGGTAGGGATTCAACACTTGTTGGAAAAGCAAGCACAAGAAATATGCATTCAATCATCAAGAATTCTACACACAGGTAAAACACCAATGGGAAACAACAACCAACGAAGTACACAAACGGTTAAAAAACTAAATGCAGAGAAAAGCATTTTCATTGTACTCCATAGCATGCATAAGATTAAAGAACGCCCAACAAAAATCATAATTGGACAACTGAACATGTCAAAACTTAACACTACCAACATATATAATAAGCAAAATATATAAATCCAAAACTCATACAACACGGTTGTACAGAGTAACAAAAATCCATAAAGACAATGCTCTGTTGGGCCTATTGTATGTGATATTTGCATCCCGTCATATGATTTGGTGAAATACTACTACAACAGCATATTAGTAACACCAACACAGGCATAAATGATTCCCTGCAGTTTATCACCAAAATCGAAGATACAATGTATGAGTTAGGTTCAACAGTGTATCACTTTTTATAAATATGCTATTTGAAGAAAGTGACACACAAAAATCAGATGTTCACAGAAGACATTTTAAAAGTATTTCCATTTTGGCTAACATCAACGTGGTTTACTTGGAATAGCCAGATTTACAAGCAGGTGAAAGCGGAGGCAATGGGAAGCTCCCAAGTCAATCAATTGCAAACTTTTATATGGAAAGAGACATGGTACTGATAAGTATACCTCCCCTTTGTAATATGGAATGATGGAAAATAAAATTGACAAAACTTCTTCCATTACATGAACAGCATGAACTTTGATATGTAGTTTACAAACTTGAGGTGAGCACATTGAATTATTACAGGCGGGATGTCTGATGTCAGCGTAAACGATGCATAGGAGTTAGTTATTTAGTTCTAGAAATATATGCCATGAGCTGAATAGCTACTCTCAATCTCATGTAGACTAGGTTTGTTATGTAATATTTATAATATTTAATAGTATAAAATTATACCTTACCTGTGTTTATATCGATTAACTTCAAATTCATTATAAAGAATTCATGTTTAATTTAATAAATAAAGTGTGCACCTGAGATTCATATATTATTGATAGAGTAAAGTCATAGCATTTATAAGTATGAATTGATGCACACTGGAAGGGAACAAGACAAATTAGTTCTCTTAATGTCCAATTCATGAGAATGATACAGCACGTGATGTGCCAAAAGTCGGCCCACACAAACAGATGTTAATATCAGAATTGTAACCACAAACCTAAAAATTAGAAAATAAAAATTCTGGCAGAACTTGCACTAAGAATATGCGACAAGGGGCATTTAGAACAGGAACTGAAACATTTTAAAGAAGTATTTAATAGCAAATAAGTAGAAACACAAAACAAATCTATTCAAAAATAACTGTACAAAGGAAAATGATCAAGGTTAGACAAGAACACTGAAAACCTACTTTTATACATTCCTAAATGAATGGATATATGGTTTGTTAAAATATTCAACATAAGCACAATTTAAAAACGAATAAAAAAATGGAAGAGTTTCAGGATCTATCAAGGATACGAAAGACACATTAGTGATACCAGTTATATATCACACCTACATATGCGGTACCGTTTATGTAAGCACTACGAAATGACCTATTAATAAGAGAAGAAAGTAGCCATAAAGTAAACTGTTGATTGGGACATCCCGATAAATCAGTCAGAGCCGAACAATTGCTTAATAGCACCAATCACAGAATAAGATTTGAAGACACCAAGGTATTTTAGCAACAACATTGGCATACCAAGCAGGATTGTATAAATAGGCAGCTGTAATTCATAAACACAGAAACAACTTTAACAGAACACAAGAAATCTTCAACCTCAATTGAGTATAGATTTCTGTCTTACACAATATAAGAATTATGAAATTTATTTAAGCACCAAATAATAACAACAAACTATGCCTTCTTACTTGGGTTAATACGCAGAATACAAGTATCTAGAAAAGGATATAAATATAAGCACAACAGCAAAAAATCAATTGTAATCAGCAAACATCCAAATAAATCTCTTGATGATGCCAACCACTAGAATAGCCAAACGCCATTAACAAGCTCTTCGAACAGGTGAAGATTTTTAAGCCCAAGAAAAATTATAGCCTCAAAAATATTTCGTGTTTTCGACAATGGACATCATCCATTGAACAAGGTCTAGTTTCCACAACTGCTGGCATATAATTTATATTATTCATTTTTTGTTTTCTACATTACATGATCTTAATAGAATATACTGATTTGTAATTTTTTGTGTTTTTTTCTCTGTTCCTTAGTCTTTTTAATAGACAATCATAACATTTCCTACCCAGAGATACACATAGAAATATATTTTGCAATGAGATCTATTGCAGTAGTTTTATAATTCTATAAGATTTGCTTCTATATCACAGTACGACACGATGAGGTGGGTGTAAATGAGCTTTGTGTTTGTCTTGATTTCCTCAATATTCACATACATGAAGTTCTGAAAGAGCTGTTTCCTTATAGCAGATGCTTTTGTGTATGACTGCTTGTTTGGCATCCGCAGCTTGTGTTTATTATGAACTACTTGCAGACGTGCTGGTTTGCTGAACAGAGGCATTGCAAGGGTAGTAATATTATTGAAAATAAAATAGCAAATGCAGAAGACAACATTTGATTTGTGGTTGTTTCGGACTTTCTATTCTTCTAGTTGCCACTTGAAAAATATAAATAAGGATTGATTATGCCAAGTTATACTTCTGGTAATCTAAAGTGTGTTCAATTGTAAATTACTAAAGTGAAAAATCAAATTCTAACCTACATTGACAGTGTTGATATTTGATTATCCTCAATGCAGTAGGTTTTTATGCAGTTATTGGGTTGATAATAAAAGTATGACCCCAAATTAGCTTAACATTAGGTCTTCAGTCCTAGAACTGGTTAGACGCATACCTTCATTGTTTCCTATTCTGTGCTAACCTGTGCATTTCCCTGAAATTTCCAATCTGCATCTTTCACTACCTGCATGCAATAGTCTGATCTAGGTTTACCTCTACCTCTTTTTTCCAATCTTTGCTTGTAATATATCACACACTAGTCCCAGAAAATGCCTTAGAACGTATCCTGGCATTCTATATCTTTTGCTTTCTACATATATCTTTATTCCCCTACTATTTCTATAACCCCTTTGTTCTTAACTTTGTCTGCCCATGCTATCATCCTCATACATTTGAAGCACAGCATTCCAAAAGGCATCTGCCGTATTTTTCTGCTTCTCCTACTGCCCCTATTTCATAGACGTACTGCACTGCGTGCCACATGTATGCTTTCCAAAATTTTCTCCTTGCTTCTTTTTGTTATCTTCGAACATAGCCGCTGCTAATTCTTGTTAGGTGCAGTTCGGTTTCCCTTCTATTGTATACAAATATATAACCTATTTCCCCATAGTGTGAAGGGGGTTAAGCAGCCTTCGGTTACCAAGATCCCCAACACTTGAACATTTGCCGAATTAATAGTTTTCCAATATATTCTTTTGCACAATCAACATTAGTTGAAAATATTTAAAAAACAACACCTCTAGTTGTTTATAATACTCATCAGATTTAAGTACAATTATTTTATTCGTCATTAGGTTTTCGTCTTGAAACTAGTTGGATGCGTACCTTCACTTATTTCTGTTCTGAGCTAGCCTACACCGTTCCCTGAAATTCCAACAGTCTAAACACAGCTCAGTTCCCCTTCTGTTGTTTCCTAATTATATGCCCTATTTCACCAAGATTCAGTGGTATGTGAAGGGGGTTAAGAAGCCTGTGGCTACCAAGGAATCACCCAACACTTAGACATTAGCCGAATTAATAGTTTTCCAATAAATCCTTTCTCACAATTAACATTAGTTGAGAGTATTGCAAAACCAATACCTGTAGTTGATACTAGCTATCATCAGGTGTAAGTACAGTTATTTTTTTCGTCATTAGGTTTTCCATCTTGGAATTGGTTGGACGCGTACCACCATTGATTTCTATTCTGAGCTAGCCTGCACATTTCCCTGAAATTCCCACAGTCTACATCTTTCACTATCTGTGTGCAATAGTCTAATCTAGGTCTACCTCTACCTCTTTTTTCCTATCTCTGCTTCTAATATATTTCGTAATATTCCCTCATGCCTTAGTATGTGACCTATCATCCTATCTTTCCTATTTTTTACAGTTTTCCACGTACTTTTTTCTTCCCCTACCATTTTTAGTACCTCTTTGTTCTTAACTTTGTCTGTCTATATCTTCTTCATACATCTGTAGCACCACATTTCAAAGGCTTCTATCTTTTTCCTGTCCATTTCTTCTACTGTCCAGGTTTCACAGCCGTACAGTGCTGGACACATGTGGACACATGTTTTAAGCAATATTTTCCTTGTTCTATGTTTATTGTCTTTGAACACAGTAGTTTTGTCTTGTTAATTGTAGTATGAGCTTGTGCTAATCTTTGTTTTATATCTTTTGCGCTCTTCCCATCTTGTGTTATTTGGCTTCCTAGGTAGCAGAAATCCTTTACCTCTTGTAAGTTCTCGTTACCTATAAAGTACCAGTATGCAAAATACTAGTACTTAATATTTATTTTTGTTAATTTTCCTACCGTACCTCTCTGTTACAACTGCTTCCATTTCATTAAGAGCAGCAACTTCTAACTATTCCTTGATAGAAGCTAATACCTCTATATCATCTGCAAATATGAGCATATCAATCCTTTGCCCCTGCATAATAATTCCAAATGTCTTCTTGCATTTGACAGTATTCACTGCCTTTTTGATGTAGAAGTTAAAATTTAATGGGGTTAGGGCACATCCCCGTCTCACCCTTTTTCTAATATTTCCTTCTTTACGATCCTGCTCTAATTATATTACCACTGTTTGCTCTTTGTATAAGCTATGTACTATCCGTCTATCCTTAAAGCTCATTCCAATCTTTTTGAGTATTTCGAACATTTTTTTCTATTTTACATTGTCAAATGCTTTTTCCAGAGCTACAAACCCTATATACACGCTTTCCCCTTTTTCTATCGTTTTTTCCATTATCACCCTCAGAGCTAAAATAGCCCCCCGTGTTCCCCCCTTTTGCCTAAACTCAAATTGGTCTTCTCCTAGTATTTCTTTAGCTCGTTTCTCCATTCGTCTGTACAATTCGAGTTAATATTTTTGAAACGTGTGCTGCCAAACTTATTGTTCGAAAATTTTCACATCTATCCGCAGCTCTCTCTTTTGGTATAGTGACTATGATGTTACGTTTGAAACATATACCTTACAAGTTGGACAAGATGTTCTGTTACTGCTTGTCCGACGGCCTTTAGAGTTTCTGTTTGTACCGTATCTGTACCCGATGCCTTACCATTTTTCAGACCCTTTAATGCTAATTCAAACTCATCTTTAAGTATATGATATCTCAAGTTGTCCTTTTCAATGTCTGATGCCTGTTCTAATGCTGTTATTTCCTCTCCTGCATATAAATTCCCTATATATTATTACCATCTGTCCATTTGCTTTACATTTTCTATTAATGACGATTCCTCCCGTGTCCCTTATATTTTGCTGTACAGTTTTATTTCCTTGAAATTATTTCTAATTAGTTTGTATGCTTAGTCTGTCTTTCCTATTTCCATCTTAATTTGTATCTCTTTGCACTTATCATCAATCCATTTCTCTTTAGCTTTCCTGCATTTGCGAATAATTTCCCATTTTATGGCTTTGTAGCTCTGTTTTCCCGTTTCATCTCATCTATTTTTGTATTTTTGTCTTTCTTCTATTAGATTCAGTATACACTTTGTTATCCATGGTTTCTCATTTTCCTTTGTGTATACACCAGAATATCTCTGGCCACCATGTCTAAGCTGGATTTAATGTTATTTCATTCTGTTTCTACTTCCTTATTATAAGAAATTTTCCCGATATCTTTCAGTAATTCGTTTGACTTTTTTCAAATCTTTCGTGGAAATCTATATCTTTTTGTTTCTCAAAGTCAAAGTGCCTTTTTCCATTCCTTTTTTTCAAATTTTTAAATTTAAGAGTGGCTTTCATAATTACGATGTTGTGGTCAGTGTCTATATCTGCTTCTGGGTAGCTTGTACAGTCTTTTACTTGATTCCTAAACTGTTGTCTAACAAGAATGTAATCTATTTGACATCTTCCTATATTTCCTAGCATATTCCACGTGTATCGTCTTCTAGCATGATGTTGAAATAGTGTGTTTGTGATGGTTAAATTGTTCTTGTCGTAAAATTCTACCAGCCTATTTCCCATCATTTCTCGTGCCTAAACCAAATAAACCTACTACCGTTCCTTCCCTACCCTCGCCAACCACTGCATTAAACTTCCGTAATTATTAATAGGTGGGCATGTGTACTTGTACTACTACTGTATTTACCAGTTTAGATTCTAATCTAACCACGAGTACTCTTTCGTTCTTTTGTAGGTAGTTTTCCACACATTGTCCTATCTTTTTTTCTTATAACTATCCCCACGCCCTCATTTTCTTCCTATGATCCTGTATGAATTACCCTAAAGTCAGCACTCCAAAAATCCCTCGCTTCTGGCCAGCGAACTTTACTGATCCCTACTATGTCTAGTGCTAACCTATCCATTTCAATTTTCAAGTTCTCTAGCTTACCTACTTGCTTCATACTGACATTCCACACTCCGACTCGCAGAATGTTCATGACTCCTTTTTCATACTTTCTGATCATATCCCACGAAGTAGTCCCCTCCCGGAAATCCGAATGGAGGACTATTTTAACTCAGGAATTTTTTACCCCAGAGGATGCCACCATATTTATTAACAATTTGAGTACGCTCCGTACTTGGGAGATATGTGGTGGTTTCCCGTTGCCTTCCACATCGCAGTAGTGTTTCTTAGAATGCCTAACCGACCCCTATGGTCTTTGCCACTCTAAGTGCCGAAAAATCTGCTGCCCTCTTTTAGGGACCCGTTTTAGTCTGGTTCCTCACTAAAGACCCTACTATTTGGTTGGACCTGTAGTTTGGCTCTTTAGATCACAGGAACGTGGAAGCCACTACACCCGTTCTAGGAATCTAGAACTTCCTCAAGGTGTAGGTCCACAAGAAACGTTAAAGTAATTTTAGTTGTCTCTACCATAATAAAATAATGATGTTGAGCTGGCCATATTCCAAAAGAAGAAGTTTTTAAAGGTCAATCGGACCACTACCACTTGGGAAAACTGATTCTCAAATCTGGTTCCTACAATTAGAAACTCAAATGTTATGGTTTTAATTAAATACAACACACAGTAGATGAAATTGAAACAGAAACTGAGATTGTGTTTAGTCCATCAACAGCAAGTAAATACGATCGTCTAAAATAACGTTTAATAGTCAACTTTAAAGATAACGACGAACATTGTGTTTGTAATTTATTTACAACTGAGGTAGAAATAGAATATCTTGAGCCTTCGTAATAACTAAAACAGATTAGAAATTTAAGTAGCGATAAAGTATCGGAGAATTTTTTTAAATCACTGTGGATACAACACTCGCCTAGTCAAATTGAAACAATTGTAACTGCTAGTTGATAGTTTATACGAACTTTTAATTATGGTTTACAAATCAGCAGATATTTCACTGGACATTTCACTTATTAGTCAACTTGTAAATGGTGTAATACAAGGGTTACAAAAAGCTGTCACAGACAACAGTCAAAGTCAAGGAATTATCTACTTTCAATTGTTAGTTTCATGTTCTAGACAACACAACCATAGTAGACGCAATTCAAGATACAAAACAATTAATTTATGCTAGTATCATTTTCAATTTAGCAATAAAATCTTCCCAGTCTTATAAATTCACGCCTTTAAACTAACATTTCAACCTCAATGTGTGGCAATGAAGGTTAACATAATTTCAATGTGCTTATTCATTACTAATGAAATTAATAACGTAGTTCCTTATAGACACTGGTGAGAAAGTGTCATGATTTCTCCCTATAGTGGAGATGTATAAATAGTTGTTTGTCATCACATTGGCTAGTCGTCCTTTGTTTATTATTGATATTCCTAGTACAAGTTTTCATGCTCTGTAATTCCAGTTTATTAAATCCTTTTCAAAGGTAGTTTTGAAGTATACGGCAATTTAATAAACTATTATTGGAATCAAAATGGACAGAGTTTTAAAATCAGAGAGATTTAATACGGATCCAAGATTAGTACTGCATCCAGAGAGTGGACTCATTGGAGCAGAACTTTCCAGAATTTTATTTCCACTCTATATCCAGTTCTGATGGATAATGAGAAATTTAAGATATTGGTAAATTGTGTGTCACCACACATCTACGAATATATTAATAAATGTGAAACACAATGATATTATAGCCATACTCGAAAGCGTTTATATCAAACCAGTAAATGAGGTTTTTGCAAGGCATGAAATATCTACACAAAAACAAATGTCTAATAAAACTGCCAATCAGTACTTGCAAGCGTTAAAACTATCATTTTACAGCTCTTACTGTGAGAGCAAAACAGAGATGATTTCATGAGGGTTGCTTTTATTAGTAGATTCAGTCATCTATTATCTACCAATGTCTTTTGAAAGAAGTTACGTTAACTTTAGAAGATGCTTATAAGCCACTCCGCCCTCTTGAACTTGCACAAGAACAAACCCTAAGTTTTGACTCGCCAACTCCCTTAAATGCAATTCCATCTCAAATCAATTAATGTAAATCGGTAATTTATAATAATTCTAGAACTACCGTAACTGATTATGATGAAAAGTGCTTCATTTGTGGTTATTCTAAACAGCCTATCAAATCTTGTGGAATTCTAGGGCATTTTGCTAAAGTGTGCTAATCCTCTAAAATCCAAAAAGCGACAACCATCAGTTTATATTATAAAAGTAATGAGATGAAATTTTCAGCCTCTATAAACAGATTATCTAAGAGTACTGTTCATGTTACTATTAATAGATATCCTGTTTTCGCTTTAATTTCATAAACAAGAAAACCACTCCTAAATTAAGTTTATCAGTGGTTCCTTGTGCTGGGTCTGTATCTATGGCATCAATTACTATGACTTCTAAAATTGAAAGGCAGTTTAGTGTAAGCATTAGTCTTTTTGATCAATCTTATGATGAAATAAAGCTACGCATTTTACCAAATCTATACTTTGACATTGTAATAGGGCATGACATTCTAAAACTATATACAAGTCTCCAATTACTGTTTAGAGATTATAAAACCCCTTAGTTGTATTTGTTATCCCAAAAGTTAAATGTAAACCAATTGGGATCCAGTTGAGCCGGCATTCTATCGATGACTATAAGTTTATCAAAAGAGAATTAGCAAAATTACTGGAAGATGATGTAATCGAATCTATTTTCTCCTAAACAACCCCAGCTTTAGTTGTATCAAACGAAAATTAAAAAAAAAGTATGGTTGTTGACTATTCACGAACTATCAATAGATTTACTTTGTTAGACATGTTGTAATGTTCTAAAATTCTAGAAATAAATTAAAGAATGTCCAGTGTCATTTTTAGTATTTTTGAAATCAATTCGTCATAAAACATCCACGGTAATTTTATCTTTTTAAAAATAATTAATCCAATGCATGTAAAATGTAAAATTTATTCCTCATACATAATCTTGAATTAACTGTATGGTGTTTGTCTGGAATAATCGCAAATGTGCTTCTCAGAATCCAAGTTTAGCCCCGCTTTATCTAACAAATTATCATAAAAATAGAATTATCTACAGAACAAAGTTGTCGTAACCTTGTTTCCGTATCATACAATTTAAAATACACAAATAGCAAGCGCCAGTGTTTGTGTTCATCAACTTGTGCAACATTTAGAACAATTGGTATTGTTGTATCGCAGAGAAAACATGTCTTATGCATTACTTTCTGCAGCCAACATTTTGCCAAACAGATCTTGGCCTCGTGACTTCGGCTCCAGGGTGAGACGTTTCAGTGTAGTCGTCCGTAGACAATTGAATAATATGTATACGATTGATGGTAAGTGAAACTCATCTAAAATTAATTGAAAATTATTTCCATTGTTCCAGAGAAAACACTAACTAAAAGTTAAGATGCTCTAAGAAACTTTTAAAATGTATTAACCATTGTATTAAGATTCTGTTTATGATATGGAAGCGGTTGTTTTGTGAGTTAATTATTGAAAATTTTCACCTGCATGTCGAACGCAGAATGTGAATCGTCTTGAAGGTAAATAAGATCCAATTAATAATGGATAATCTTTATGCACCTTCATATCCCGATTCACTGATGTTCGAATGGCAGCAGCAGCTGGTGATCTTTACCTCTGGCCTCCAGCTCCAGCTGATGATTAATATTTTGAGTAGGCAGGTATATATTTACAACGAATATTGCATCATGTACCTATGTAAGGGGCATGCGATTTGCTCTTTATGTACATACTGCATTATGACTATGTTAAATATTTTGTGTTCGATAATGGAAGATTAAAGTGTCATCTTGTGAGAAATACATATATTCAATTGAAAAGCCATTAGTGTTCAAAATAATTTGTATATTTTTATAAAATCTTTCTATCTTAGGTTATACTGATTTATTTATTTATTTATTTATTTATTTACAACCCTACAGATACTTAAATTCAATTACAAGATTGATAATACATAAGTATATACATAAAACAAAAATAAAAATAAACGCCCTAATATTGTGGAGAAAAGCAGGACACCGAAAGTTAAGGGATTACAAATTACTAAGTACATAATTTTTAATGGCACGAGTAGAGATGTGGAAAATGTCAATATCATCTTGGACTGTAGCATAGTTCGTACAAATTTGATGGAGGGGAAAGAATTTCAATATATTGGTACGAGGTATGGAGTTATGGAATGTGGAAAGATTGCGAGAGGATAGACGTGGAACAGTGAAAGTAATAAGGCCTAATAGATCGAGGCAATTGAAGGTGAAAAAAATATTGTAGAGGAAGATAACAGTGTGAGAAACGTCTCTTACTCATAGACTGGATGTTAAAAGTTGACATTAGAAGGTTGTTCGAATAGCCAACAGGCGGATAGAATCCAACATAACGGAACATTAGGATTTTCAGAAATCTTCTCTGTATAACTCAATTAGGTGAATGTAGATAGTATAGTGTGGACACCATGTATCACAGGCATACTCCAAACGAGACCGAATATAAGCATTAAACAGCATTATTACCGTTGACGGCTGTCTAAAACCAACAGAATTACGAATAATGAACACCGATGTTTTATTGGAGGAACGTATAAAATAGTGTATATGTTCTGAAAAGGTAAGCTTGCAATCAAAGTATATTTCAAGATCCTTAACGTACTGAGGATGCTGCAGAACATTGCCGTTGAGGGAATAGTTATAATATTGTAGGGAATGAGACCATGCAGTGCTCATGACATAACATTTGTTAGTATTTAGAGGTAATTTGTTAAATTTGCATCATTTATTCAGTCTATCAAGGTTAAATTGTAGAGTCATACAGTCTCTCTGTGAGGTTATTTCTGTGAACAGTTTTAAGTCATCAGCGTACATTAGATAATCCACGGTGAAGGTGTCGTCTATGTTGTTGATGTATATCATGAAGAGGAGGGATCAAGTATAGAGCCTTAGGGCATGCCCGAGAGAACACAAATTAATTTAGATGTATAACCATGGTACTCGACATATTGTTTACGATGAGCAAGGTAAGATGTTAACAGAAGTATCATATTATCTGAAAAACCAATCATGTTCAATTTGTAACAAAACATTGTGAGATATCCGTTCAATTTATAACAAAGAACATCGTGAGACATCCGATCAAAAGCTTTAGAGAAGTCGATATATATGACATCAACTTGAGAAAGATGGTCAATGGTTTCCGTTATAAATTGAGTGATGCGAAATACATTTGTTGTGGTGGACCTGCCCTTTATAAAGTCATGTTGATTAGTATTTAGCCTGTTCTTGACTTGCTCAAATATATATGTATGAAATATAATTTCCAAGATCTTACAAAAGTTGCATATTACGACAATTGGCCGATAGTTGTTCAGATCTGTTCTATCTCCGCTTTTGTACACAGGCGTGATTCTAGATAATTTCTGAACTGTCAGAAAAGTTTTGGTTTTAATACAAGATTAAATAGAAAAGATAATGGGCCAAGAAATATATCGATATGAAGAATATCATTATTTGGAATTTGGTCGATAGAGAATTTGGAGTGAAATTGTGTAAAAGATTCGGCAAAGGTGGTACATCATAATCGGAACCAGTGTCATAGACAGCAGAAAACAGCTTGGCAAAAGCGTTCGCTGTATCCTTTCCATCAGAGCAAGTATTACCATTAAAATGCATGTAAGATTGGTTTGATGATGTCCTTTCTTTACTAGACAAGTAGGACCATAACTTTTTAGGTTGCATCTTGATATTGGCTTCGAAACTAGATAGAAATAAACGGTGAGTCTTAGAAATTTCACGTTTAATAACAGTTCTAAGTACTTTATACTGTTGATAGGTAGTCCGATCAAGAGATTTTTTGTATAGTTTCCATAGTGAATATTTGTGTTTGATCTTTTTAATGACTGAAGCTGAAAACCAGGGTGGATATGCATTTTTTTGTACGAGATGTTTTAGGCACATATCTGTCTAATATATTATATAGTAAGGAACTGAAACGATCACATGCGGTATTAATGTTTGTGTAATGGTATAGGTCATCTAGCTGCATAACAGACATTTCGGCATATAATTGGTGTAGGTTAGCTTTGCAAAAATTGTATGTTTGTGTACCGGAAATATCTGTAGATGCTTTGCGTTCTACATGAATGGAAGGTATTATCATTAATGATGGGTGATGTTGATCTTCGGCAAGTATTGGACAGTGGGCTTTGTGAACGGTGCAATATACGGAACATAAGACCACGTATAAAAGTCGAGCATTATTATTTAAAATTTCATTGTATTGAAGTAGGCCATAAAAATTGCAAAAGGAATTGAGGTAGGTTGTGGTTAGAGTAGTGGAGACAGATTTGAATATGTACTGAGGTATATTAAAGTCCCCCAATGAATAAAATTTCAGAGCCATAATTACAGTCGAGTGAGATTAATGCATCAAACAATCTATGATAATCATCAGATGATAAAGTGGCGGGAATGTATATGTCAAAGATATTTAAGTGTTTTTTATATGTAGTTACTTTTAATCCCAATACATCTATAGGTAGTTGGCCCAAGAGAGTTGAGTCTACTTTAATTCTACATGTGTGAAAACAATCTTTAGCAGCAATGAGTACTCCACCTCCATGCTTAGTGCGGGTAAGATCAAAGATATGATTTGGGCGATATACTTTGAATGACACGAAAAAGTTCACTTTCAAGCACACTATCAGAGCCATGTTTCCGTGAACACAAACAGATTGTATTCTTCGCTGCATACCAGGACACTATTAAATAAACAATTGGTTTTAGTGTTTAAACCACGCACCTTCTGATAATTGATAACCAGGTTATTAGGAAAACGGTTCAAATGTTGATTGTGAGATAGCATTAGTTGCTACCTGGATTTAAGTTCACCTATTTTGCTTTTATACATTGGACAGTTATGATCCCATGTGGTATGATCAGTATTATGGTCATTATCGTCAGCAGTCCTTTACCCTGGAGCATTAATACCATTCCCACATTTTAGTTCCGTAGCATGACATTCAGCAACATTATGAGGGAGCGAACATCTTGAACACATTTTGGGCTTGTTGCAGTTGGATGAAAAATGGTTGAAACCACAACAATTGTAGCACCGTTTTAATTCAAGTGCATCGAATATCGGACAGTAATCATATCGAATACGAATAAAACCATTGTCAATGATGCTCTTGTGGGAAACTAGGTTAGTTTGTATGAGACATTGGTAAGAATTTTTATTTTTTCAGCATGACGTAACATCTAATACTTGTATTTTTGCAGTTTTGTCAAGTATATCAGGATTCTGTGAAACTATAAAGTGTTTGAGATCCTCAAGTGTATGTTTTTCTGTAAGTGCGGATATGCGTAGACGAGGATGTAACTTGACAGCATCCTTGACAGTGAACATATCAGGCAGATTATTAGCTATGAGACTCTTAAATTTCACAGCTTCGGATGTGCTAGGGCACTCAACAGCCAGTCTTCCATTTTTTGTAGTCCTTACTTAATGTATATTGATATCATTGACAGCTGGGTTAACTTTGTGCAGCAATACAGCTTTGGTTGCAGCATTACTCTGGGATGAATCTTTGGGTTTAACTAGCACTATGTTTCTGGCTACAGCGGCAGCATAATTTGAAGTTGACAAGGATGGATCAGATGTAAAGCTTGAACGAATATTCAAAAGCTTGTCATCTAGGACTTTAGAGAGACTAGGTGTAAGTGTAGCATTGATTTCATCACAGGTGATAGGTGGAGCAACATCCCTTATATTACTGAGTGATAGAATGATAGGTTGGAATTCATTTAACACCTTGTACAGCAATATCAAACTCCAAAAGTTTATTATATATTGTACATTTTTCTTGCTTGCAATGTGAACAGTTAAATATTAACACCCTATCTTTCAAAACAATAGCTCTTATTTCAGTAGGACTGATGTTAGCACAAATTTTGCAAATGAGATGTATTCGATTGAAAAGTCGATGGTGCTTAAATTAATTTTCATATTTCTACGAAAATTTTTCCATCTTAGGTTATAGTGTCGAATGCATTTGTTGTTTTATGTTCATAGTAAAAAACGTTATTTAAAGATCTAATACCAATATACTAAGAGTAGAAAATCAATCATAAAGTTACATATTTTAATTAAGCATTAGCGCTTATTTTCCGAAATTACAATTAAAGGAAAGAATGTTACACAAGATAGATCAATCCCTGCTGTGATTAAAAATTTACGCTGTAATTATATTTTATTTTGCTTAAAGAATAAATTCCAAATTTTTACATGATGAATTGTATTGCATATATTGTGTCTTAAAATGAAATGAAATGAATTTAATAGAAATCTTTACAGTCTTTGAAGTTATCATTTATTATCAATTGTTGAACAAGGAGTACTGTTAGTTGAGCAGCATTAGTAAAAAATCTGTTGTATGCTACAAGACAATCAAGGTCTAAGTTGTTCGATTCAATAAATTATTAATGTTTTGATTGATGCACGTTAAAACATAACAGATTGCACAAAACTTGATTGGTATTTTGAATTGTTACAGGATCGACTCAAGGTGTTGTGCAGCAATTTGCATGAAGGTGACGAGTAAGTATATTAGTTAGTTGATAATTTTCTCGTACTTCATGTTCACAGAGGTTCATTTTTGAAAGATATTATTTAAACCTTCCTCTTATGACAGAATATAGTGGCACCTATTACTCCATCTATTGTTCATTGATCAGACCCTTTAATTAAATTTCATCTCGTTAACAAATCGTTATACTCAATCCCATGCGCATGCTCTCCATAGACCCAAAAAGTCAGTTAGTCATTTTGTTAAATTATGTTTTCATATTTCCATAGGCAGGTCACTTTATAAACTCTTAATCCCGGGCCTTATTTTAAACAGGAAACCTGAGCTTTTTTACTATGTTATTTTGTGGCAAGGGTCTCAAGAATAATGATCCAAGAAAAGTCACATTCAACAAACGGATGATTTAAGAAAAAGGTTAACAGCCTGGTTGCCAAGGATTGAAGATGGAATTAATAGATGGTCAACTATAGCGTTTATAGAATCGTTGATTTACGAAGCATGCAGACCGCTTTATAATGCTAAGCGCATTCAAATTGGTATCACCAATAGGGTGTCTGTGTTTCTAAGGATCATTGATGAATAATCCGAACCGAAAAATTAGTGTACACTTATGCATGCCTAGATGATGTGTCCATCTGTGGAAAAAGTCAAGGCAGTATGATGAGAATCTTAAGAATTTATTGAAACAGCAAAGAAATATAATCTAAAACCATTAATTATAAAAAAGCTTCATATTCATGTACATCAATCAACTTACTAGGCTATCAAATATCAAATGGAATTATCAGGTCTGATCCGAGCTGGCTCAAACTGCTAAAATCCTGCCTCTACCAAAAGGCATAATCTCTTTGAGAAGAGTATTAGGT
This sequence comes from Platerodrilus igneus, assembly GCA_036346225.1. Taxonomy (NCBI): domain Eukaryota; kingdom Metazoa; phylum Arthropoda; class Insecta; order Coleoptera; family Lycidae; genus Platerodrilus; species Platerodrilus igneus. The sequence goes on along the minus strand of JARFIW010000507.1, from coordinate 5,840,111 downwards.
ATGTTTTCGCATTATTCATCATACATTCCAAATTTTTCTGCTAAAATAGCTCATCTTGTTTGGACAAAAATTCGTTTGTCTGAAAAAGAAAAGGAAGCTTTCAATGAATTAAAACACGCAATAGAAAAATACGGTTGTTAATTGTATTGACAATGATATCCCATTTATTGTTAAAACGGATGATTCTGAAAATGCTGTGGCTGCAACGCTGTCATAATCTGGACATCCTGTGACGTTCTTTTCAAGAGCTTTAAATGGCTCTGAACAGAAACACGTTGCTGTTGTAAAAGAAGTTCAAGCAATAGTTGAAGTTCTTCGTAAATAGAAACAGATTAACAATCCATAGTTTTTATGCTCGACAGTACTCGTCTTGGTAAAGTAAAGAATGAACAAATCATGCAATGGCGATTAGATTTATCTTGTTATAATAATGAGATTGTTTATAGACCGGGATCACATAATCAGGCCGGTGTTGCTATATCTAGGATGTGTTCGGTCATAATAATTCCTATTGAAAAGTCAAAGAAAGTTCATAAGATATTGTGTCATCCAAGAGTAACTCGCCTACCTCATTGGGTGCATAGTAAGAACCTCGCAATTTCGCTAGAAGTTCGTTGGTTACTGCTGCTTGCAACATTTCTGCTGCAATCAAACCTAGATTTTACAAACATCAAGGAGTTCTGATCAAAGCTACTGCTATGTTTGAGAGATTAAACATTAACTTTAATCTATTCCGTCTGTTAATCAAAATCAATATCTTCTTATGATTGTGGATGAATACTCCAGATTTCCTTTTGCGTTTCCTTAAAGGAATATGTCAACTACAACTGTCATGTCGTGTCTAAAACAGTTACTCTCTAACTTTGGGACTCCTACGTATATTCATTCAGACAGCGGTGCAGCATTTATGTCCAAAAACTGAAAGATTTCCTAAATGGAATCGAAATTGCGACAAGAAGAACTACAACTTATAACCCAGGTGGAAATGAATAGGTTGAGTAATGAAATCTTATGGAAAACAATCGAACTAGTACTAAAATCTGTGAATCTTGAAACTAGTCACTGCTACTAGTACTAGTAATCCGTCCTACTAAATGCTTTACACACCATGCGATTCTTGCTTTGGACTGCCACTAATGCGACCTGTCGTAAACGTATGTTCAATTATCATTGGCATTCAGAAATAGGTTTCTTGATGCCTACTTGGATACCTACTTCTGGACCTGTTTACATGAAAAAATTTAATTGACATTCCAAATATGAACCGCTAGTTGTTGACGTTATGTTGATTTACAACAATGCGGAGTATGCTCATGTTCAACTTCCAGATGAAAAGGAAATCACTGTATTAACAGTAGATGAAACTCCTAAGGAAAATTTGGTGAGCAAGATTCTAATGGAGAGGAGGCAATTTGATTCCCAAATTGAAGTTACTGATGAAGTAGAAACTGTATCAATACCTGCTGCTAATGTAGACTCCTATGAGTCGATGTTACCTAGAAAAAGTGTTAGGTTAAAACAAACTCCCAGTACTTGAATAATCTTGCCTTCGACAATAAGCAGGGAAGAATGTGTGATGTATAAATAGTTGTTAGTCATTACATTAGCTAGTTACTCTTTGTTTATTATTGAAATTCCTAGTATGAATTTTCACACTCTAATTCTACTTCCCAGAGTAGGTTTGAAATATACACCTGTTACAAGAAATCCAGTGTAGAGCAAGCAAATTTCAGTTATATGTTGCAAATGGTATGTTACGTAAAACCTATGGTAAAAAATGCTTTCAGTAGATTTAGGTTTAAACATATTTTTCATGAACTTTTATCTTAAGCACTATCTCAAAACCAATTATCAATCAATTTTTTTGCAGCAAAGGATCCTTATCAATAACAATAACATTAAATGTTGCATGGAATGGATCTGTGTAGTGCTGCTCTTCAATACTTAAGTAAATATTGCTATTAATTTGTAAATTATATAATCTAAAATGTACCAAGTACGAGGATTCGTTACTGTGCACCACGTGCAATGATATATATCATCAACTTGTCAACATATGACCACTATCGCGTTTGATAATATGAAAAGGTCGAATAGTTTAAAATCATGGAATTGTACAGATTGTGCTAAGAAATTGCAAGTGTAAACAGCTTGCTCAAGGTGATTAATCTATTTCTTTATATGATATTATGGCTGAATTAAAGAGAATACGTAGCAATCAATGGGCTTATGAAAAGTCAATAAGACATGTGTCATGATAAGTTAGAAGATTGTACGTCGTTACTTAAGCAGCAAGAAGAAAAACTTAATGATTATTTTGAAAGAATTGAAGAATATACACTAACGATTTTGCAATTAGAATGAGAACATTCTGAATTAACAATAATTATAAATGATATTCAACAATACACTAAGAATGAAAATTTTTGGTATTCTGCCAGTATGCAATGAGAATGTTATTCCTATCGTAGAGGAAGTGGGAAAAGTAGTAGTTTATAATATAGATCCCGGTATGATTGACCCGTGTCATTGTTTTCCCACCCATACTTCTGACCCAGGGAAACATAGGGGCCTATTAATTAAATTTGTGCATAAACTGGAAAAGGAGAATTTTATGAAAGTGAGGAGTGTCAAGCGCATCCTGAAAATTGGTAGTATTGCTTCTAATTTGATTTCTGTAGTGAATGTATCTCAGAATGATCAAATATATATAAATGACTCACTAATTACTGCTAATCGAACACTGTTTGCTAGGGGCCATGAGTTTAAACAACCTGAAGATGTTAAAAACATTTAATACTGCAAAAATGGAAAAAACTATGTAATTAAGTCCGAAAAAGATTACCTCAATGTGTGTTAGAGGCACAACTCTAAACATTTACTATCACAATGCTGGTGGAATAAAACTAAGTTACATTTGCTACTATTAAATGCTCTCGTGCATAATTGTGATGTAATCATTATAACTGAAACATGGTTGAACAATGGCGTTTATGATAATGAAGTTTTAGATGATAAGTAAGTTAATTTTAGAAAAGATAGGAATTGCATTCAACGTGGTAGGTCTGAGGCTGGAGTATTAAGAGCAGTTAAAAATACAATTAGTGCCATTAGGTTGATAAGTCTGGAAACTGATCTAGAAGATGCCTGAATCCAGATAAAAGTAGGTAAGAATAATATCTATATTCGTGCTATTTACATTCCTCCATCTTCCCCCCTGGGCACATACACTACCATTAATAATCTATATAATAAATTCATGCCTACTAGTGTGGTCTTGCTCATTGCCAATGATTTTAATTTACTACATTTATTTAATCCAAGAACTAGCATTGGGCATGAAGTAGTAAATTTTGCAAACTTTCATAATTTGATGCAATATAATGTGGTATTAAATATGTTGGGTAGGACACGACTGTGTTTTGTGATGGTTGTTGTATGTAGCTGTAGGGATGTGCTGCTGGGGTTGGTAATCATCATCCGACCCTTAATATATATGTAGGATGCGAATTATAGTAGAGACGTTCTTAATTAATAAACAATAATATATTTTCATTTAAGCTATTTTATAAGCTTAATGGTTGTGATTATCGTGTTTAAACTAAATAGGCATGTTGCAGCATTTGGCAAGGTCACAGTGCATTTAAATATGTTGTATACACGTTAGAGCAGATAGCGGTTGAAAACAGAGTTCTGGTTTTCTAGCTTTTCCAAAATCGGTTGGAGTTTATATGTTGAGAATGGCAGTAGACAATTACACGTTCTTAATGCAATAGACGCAAGACAATGTACAGCTGGGTACATTAGTCAAATTAGACGTTAGACGTGGCAATAAATAATTACGAGGAAAGACGTGCCTCAATAAATTATTTTCACTTGGCAACCAGTAGGCTGTTAACCTTTTTTTTTAAATCATTCGTTTGTTCAAAGTGACTTTTCTTGGATCATTATTCTTGAGACCCTTGCCACAAAATAATGATAGTAAAAAAGCTCGGGTTTCCTGTTTAAAATAAGGCCTGAGATTAAGAGTGTTAATAAAGTGAACTGCCTATGGACATATGTCAACCTAATTTAACAAAACGACTAACGACTGTCTATGGAGAGCACGAGCTTGGGAGTGAGTATAACGATTTGTTAACGAGATGAAATTTAATTAAAGGGTCTGATCGATGAACAATTAGATGAAATAATAAGCACTACTCTATTCTGTCATAAGAGAAAGGTTTAAATAATATTCTTTAAGGTGGGTATAGAAACGTTCAAAAATGATTAACCTCTGTGAACATGAAGTACTAGAAAATTGTCAACTAACTAATACACTTACTCGTCACCTGCATGCAGGTTGCTCCACAACACCTTGAGTCGATCCTGTAACATAACACTAACAATTCGAAATACCAATCAAGTTTTGTGCAATCTGCTTTGTTCTAACCTGTATCAATGAAAACATTAATAACTTATTAAACCAAACAACTTAGATCTTGATTGTCTTGTAGCGTACAACAGATTTTTTACTAATGGTGCTCAATTAACAGTACTCCTTGTTCTACAATTGATAATAAATAATAACTTTAAAGACTATAAAGATTTCTATTAAATTCATTTCATTTTGTTTCAAGACACAATATATGCATTAAAATTCATCAAGTAAAAATTTAGAAAATATTCTTTAAGCATAATAAAATATAATTGCAGCGTAAATTTTTAATCACAACAGGGATTGATCTATCTTGTGTAAGATTCTTTCCTTTAGTTATAATTTCAGAAAATAAGCCCTAAGATTGATTTTCTACTTTTAGTATGTTAAACGAAATATGTATTGACATTAGATCTTTAAATAACGTTTTTACTATAAACATAAAATAACAAATGCGTTCGACACTATTACCTAAGATAACAAAATTTTCGAAAAAATATCAAAATTAATTAATTTTAGCACCAGCGACTTTTCAATTGAATACATTAGTATAACCTAAGATGGAAAACTTTTATAGAAATATACAAATTATTTTAAACACTAACGACTTTTCAATTGAATATATGTATTTCTCAAAAGATGACACTTTAATCTATTATTAGTCTTCCATTATCAAACACAAAAATTTTACATAGCCATAATGCGGTACGTACATAAAGAGCAAATCGCTTCCCCTTACATAGCTACATGATGCAGTATTCGTTGTAAATATATACCTGCACACTCAAAACATTAATTATCAGCTGGAGCTGGAGGTCAGAGATGAAGATCACCAGCTGCTGCTGCCATTCGAACATCAGTGAATTGGGATATGAAGGCGCATGAAAATTATCCATTATTAATTGGATCTTATTTACCTTCAAGACGATCTACATTCTGCATTCGACATGAAAATGAAAATTTTCAATAATTAAACCACAAAACATCTGCTTCCATAATACTTCATAAACAGAATCTTAATAGAATCGTAAAAAACATTTTAAAAATTTCTTAAAGCATCTTAACTTTTAGTTAGTGTTTTCGCTGGAACAAAGGAAATAATTTTCAATTAATTTTAGATGAGTTTCACTTACCATTTGACTAGGCGAGTGCTGTAACCACAGTGATTTAAGAAAATTCTCCGATACTTTATCACTACTTAAATTTTTAAGCCGTTTAGTTATTATGAAAGCTCAAAATATCCTATTTCTACCTCAGTTGTTAACAAATTACACGCACAATGTTCGTCACTATCTTCAAAGTTGACTATTAAACGTTATTTTAGACGATCATATTTACTTACTGTTTCAATTTCATTCACTGCGATGCTGTATTTAATTAAAGCTATAGTAACATTTGAGTTTCTAATTGTAGGAACCAGAGTTGAGAATCAGTTCTCCCAAGTGATAGTGGCCCGATTGACCTTTAAAAACTTCTTCGTTTGGAATATAGCCAGCTCAACATCATTATTTTATTATGGTAGAGTCCATTAAAATTGCTTTAATGTTTCTTATGGACCTTGTGGACCTGCACCTTGAAGAAGTTCTAGATTACTAGAAGGGGTGGAGTGGCTTCCACGTGCCAGTGATCTAAAAAGCCAAACTGCAGGTCTTTAGTGAGGAATCAGACTAAGACAGGTCCCTGAAAGGGGGTAGCAGCTTTTTCGGTACTTAGAGTGACAGAGCCCATAGGAGTCTGTATGGCATTCTAAAACACACTACTGTGATGTGGAAGGCAACAAGAAACCACCACATAATCTCCCAAAATTGTCCTCAAATTGTTAATAAATATGATCGCATCCTCTGGGGTAAAAAATTCTGGAGCTAAAATAGTCCCTCATCTGGATCTTCGAGAGGGGACTACTTCGGGGGATGTAATCAGAAAGTATAAAAAAAGATTCATGAACATTCTACGAGTCGGAGTGTGGAATGTCAAAAGTATGAAGCAAGTAGCTAATGAACTTGAAAATTGAAATGGTAGGTTAGCACTAGACACAGTAGGGATCAGCAAAGTTCGCTGGCCAGAGGCGGGGGATTTTTGGAGTGCAGACTTTAGGGTAATTCATACAGGATCAGAGGAAGGAAATTCTGATGTGAGGATAGTTATGCAAAAAAAGATAGGGCACTGTGTACAAAATTACTTATAAAAAAGCGATAGAATACTCGTGGTTAGATTGGAATCTAAACCGGTAAATACAGTAATAATACAAGTATACATGCCCACCTCCAGCCACAGTAAGGAAGAGGTAGAAACGATCTACAAAGATATCAAAGACATACTCATACTAAGATGCGTAAAAGGACATGAAAATTTAATAATTATGGGGGATTTTAATGCAGTGGTAGGTGAGGGTAGGGAAAGAGCGGTATTAGATTTATTTGGTTTAGGCACGAGAAATGACAGGGGAAAGAAACTGGCAGAATTTTGTGACAAGAACAATTTAACCAGCACAAACACACTATTTGAACATCGTGCTAGAAGACGGACCAAATCCTAGGTTGTAAAGCCTTTAAAGTATTTGTTTCTAATCGTAGAACCTGGAACAATCAAAGAAAAACTTGGAAAGTTACATCCATATAAGGTACAATTATATGGTTTGCTATTATATTCAATACTAGATGACATGTCTAGAGATGCCTGTATGCACGGAGAGTAGTATCCCGTACAGCTTCTTAATGCGAGTATCATCTGCGTCTTGATATCTAATTATTTGTCATTATTATATTATTCAACTCCTTAAAATATATTCCAGTGTTGTTTTATCAAGACATGGAGCTCATACTATTATGTCTCCGAGATACCTCTCATATTATCCGTGATTTTGTTAATAATTCAATAAAGAACAAGTTGCTAAATTTAACATTTATTTCTGACAAGGCGGGGTTTTATTTTTCGGGATATGTGGATTCACGATATGTCTGTAGAGAGCCGATATTTGACATATTTTTGTTGATTCTCCAATATACTCCCATAAAATTTGTATTTAAGTTGCAATTTATCGTAGATGAATAATTGGGTTTTTACTTTACAGTTTTACACATTAATGTTGAGCAGTAAAAAACACATTTTGATGAACCTGTTTGACAATTTCAGGGTGACAAACTTAAACGTTGCTATTTTCAACAAAAGGGGTGAAACAGTACTTGTGATGGAGTTATAGTTTCCTTTGAGATCACCTGCATTGCCTTATATGACTCTAGGATATTCAAAAACTTTCTAATATTTTACAAGTACTGCAATACAAAGTTATGAAAGGGTATGCTAAAATAACAGCAGCAATGTTACCAAATGGTTATGACATCATGAGAAGAGGAATAAAATCGTGGAGCGAGTGATCACAAGGCATTTCAAACATTAACTTTACTTCAGCTTTTTGTTAATACAAATGTTATCAATCTAGGTGAATAAAAATATTATAAATCTTTCCAAACGATTTCCTTCCGAGGCAGTTATGACTGCATCTATGAGCATTATTAAACAAGCTTTGCATCTATCGTTATGACAAGCAAAAACACCTGAATAATCTACAGCGCCATTGCACAAGAAAGAATGTAAACTGTCTCTTTCTAGACAGTTCAACTGATTAGCTTGCTGTCATATCACCAGCTCAGTTGACTGGATCATTCATACATTAGACAGTGTGCTGTCTACATAGTCTGCATGCCGCTAGTCGTCCTTCAGCTTATTTGATTCCATATGTGCGCTACCAACTACCATACATTATCTAATCAAGTATATCTAGTTCATTTTGTAAGTGTGCAATCTTACACCTGTCCACTCGAATTACAATAGCTATTTTATTAGATCACAATGATTTCAAATGTAGAATCATCAGGAACATTCTTCAATGCCTGTCAAAAATTCCCCGCCCAAACTCATCGTTGAAGGAAAGTCCTTCAAAACACCACAAGGACTACACAATGCAAAAATAGATTTGGATAACTTTATGATAGATGTTGTTCGACTAACAAGTTCACACAGCAGCCTAATGAAATAATATACTAAGCTCCTTTAATTGTCGTTCTTTTAAATGTACTTCATAAACATTAGTTTTTACTGTCTGACTCGCATCAGTAATTCTGGCATAGTCACCTCTAAGTTTCAAATCAACATCTGCAAAATTTAAGCACATCCACACTGGCATTGTAGGACCACTGCCAATTTTAAATGTGTATCGTTTTGATGTGCATTAAATAATTTACAAGATACCAGTAGCAATACTTTATCAAGCATAGAAGCAGAGACTATAGCTACAGCTTTTGTAAATCACAGTATACATTATTTGTATTGATGAAAATCCACATAGTCCCATGCCACTTGCAATCTAACAGCATTGTAGAAATATCCACAGACAGCAAAAATAGATTTATCATGCAATGAAAATAATCAAGACTGCCAATTGTCCAACTTTGCATAAGGTGCTCTTGGAATGAAGAGATTGCACGGTAGCTGAATTAACTTTTGGTAAACTATTTTATTTTTTGGTAGTTTTCTTTGCAAGTACGAGGACCACACCAGAACAAATTCACCCTAGAACTTTCATCACACAGTCACGTCTCAACTTTCAAAATTGAAAGGGTTAAAACGCCTTAATAGTTAAGTATTCCTTTTGAAAGAACTAATCACTGCAAGTCATGTTTTCATTCATTGCGAAGTAAATAAAAGACTACTGCAGAAAAATTTTGATGGACATTGTAAGAATAGCAAACCGATATTATTTTTAAAAGAAAGAACTAAAGTTGACCATTTCCATTAACAGAGTAAAACCGGCACATATATAGCATCAGAGTAAACAAACAAATGTCTTGATTTCCAACTGATCAGAGTAACTACACACCAATACATTTACTACAAAGATGTCACCATGTTGTGAAAAGCTTGATTGCTAAAAAGGTAGCGTTCGACAGTTATTATTGTGTCTGTAGTATTATATTTATCAAGCTGTGCATCTATTGGCATGCCAACCAACATCTTAGTACCCCACAATGTGAACACCTAAGAAAGTATTTAGATCTCTCTAAACAGTTCACCTTATCTTGCTACCATCCCATGGTGCTACTTGATGGATGACCGTATATGGCGTTTCCATATGCTTGAAAATCTCAGGTGTCTACACAATATGCTGTGCTGATATATGTCAAACTGTTCTGCATATTTGAAGAAGATCTGTATGCTTCCACACAATTAGCTTATAAAGTGTGCCTGATACCATCTGATGTGCAGTACCTCCATATCTGTCTGTTCAAATTGACGCAGCCTTCAAATGTAGACAAACATTTATAAGTGAGCTGACACACTTTAAAAATTCCTTGGCCAATGTTACTTTTGGAGGATAGCCGACAACTTCTTTACAGCAAAGTTATAGTTACTCTAGCAGATGTTAGACTGGCAAAAATACGTGTTACTATATGATCCACAAATAAACTGGTTTGATTTCTTTTTGTTCTACTACTAGTTGTGTTAAACTATGCTTTATTAACATTTGTTTTTACTCTCTCATTAGCATCGCTACAATTTCTTCCTAATAACAATCCTAAGACATTGAACATCACAACATTAAATTTCTAAAAGGATGTTCTATGCTACAGAAACATTTTCTACTTCATGACCACCACAAACCAAGATAATTTTTGATATCGTGTTTATCTTAATATTGTTATTGCATTTTTTCCACTATACTGCCGTCCTAAGTTAAACCCCCATAAGTACAAAAAATTCTAAAACCAGGTTTTTGGTGCAATTTTCTTTCTATACCTTTAGTTTTAATGTCTACCCAGTAAGAAACCCGTATGTGTAAGATAAATATATAAAAATACAAAAATTAATATCCCCGTATCTGCCTAAAGACATATCTACTCTTAGTTAAAACACCGCATGTCCCATATATGTAGTTATATCACCGTATTATATATGGATATACGGTGATATAGCTAAGTAGAAAGAGAATGCGTGGTTATTATTAAGTAACTATTAACAGATTTGCTATTAACATTCAGCGTAATTTAAGTAGGTACTATTCCATTATCCCTTTATCGGTTTAGTATGTATTAATTAATCACCGCTGCTGCAGTACGTTTTGTTGTATCCAATTGATTTTCGAATTTATTAAAAGTAATATTGTATTAAAAATAGTGCCTTACCTGAGTGTCATACGAAAACATGTTTTTGGTTTTATATTAATTATTACTGATCGAATATCAATTTTAACTATGACCACTCGTGGGAAACTTATGGTTTCGTTAGCAGTGAAAGACTGTGTTAACAGCGATTATTATAATAGGAAGCCTTTGTTTGATACCACTAATAAGATCGTTAATGAAACCGATAAAATAATTTCCAGTAGTGATGATAATAATTTATCGGAATGCTTGATGGATTGCGAGCTTCCACTTTACATGGAGAATAATGTCGCTCTTGGTAATGTTAAATTCTCAGGTAATGGAACAATGTTTAAAGAGTATAAGAAAATCTCAATATATCCGGTAGCAATAATTCTAATTTGAAGCCCGTGCTGGATACGCTTAGTAACTCAAGTAGGATTTGTAAACAAACACAGGGTGTAGTCATTCACAGTAATATTAGATTATGTGACACGAAATTCATACGATTGGATAAAAGTTTTCATTTAGAATCCAGTGAAGAAGGTCCCGTACTATTAGAATTTCTGGTTGCCACAACTTCAGTAACGAATGATTGCTTTAGAGCTATCGACACACTTCCAACAGACGAATCTGACGATATTTTTACCAAAGACGAGCTAACACAACTATAGATTTTTTAGACGATAATAGCATATTGCCAACAGATACAAGTGCAAACAATCGTGTCACAGTCGAAATACCCGAAAATGAAATATTCAATTTTACTTATCAAGACCAGCACAAAATTAAAATTTCTAAAAAAAATGTGACCAAGAATTGCAAAATACTGAAGATGAAAATTATAAGAGCCAATAAAAATGATAAAATTGTAAATGGTTGGTTTGAAAGGTCTTTAAGGAAATGATAAAATAATTTTTATAATCTTTTTAGGGCAATTTCTAGATTCTAGAACTACAAGTTCATACAAACAACAATTATTAGATGATAAATTTGAGCTTGGCAACGTAGAAGAAGAACGACACACAGAAAATGGTAAATATGAAAAGGGCATAATTGGTAAATTTCTTATATACATATATCTTTCATAGTTTTTAGATGCACATTTGTATATGAAGTCTGGAAGAAGAGGAAGGCAAAAGGTTTTTGAAGATTCAAAATCTGTAAGAAAACAAAGAAAAACAGAAAAACTTATTAGAATCCATATGGTTTTAGCACCTTGTTGTTGTAAATTAAGATGCATTGATAAAATTGATGAAGAACGAAGAATGCACATAAACAACTCATATTGGAAACTTAACTGGACCGAAAAAAGATCGTTCATATTAAACAATATCTCGCGCACTGATGTTAAGAGACGACGGATGAATGATACCGACAATTTTTTAAAAAATAACAGTTTCAAGTATTACTTGAAAACGAGACAAGGCGAGGCGCAGAAAGTATGTCAAGAATATTTTCCAACCACTTTAGATTATAAAAAAATCAATGACTGGCCTATACAGTGTTTCATTAAGCAATCAAAAGATTATTATAAAAAAAAGCTTCAATCTAAAAGTGATAACCGCGGAAGAAAGCCATCGAACAAATAATTTTCTACAAAAAAATTAGAGGATCATGTTGAAAGTTTTCAACCCTGCATTTCTCATTATAGGCACGAGCATGCACCTAACAGACGGTACTTGCCAAGTGATGTTAGCATTATTTCGATCTATAAAAATTATATTAAAAAAAATCCGCATCGGCAGTGCTCGTATGAAGTTAATCAAAAGGTTGTTAAGGGAAAGAACATCTCTACAAATTTAGGGCACAAAGAGTGCGAGCTCTGTGAAGAATTTAAGCTGCATAATAACTGCCATAAAACAGAAAATTTAGACGAACAGTGTGAGACGTGTCAAAAATGGGGAAAACACTTGCTAAGGAGTCCAGAAACATTATAAGGAAGATGTAGCTAAGTCGTCTGAAACTGGAACAATACGTGTGCCAGTTGATATGCAAAAAGTCATTATGTTACCACTTATTGATATGTTTAAGAAGGTTATTTTTACAGAGGATTGTGATTTATAACCAGAGTTTTGTTCCACTTGGGTCTAGCAGGAAAATAAAACCTTTATAGGTCCTTTGGCACGAAGTCACTTCTGGCATATCGAAAGAAGATATAAGTGCATTCTACTCCTTTTTATCGAACAAAGATTCTGAACATTTTATACTGTGGTTGGATAATTGTGCAGCATAAAATAAGAACTGGGCCTTCATGAGCTTTTTGGTGTACTTAATAAATTCTAAAAAACTGAATGCAAACACAATTACCATTAACTATTTCGAACCTGGCCATTCTTTTATGTCTGCCGATAGTTTTCATCACCAGGTGGAATTAGCTCCAAAAAGACAAAAGAAAACTTATGACTTTAATGATTTTATTTCCGCAGTCCAAAGTTAGAACTGAGGTAGAGTTGACACTAAAATAATGAAGGTAGAAGACTTTTTAACTGGCAAGATTTTAGTTCACAGCAAAAGCTTAAAAAAATGAATCCGCGTCCCTATTTACATGATATTATTTAGGTGATTGCACGGAAAGATCAGCACACTCTGGAGTACAGAACAACTGGAAACAATAACCTTGTCCATTTGGATTTTCTACAAATTAAAGCATTACAGGGTGGTTTATAACTTCCCAAGCCGCACACCCAAGCGACCGGTATTCCAAAATCGAGAAAGGAAACCCTCCTTAAAAACTTAGACGGTATTATTCCGGAAAATAGGAAAATGTTTTACGAATCCCTAGCGTCATATGATACTACTTAGTTACATTAATGAGCCTTCTTTATCATAAATAGATATTCTTTAGTTATAGTTTTTGTTACACACAATAAAGTTATTCGTTTTTGTACACTACAAAATTATATTTCATTCCTGAGTAACAACACTTGAATTGATGCAAATCCGCAAACGAACAAATAAGTTAATTTCCTGAATCAAAACCCCATATTGGCACACACGGTGTTTTATTTAAAGAAACTAAGTTATATCTTGCAATGAATAATTTAGTATATGCCATTTGTTAAATATGTATGTGCGAAAATTAGTAAAGCAAGTCACTAAACCTGAATGGTTGCCTGTCTTTATGTAACTACAATGTTAGTATTGAATCAACACTAAGAGTTAAAAAGCAGCGATATCTTAAAGTTACAACTTCAATTTGCAGCAAAACAACTTTAATACAAATACGGTGGTTTAACTAAGGACAGCAGTATAGGATGAGAATACCTTGAATTAATTATTTAATAATTTTCTTCATAATTCAAAATAATAGGTATAAACTTCAATTCTTGCTAAGCAATAATTCCAACCTTTATCGTGTGGTGTGCCACAGATATAATTAATTTTGTATTTAGAATAAAGATTATAATTCTATTTAAGGAATAGCAAAGGTTGGTACAAGAATTTAGAAAAATGCTTATAACTACAATTTAAAGTTTCAATGATTTATACGAATCTGTATAGGGGTGATTCTACAATTACAAGCCATATTGATGTCCCTGTGTTATTATAATGGTATACGAGTATTTTTTAAAACCACTTTATTCTTATATTATTGTACATATCTTCAGTAATAGTGTCTATGTTTTAAACATTTCTTAAACTTCCCCTTATGTAATTAAAAAAAAAAATTTAATCAAATTGTCATTAGCGTGGCTGTCCCTCATGTGAACCTAAATTATGAAATGTTCAATATATATTTATAGCTAAAATTGTTGTTACTGCATCATTTATATTAGTGAACTAATATAAATCAGAATAAGGGAAACCATTTTTGTGTTTATATTACTCTATCTAGTGCCACAAATAGGGCACCAAGGATGTCCCTCAAGGTTTCTGTCATTAGCATGGACATTTTTTAAATATCAACCAAAGCTATGGAATTTATGTCTTAAGCTATATATCACTGCATATATTAGTCTTGTTCAACAACCATTCTGAAAGTGTAGTTGACCTGCTTGTTTGTTGTTCATTGTGGTCCTAGTTATAATAAATGTGTCAACAAGTTTGATAGTTCATAAATTAGGTGTCATTAGCATGGTCAAGTTTTAACAAAGTTGGAAAATAATTACAATCTACTACTGTGGCTAGGTAAGTACCATATGATACGTAAATAATCAACATGAATTTGTAGTTTCTTAAACATAACACCTGGGATTAAAAATGCCTACCATCTTGATTTTTGTCATTAGCATGGGCAGATGCTTAGTTATTAGCATGGACGTACTATATCCATGCTAATAACTTGTGTCCATTCTAATGACACTGTTTCAGGATTTTTGTTATTTGAAGTCCTTTGTTTTATGAAATATATATAGATATATATCATACAATACCTGAGCAGTGTTTAACAAAACTAATACTTGAGAACAATTTTTTTGCAGTATTAGAAAAATGGCTAACTGTAAAGTGTTGAGTAATGAAGAAAGGGTGGAAAGAAAGAGAGAATGCGATATGAAAAGAAGAGAGCGCATAAAAGCAGATAGTAAAAAGTTGCAGAACCTTAAAGAACAAAAACATGAAATATACCTGAAAGCAAAAAAGGCAGGGCAGTTAAAATCAATTAATGATATGAACAACAGAGACCAACAAGCTCAACGTAAAAAGTGGAGGAACAACACTAGGAATAGACGAGAACGAATTAAAAATATGAATAAAGTTATGTGTACCATCAACTGTACGAGATAGTAGTCAGAAAAAAGGGGGATGGAAAGCAGTTAGCCGTGATAGAGCTAAGGCTTATAGAAAATTAGAATACATGCAAAAGGAAAATGAAAAAATAAGAAAAATAGCAGCAAAGTATAAAAAAAGTTGGCAAAGAATAGAAAAAAAGACCAAGTAAATTAAGGATTCGCTTTCACTGACACCTAACTCTAAAGTAAATAAATTATTGAACAAGAATTCAATTGATTCTACTATTATTCAAATTCAAATTCAAATTTATTTCGTATAGATACAGTGTTCAATTAAAACATAATTACAACCAATCTACAGTATAAGTGTAACATTGAGATTTATAAATTTGCACCTAGACCCAAATGGGTCTGTATGTGCAACAGTTTTACAATTAAAACTAATGCAGAATCAAAATATCAACATATTATTTAAGAAAACGCAGCCATATTTATTAAAGCCATTAAGGCCAAGACGAACTATAATAATTAGTATATAAAAATATAGTGCTAGTTTATTCTAAAGGCACCTGCAAATTGAAGTCAATAGAACTCAGAAAACACAGAGAAAGGTTTAATGGCTAGGTACGTTTAAAGATAACTGACAAACCTCAGGTGTTTTTAATATTTTAATCATAAAGCATCTAAACACCTTAAATAATTAGCATATATAAACTCTTTACATTTTACGGAAAATTGCCGATCATTTGTTAAGCTCCTAATGCTAATAGGTAACATATTATAGATTTTTACGCCCAAACTTGTAATGAATAATCTATTTGCTTGCTTTTGGAAAAATTGAACAAAGATACATGCATTTTTAACTATCCTGGTAACATATTTATGGGCAATCAATTATTAAAAAGAAACTTCTATTTGGGAAAGTTTTACAAACTGAGTTAAGTACTTCTTTCAATTTTTTCAAAACGCAATAAGAAAAACAAATCTTCACCAAGGCGATTGATTAATGGGAGAATGCTAAAAAGTATAAGCTGTTGAAAGAATGCCAATCTTTTCTTCCACATAAACTATTTATTGCTAACAAAAACAAAGAAAATCTTTGACATTTAACAGAAAGTTAACACCAAGAAAACAATATGTGAAAGGCAAGGTGGTTTCTTTTTGGAATAGTGATGAAAATTCAATACTCTGTCCAGGAAAAAAGATTTCAAAGTGAAACGAAGACTTGTGCAGCAAAAACGTTTCATGACAGACACCATGCGAAATCTGCATACTAAATTTATTCAATGTGAGAACTTGAAAATGAGCTATTCATTATTTTGTAGACTGCGTCCCTTCTGGGTAGTGAAACCAAAAGTAAGTGCTGCTCGAGACATTTGTTTATGCATTAAACGCGAAAATATCAGACTAAAAAGGTTTTACATTTTAAATGTTATTCGTGTAAACGATGCTGAAGACATGGTTAAAAGCCTAACATGTTCTACTCAAAATGAGGTTTGCCTTAAAAATTTTGTGATAGATGTAAAAATAATAGAGTTTTATACTTGGAGTTTAACTAAATCACAGTACAAGTTATCAGAAGTTTAGTTTGCCACATTTGATTCTGTTAATAAAAAAAACATTTCGCACATTCATTCCTATTTGCGTTAAGTTAAAAATAATAATATTACTATTAATAAAATTTTTGAAATTATTTTATTTATTCCGCTTATTATAGACACAGACACAGATAAATATGAATATGTGTCATTAGAATGGACAACATGTCATTAGCATGGCTGATTGAATTTTTAAAATCCTCTAGATTTTGGAAAAATTTAAATTCAGCTCTGCTGACCATAAAATGTGATCAGGATCAAATATTTGTGCTATATACCAAAATTCAGGTCTTTCTAGAGATGTTTGACTATTTCCACATGCAATTGTCTAAATAGCTCATATTTGTAGAATCATCCATAGATGAAATATCACTAAAGTTTCAATCAATATGCAGTCAGTCAATTACTTTCGAGAACACTGCATTTCCTGCTTTTACACTGAACCTTATTTTATTTATTTTAATTGAGTTCTTCCTACCAATCTTTATAATATTCAATATATCAATAAAAAACTTTCTGAATTATAAAAATTTAAAGTTTGTTTAAAATCTAGTATATTAGAAAAGCTCGATAGTTTCCATAAGTCTTGGATACTCAGATGCCACACGTAATGGTGTAAAGCGATTGCATTTTATACAATACAAAAATAATCTGCATTTCTTACAATTTTTGGTTTCAAACCGTATCAATTTTAGACAAGACGAACGACAGTATACCACCGATAATTAAAAATTGGATGTGCTCTTATATTCCTTCTCTTCTAACCAGGAACGCCATTAAACCCCTAAATAAAAACAAAATGCAAACCTTTATATCACTAGGATTAAACTCTGTAAATAAATGTTCTAGCTCAAAATTCGAATCCCCTAATTGCTTAAATATGTCATCAGTATCTGGCAAATGTTCATGATCTTCTACAAGCCCAGGAACTAATGAAGTGAGATCTGACTGTGATAATTCTCCTAAGCCTCCAGCTGTTAGTGTTATACTTTGATGACCAATAGCAACAGAAGCGGCATCCTAAAAAAAGATACAAACAAATGTAGTAAGAATTAAATGGTAATGTACTCACTTGTAAACAAGATGAAAGATCGACAATTTTCCCATCATTATCAGGACACCATAGTAAGTCGTTGTCAATAAAGGGCATCGCCAAGGACATAGGCGAAATCGCCCTTAAGACCTGAGCCCCCGCCACGTTGTGGCTGCGGGCTCTGATCACTTGCAGTATTAAGGAAGATTTCAGTTCCTGGTTGAATTACTATCTTATAATTTGTTCGTGTCTTTTTAATAAAAATCTGAAAATAATAATAATACAAGTTAGTTTCAATTCTTTCAATAATTTAAGTCAATATTATAAAAATTAATAAAAGTGAACTGTGTAAAAAATACATTTCACAATAAAAATATCAAAGACGAGGTGTTTTTGATTACTATCTACATTTAGACTGGTTTTGAACTAAGAGAAACAATTTTTGAAATCTTACAACACATATGTATTGTCTGCATTGTATCAATTGCCTTGATTTGAAAAACAGCAACGTCAAATATTTATTAGTATGATGCACCAAGTTTAGACCGAATTTTAGAACGAATTAATGAATTAATTAAATTGACAGTTAAAACCAAAACACATTTTTATTAATCAAGACTCCGGCCATGAAAGCCTTAATAGTATCATTTATCAGTGTGATGGAGACAAAAATAGGATTCTAATAATTGGAATTTTGTATACAATTATTTTATTATAAAAATTGGTGTGCAATTTAAATAAAAAGCCTTTTCTCTTTTATTAGTATGATTTTGAAACTTACCGTAAAACTCATTTGCAAAATATACTCATATGCAAATCATGACTTTACTTGTTACAGAATGGCACACAAAAGAAAAGCAGACGGAGTCACCACACCACCTGCTAATTCACAATCATACGAAACATTTAAGAATTAGTTTACAAATTTATATGAAAATTAAATTAAGCATTAAAATTGATTTAATATGCAATTTAATATTGTATTAAATAAATTATTGAAAGTTAATTAAAATAAACAGTGTACATTTTTATAGTGATTTTGAAAATTAGTAGATATTGTGGAGTAACTCTCCAGCTGGTTGGATAAATCTGATTAATTATAGTGGACTGTAGATTGCTTGAATAATTAATGAAACACAAGTTAACAATTAAACACTTATAATAAGTAAATAATGTTATAAAATACCAATTTAGCAAACCCAAAATCTAATTTAAAGAAGCATTATCAAAGTAACATAAATTCATTTTCAAGTTTAATTATTTTATCTTAATCATTTATTAAATTGTATCATTTTGTTCTTATCAAATGATGTCGACACTTTTTTCTTGTACGCACTTGGGATTGTCTGAGACCATATCACAAGGAAACCAAAATTCATTATTTACTTTGTTTTATGTAATTTCGTTCAACCTATAACCGTTGGCAAAGGCAAAAATACAATTTAGTTCCTGTTACAAAATGTACCGCGGTTAGCTTCTGACCGAAGTTCCTCAAGATAACGCTATCTTGTATTTCCTAACTTACCCATAACTGAGAGTCGAAGAGTGTGTAGCAGTTGTGTTACAACTACCATTGCGAGTACAGTGTCCCCATATTCCAGAACGAATGAATCAGCCATACCCATTTCCGAAGACTGACATAGAAATGTAAGAACAATCTAATTTCCTTTTAGCTATAAGTGATTATAAGTCCAGGAAATGCGTCAATTGACGAGCGTTCAACGCATTACTGCAATGAAGGCGGCGAGGGCGTATAGGACCACTTCCACGGAGGCGGTGCTGGTTATCAGTAGGACTCTCCCTATCGAATATGTCGTTAGGGAGTTTCGAAATAGAAGGTTAGTAGATACAGGGAAGGGACGCGAAATTATCGAAGATATTCATCTTGGCAATAGGGAGGTAGAGAAAAAGATTGTCGTATCAGAGTTAGGGCACCCGGCCGATATTAGAGGAATCGAGTTTGTCGAAGGCGATAGGTACGCGACGGGTATCAGAATTTATACAGACGGTCCACATATGAATGACGGCCAAGCAGGCGCGGCGTTTGTTGTGTTTAAGCAGGAAAGGGAGGTGTTTCGGTATCAAACCAAACTCGCAAACTAGAGCACTATCTTCCAGTGCGAATTAGTAGCCATACGAGAGGCAATCGATTATGTCATAAACCACACGGCCAGAGATGAATATTATATAATCAGCGACAGCAAATCAGCGCTGACAGCTTTGACAAACATAAACACCTTAACAAACCTCCAACCGGACGTCTGGAGGATAGCGCATACGGCGCTCGAGTTTCGACGTTTAAAGTTCTGTTGGGTTAGGCTGCACGATGGTAACGTAGGGAACGATAGGGCTGATGAATTAGCTAAAGAGGCCGCGACGGGTGACTTTCGGATATCACATTCGTCGGTATCGAGGTATCTAATTAAAAGAAAGCTGCGCGAAAAGTCAATCAGACAATGGGAAGAGAGGTGGAACAACGCTGCCACAGGCAGGTTGACCCACAAATTCACACCGAGCTTAGAAGCTAGAGGTAATATCGAGGTAGAACTCGGTCATAAAATGGTGCAACTGATAACAGGGCACGGTGCCCTAAAAGCGTATTTACAAAGATTCGGTTTAACCGACAACGACCGCTGCGAATGCGGTGAGGGCGCTGAAAGCGCAGAGCACGTGCTTTTCGACTGCCCGCTTGAGGCGGCAAATCGAGGGTTAGCTGATAGCAAATTAGCTATCCTAGGTCTAGCATGACCAAAGAGCCTAGAGGAAGTTGGGGAAGTGGCTAACCAGAAAGCGTTCTGGACAGCCTTTAAAGAGTTCGCGGGAAGGGTCG
The DNA here is from genome assembly GCA_036346225.1 of Platerodrilus igneus. Classification (NCBI taxonomy): domain Eukaryota; kingdom Metazoa; phylum Arthropoda; class Insecta; order Coleoptera; family Lycidae; genus Platerodrilus; species Platerodrilus igneus. The sequence continues at coordinate 5,819,423 of JARFIW010000507.1, read as the reverse complement.
CGAGATTAGACAGCGATAACCACGCGTAAATCGGAGGGGAGGGGGAAGGAGGATTGGAAATTTTAGATTTTGACCTGGCGTTGTATGATATGAGTTTGGTAACCAAAACCTGTATTTAAATAATTAAAAAAACGGGAAAAAAAACAAAAACTAAAAAAAAATTTAAAAAAAAATGAAACAAAAACTAAAAGAAAACAAAAAAAATTATCATAATATTTATAAAAGTCCATATGCACAACAACCCCCGCACCACTAATACGATCACTATGACCACTATCTAACCTTCTACGCGCGGAAATCGGGAATAAATAAAAAACTTAAAACTTAATCCGGGCAAATAAATAAATAAGAACATATAAATCAAAAACCCCCATTAAATTAAATCAATGAAATACACAAAGGAATAAAATAATAAATAAAATAGAGTGAACCGCGCATCTCTCCAGAACTTAAAAGTGAAGTGATAGTGATTGTGACTCTCCAGGACGATTAGTGCATACCCACCGGAACTTTAGCAGTGCATATCCATTTCCCCCTAGCAGTAAGTTTAAATGTATGCAGACGACCAGATCTTCGGATGCTGGAGAAATATATTAACGAAGTAAGAACAAAATTGTGGCGGTTGTGCTCGCATAAGCATTGATTTATGATAATTAGTAGATTTGAAATAATTTAACAAGCACATTTTGTGCGTAATGGCGCTAGCTGGTATAATGCTTATGCGAGTTCACCTGATAATTTGGGTTATGGTTTTTGCAATTTTATGCACTGCTCAACGCTTAATGCTTATAGATGTTTATTTATATATTTACATAAATATTTATATTTATTTTTATATATATATTTTTGCCTGCTTTTATTGTTTGTGGTTTGATATTATTTGTTTGACGTTCTGCCACCATTTTTGGTGGCAGCTTATATATAGGAAGGAAGATTGTCTGAGAAGATTGTAAATACAATATAAATCAGTTAGGGAATGCTAGGGAAAGTTAGGGACGGACTTATGCTAACAAATTACTTAGACCAGGGAAAACAAATGTGTAAATTTATAGGGCAGGTAAAATAGCTAGATTCACTATTAATATTTGGCATATTCTTAGAAAATTTGAATCCATTTTAAATTAGTTAGCTAGATTTGGATAGTTTTAAGTCGACCCTTCAGGTCGCACCGGTAAGCATAGCTGGCGGCTGCTATCCGTCATTACGGATCCCTCCCCATTCATTTTGTTTGTGTCTTATTGATCGGGCACACTCCAAATCAACACTAGGGATACCATCAATCAAACCCTATTTTAAGTTTTAGTTTCAATTGTTAGATTTTTATTTAGGATGTGTTAATTTTCAAGTTAGAATAATTAGGAGCACGTTTATATTTTCGCGTTTGAACCCAGTGTAGTATCTTCAGGTGGAGCATTAAGGACGTGGCCGCAAGCATAGCGGCCCTTAATTAAATTATAATATAAATGATTATAACTTGACTTTAATGAGCGGATTCTCGCTCCTAGAACTTTATTGTTTTTGTATGCATGCTTCTAGTAGTTTAAATAAATGATAGGTGTTCCCGTGTTATTTTATGACACTCAATTCACTAATCGGTGACTTAACGAGAATATATGCTCTGCTGAGATTTTCAATGAATGCTTTAGTTCCTATAGAAAAGACCGTGATTTTCATAGTTGTAACCGCATCAGAGGTGGCGGTGTACTAATCTCCTGTAATACTAAACTTACATCCTCACTCTTTGATCTTGGAACTGCTTTTTTTGGACATCCGGCTGTAGATATCTTAGCTGTTAAAATTACCCTATTCAATCGCTGCCATGTAATTATTTGTCTTTACCTTCCGCCATTTATTTCTTCCTTCCTCAGTACTGTGCTGGAATGCCTTGATGCCATTGTTAGTAAAATACCCTACAATATTATTCTTATAGGTGATTTCAACGTGCCCGGTTACATCAATAGTGGTAATTTGACTGTATTAAAAAATGCAAAACTACTGTATGACTTTCAATCTTTTCATAACTTTGATCAAATAAATTCTATTCCTAACCATAGAGGCGACATGCTTGATCTTTCATTCGTGCGCCTTCTCTTAACCAACCTATCTGCCAACACTGTCAGGTCTAATACGCCCTTAGTCCCTGAAGACCCTCACCATCCAGCGTTTATCTTATCGTTATCTTTATGTACCACTCACTCTACTCCTTGTTATTTACTCAATAAACGACGCTCTTCCAAATTTAATTTTAAAAAAGCTAACTTTCGTCTTATGTATGATCTTATTCGGAAATCCTCTTGGCAAAACATTCTCTATAGTAATGATCCCCAATTTGCTACAGACTTGTTTGTAAATAATTTATCTCGTATTTTTTCGACTACAGTCCCTAAGACAAAAGGTTATAAATCATCTTATCCAATATGGTACACTAAAGAAATTATTATTGGCCTTAAAAAGAAAAGTTTATACCATTCTCTAGCCTGTAATCATAAGTATAGCCACAAATTCAAGTAACTTCGTGCTAGCCTGAAGTTCTCGATCAAAAAAGCTTACAAAGAATATATTAATAGTACCCAAGCTGCTCTAAAAACGAATCCCAAGCAATTCTGGAATTTTTTTAAAAACAAACAAAACTTTTCCTACCCTAATCCATTAAAATATAATGGATGTGAAAAATCTGATTCAAAAAGCATCGCTATGGCTTTTGCATCGTTCTTCGCTTCATGTTGCGCCTCCTCACTGTACATTCCTCAAGGCGTTACAGTTTTTCAAAATGTCAGCTACTCTGTAGACATTCCTACAATTACTGAATCAGCTGTAATACAAGCCATAAAAAATTACCAACATCATTTTGTTATGGGCCCGATGGCATACCTGCAGTACTCCTCAAAGATACCTCTCGTGTAATTAGTCCTGCCTTGACTCATATTTTTAATTTGTGCTTAACCAAATCTATTTTTCCTGATATCTGGAAATCAGCTCGTGTGCAACCAATTTTCAAAAATGGCAATAAATCCATTATTCAAAACTATCGTCCAATTTCTATTATTTCTAACGTCTGCAAAGTCTTTGAAATAATTATTTTTGAATCACTATTTCCTCAAGTTTCACAACTTTTGTCCGAATACCAATATGGTTTTATAAAGCGACGATCTACAGTAACTAACCTTTGTTTTATTACACAGTTCATATCGGAATGTTTGAATGCTCGATCCCAGTGTGATGTTATCTATCTCTTGACTTCACTAAAGCTTTTGATGTCCTTAATCATAACATCTTATTGCACAAACTACATCAGTTTAATTTCTCTGATAACTTGCTAACATTTTATAAGTCTTATTTGACAAACCGCTCATTATTCGTTGAGTTTAATGGCATACAGTCCAAACATCTTCCCCTAACCAGTGGAGTACCCCAGGGATCTGTACTTGGACCTCTTTTATTTCTACTATATATAAATGACATCACTCAAATATTTTCTAATAATAACTTCTTTTTGCTGATGATTTAGAAATCTTTACCAAAATTAACTCTGCTGCCGATTGTGAATCACTACAAACAAATATTACCCAATTACTCCGATGGTGCATTGTTTTGTCCTATAGTAATAATGCTACCCCAATACTCTTTGATTATTACCTAGGCACCAGTTCAGTCTCTCGTGTATCTACTATTAATGACTTGGGTATTACATTTGATGAAACTCTCTCCTTTAATCGTCATATAAATAACATTGTCAAACGCTCTCTGTGGACTCTAGGTTTCCTAATGCGTAGTACATCACTATTCACTGATCTGGATTCTCTCAAAACCCTATACTTCTCTTTAATTCGCAGCACTCTAGAAAATGGTTCTCAGATCTGGACACCTTTTTATAACAATAGCAGCACTAGAATCGAGAAAATTCAACGTAAATTCCTAAAATTCGTATACCATAAAAAATATCATTTGTACCCACTGAATGGTTATCCTTATTTAGACCTAATCACTGAATTTAATGTTCTTCCCTTACATCAAACTTTTAAATTATTTAATTGATGACCGTATTAGCCTATCTCTTATTAACCTACACGCACCATCGAGGCCCAGTAGAAACTGCTCCATTTTTTACCCCAATTTTGCACGCATTAACTCTTATAAAAACTCTCCTATTTGTAGAATGTCCAGCTCCTTCAATATGTATTCTGCAGACTTAGATTTCTCACTTCCTCCCTCACATTTCCGACTAGCCATCTTAGCTGCTCTTAGATGCTCTCTACTAACATTATCACTGTTTTCTCATTTTCCTTTCTTCTACTATGCTAATAATACTATTATCCATTCCTCCTTGTTTTTATTTATATTATTTTATTATTGTAATACTTTATTTCTGTGACTCCATAATTGGATCTTATTATCTGTGTGAGTCGTTATAATAAATAAATAATTAAATAGTCGGGGCATCACTGAAAAGTGATTTAAAAATAATATAGCAGGAGAAGGGTGGTTTAATGGTCTGATGAAAAGGCATCCTCAGCTTACAGTCGAGCTTGCAAAGAATACAAAGTGAGTGAGAGCCGCTGTAACATACGAGATTGTTGAAGAATATTTCCGAAATGTGGCGGATATAATCAAAGATATCCCACCACAAAACGTTGTAAACTATGACGAAACAAACTTCGTTGACGATCCCAGAGCGGTTAAAGTGGTAATGAAGAAAGGAAGCAAACACGCCTACAGGACACTCGACACCACCAAAAGCAGCACAACAGTTATGTTCGCAATAGTTGCTGATGGAACTCGTCTCCCTACTTATATAGTGTACAAAGCAAAACATATTTATGAAGGTTGGAAGGAGGGCGGATTACCAGGAGCAATTTACAACAGGTCTCCAAAAGGATGGTTTGATTCTGAATTGTTTGACGATTGGTTCAGGACCGTACCACTTCCATTTTTCCTAAAATTAGAAGGAACCAAGTTGATTATTAGAGATAACTTGCAAAGTCATATTACTGTCAGTGTCATTCAAGAGAGCGAAAATACCAACATTAAGTTTGTCTTACTGCCTCCCAATTCGACCCACATGCTCCAGCCACTGCACGTGGCATATTTTCGTCCTCTTAAAGCATCATGGGAAAGTGCACTGGAGGAATGGAAACTAAAGAATAGGGGGGTTTTACCAAAAACTATATTTCCTAGGATGTTGAAAACCACGGTTGAAGGACTTGGGGATCGCGAACTGAACAATATTTTAGCTGGATTTAGAGCCTGCGGCCTAATCCCCTTCAATGCCGATGCTGTTCTTGCAAAAATAAAAAGAAAAGAGCCTACTACACCGAAGGAAGGAAATGCGGTAAAAACTTCTATGACTGCAGTGCTTGTAGATTATCTACATGAGCTCAAGACTGGGCCTAACGATGCTGCAAAGCGAGGAAAAAGACTAAACGTAGCCACCGGCAATAGCATAGGCACAGAAGATTTGGAAAAAGAGAACCAGAGCAACTGCAAGCAACCCAAAACACGTAAGAGGCAAATAAGCGACAGCGAAAAGGAAGATGACTTACAGACATTGGAGGCGGAGGAACAGCATATCAACACAAATGATTATGAAATTGGAGAAAGTTCTGCTGAGCCAGCCAACATTATTCTTGATTCATCCAGGAACTGGGATGTAGGACAATTTATCATCACAAAATATGAAACAAATAAGAGAGATCGATTTTATATCGCTAAAATTATTGAAATATCAGGGACTGAGATAGTTGTAAGTACATTGCGTAAACATCCATCCATGAAATCTTTGTTTTTCATTTATCCAAATATTCCGGATGAGTCTGTCATAAACATGGAACAGATTGTCCGACAAGTTAATTTAAAATCACTAAAGCGGCGCAAATATTTCTTCTCGCTTAGAAAAAACAAAATGGAAACACTCCAGTGTCTTTATTCATTTGGTAAATTTTTTTAACTCTGTTTTTTAGTTTTATTTTTGCCTGTATTTTTATTTTTAAGTATAGTTTGTTTATTTAAGGTTTATGTCATTAAGAAATCAATGGCTGTGTAAAGCTTGTCCAAAGAATAAACGTTTATATTTCTTTAATTTGTTTTATTGTAAAATTCTGCAAATATAGGTGGTACCTTGGTACCTACATATAATTTTTTAAATTTTTTACTGATCGACTTCATCCCGAACAATCCTAAAGTGGGAAATGTGCATTTTAAAACTTCACCCCGAACCCGGGGTGAAGTCGATCACCTTTTAATTCAAAATAAAAAAAACAAGTTGAATCCATGACCTATGGCTCTAGTCACCAATCGACAACCTAAGTATCAAGGAAGTTATATTTTTAATTGCATTAAAATATAATTATTTGTTATTCATTTATCTCAAAAAAACGTATTTTTTTGATCGACTTCACCCCGTTTGATGGTACTTCAGCAAGTATAGTGAATTTCATTTCCCAAAAATATAAAAAAAAGTTTTCTTATGGTTTGCTTACCTTAAAATATCACGGTGAATATCAGACCTTTTCTTACACATGAAATTTGTTTTTAAGGCAACCTGCAAAAAAAACTACAGTTAATTAATGAAAAACAATTTAGGAAACATATTGATCAAATTTTAATATAAATTACTTAATTTATACTTTTTAATGATTATAAAACGTGAGACCTACATCGTTCACTATAAATGAAGAATCGTGCCACTCATTACAATCATATATCTGTAGGTATAGGAAAAGCATTTTCCTTCTTACCCTATTGTATACTTTTTAAATGATTTTTAGCAGTTGTTAAAAAATTAGAATGCTCCAGTCATCAGATTTAATAAAAAAAAGATTTCCATTTCTAAATTCAAACTACTTTGCTTTATAATTATACAATTAAAGTAAATCATCTGTATTAAAATAATCACCAATGCTAATCTATTAAAAATTGGAAATAGCAATTGAACGGAGAAACAGGTGAAAGTAAAGTTTCTAACAGTGCATTAGTGAAAGTACAGACTGCTTTTCTCTTGTTATTGTTTTAAATAGAAACGACTTTTACTTGTTTACTGTTTTATGTATAATCATTTTATTGTATAATTTGTAATAAACGTTATAATGAAGGAAGGTAAAAACGTATTGTTTTTAATTTTATTCCAAGTTGCTTGCCCCAAAGAGTTTAATAGCTATTTTAACGTAAAAATCTGAGAATATTATAGTTTATATATTGTGCGCCACCTTTTGGTATATACCCTAATTATAAAACAGTATTAAAATATAAACCGTCGCTATTTACTCGTTGCCGTAGCAACCGAGCGCTGCAGTCGCTATTCGGTAGTGATGTAGCATGGCTTCCCGTGACACTGACAAAGCAGATCATAACCTAAAACCGGTAATTAGGACATTTTACGATCCTACTTTAGACTTTTGTAGTGAACAGTTTGATCCTATAAAAGCCCTAAACACACCTGGTGTAGTGCCACCTGATCCGAAAGCTAAAACGTACGATAATTTATCACAATGGCAACGTGCTCAGGAACCCAAACCAATAAATGAGAAAGTAAAAGCGGCTAGTTCTAATAGTGTTGTGGAACGGAAGTGGTTACCGCATCAATGTAAGTTGCTGTATCCAGCGTTTATTTATTTGTCCTTGACAAAAAATATATTAGTATTTTTGTGAAGTCGTTTATGAAAATTCATATTTGCATCCTGACTAATATTGTGGTAAAAATATCGAATTATTCTCATCAGTAAGCTGGAGGTATTTATAATTTTCTGTGACAATTCATATTCCTAGTACATACACGATACGTGTTTGAAATCATCTCCGTAACTGATAAGATTGAGGGAAACAGCTGCTATCGTAGTTACGAAATTACTCACTGATATATACTGGATTCTTTTAATTAGAGTTGCATTTGTATATTTGAGCTTGTGCATGTTTTAAAATTGGTCGTATGAAAATGACTAAATAGCATATTATATTATTTAAAATTCAAGTATTCCATTAAAATCTCGCAAATTAACAATAGTATTTAACTCGTAACAAAAACATAAAAATAATCAATGTCCGTCTTGTATAACATAGGAAATTGGTTGAATAGCGCACATGGTGTGAAAACTTTTTTTACAGGTAATTTGGTTATTCTACTCAAATACAGCTAAAACATTACTTCAATGTTCATACCGGTATTTGATGCTTAGGCAATTCATTTCACTATACCATAAAAATGACGTATTTAACTACTGCCATCTATTAACCGGTATATATTTTAGCTAAACACATGTCAGTAAACTACTTTTCATAGTGTAACCAAATTGTCCAGATGGCGCCACGGAGATCATCAATTTTGTTTTCCGTTTTCTATAAATACCAAGTTTCTACATCGACCCTTTAACTATTGTACATGTTGCCTTAAGGCGTTGCATTCTTTAATAATAGTGCCTTTACAAAATTCTTTATTAAAGCACTAACCTACCGCAGTGTTTATGTATTTAGTGTAAGCGTAACCTTGCGATGACATCTTTACGAGAATAGTAAAAGCGTCCATTCATGGATTTGCAGTTAATATTTGATAGAGTTTAGGACTAAATAATAAACTAACCACTTCTGAAGTCATCTGATAAATCGTACACAATTTACATAAAAATATTTTATTTGTACCTATCTCTACTTAAACAATGATACACATTTGCGAATTTTGTTGATTTATTGAATAAAGTAGATAAGCACCACATTTTTAGGGGGAATTGGTAAGAGGTAGATTGAGTTTCTTCAAGTTATTTATTATCTTTACAAAATCATCATCATTAGATCTTCAGTTCTGGAACTGGTTAGGCGCGTACCCTCATTGTTTCCTATTCTGTTTTAACCTACACATTTCCCTGAAATTTCCACAACCTACATCTTTTACTATTTGATCCAGGTCAACTTATACTTATTTTTTACTAGCTCTGCTTGTAATATTCTCTGCACTATTTCTTAAAAATGCTTTAGAACGTATCCTGTCCTTCTGTTTTTCCTATTTGTTTTGTTTTCCACAGATATCTTTATTCCTCTACTATTTCTATAACCTCTTTGATATAAACTTTGTCCATGCATCCTCATACATCTGAAGGTCAACATTCCAAAAGGCTTCTACCGTTTTTCTGTCTGCTTCTCCTACTGCCCCCTATTTCATAGACGTACTGTGCTGTGCTCGATACATATGCTTTCAACGATTTTATACTGTTCTATATGTGTTGTCTTCGAACATAGCCGCTGCTCTTTCTTGTTAGATGCAGTTCGGTTCCTCTTCTATTGTTTACAAATATATACCCTATTTCCCCGATATTCAGTAGTATGTGAAGGGGGTTCGGATAAGCAGTATCCGGCTACCAAGATCCACCAACACTTGAACATTTGCCGAATTAATAGTTTTCCAATATATTCTTTCGCACAATCAACATTAGTTGGAAATACTTCAAAACCAACACCTGTAGTTGTTTACAATAATCATAATATTTAAGTACAATTATTTTTTCGTCATTAGGTTTTCTGTCTTGAAACTTCTATTCTGAGCTAGCCTACACCGTTCCCTGAAATTCCCACAGCCTAGATACAGTTGTTTCCTAAATATATGCCCTATTTTACCAAGATTTAGTGGTTTGTGAAGAGGGTTAAGCAGCCTGTGGCTACCAAGGATCCCTTAAAACACTAGGATATTTGCCAAATTAATAATTTTCCAGTAAATACTTTTGCACAATTAACATTAGTTGAGGGTATTGCAAAACCAATACCCGTAGCTTTAAGTATAGTTATTTTTTTCGTCATTAGGTTTTCCATCTTGGAATTGGTTGAACGCGTACCTCCATTGATTTCTATTCTGAACTAGACTGCACATTTCTCTGAAATTCCCACAGCCTACATCATTCACTGTATGTGTGCAATAGTCTAACCTAGGTCTACCTCTAACCTCTCTTTTTTCCTATCTCTGCTTCTAATATATTCCACACTATTCCCTCATGCCTTCGTATGTGGCCTATCATCCTATCTATCCTATTTTTTACTGTTTTCCACATACTTCTTTCTTCCCCTACCATTTCTAGTACCTCTTTGTTCTTAACTTTGTATGTCCATGATATCTTCATCATACGTTGGTACTTATTTCAAAGGCTTGTATCTTGTTCCTGCTCGCCTCTTCTACTGTCCAAGTTTCACAGCCGTACAGTGCCGTGCTCCACACATATGCGTTCAGTAATCTTTTCTTTGTTTCTATGTTTGTTGTTTTTGTACACAGAAGTTGCTTTTTCTTGTTAAATGTAGTACGACCTTGTGCTAATCTTTGTTTCCCATCTTGCGTTATTTGGCTTCCTAGGTAGCAGATATTCTTAACCTCTTGTATGTTCTCGTTACCTATTTATATTCTAATTTTTAATTTATTTTTCCCTCCTTTGCATACTAGTACTTTAGTTTTATTTTTGCTAATTTTCATACCGTATCTCTTTGTTAGAACTGTTTCCATTTCATTAAGAGCGGCTTCTAACTCCTCCTTGCTAGATGCTAATAACGCTACATCATCTACAAGCGTATGGATCTTTTGTCCTTGCAGAATAATTCCAAATGTGTTCCCGCATTTGATAGTATTCATTGCCTCTTAGATGTACAAGTTAATAATAAACAGGGATAGGGCACATCCATGTTTCACCCCTTTCCTATATTTACTTCCTGCTCTAATTCTATTACCGCTGTTTGCTCTTTGTATAAGCTATGTACTATCCGTCTATCCTTAAAACTCATATCAATCGTTTTGAGTATTTCGAGCATTTTTTCCATTTTCCATTGTCGAATACTTTTTCCAGATCTACAAACCCTATATACACGCTTTCCCCTTTTTCTATTGTTTTCTCCATTGTCACCCTCAAAGCTAAAATAGCCTCCCGTTGTCCCCTGTTTCGCCTAAACCCAAATTCATCTTCTCCTAGTATTTCTTCAGCTCGTTTTTCCATTCGTCTTTGTACAATTCTAGTTAATATTTTTGACGAGTGTTGTGTCAAACTTATTGTTCGAAATTTTTAATATCTATCCGCGCTTCTCTTTTTTGGTATAGTGACCATGATGGTAAGTTTGAAATCTTTGGGTATCTCGTGTGTCTCATACATATGGCTCACAAGTTGTAAGAAACGTTCCGTTACTGCTTATCCAGCTGCTTTTAGAGTTTCTGCTTGCACCTTATCCATACCCGGTGCTTTACCATATTTCAGGCCTTGCAATGCTAATTCAAACTCGTCTCTAAATATAGGATATCCCAAGTAATAGTTTTCAATGTTCTAGCGCTGTTAGTTTTTCTCCTGCGTATAAATTCTCTATATATTCTTGCCACATATCCACTTTCTCTACATTTTCTAGAATGACCTTTCCTTCCGCGTCCCTTATATTTTTGATGTACGGTTTTATATCCTTAAAATTCATTCTAATTAGTTTCTATTCTTCGTCTGTCATTCCTATTTCCATCTTAGTTTGTACCTCCATTGTTCTTTACCTTTCCTGCATTTGCGAATAATTTCCCACTTTATGGCTTTGTATCTCTGTTTTCCTGTTTCATCCGATCTATTTTTGTATTTTTGTCTTTCTTCTTTTAGATTCAGGATATCCTTTGTTATCCATGGTTTCTTATTTTTATTTTTGTGTATATCCCAGAATATCTCTTGCCGCCATGTCTAACCTGGATTTACTGTTATTCCATTCTGTTTCTATTTCCTTAGTGTAAAAAATTTTCCCGACATCTTTCAGCAATTCATTTGACTTTTTTCAAATCTTTAGCGGATATCTTTATCTTCTAATTTCTCAAAGTCAAATTGCCGTTTCCGTTCCTTCTCCAGTCTTTTACTTGATTCCTCAACCGTTGTCTAAGAAAAATGTAGTCTATTTTATATCTTCCTACATCTCTTGACATCTTCCACGTGTATCGTCTTCTAGCATGATGTTGAAATAATGTGTTTGTGATGGTTAAATTGTTCTTGTCGCAAAATTCTACCAGCCTATTTCCCCTGTAATTAGTGCCTAAACCAAATGAACCTACTAGCGCTCCTTCCCTACCCTCACCCTGCATTATAACTCCCCCGTTATTATTAAATTTTCATGTCGCTTTACGTATCTTAGTATGTTTTCGATATCTTTGTAGATCGCTTCTACCTCTTCCTTGTTGTAGCAAGGGGTGGGCATGTATACCTGTATTATTTCTGTATTTACCGGTTTAGATTCTAATGTAACCACGAGTACTTTTTCGTTATTTTGTAAGTAGTTTTCTACATGTGTCCTATCTTTTTTCGCATAACTATTCCCACTCCCGAATTTCCTTCCTCTGCTCCTGTATGAATTACCCTGAAGTCTCCACTCCAAAAATCCTCCCTCTGGCCAGCGAACTTCGCTAATCCCTACTATGTCTAATGCTAACTTATCCATTTCAATTTTGAAGTTCTCTAGCTTACCTACCTGCTTCATGCTTCTAACAATCCACGCTCCGACTCGCAAAATGTTCAAAATATAACTTGTTTAATTAAGATTTTACCTCTGGTATTAAGGATGAATAAAAATACACTCTCTTTGCTTTTAATTTAGTAGCAGTGTGAATAGCTATCATATATGGTCCAGTGATTGTACTCAACATAATCTAGTGTTCAACTAAATTTTTTTCGCCTTCAGTTTACATTAAAAGCATACAAGTATCTTTTCAGGTAAATATTGCTTATCATTCTTTTGAAAAAATACGTTTAAATCAATTTAAAAATTTAGAAACTTATCTGTATGGCATGTTCATTTAAGTCTGGACGATGTTGATTCCGTGGCCCATTGAATACCAATAGAGATGTACCTCTATTGAAGATCATGCCAGAAGTGGATTTTTCCACGCATTTTAAAAAACTCATTGTGATTTAAGCATCATCCACCTAGCCATGAAAATGAGTTCATTGAAACGAATCGTGGCGAAATCCACTTCAAACATAGTCTTAAACAGACCAACATTTAATTTTTTCACCTTGTATCTACTTTAAGGCGAATGCAGAGTGATCTAACTAGAAATCTTTACGATGCGCATATTTTCAAGGTTGCACAAATTGCATAAATATAAAATTTACTTGAATTTAGAAAGAACTAGAAAGCTTTTATTTTAAATGTTTGAACCACGGTATCAAAACGACTATAAAAATCAAAATGTTAAAAATACATAAAATTATAACAAAACACTGTCGACGTGTAGTGTAAAAATTCCCTACAAACCCTTTCGCATTTATTTGGACTTTTGGGAAAAGTTTGTAAAACTCCTATTGCGGTTCGTCGCCCGATTGGCGAACACGTACGGTAAAGTCTCGACTATTCGCGAAATATGACAAGAGCGCCGTGGATAGCAAAAATCGCGGATAACCAAAAACACTAAAAATTAGGTGTAAATACGGAAAAAATATTTCAACATAAAAACTGTTTTATTGTACCAAGAAACATAACATGTAAAACTTTTAAAATTGTACATTCATGTAGGAGTATGCAACCAACCACACTCCTAACTAACTAACTCACCAATAAATAAGCACGCAATATGCAAATAAATAGCATGTACGTTTACAACACCCCTTAAGTAATAATGGACTCGTCCGACACCTACCGAAATATATAATAGAACCGCCCGAACGAACAATATAAACAAACCCAGGATATAAAAGGAGCTCCAAACGCTAGAACAACTTACTTCTTAATTGTTCTCTTTTTAAGATAGTCACCAAACTTCTTGAAGAAAACTTAAGGATAGTGCAAGACGGACTTCACCAAGCTCCTCGTGCTCTAAGGGGTTTTCTTCAGATTCTCTCGTTGTGGCCACCAAATCTAACTGGATAAAATGAAGTAAATTTTTATAAACCACATTACGGAAGCATGAGTCCACCTTAACACAACTTGGATCCGCTCCACCTCCGTAGTCATCAGGACCACCTCCTATAGTACGTGACTTCAACACGCACGCTAGGATTGGGCACGTTCTACCATTAGCTCGTTTCAATTTCTACCAACCAAGAATGTCGCCCTTATACCAACATCTCCACCTACCAGCAAGGTACCGCAGCATGGGAATCGGATCCTAGTCACTGCCTCTAGGTGCCGCATTGCATTCAGCGTAACGATGGATATCATCCTCTACACATCAGATTCAGGTCTTCATTGTGAAGCCACAATATTCAAATCTACAACGTAGAAATGCTTTCCGTAACTTTACAAACTAAAGCGCTTTCAGTGGTAAAAGATGTTTGCAGTAACTATGCACACAAAAACGTTTGTAAAAACTTTCTTCGTGTGGCATGTCTTTAATCTACAATTAGTTCGTATTTTTAACTTGTAAATAAATATTATCTCTATTGCCATGAAGCATTATCGAGGTGACCCCAGACAAACCAGAACGCCACATATACATATGCACAATACAGCAGAAACCTTTGGTCTACGTCTAAATCGCGAAAATAAAGAACAATAAACAAAAGCAATACATAGTGTACATATTGTATGAACAAAGAGTGTTCAATTGCACCTTTTTAAAAAATCGCTCACCTATTTGCTTCTAAAACACCGTTTCTTTGTACTTTCCTTAACATAAGTTTTTCTGCCAAGTGTGTATCGTCGTCTTGTTCCTCTTAATATTGAAGCAATCCGTCAACGTGCTGTCAAGCAGTTCCGTGTGCCATCCGCGCAGGCGTTTCGTCTTCTTCACTTAGATTTTGTTCTTCGTTCACGTTCACTTCCATTGCTTTATTCGCTATCTCTGTCAGTCAGTCGTTCAAAAACCGACTCGCTTGCGTCGCATTCCAGCCACTTTTCTACTTTGTTTTCGCCGATATTCTCACGTCCTGGAACGAATGTTACTAGGTCAACAAGTGTAGCGGTCAGCACGATTTCATTCTCATCTTCACAAATGTTTTAATTGACATTTGCTTCGATACTCGGAAAGAGTTTTCTCCATGATTTAATAAGGGTTGAGGTTTTGATGTAATCCCATGCGGACGTAATACCGTAAATACTATCCAAAATTGTATAATTATACCAAAATTCTTAGAGATCATCGATTTTTGACAGTAACAACTTTGTCCTATACGTTCTCTTCATGGTTGCAATGACTCCCTGATCCTTAGGTTGTATCAGCGGAGTAACATTTGCAGGCAAAAACTTCGCGGAGATTTGCCCGTCGGTAGATTTAAGCACGCTTATAGCTGGGCGCGAAGGCGCGTTGTCAATTAAGAAATTGTTTGAGCCAAGATGTTTACGTACTTCAGGCACAAAAATCTTTTCAAACCGTTCTTGAAAATCGGGAGGTTTATGCTTTTTTTTGTTGAAATAATTAACTAGTAAATTTTCTGCTCTTATTCCCTTAAACAACTACAAGTATTGCTTGTGAAATATTTTCAACTAATGTTGATTGTGCGAAAGGATATATTGGAAAAACTATTAATTCGGCAAATGTGCAAGTGCTGGGGGAACTTGGCAGCCACTAGCTGCTCCCCCCCTCACATACCTCATACATTTGATTTTCCAATGCTCCACCCGAAGGTACTACAGTGGCCAGGAAGCGAGTTTTTTTTATAACTGGAAATTTTGAATTTTGCCGAACCCTTACTGTTGCAAGCAAGGTAGTGATCTTTAACGTGCGTGACAACAGTCACACACGGGACCTCCATTTTACCTCTCATCCGAACAAGGACGTATTTTTGTGAAAAATGCTCGCCTAACATTTTTCAAGCGGACCATGTCGTGATTCGAACCCGGGACCTTGGGCGTAGTAGTCACACGCATTCCAACTATGCCACGGACCCCCCCCATCCCAATCACATACCACTAAATATCGAGGAAATAGAGTATATAATTGTAAAACAATAGAAGGCGACCGAACTACATCTAACAAGAAAGAACAGCGGATATATTCAAAGACAACAACAAACAGGAATAAAATTATTGAAAGCATATATGCGGAGCACAGCACAGTTCGTATATGAAATAGAGGCAGTAGGAAAAGCATACAGAAAGACATAGAAGCCTTCGGGAATGTTGTGCTTCAGATGTACGAGGATGATAGCATGGACAGACAAAGCTAATAACAAATAGGTTATAGAAATAGTAGAGGAGTAAGGATATCTGTGAAAAACATAAGAAATAGGAGAAATATAAGGGCAGGATACGTTGTAAGGCATTTTTGGGGAATAGTACGGGATATATTACTAGCAGAGATAGGAAGAAAGGGGTAGAGGTAGACCTAGACCGGACTATCGCACGCAGATAGTGAAAGATAAAAACTGTGAAAATGTCAGGGAAATGTGTAGGTTAGTTGAGAATAGGAAACAATGAGGGTACGCGTCTAACCAGTTCCAGGACTGAAGACGTAATGATGATGATTCCCTTAAACGACCTCGTGTTTCTTAGATTTACCGATTACAAAAAGCCTAAGTTTACGATTACTCTCAGCGTTGCTGCATTGCAAAATTGTAATTTTTTCTTTGATACTTTTGTAATGTGCCGCTCGATGTTCACTTTCAAATGCTAAAGTACGAGTTGGAAGACATTTCTAAAAAATGCATGATTCACTAGCGTTATAAATTTGTTCATATGACATCCTCCGACAACATAAACTCTTCAACATCACTTTGAAAATCATCA
Source organism: Platerodrilus igneus (assembly GCA_036346225.1). Taxonomy (NCBI): domain Eukaryota; kingdom Metazoa; phylum Arthropoda; class Insecta; order Coleoptera; family Lycidae; genus Platerodrilus; species Platerodrilus igneus. The sequence continues at coordinate 5,802,791 of JARFIW010000507.1, read as the reverse complement.
GCTGCTTGTTGATCATCGCTCAGGTTCTGTCTAATTTCATGCCGTTACTTAAGACGATGTAACCAGCCGGACGACGCATCAAATTTCCTACAGCACTAACAAATTTAGCTGCCAGGGCAGGACCAGGCACAGGGGTGTCCTTACTTCGCAACTGAGCTAACCACTTCGCTAATAATGAGTCAAGTTCATTATAGGTGGATTTTTTCATTGTTTTTTGTTTTTCATCTGAGAAGCACATTTCGACATTGATGCAAGGCCAACAGTTTGTTTTCTTGCTTAACGTCTCGTACGGTGGTTTCTCCGCAATCCAAACGCATCTGCTTCCTTGAAGTACCATTTTCTATTGCAGAAATCATTTCAAGTTTTTGTGCAATCGTTAACACAACCCTCTGACAAAGAAACATAAAACACGAGCGATTATTAAGCACGCTTATTGACAACTGAGGCCACTGATAGGCGGAGAGATACGTAGAAGCAGGGGAAAATCAATGAACATAACCGAGTGGACTCACCCGCGGGTTTAATTTAGTTTAGTTAAATAAATTAAATCAATGTTGCATATAACGAAAACCCTAGGCACACTTTAATAGAATATAAAATCCAGACACTAAGTAGTAAAATTCACGAATATCAGATTGCTGTAGTAGTTCAATCATTTCAATACAATAGAATGTATTTATTTGATATTGCAAAGATAGAAAGAAACACGATAGTTACCCTAAGTAAATCACATGATGCCACAAGTACTTGCCCATGGATTCATTTCATAAACCCAATTGACAGACTGTACTATGATAAAGAAATCCCTGGACTGAACATAAGATAGAGTGGGTAAAAATACCGTTGTTAGACATCCGAAGATGAATTAGAATTAATTATTCGTGGTAATAGGAAAATATCGAAAATGTAGACATACGATCGAGTAGTGGATAATGTGGACGTGACCATGGTGTTGAGGCAAGAAAAAAATAAATGTAGATGTTCCCGCAAGGACAATAAAATGTTTTAAGGTATTTTCGAGAAAGGTAAAACTTAAAAAACTGAAGTTAAGGAGGCCTATGCGGAATAACCGTCTTTCTTGTAGAGATAATATCGAAAGGGATTGTTGTGATAAAGGGTTTAGCGACCATCGATTATGAACAAGTAGGAAAAGCCTTTCGGTGTAAGAAATAGTGTAACGCAGTTGGTTTCATTCCAGTCATTTTAATTTTCTTATTCCTTTATTCTTTCAATTTCTTTTATAATTTTTTCATAGGAACCCACTCCCGCACTACTGCAGTTAGCCAACGTCCGCTTATATTGTAACACTCCAAAAATTCCCGTATACAATTTTTGAACCATTGTCCAAAATTCAACCTTTCAGTTCTAATTAATATACCCCATAAATATTAAAATACAAATTTTAATTTTCCTATTGCAACATATGTAGTTTTTTGTGTAAAATTTTTTTGAGTGTATCGTTTAAAAAATGGTACATCAAGGTTTGCCTTGAAATATAGGCTTATCGTAAATATTATAGTCCTGTTTCGAAACGTCTTAACTGAAAGCGCCAATAATAAGTGCGCATTTGCCTAACGGGTTATCTTGTTTGTCCTGTATAATAAAGACAGTTAGTCTTTAACCCTAGGCGAAGGATGTCGTCTCTGATGTCTTCGTCTGCTAACTGACGTATTGCCGTATAATTGAAAATCAGGTTTTCGGATTTGCGATCCCTCACAAATTAAGAGATGTATGCAGATACCGAATAAAACCACTTCGGAATCTTATGATTTAATAATTATACGATCCTTGCGAAAGCTTTTATTTTCCTCCCTTAACTTTTTAATTAAATTTGCACAGTTGAAATGTTTCTTATAATAAATGGTGTAGTTTATATCTTGAAAATTCACAATTAAAGCGAAGCGTTAATTCGTCAAGTTTGATTATCATTGATATGGTAACTGAATTGATACTTCTTTAGAAGAGGCACCATACTTTTCGTTTCTCTCTCCATGTTCTGCAGCCTGGTGGTCTGCGACTAGATCTGAGGACCATCTATGACAATGACAAAAACTTGCACGAAATAGTGCCCCAGGGAACAGTTTCATTCTGGCCAGGGATTCACGCAACTCTACAACAGTTTAACTAGTTTAATCGAAGTGAATGAACGCGTTTAGTACTCCAGTACTCCCTTTAAATACGGACAAACGGAAAAGAATCAATCTAACGATCAATCAAAAATTAGAAATTATACAAAAGTTAGAGTCTGGACTCGTATATGTGAACAATATATCATGTTCAAGCCTTAGCTGAACGAGAGACGCAGTTCGCAACATTAAAATAAAATTATATGTAAAATAATAAAGACGGTGAAAACCTTACTGCATTTAAAAACTATCACAACACTATAACGCACGTGTTTAGACAGAAGGTTAAAGGAGGGTTAAATAGAAGGAAATATGGTTGGTATCCGATATTAACGAAGTTGCTAAACCGACGCGAGAGAGTTTCTAATGGACTGTCTTGAGGCATACTAATTACGACGAGCTTTATTGTTGCGATAAGAGTCCCCCTTTTGTCGGTCGACGTAAAATTGCGTGCGCCTTGATCATTGGGGAACTTGTTATTTATTTACAATGGGCAAAGGCCTTAACATATCATAAAAAAGCAAACTGTTTCGGACACAAAAAAAAACAAAAGCAAAATAAATAAATTTGGGATAATGTGTAATGTAGGAGAAAACAGCGATTCCAGAAAACGAATGATATTGGCTCGTGGAACTTCACCTGAAGAGGCAATCTTAAAATGGTACGGCCAACAACGTTCTTGTGGGGTTGCGGTTCAGGCAGTCCAATCGAAATCTGCTGCAATTAAATTAGCAAATCATATGACCATAACATTCAGAGCGAGTGATAGATGGCTCTGGTGTTTTCACAAAAGGCACGGAATCATGAATAAAATAATTAACGGCAAAACTTCAAGTGCACCAAAAGAAGAAATTGAACCATTCAGGCAAAAATTAATAGAACATATAAATAACGAAATGCTATTAGAACCACAGATTTACAATGCTGACGAAGCTGGTTTGTTATGGCGTACTTTGCCTGAAAGCACACAAGCCTCCAAATACGAAAATCCAATTTTGGAAGAAAAATCAGCAAGGATAGGATCTCGGCATAGCTTTGTGTCAACGCCGATGGATCGCATAGACTGGCTCCTGTAATTGTTGGCAAATCTCGTAAACCTAGAGTTCTAAAAGATATAATGCATCATCTGGCCTTTTCGTATTATAACTTTAATAAGGCATGGTTCAACTCCGATATTTTCAAAAACTGGTTTTTTAAATAATTTGTACCTACTGTGAGAAAATTACAAGAGAAGAAACTGGAATAGCTGAAATGTTTATTGGTTTTAGACAACGTTCCTTCTCATCCCTCTGAAAATATTCTACGTTCAGAAGATGGCAACTTTAGTTGCGTTTTTACCAAAAAATACAACAGCTTATTCAACCCATGGATCAGGAAATAATTTTGGCAACAAAACGAATACATCGCAGAAAGTTTTTAGATGAAGTAATGGTTGTATTGCAAAATGAAGCTAATGCAAAAGATATAAAAGGACAGTGTACGTTGCAGTGTTACAATTTAAGATCAGCAATTTTTAATTTTGCTGCAGCATGGAACGAGGTGACAGGTGAAAGAGCAATCATTAAAAAATGGTTGGAAGAATTTATTTGATGGCCAAGATGCAGACATAGACTTAGAAGGGTTAGAAATTCTTAATTTCTGTAGGATAATTCATCATAATGCCGGAGAAGGAGTAGCTGAGGAAGAAGTTTTACAATGGCTAGAAGTAGATGAAGATGGCTCTGGGTATAAAATCATAACTGAAAGTAAATAACAGATGAAGTTATGAACCTAAAAAATGAGGATGGAAGTGAAGATAACGAAGAAGAAGAAACAACACTGCCAAAAATGAAGTTATCAGTGATTAGATCACATCTCGCCGATCCAATAACGTTGATTGACTCTTCGTCAGATAACGAAGTTCAATTATATTATATTTTCGTAATTTTCGAGAGTTGATTATAAAAAAACAGCAAACTTCAAAAGTGCAAACAAAACTTGATTCCTTTTTCAAAGTAGGATTATCCGTCGATATCAAATAGCAACGTCACTTCACGACGAGTGTCCGAAGACAATTAAATAGAATTTTGTTTGTGTTTTGTATTTTTATTTATATCTAAATACATACAGTGTATTTTCAAAAAAAAAGTTTTTTGATTTATTTTAAACTTATTTTCATATAACGGACTTTCAGCTTTAACGGACACCCCCTTCCCCCAATTAGTCCGTTATATCGGGATTTTATTGTATACGCATACACATACTAGGTTCTTACTTAGCATCAACTGTTACTCTGCAAGGCATGCTACCATGCGAAGGTACAGTAAACACACATACTGCGTTTTTACTTATTTCCGGAGACCTCCGGAGCCTATCGCCAACTAACAAAATTACAAAATTGCTTTTATAACAACAAATTCAATATAAACCTGGTATTTTTGTGTATGTAAGGTATGATTTTATGACCAAGTAATACGATACGAAAAAGTTGGAAATCCTAACTACAAAAATTTGGCATAGCTTTATTTAGTTTTTGCCATTTCTTTTAGTTCCAACATTTTGGTAGTTACTGTATTTTTGCTTATGACGGCAGTATTGAAGTAACATTTATCATTTACACGCTTTCTTTATTTGGTCCAGTACGTGGGTATCAAAAGGGTGTTTGAATGCAAAAGGTGGGGTAGTAGCGATTTTTCAGTATGTTGTTAGGCTTGGTGTCCTAATGAAAAATCTAAGTTTTTGATCTCGAGGCGCATGCGCTCGAGCCGCCATCGTGGATTTTAAGTAGAAAAATTTGGTTTTTTGATTATAACTCAAAAACGGTGGCTTTCATGACAAAAGATGTTCTATACAAAGTTAATAAAGACAAAATTTTCTACATTTTTTGTAGAAATTTTTTTGTAGCACACATCTGTTAGGAGTTACAGTTCCGTGAAGTTGCACTATTTGAAAAAAAAAGTATTATATTTTGTTATTTGGCTGTTTATAACTAAAATAAATAATTTAAACAAATGCAACTCATATTGAAATAATTTTTAAAGAGACTCTACTTTAATTTTATATTAATAGGTTGCCCTAAATCTTAACAGATAGGCAGGTAGCGAGAGCACAGCTGGTGTCTAGTAGGTATTGAGAGAGAGAGTCATAAATCATCTTCAGTGCATTGAGTGTGTATGCGTCAGTGTACTTATTGTCTAGCTTGCAGAAGGTTACGCTGTTATAATGGAAAATCCCCAAGTTCATTTGTGCTTTATTTATGAGAAAACTTTAAGTGAAAGTGACGTTGTCGTTGTAAAGGAAAGAGGTGTAAAGACTTTTAAAATCGAGCGAGTTACGAGGTAATCGCGCACATACGCGCATTTTGAGAACACTATCTTCTGTAACTGTGCATGGCGCATTATATTAATGAAAAACTGATCGCTGCGTATTTTCGTAAAAAAGATAACGAACCTCAAGTAGCGTCGATATCCCGCAGATCTAGTATACCGACTTTTAATTGTAAAGCAGTGTTTTCTCTGTACTGAAGAAATTACACCGGACTTTTTAAATAAACAAGAAAAAGAGGATATCACTCATCTCATCGAGATTTCGTTTGTATGGTGCAACAATTGGGAGTGAAAACTACAATTTTAAAAGCAACTGAAGAACGGGATGATGACTGGGGACGGGAAATAATAAAAAAAATTCAACATGTGGCAGACTTGGTTGCAGTAGAGGCAAGATATGATATGTCATGTCAAAAGCGTCTGTATAATCGAGTGCCATCGGGAAAAAATAGGATATCGGCCTACACCTAATGTTGTCGAAGCGATGGGATATATTTACTCGTTACTTACCGAGAATTCTGAAGAATGCCAATTTTCGCTTCATGAGCTCATGGACCAAATTGAAGGGGAATACCGTCCAGATCAGACAACCGTAAAAGCTCGCCTTATGAATAAATATGAAGAAGATATACTAATCATTAAAAAACATAAGCAATCGCCGGTCGTCTGCTTCTGGGACACAGGTTACAAACTTCTACCTGACCAATGGTATGCGACAAAAAGTTAAATCCCGATGAAGAACGGCATTCGTGTTGCTAAAGAAGCAACTGCTATTATTTTGGCAGACATCCGTTCGCAGGACTATGATATGTGAAAATATCCACCATCCGACAGTAGTAATTATAAAGAAAAAACGCGGTTTGTTTGTCAAATGGAATAAAATATGCGATGCATTATCCCATGCTGTGATCTCTGCGGCTAGACCAAGATCTTTTTGTCGCCGATTCTAATCGGAGTTAGTACATATTTGTATAAAAAATTCGGCTCAAGGAAACTCATCAACCTGCTATCATCGTTGGGTTTTGCAGCGTTACGCACAAACGATACTTTTTGAAGCATCTGCCAATATGCGTCCGGAAGGATCGATTGACGACACTGCATTTACTTAATTTGTTTGTGATAATGCTGACCACAACGTTAACTCTGTCGACGGCTTAAATGCCGTGCTTTCTATGGGAGCAATCCAGTGTGTGACCCCTCATAATGCTGTATTACCCGATCAAGTAATTTAACGTTTAAAGCAAATTCCAATGGCACAGGTTGTTGGAGAAGTTTGCACTGTTCCTCTTGTATTTTTCAATAAAAATCTAAATATAGGCTTAGAAACTATACAAATTACAGACGTGGAAGGAAATCATCCTCTTTCAAAAGACATCGTGCCTTCTTCTCATGATTTTCTTTGGCTGTATGGCAAGTGGTCAAAATTAACTCTATCTGGATGGAACGGATTTATGGAAGAAGCAACAGCTATTGAGTTTTTTATGCGGTCCAAGATAATATTTCTTCCATTCATAAACTTTCCACCAAGCCAGTATGACATGATATATACATCTCTGCTCTTTGCCATGGAAAAATGTAAGGCGTCTAACCAAAAAACATGCTTCGTCACCTTCAATCAGCCTCTCTATGCGAAAGCTCAAGGGATCCTGGCAAATAATCCGAAATTTTCAAATGTCATCGTGAGACATGTAAGATTTCATTTGCTCATGTTCTTTTTAGATGAGTAAAACTTATTTTAATTTAACTAAATGTTCTTCTTTGGACTATTTCTGAATATTGCTCAATGTATGCAAAAGTTGCATATATATGCAACTAGCATGTAATCCGTTCTATAATACACATATTCTGTTCCTTTTTAATAGGTGGCATTGGGTACATAATGGGCGGAAGCGGATTGAAAGATATATTCAGTACTATTTACGCTGAGAATAGTGTAGAGAAAATGCTAGCTGGTCACGCATATGCCCGTGCAATTCGTGCTCACATGTTATGTCATCTTGCTTTGGCACATGTAATTTTGGAATCATTGGAATTTACAGACGAAGATCGTGATGTTATGGAATAATTGCTTGGCAATTTTGATAAATCGACGATTCTCAGGGCAGATGAAAACGAGGCATTTAGGGATGTTGCGACAAAACTTAAAGAAGCGCTGGCAAAATTAGAAAATAATTGTCCTACAGCTAAACTATGGATTCAGTATTTTCAAATGGTCATTTTGGTAAAGCATTTCATTGAAGCGGAGCGAATGGGGAACTGGCAATTGCATCTAAAGAATGCTGCCCTATTTGCAAAGTATGTTTGATTTCTAACTCAAATGGATCCAGTTGAATACAAAAAATTCACGACAGAATGCGTTTTCACTGACAAATGTTGGTCAGGCATTTGGTCCGACATGACCATCGAACAAACATTAATCCAAATGATGCATAGTTCTGGGGCCTAACTCGTGGACGAGGAATCGGCGATAGTGTACTGGCTCATTGGACTTTGGGAATGATATCTTTGCACAATGTTTGCGAAGCTTCTGAGAATTATTGCGACGTTTTCTCAGCATTCTCCCTTTCCCGAAATCAATTCCCTTGTTTGCATAAGCACTGGACTTGTTGGAGATGCAACTATAAACTGTCATTTGGCCAGGGAAATGGGTTTGAACAAAATGGTTAACACGTATGAAAATTGGCGATTAAATTTAAACGAAAAGATAAAGTTGTCCCACTACTAGCAGTTAATAGCAGCATTAAAGTCGGCGAAGAAACTATTTGCCTCAACCCACTAATGCCGTTTCAAACAATGTACATTGCTAAGAAATCCCAAGACGAGATAATGGATTACCTTAAATACGAGCTGGCTCCCTTCCTTTGTCGCTTTTTTCGGAAGCAGGAATGCGCAAAAGAACCGAGTCGTCTTTATATTCCGTATTCATACCGCTTTCCGATGAATTTCAATTCGGAGATAACCAGATCAATGTGGTGGATGGGGAATATCTCTTACACAAAGTTGTGCGTCACCGAAATGATTTGTTTGGAGCAATTTGTGACAAATATGTTCGATATGTGCAAAATCATTTTGGTTCCCACGCAATTGTTGTTTTTGATGGATATCCAACTGATGGTGGCAATACAAATACAAAGACCGCAAAAAGACTTCGTCGATCAAAAAAGCACGTGTTTGCCGATATCCATTTTGATGAAACAATGGTGGTGCAAGTTTCGCATGAGCGATTTTTAGCCAATGAAAAAAATAAAGTTCGTCTCATATCGATGCTGAAAAACAAATTTGAGCTTGCTGCATTTACAGTTAAACAAACCGAAGATGATGCCCATGTGCTAATTGTCAACACTGCAATTTCATTATGTAGTGAATCAATATGCTGTTGTTGTGGTCGGGGAAGACGTTGACCTTTTAGTATTCCTGACAGCCTTAGCACCAGCCGAAAGTTCTATTTACTTCCGTAAACCTGGAAAAGGAAAAACTGCTGAGGGATATATTCAGCAAGTAACCTAAAATACAAAGAAGCAACCAAGTACATTCTGTTCTTGCATGCCTTCAGCGGTTGTGACACTACGTCATCCCTATTGAATCAGGAAAAAACTAAATTGTGTACGCTGATAGAAAAGAACAGGGCTGTTCATGAAATAATTGAAATTTTCAACCAACAAGACGACACGCCAGACGTTGCCGAGGCCGGAGTACGCTTTCTTGTAGTTTGATATGGTGGCAACATGAATAATTAAAGTTTGGAAGAAATTCGTTTCCAACGCTTCGCCAAATCTACGCTGAAAAGCAAATTTAATCTTGCCTCTTTGCCACCTACAAAAGACGTGGCGCAATTCCACGCCTTTAGGACGTACCACCAAGTACAGAAATGGAGAGGCATAGAGAAAAATCCTGAAGACTGGGGTTGGAAACATGGCGCTTACGGGCTCACTCCCATAACAATGGCGGAAAAACCAGCTCCCGATTTATTATTAAAATCGGTGCCTTGTAACTGCAAAAAGGGGCATGGTGGGGCATGCAGCTGCCGAAAGGCTGGACTTTAATCTAACAAAGAATCTTGCGGAAATATGCGGGAAATCCGCATTAAAGCGCGGACGAGGATGACATTTTTCAGGCTACGGACCAAAACTTCGACCAGAACACAGACACCAGGACACGGACAATAACCAACCCGGACCATCGAAACGTATCAAAATGTAGTAGAAACTAATTTTTGGAACTCTCTAAAATCATAATTTACTATTCTTAAATTTAAAAAAAAAATGCGATATACTTTTCGCCTTTAACTTTGTTTACGAAAAGTATAATATTGTTAAATGATAATATTCAAGTGCCTTTTAGTTTTTTTTTATAATTATGTAAAAATATAATGATATATAACAAGGATAATAAAATAAAACTCAACCAAAATGAAGTTTCCGCATTTTTTTCAAATATTGCAACTTCACGGAGCTGTAACTCCTAACATGTGTGTTATAAAAAAAAATTTTCTAGAAAAAATGTAGGAAATTTTGTCCTCTTTAACTTTGTATAGAACATCTTGTGTCGTGAAAGCCACCGTTTTTGAGTTATTATCAAAAAATCAAATTTTTGTACCTAAAATCCAAGATGGCAGCTCGAGCGCATGCGTCTCGAGGTCGAAAACTTGGATTTTTCATTAGGGCCCCAAGCCTAACATCATACTAAAAAAATCGCTACTACTCCAACTTTTGCATTTAAAAAACCCCCACGTACTGGACTAATTATGTTCTTGAGGAAATTGGTACGTCTTTGAATGTACATTCGTGTATACTAGATTCAAATAATAGTGACGTGTGGTCTTCTTCCATGGTCCCGGCTATATGTGCTTATACGCATGCATTTTGCATATTATGTACATCTTTTATCTACCCACAGGATTAACATTGAAAACGCCGTTACTGTTGGCGGACATAGCTCAAATCTTTATAAAAACAATCGCTTATTTTTTATAACTACTTCGTATTTCAATTAAAAATCGAATAGATTAAGTTTAGCGCATCTTAAACGTTAGCAATATGGACCAAAGTTTATCTCAAATAATGTAAAAATGCGGAAAGATAATGTTTATAAACATCGTGTCATGAGCCAACGTATATTTTGAAGTCATTGACAGTTAATTTAAATATAGACTTTTGTTCTAGTGCTCCCGCATGAATTTCGGAGCAATGTCCTGCCTCATAGACTTGTTACTATCCTGCAATTTAAGCGCGTGTTACGCAATGGCTATTTTAACAATCCCAAATGCATGCAAGTATGTACGTGTCTAAAAGAACCGCAACTATCTTAAATTATCTTGCTGGTCAGTAACCTTCACAATCCTTAAAGTTATTTAAGTAAAGGATCCGTAATTTATTCTTAACGGTTCGATAAGCTGATTTAACAAATGAAAGTGTTGGAGTGTAACAAATTTCTCTTCGTTCTACAGATGGATGATATTTTTAACAGCATAGCTGTTGGTGAAGGTCTACAAATCTGGGCTTAAAGAATTATCTATCTATATGCCTCGAGCCACAACTGTAGACTTTAAATTTGAAAGTGTTATTGTTTGCACAATAAGAGGATTGCCCGTCTGAAACTGAGACGCAATTAAGTTAGCATAAACAAATCGGCGAAGTTAACTAAACTTTTTGATTATTTCTTGCTCAATTTGTTAAACATATTTTTATCTATAAACAATATCTATACCGCGTGTCAATTACAAATGATATAATGCTGCAATGCTGCCTTTATGTCATCACAATAGTCGTTTAAAAAATCACGAAAAAAGAAAATCCGTAAAAACGTTCCATGCGAATCTTTCTGCTGGCGAATAACCCCTCCAAGTGAATTTGTTTAGTAAAATTAAAAACATATGGCAGAAAGAAACTACATATTTTTGTTCAGATTTGATTACTACTTTTATACTTGCATGCAGAAATATTATCCAAAGGCCTCAGATCGGTAAGTGCAAGAGTGAATTTTCGGAAGAATATATCTACTCGAGAGAAAAATACATTCTCTCGATGTTTTACGTTTACGCCCACAACAGAAAATTGAAAATCAGTCGATTCTTTTAATTCACATGAAATGGAGACAATATGAGCTTTTTAGAAATTTAAAATTAAACATACTAGGTAATTGATTGATTGATGGATTTCATTGAAGGGTGGCAAAACCACGCGCACTTAGGCCTCAATATGGGCCCATTGAGCTGCCTTCTTATACCTGGTCCTCAATCACTCACCCATCCCAGCTTACAGACGAACCTGAGGATATCGGTGCAGGGCGTGTTACCGATTCTGGCGGTGTCTGCGAGAAGTCACCTAACATGGATCCTCGGAGATTGGCGAGTGCCGGGCAGGTGCACAAGATGTGATCAGCCGTTCCCTCATCCCGTTGAAAACTGCGACAGGTTGGGTTTTCTGATAAACCCAATCTGTGCATGTGCAAAACACCTACTAAAAGTCGTAGTTTTTGCCTCGGCAAACCTATGCAAAGTTTCCCATTTTTTGTCGAAGGAGACTTAATGAACATTTTTGCCTGTCGGCAATAGGTTTCCTTTGCCCACCTTTCGCAATGGCGATGGTAGGTTCTCTGTCTTATTATGATAAATAGCACAGATGACGAAAGAGAGACCGATGGCTCAAGTCCGACAAAATCTAAGTCGATCCTTGTCTCGCCAAAGCGTCAGCCTGCTCATTACCGTATTTACCTGAATGACCCTTGATCCAGGCCAGCTCGAGGATATTAGAGTAAGAAGCCCGTTCAAGAGTGAGGTGGCACTGAAGTACCACCTCTGAAAGGATCTTCTGCCTATTTAGGACCATTAAAGCTGCCCTACTATCTGTTGATATGCGTATAGTTTTATTTTGAATACCTCGTTCCAAAATAAAACTGGCACCTTGCGTGATCGCAGTGACTTCTGCTTGGAAAACAGTTGTCTGCGTTACCAAGCTAAGCTTTCGTGAAGGTCTAGGTCATCTAAAAAGATGTCTGTCCCTGTACCTTCCTTCGTTTTTGATCCATCTGTGAAGATGAATGTATCTGCTGGAATCACGTCTTCAGGGTCCACACACACCTTGTACCGCTTCCTGAATATTAGTTTGGGTATAATTGACTCGACCATGGCATTCAAGAGTGGCATTGTGACTCCCACCCTCTCCCTTATTGTTCCACAATCCCTTAACTTTTAGTCTTAGTGCCGCTCTTAGAGCCACCTTCTCCACATGCAGGTCTAGCGGAGGGATACTCAAGATGGCTTCCAAGGCTGCCGTTGGTGTGGATTTCATTGCGCCCGTGATACTAAGACAAGCTAGTCTTTGTATGTGCGTAAGTTCTTTAGCTGCGTTAACTTGTCTGGTTCTAGGTCACCAAACAACAGCTCCATAGCATAGTATAGGTCGTACTACTGCAGTGTATAGCCATAGAACAGTCTTTGGTGAAAAACCCCAAAGTTTACCTATGGCACGTCTGCATTGCCAGAACACTGCGCTAGCTTTTGCAGCTTTTGCTTGTAAGTATTTAGCCCATTTCAGTTAGTTATCAAGTATAATACCCAAATACTTGACTTCCTCTGAGAGGGTTAGGGATGTTTGAAAAAGTGATGGTTATCTGGTTACCGTTAATTTTCTTTTGCTGGTAAACAGGACTAATGAGGTCTTGTTTGGATTTATGGTCAAGGAGTTTTCCACGCACCATTGTTAAATAAGCTTTAATGCTGTTTGCATTAGGTTGCACAGCACTTGCTCATATTTGCCAACTACTACAGTAATCAGATCATCAGCATACCCCACCGTGTAGAAGCCGGCCCCATTAAGACGATGTAGCAGGTTGTCAACTACTAGATTCCATAGTAGTGGTGGTAATACGCCACCTTGAGGACAGCCCTTAGCTACCGCCCTGCATAAGGAAGTGGTTCCCACACAGACACGTACTTCACGACAGCGTAGGTACTGTTGGATTAACTGCCTGAGCGTATTATCCACTTTGTGTTCTCTCATAACTTTATCAATAGTTTCAAAGGTAGTATCACTAAATGCGCCTTCAATATCTATAAATAAGCCTAAAGCGGACATATTGTTCTTGAGGGATTTCTCGATCCGCCCTACCACAGCGAGTAGGGCAGACTCTGTAGACCTCTATGGTATATAGGCATGTTGGTTTGGGTGAAGAGGATGGTACTGCCCAATCCCTGACCTGATATCAATGTCGCATAATCTCTCCAGCGTTTTTAACAAAAAAGGACGTTAGACTGATTGGGTGATAGGATTTGGCCAAGGAGTAGTCCTTCCGTCCCGGTTTAGGAATGAAGACTACCCTGACCTTCCTCCAGCTTCTGGGAATATATCCGAACGCAATACAGCCTCTGAACAGTCTCACCAGGCGAGGAAGCAGCCTCTCCAGACCCCACTGCAGTAGCGTTGGAAAGATGCCATCCAATCCTGGAGACTTAAAAGGTTGGAAGGTTAAGATTGCCCATTTTACTTTTTCTTCCTCAAGCACCCGGTTGGCTACCTCCCAGTCTGCCTCCCATGGGGCTGGCCTGGGAGCATCCATCCTAGTGGAAAAATATATTTACTTGAGAGAAAAATACATTCTCTCGATGTTAGCTCCTGTACACCAGCTTTACGTTTGCGGCCACAACAGAAAATTGAAAATCAGTCGATTCTCTTAATTCACTTTAAATGGAGACGATATTGCTTTTTTAGAAATTTAAAATTAAACATACTAGATGTAATAACAACTAATTAAGCGTACAGTTATCCATTACATCAATAAATAAACGATTTACTGCATAATGACGATTTTTTAAATGCTTACTACCCGTAAGAGAACCAAGAAGGAACGTACGAAAATTGGCTTCTTCTAACTTGGATAGGTATGTTTTTACAATTTGCTCTTGCTTTTTATAATAACTACAAGAAACATTTTAAAATCGACGTATCTTTATTATTATTTTCACCACAGAGCCGTCGAGATTTACCTAACACGACTTGAATAATCCTACGCCCTTAAATAAAATAAGAGTGTGTGGTTTTAGTAGTAATTATAATTCCAAAAACAATGAGTAAATGGTTTATGCCTACTTAATTGTTTTTTATATAAAGAAACAAACATTGTTACGCCGTTTAGTCTACCTCTGACCATAATAATACATTAGGACGTAAACGAAGCTTTTACACAAAGGATAATTGGTACCCATCTTGTGGTGTGACATCTTCCGTTGGACTTGATTGACAGGTTACAAAAATTTGCATTTAAAAGCTTTATTAAGCTTACAATAGAACCTAGCCTCTTTATTGTGCTTAAATGATCTCAAGAAAATAATGCTGCATCCTTTCTATGGAATACTAGAAATAGTTTGGTTCTTCTTTTTTCTGTCTGCAACTGCTTCTACAACCCTGTTGTGACGTTTGCTTTCCTTTAGTTGTTCATTTGTCGCTTTAGTAACATTAACCGCTTTTGTAATCCTTGATGTACACATCTGTTAAGGTTACTATAGCACTTATTACAGTTAATATCGAAATCAATCGTAAAACGCTTCAGTTTTTTTGGGACATTATAATGCGTTAAACAATTTTCTTTTTACCTCCAACGTATTTTACGTCTCTTTTGCCAAAGTGTGAAACCAACAGTGAATAGTTTTTCACGTTGTCATCCCACACGATTAATTCAAGATACTTTTTCCGGAAACTGCCTTTAAAACTTCCTTGAGCTAACCGGTCTTCCAGTTTCGCTCTTGAACTAGCAAATGGGTAATTTGAAATGTGAATCTCATGTTTTAGATTGTGAATCTCCCCACAAGCCAAAGTCAGCTGGGATAATTTTTCATTGTTCATGCACGGCTTCGATACTTTCCTCGTGTCTGCGCGAAAGTGCATGTAGTATCTTTTCACCGTTATTAATTCCTTTCAAACGTCGCAGCAATCTTCTTATTTGTCATCAGGTCTAGTCATCGCGTTCTTCATATTACGACTTCAGTTAGTTCGTCTAACGAAGCAAGACGTTTTCCGTGCTTTGGTTTTTCAAACTTATGAAAAAGATCTCTGGATGCAAAAGATCTTGCATATGGTTGCCAAACTCTAGCACATAATGAGCCTCGGTAAGTAACAACAACAGTTTTGTTAAACTGGGATTACCGACCGTTTTAGGAAATCTCCGCCCAGAAACGAATACTCAAAAACTATTAGTACATTGGCCTTACGGGGATCCGTAGGAATAAAAAGATGCAATTTCTTCAAATTGACCGTTTAGTTTTTGACATCCGTAAGGAGTAGACAGATTGAAGCCTTGTGGCAACGACTTCTAGAAGCCCAGGGGAATTTTGGTAACATCGTCAGAGGTATTTGGGCATCTCGGCACTATCGCTGGGCAGTCGTGCTATTCGGCACACCACTACTTCTATGTGTTGTTAAGTCCGTAACATCATCCTCTTCGTTGTCCTTGACAGCACTTTCTTCAACAACTTCCACGAAAAATACCGGATCCAGGTAATTCTTAAACTATCTTTGTGTCAATGGTGTTGCTCAGCACACTTTGCCGTCCCCTATCGTCTTTGACGGCATCTTCTTCGACCATCTTCACGAATCGCCAGCTCGGAAGTGCTATCCTACACATTGCTACCTCTTCTACGGCACCGTCCACCTTACCATCTACGGCAGTCTCCACATTCCATCAGCCCCAGGTGCCTGTGCGGTGATATTGTGTTCTATTAACATTGAAAATTTATATCATTGCCTAGTTTTAAGTTTATTGAACATTTTATGTCGAACCAATTGCATTTTTAAATATGTTTATTCGCGTTTCTTATGTTTTGCGTCTTAGATATAAGTGTATATAATTTATGACTTGCATATAACCGTATATATTTTGTCTCGACTTGCACTATTTTGACTCCTTTCTGTAAATTGGACATTACATCGGGTGTTCAAGCTTTGTTCTAATATTCAAATTACAAAACCCTTTGCCGATAACAATATTTTAATAACAGATACTATATCTTGACTAATACGTAACAATACGTAACTTTGTATCTTATGTAAGGTCAGCGCACTAGACTTCACTACTCGCTTAAAATTACGCTTCCATGTTCTGTCGATTGTTAGAATGCGTTTGTGAAACTCTTCACGTGTACTAGCATCTGAGTTGCTTTTTTCATGTTTATTGCGGCTCGGCCGATAGAAGATATGGAACTTCTCTTGCTGAAGCTACTCGTTTTTGAAAAAATTTATTTTCAAATTCAAGTACTTAGTTTTGCCGATTATTGAATTGTTTTTTTATAACCTTTATCTTATTTTAATTTCGTTTAGTTTCCAAGAATTTTAACACTACATGCTACAATCAAGTTTGACAGCACACGTGTCAAAAATATTAACTAGAATTGTACAAAGACGAATGGAAAAACGAGCTAAAGAGATACTAAGAGAAGATCAATTTGGGTTTAGGCGAAACAGGGGAACACGGGAGGCTATTTTAGCTCTGAGAGTGATAATGGAGAAAACAATAGAAAAAGGGGAAAGCGTGTACATAGGGTTTGTAGATCTGGAAAAAGTAAAATGGAAAAAATGTTCGAAATACTCAAAAAGATTGAAATGAGTTTTAGGGATAGACAGATAGTACATTGCTTATACAAAGAGCGGACAGCGATAATAGAATTAAAGCAAGAAAGTAGAGAAGTATATATTAGGAAAGGGGCGAGACAGGGATGTGCCTTATCTCCATTAATTTTTAACTTTTACATTGAAGTGACCATGAATACTGTCAAATGCAGGACTACATTTGGAATTACTATGTAGGAACAAAAAATTGATATGCTTAGATTTGCAGATGATATAGCGGTATTAGCATCTAGCCAAGAAGAGTTAGAAGCTGCTCTTAATGAAATGGAAACGGTTCTAACAGAGGGATATGGTATGAAAATTAACAAAAATAAAACTAAAGTACTAGTATGAAAAAGAGGAGAAAATAAATCAAGAACAAGAATACAAAGAGGTAACAAGAACATACAAGAGGTTAAGGATTTCTGCTACCTAGGAAGCCAAATAACGCAAGATGGGAAAAGCGCAAAAGATATAAAACAAAGATTAGCACAAGGTCGTGCTGCATTTAACAAGAAAAACAACTACTGTGTTCAAAGACAACAAACATAGAAACAAGGAAAAGATTGCTTAAAACATATGTGTGGTGCACAGCACTGTACGGCTGTGAAGCCTGGATAGTAGGAGAAGCGGAGAAGAAAAAGGTAGAAGCCTTTGAAATGTGGTGCTATAGACGTATTATGAAGATATCATGGACAAACAAAGTTAAGAACAAAGAGGTACTAAAAATGGTAGGGGAAGAAAGAAATATGTGGAAAATGGTAAAAAATAGGAGAGATAGGATGATAGGCCACATACTACGGTATAAGGGTGTAACGTATTTTTTTTTCTAGTTACACCTAGCCTAATAAATTAATAATAAAACAAATAAATTTTAAAGTATTTAATTCGTAAATATTCAGCCAATAAAAATTAAAGTATAATGTTCATAATAACACATGGATTCTAGAAGATATATATTCTAAAGCTTGTTACCAAGCGCTGTCAAGTTGATAACCGGCACTTTGGTCTCCAACGTCCTAGAGTGAAGCCGCTTTTTGTAGACGAGAGATAAAGTCAAGATGATGACCCGTCAGAAACACGAGGCATCTAATCGAGTGAAGAAGAAAACTTGAGCTGAGAAAATGGATTGATAATATACATCATTTTAATACAGTTGGTATAGAATAATAAAATATATTAGACTAACACTTACTCACTTTAGTGCAATATCATATGGACAGGTTTACAGCAACGGTTTTCAATGTAAATTATAATAATTTTCCGTCACAGTAATTAATGGTAAACAGCTATGGTTTCGTCCTTTTTATCTAACTACGCAGTATGGAAATGGTTGATGTTACAAAGAACCTTGACACTTCAATCTAACTGATGACTAATACGATGAAATAAATACAACAGCTGAGGTCGTGATTTTCCACCTGCAGTTCTTTTGTCTACACGTGAGTGTTTGAAGCTATAGTAAATTATTATGAAATTTTCTACGTTAATTATTAGAGTAACAGAAAATATAAAGTACTTTCTTAAAGTTTGTAAAACAACGTATAAATATCTAGGTTGTCAGTCACTTGTACAAGCACACAATGTGTTGAGATATTCAGAATCTAAACGCCAGACGCAGTCTTGGTTTAATTTTATATTTTGTTTAATTGAAAAACATGCACGTCATGTAAAAGTCTCTTTATTGATACTGAAATTCACGTATATTCTTTTAGTAGATTACCGTTAAAATTGAGTAGTTACATTTTAAGGTCGTTATTGTCCTGACGATCGAATTTTTTTTGTGAATGGTCAAGGAAGCGCTTCTATGATTATAGTAAAATAAAATCCTGTGTTAGGAACTAATAAATTATGACATATTTGCTTAAACTAAATTTTATAGAAACGATTAATTTATACGTATTTATTCTGAAGGTTAAATTATACAAAATTCTTTTTTTTATAAAAATTAATGACAAGATAGTAAACATATGTATTGCAGTCGCATGTATATAGTCAGATTTCCATATGAATAGAATTCCTTTTGTTTTTCATAAAGTCGTTTTTATTATTCAATATTTAAAATATGAAAAAGTAAACTAGAGCAAATCCTCCTTAAGAAAAACAGATAGAGAGAAGAAAATAAATGCCTTTAGTATTTCATAGATGTTTATATTCTCTTATTATATTTTTGGGCATATGCTTTTAAGGACACAAATGGTGTCCATGTGGTGTTTTTGTTTGTTCCCAGGTACAGCTGAGACAACTGTTTAACAACTGGTGGTTGATGTTTTGGTAAGTGTGTGATAAAGAGTGAAATTCAAATTTTATGGCTAAGATAGTGGTGTTAACATAAGGTTTCCGCATTTCCTTATACAAACACAGTTAAATTTTTGTTGGCACTTGTATTAAAAATACGGTGGCGCCTATTAAAACTATTTTTGGTCAGTTATCCACCCATGACCCATGCTCATGATCTACCCAGAGCTAACACTCTACTAGCCGTTTAACCCTTAAGAGTTTTCTTTGTCTATAGCCGTTTTCCATCCGACATTACCCTGGGCTTGGAGTTTAAAGAAGAAATACTCGACCTAGTGATATCAGATTAAAATAGAGAGCTTTAGTATATAGCTGATAGTCACCAGGATAAATTTGCAAAAATTTTATTATAATTACAAGGGAATAGTACGGAATATATTAGAAGCAGAGATAGGAAAAAAGAGAAGTAGAGGTACACCTAGGTTAGACTACTGCACACAGATAGTGAAAGATGTAGGCTGTAGGAATTTCAGGGAAACGTGTAAGCTAGCCCAGAATAGAAATCAATGGAGGTACGCATCCAACCAGTCCCAAGATGGATAAACTAATGGCGAAAAAGTAACTGTACTTAAACTTGATGATTATTTTAAGCAACTACAAGTATTGGTTGGGCAATATTCTTGAATAATGTTAATTGTGTGTTAGGATTTACTGGAAAACTATTAATTCGGCAAATCTCTAAGTGCTGGGGGATCTTGGCAGCCACAGGCTTCTTAACCCCTCGGTGAAATAGGGCATAAAATTATAAAACAATAGAAGGGGAACCAAATTGTATATAGGCTGTGTGAGAATTTCAGGGAACTGTGTAGGCTAGTTTAGAATATAAATAAGTGCAGGTACGTGTCCAGCCAGTTTTGAGACAGAAAACCTAATGACGAAAAAATAAGCGCAGATAAATCTGATGATTATTATAAACAACTAGTTGTTGGTTGTGAAATACCTGCAACTAATGTTGACCGTGCGAAAAGATATATTGGAAAAAATATTAAATCAGTAAATGTTCAAGTGCTGCGGGAACTTGGCAGCCACAGGCTGCTTACCCCCTTCACAACCACTGAATGTCGGAGAAATAGGGTATATAATTGTAAAACAATAGAAGGGGACCGAACTGCACTAACAAGAAAGAACTATGATGAAAGACAACAAACATATAAACAAGAAGAAAATTGTTAAAAGCATAGGTGTGGAGCACGGCGCAGTATGCCTATGAAATACGGGCAGTAGAAAAAGTAGACAGAAACACGGTAGCAGGCTTTTGGAATGCTGTGCTTTAGATGTATGAGGATGATAGCATGGACAGACAAACTTAGTAACAAATAGGTTATAGAAATATTAGGGAACACGGATATCTGTGGAAAAAAATAGGAGATATAGAAGGGCAGAAAACGTTCTAAAGCATTTTTGGGGAATAGTATGGGATATATTACAAGCAGAGATAGGAGAAAGGAGGTAGGTGTAGACCTAGATCAGATAGTGATAGCTGCAGACTGTGCAAATTTCAGGGAATGGTGTAGGTTAGTTCACAATACGAAACAATGATGGTACGCGTCTAACCAGTTCCACGACTCAAGACCTAACGACGATGCTACTATCTTACGATCCACAGTCGTGTCTGTTCGCAAAATCCCGAAATATATAAATTTTATCAGTGTACGCTTTTTTCAAATTTAAATTTCCATTAATTTGGATCTAGTGCACATTGGTCCTTATGGAATTTTTAGATTATAAATGCACAGAACATTGCGATTGTTCGCTAAGAAGTGTAAGCTCTTGTTTATAATATTTTGTTTTAGGAAAAAGAGATAAAGATAAAATTGTTCAGAAGTATTTCTCTGGTATTCTTATCCGTTTTTGTTTTGTTTTTGGCGTGAACATTCACTTGCAAAATGTATATTATTCTGAGAACGGAGAAGAAAGATGGACCATTACATTTTAAAGCATACAATTTATATTTTTGTTGTAACGTTGAACTGGCGAATACTCCCACTTCTCCCTATTCATAGGAATTGAAAGTAGAAGTTCGAAATCACAAAAACTGGGTACCAACGAAACCACGTTTTGATTACTTTTAGCATGTGGAATTTGACCTATAGCATTACATCACATGATATACATTAATATAATTATAGGTTTAAATTTAATGTACATTCCTAGATCGATTTGTAGATGAAATTAGGATGATGTCACGTTTAGTTTAAGGATTTGTTTTATACAACAAATTAGGGTGACCTACTTTCTGTAGGTTGAATTTGAGTTCATCAGATTGTCTAGTCAGGTCAAGGAACTAAACAGGCTTTTAGTTCCTTGACCTACCATGATGGGAATGGATGAGATAAGTTATATCTAGTATTAGAATGCACGTAGTGCTATATTACGCCAATCTTGAAGATACAAAAAGTTTATCGACACGAGGAACCGAAATAGTTAGGTATTTTTCGAACGGCTGTAACTTTTTGTTCTTTTTATTATGCTGCGCAAAGCCATTGTTTTTATATTTAAAGATTTACAGACTGGAATTAGAAGCAACGGACAGGAGTGATATGATAAAAAAATCATAGTTTATTGGAAACTGAAACTTACTTGGAATACATTCTCCAGAAACAATTGTTTATTGTGCAAATTGAAAGTATATTGTGCTTGTAGTAGTATATACTACTATTACTATTCTCTAATAATTTTTTTATCGAAGTCTATGTTAAAATTGTATACCGCGGTTTCGTCAGTATTCTCAATTCTGCTGCTGGGAAGCAGAACAACTGAAATCTATTCTATTAGAAACTAAATATGGTAGTAAGATGTTCACTTCATGGGAAGTCGATGGGATCAGGAAGTATCCTTATTATATGAGATTTCATCCCTATGTTCCACTCCGTCTTTATTTCAAAAACACTATATATACTCTTTCTCCGACGCATTTCAATATCCTTCAGAAATTTTTTTATTGCTTTCAACCTTTTATAGCTGTCATAACCTATTCGTTGTATAGAAATTTTCATGAAATCTTATTTTGGAAATGAACGTGTCGAAATTAGAGGTCATCAATAAAATCAAAGTCCGCTTCGTGTAAACAGCCATGACAAAACGAATAAAAGTATCGCGTAACCAAAAAAGTTCGTGCCGTTTTTGATGGAAAAATATAAAAATTTACAACAAACTAGTAATACACTATTATTCAGCGAAGTAATCACCATCGCACCGAATGATCTTTTGGCAACGCGACACCAATTTTTGTATGCCTGTATTATAGGAATCTACGGATTTAGTATAAAAAAATTGGCGGGCTGTATCTATAATATCAACTTGAGTTTTGAAATGCCCATGCCTCATACAATTGTCAAGTGATAAGAACAGGTAGTAATCACCTGGTGAAATGTCAGGAGAATGTGGGTGTTATAACGTTTCCAGCCAAGCTCAGAAATTTTTTCCCGAACCACTATTGGGGTAATGAGGTTTAGCTTAGTCCTACAAGAATAGCACGTTCTTTCAATGATCAAAGAAGGCTGTGTCTGGATGAAAGCTGCTTGAACTCACTGAAGCTTATTATAATAGATCACAGCAGTAATGGTTCGTCCAGTTTCGAAGAACTAACAATGGACAATTTTGGCTGCTGTCCACCAAACACACAATAAAATCTTTTATGGGTGCAATGAATTCGTCGAAGTGTGTGGTATTGAATGCGTTAGTGGCATCCAATGATAAGGTCGTTTAGAATCGGAGCACAGTATCCACTTTTCATTGCAAGTTAACAACTTAACAAGAAAATGTTCATTTTGATAGTGTAAGAAGTTTGTCAAACAAATGGTAATACAGCTTAATCTATTATCGTGTGGGACTCATTTGTTTAACTTCTCTCTTTTCTTGCTGGCGAGGGTGCAACCGATTGGTTTCATCACTCACATTGAACCTTTCTACGAGTTCTAAGCACGTTGTACTGGAATTTGCCTCCACAACTTCTTTCAGATTCTCGTTGTTAATGATCTTCGACTTTCTAGAGCGCGTTTCATCGACCAAACTGAAATCTCCCCTACGAAAATTTCTTAAACCATTTCTATGTCATCCGAGCACTTACAGCGTCATCTCCGAATGCGATACAAATTTTTTGCGCCGTTCCGGTCGCTTTGGTGCCAAGTTTATACCCATAGAATCAACAACTTCGCATTAGCGTTTTGTTCAGGGGCTTTTTAAATAATTTCGCAATAGGAATTAAACAATTGTCGCAAAATTTACATGCATCAATTGAAAAAGGAATTCATACGAAAGTAAATGACAGTATATAAACAAATGCTATCAATATATAACCAAAAAATATCCATGTCACTCTGTATAAGAAAAACCGCACCAACTGTTTTCGTTATCATATACTACGTTTATTTGTATTTGTATAATTTATATTTGTATAAGGACCTTCTATAATAGATTCACTTCTGCAAGTATTAAAAACGATTCCTCGGAATTTTGAATCATCCTCGTAAGAATGGTTTTTGCGGTGGAACATCGCACTTAATCCACAAAAATCGTAAATCATCAGCTTTTTCAAACAGAAGCAGTTACAATTTCATCTTTTAACTGTAGGCAACCAACAATTACCATGCAAGACTTCAATCAAATACCTGAGGTCAACATATGATTTTCCAATGCTCCACACGAAGGTACTACGTTGACCAGGAAGCGAATTTTTTTTTACCTGGAAATTTTGAATTTTGCCGAACCCTTGTTGTACCAAGCAAGGTATGGATCTTTAACGTGTGTAACAATACTCTCACACAGGCCCTACATTTTACCTTCCGAACGAGGGCGTATTTTTGTGAAAAATGCTTGCCTAACATTTTTCAAGCGGACCATAACGGGATTTGAACCCGATACATTAGACTTAGTAGTCACACGTATACTAACTAAACGACGGGGTGAACATGGACAGAAGATTAACATTTAAAGGTAACGTGAACCGATGCATCAAAAATAGTAAGACGAGTAAGGGGGAATAACGGAATGCCATTTCACAGGGACATCCTATCAAAACAAGAATCCAAATATAAAAACGTACCTATGACCAATCCTGAGCAATTAAAACAGGCACAACTCACCTATCTCTCCTGAACACTGAAACACCGACTAGAAGAAGAATACTAGAACCAGACACTACGTACAATATCTAAGGCACCGGGTTCCTACGAAACCAAGTGATCTGACACAACCTAAAAATGGACACAGTTTGTGAGCACATGCTGTTAATACACAATAGAATAGATACCACTTCCACATCCAGCAGCAGAGGAAGAAACGTTCACTAAGACGGGTACATGTATAGGTTATGAGCACACAATAAAACATAAATAAAACAATTGAATTTCTACAAGGTTGCCAAAATATATAAGACGAATGCTTTATCAGTAAGTTGAGTTTGAGAGAGCCAATTCCCACAAATTAGCGTTCAAGGTCATCACTGATTACTCGTGAACGACGACGAGTTTTTTAAAACGTGTAGTAGCAGAATCTATTTCAGAAATAGCCTTCAACAAAACACGTCAAGTTCTTGATATCACGAGAAGCTAAAAAACATGATCCATTAATACTAGAATTAAAGGTTGCGTTGTGTGGTCATACAACCTAACAGCTACAATCGAGTATACATTTCCTCCATGTTATGCCATCTGTAGCACCTTGCTAATATATTGATTCTGGCTTATCTGACGAAATATGTTACTAAGCATACTTAATTAAGAAATTATTAAGACAGTGATTACTAACATGATTTATACTTACAGGGTGACTTACGAGAAACGAATGTTTTTGAAATGGTTAGTGCATGCCTTCGGTAGGCTGTGGGGCGACGGAGGGCGTACCATTTCAGTTGCAATGGAGCTGTGTTCGACGCAGCATCGTGTTTTCGCGTATGATACGTTTATTCGAAATGGTGAGTCTGTTATAACCACACAACGGATTTTTCGTCGCCATTTCAATATCGGTCGGAAGGCACAGTTCTAAGTCGAAACACGCTGTTAAGATGGGTCGAGGCATTTAGAACAACGGGGACAATATCAAAGAAAAAGCCACCAGGCCCTGCAAGAACAGCAAGGACGCCTGTGAACATCGCCAGTGTGAGTACGGCAATAATCAGGAGTCCGAGTCGATCTGCACGCCAACATGCACGAAAAGTAAACATGCTCCGTGATTCTGTGAAGAAGATTTTACTATTGATTTGAAATTTCATCCGTATAAGATGCAGGTGGTCCAGCAACTCAACGTTGCGGATTTTGAACAAAGAAAAGAATTCGCAGTGCGTATGCAAGTGTTGTTTAATGATAACCGTAATGCAATACTGTTAGTGAGCGACGAAGCCCATTTTCATTTGAACGGTTCGGTAAACAAACAAAACTTTCGTTACTGGGCTACTGAAGATCCCTGTAACATTCCATGAAAAACCTCTCCACTCTCGGAAAGTTACAGTTTGGTGTGCGGTAGCCAAGTTTGGAGCTATCGGGCCGTATTTTTTCGAGGAAAATGGAGTGACGGTGACAGTGACATCACAGCGCTATGTTCACATGTTGAATACATTTCTCAGACCAGAACTTCAGAGGCGAAGATTCAACATGAATGATGTTTATGTTCAACAAGATGGCGCCACAGCGCACACTGCTCGCACATCGATGGAAGTTGTGAGAAACATGTTTCCCGGCAAGCTGATTTCACGTTTTGGTGACGTACCGTGGCCGCCATGGTCACTGGACTTGTCCTACTGTGATTACTTCTTGTGGGGGTATTTGAAAGAACGTGTTTATGCTCACAAACCCCGTAATTTAATAGACTTGAAGGACGTAATTACAGAAGAGGTGAATTTGATTGATCAAGACTTGTTGACCCGAGTTTCGAATGATTTTCTACAGAGGCTGGAAAGCTGTATTGAATCAGATGGCCACCACATGACTGATGTAATTTTTTTAAAATAATACTATCTTGCAAATTAACTTTGTACTGCTCATTTGAAAAACATCCGTTTCCCGTAAATCACCCTGTAGAATAATAAAATTTATTGGTCTTTAATTACGGTATAAAGTGCAACAAAAATTATACCCAGGTGTTCATGTTTATCTTCGATTAATTTTTACTAGGAATTTTACAGTATTAATCAATAATGGGATCATATTTTAATGCTAAGGATAAAAAAGGATTTATTCAACACAATAATTAACGTTGCCTACGAAACTATCAAATAAGCATTTAAATGGTTGATAATTTTGCCGTTTGCACATTCATCCACACCTACTTATAAAGGGCATTCCTTGATAAATCAAGTCGATACAGAGTTTTCGTAAGGTGTGTTTTTTTTTTATTGTTACGATAAATGTATACCCTATTATAAGTGTTTACGTGAAAATGTGGTTTGCACTAATTCGATCACATTATCGTTATGTTTGACAGCTTAAAATTCAACGTTGTAAAAGTGAGGTTATATAGCAGGATAATAGCAAGTATGGCGAATGACAGTTGTTATTTCCACTTCCATGTTTAACGTCGCATTTTGTGATTGATTGTCATTATTTTATAATATAGCGTTTAGAACCAAATTTACGTTAACATTATGATTTATCTTTATAATTATATCGAAAGTAATATAAGGAAAAAGTATACATGCGCAGACTCTATAATATCTACAGGAGATGCTAAGTGGAAACGGCGCATTTACTTCTTTCTTCAAGAAATCACGGTATTTCGGGACTGATTGATATATAACGTTTCATCGCTATGGAGAGTACAGATAACGAGGAATGGAACCCCATTACCCTCCGAGAGGTGACGGGTGTGGGACTGGGAGGGGCATGGTTGGGTTAGACGCGAGTTCTTACTCCGTAGGTGTGATTTTGTAGCGGAAAGTGGATACTTAAACATACGAAACATACTCAAAATTATTTGGGCAGTATTCCTCTAGGCACAGACGAATGTAGATGTGTGTAGAGAGAATTTTAATTTCGAATCTAGTTAGTTCCGGGAGTTAGCACTGGTGTAAACAAAGTGATAAACAGTAAACTTGTTATCGGTAGTGTGTTAGTGATCAACCAGGATGGGAGATCCTGAAGCACCGAACACTCAGAATCAACAAATTCAAACAACCCACGCTACTATCAAGATATTAGACGAAATGGAAACTGAATTAAAAACCGCCGATGCCGTGACGATATATCGTCGTCTGAGAAAGACACAAAAAGAAACTAACAAGCTAAGCCCAACATATAACATTACATGTGATTTTCCAATGCTCCACCCGAAGGTACTACATTGGCCAGGAAGCGAGTTTTTTTACCTGGAAAATTTGGAATTTTGCCGAACCCTTGCTGTTCCAAGCAAGGTAGGGATCTTTAACGTGCGTGACAACACTCACACACGGGACCTCCATTTTACCTCTCATCCGAACGAGGGTGTATTTTTGTGAAAAATGCTCGCCTAACATTTTTCAAGCGGACCGTGTCGGGATTCGAACCCGGGACCTTGAGCGTAGTAGTCACACACATACCACTACGCCACGGAGCCGCCTCCAACATATAACACCTTCGACGAGCTGCGCAAACGCAGCAGCTACCGCAGCAACACAGTCAGCTACAACAACGAAGGCTTTCGTTGCAGGCGATATACGACCAATTACCGCCAAAGTACCACGCATCCTCGTAGAAATGTTTCCGAACTTCCTCACGCATGCGAGAGAGATGCAAAAATCCCTACAGAAAAACATTGATATCCGAGCATCAGGGCTAGGAGCAAGAATCCTGCCGAAAGACGCAAATGAGTACCGTTTTGTACAGAACTATCTAAAGGTAAACGGCATAGAATATTATACGTACAACTTGAAAAGTGAGCGAGAACTGAAGGTTGTAATAAAAGGACTTGCTGCCAACATAACAACATACGACGTGCAGGCTGAATTGACACAGATGGGCTTCAGCATCAAATATGCTACAAAATTACAAAACAAACTGAAGACATACAGCAACACGATAATGGTTGCACTTGAAAACAAACTTATATCGCATAATACCTACAACTACAGCAACCTATTGTACTGTAGCAAGCTAAAAATAGTAGCGTTCGAATCAAGAGTTGAAATAGCACAATGCTTTTCCTGCCAGAGGTTCGGGCTCTATGTGACACTACAGGAATTTAATGGCTAACACGACTAACACACGGAACTGTACTGCTATCCTGGAACACAAACGGTATACAAAACAGAATCACAGAACTCAAACAATTTTTACAGGAACATGACGTAGACATAGCACCAATATCAGAAACGAGGGCAAGCACTAGAAAGTCAACAAGTACATACAGAAAGGACTGAGACATACTACCTGGACAACCACCATATGGAGGGGTAGCCTAGTAGCCTAATACACAAACAATTACAACTACAACCAACAACCCTCGACGCTGTAGACGCACGACTTAAGACAAACGGGCACTTGTTTACAGTAGCCCTCACAGGCCTGACCTAAGCACGGAAGACATAGACAATTTACTACAAGACGACACTCCGACAATAATCATTGGGGATCTAAACGCCAAACACCAAGCATGGGGAACAAGAACGGCAACAGAAGCGGACGCTTACTGCACATGCACTCACAGACACTTTGACATAATCGCACTTAACGGACCGACAAGAATCCCCCACAAGACAATACGAATCATACATTTTAGACACATCCATACTACAATACATACCCTATCCAATACAAACAGAACTAATACACGACTTACGTTCGGACCACCTACCGATAATCACAACGATACAACCCCAATCACAGACGACACACGTACAATCCAGACATAGACACAACTGGACGAAATTTAATGAAGCACTGCAAAGAATGATCATGGACGGCAACCTAGATATAAACAAGCACAAGGCAGACATCCACGTACAAAACCTAACGAGCACAATAAAACAAGCCTTACAATACAGTAAAGAAACAATCTCCCCCAAAAACTTACTAGAACTTACTAGAATACATTACACAAGCCATCAAAGACAAAGAAACACTAGTACGACGTTGGCACAACACACATAACCCACACACAAAACGCACCCTAAACACTATACAACAAGAGATCAAAATCATGTTGAAAAATCACTTCAATGAATCATGGACTAAACACATACACGACACACTACAAACCGAAGGTAATCTCTACAGACTAAACCGGAGCATTGGAAAGTCAAATGTAGAGAATTTTTAAATTTGAAACTCCTTATTCCTTGGAGAACCGTGATGCTTCCATTGCATCGGTTGCTGTGTCTTTCAGGATAATAAAAATGCATACATTTAAAGAAATCTGAATCTTCATCAAAATGGGTGCGGACTGACCGTGCTGCTTCCACTTTTGCTTGTTCGTGGTTAGCGTTCAAGAATTTGTGAATCCATCTTGCAGAAATTATTTTCATATCCAAATCGACGTAACCTACATGATGGACGCATTCATATGAAATCTTTAGTGCCTCCACTATATGTTTCAGTCCAATTCGACGGTCTAATAACATCATGTCATGAACTGCGTAAATATTTTCGGCAGAGGACACCGAAATTTTTCTTTCTGGTCGCATATGATGATATCTTCGTAAATCACCTTACCGCTTAACCCCTCTAAACACATGATTTGATGATGGTTCGATACTCTAATTTATCGATTTTCACATTTGCATTCGACGTGTTTGCTTTTAAAATTTACTGCACATCAGTGCAGCATCGACTATTTGAAGTAGGATTTCACAGTGGCAGTTTCAATAAGCCATTATTTGTTGTCATGGCAAGAAGATTTTGTTTTGCTTAAGGGAAATGACCTAGACTAGCTTGATATCAATGCCCCTTAGTACACGAGGCATGCACCTTTATCTCTCATCCGAAAGAGAGCATATTATTTGGAAAAAGCTAAACTTACCTTGTTTCAAAAGCACCGTATCGTTTAATTTGAGTAAGGGTCTCTACACTTGCGGCCACGTCCCCAATTCTCCATCTGAAGATACTACATTGAGAGCGCCGTATCGCGAAATTTAACCCGGGATCTTAAGGGTGAGAGTATATGTATATTTCATTGCGCCAACGTACTTATATAGAGATATACATTTGCGGCTGCTTTAGGTATTGGTTCGCCAACGCATTCTCGCGCTTCGCACTCGGCCAATTATTTAAAGGTAGCACTAAATTTTTATCAAATAAGTAGCGATAAAACCACACTAACATTATCAATTTTATTTATTGTATTAATTATTTTACGTTTAAGAATGAATTTAAATTAGAAAGAGTATTACTCCTAAGTGTGAGATTTAGAAACGTTCGTTTCTAGTCAAACGTTCTAAAATATATTTTTACGCACGTACCCGTACCTTCGTGTTTCATCCGGAAAATGATTATAATGTTTGATGCAATATGGCCTCGGATGTCCTTTTAAAAAATAAATATTTACGATCGTGTATGAAAAAGCATATGTCAAATTTGACATAATTTTATTAAGTTTTCTTAAAAATTAGACTTCATTTATTGGAAATTTCTACGGAATGGGATATACAATCGATTTTTAGACCTCACTGCATATTTATCTATTGAAAATTGTAAAACTGAAGGCAAGTTTTAAGCGTTTTCGTGCGTGTTCGTTGGTCTACTTTCGAGAGTTTTAAATAAATTTTCTCAAAAATTAAGACCTATAGTTAAAACAGTACACAAATTATATATAAAATTGAATTTAAGTCCTCACGTATACACCAAATATTTAATAGTGCCATGATTTTGTGTTTAATAACTTGAATGACGCGCGATTACTGTATAGAACGTTCTAAAAAATTCGATCGCAATACTTCCGTAAGATAGATGGCGTCGTCTTCAGAAAAGTAAAAAAAAGACTTTAGTATCGAACCCGAGACCTCGTGCATGCTATCCAAAAGCATTAGCACTGAGCTATTGTGCCAAACGTTCATCGAAATGTTAAACGTATTTTTTAAGGTCGCGCAAAATGTTTTGATTTACTGAGAAATTTAGGAACGTATGTAACTATTCAGGTGAACGGAATTTAGTATTTTTTCATTAAAATAAACTTTCTATATTCGAAACCGGTACGAAATCGGATTTTAAATCAATTTTAATACATAAAAACATTTTAGGTATCTATAGTGGTCTATTTTGCATTTTAGAAATTAATTCTATTTTCTCAGATTTGATGGTGATGCTACAGCAGTGTCCGACGGCGTTCGCAACCCAATTTTAACAAATGCTGGATAATTTCGAACAACTTTACCCGCAAAATGTTCTAAAATAGATTTGCTACGCGGAGACGGTGTCGAATTCAGATTTTAAATCGATTATCAAGACTCACCGTGGACATTATGTATTTTATATCTCACAATCTTAGATAAGAACACTTCGTCGGTTCTCCTGCACGGTGCGTTCGGTTCCCGGGTTTGGGAAAAATCGTGGTTTCTTTACACGTAAGCAGGGACGAGACCGCAAAACTGAAAATTCCAGAAAAACTGAATTTTCTCCTAAAACATCCCATTTCCCGTCGCTAAACCTAGTTTACCTGATGCAAGACATAATACCACGTCGAACGCTGCCCCCTCCCCACCTTCACTGCATACCCTCTCGGAGGAGATACGCGGTTAGCCTTACCTCGGACCTCTCAATTCTGGGAGCGATAGCCAGCTGTCAAATCTTATAGTAGTGTGGAGAAACGAAAGATTGCTTGGACTCCCCCTTTACCATTCGTCGAATCTCACTTTCTTAGGCTTTCATCTCTTCTCTCACATGAAAAGGTGCCTGAATGGTAAATTTTCTTCGAACGCTGAGATAGTAGATAGCCGTTTATAATTTTCTTTTTTTTGAAACCATATGAAAATTTCTTGGACGTTGCTGGTTCGCTGTAATAATGGCTATCTACGATATAATTGCAAAATAGTAATGCCTTAGGCACGCGATTTGAATATTGCCAAGCCGAGTTTGACAGTGTGTCTAGTGCCTAAAGCACTTGTCTTGCTTGTGCATCAAACAAGATTCTTCGTAAAATTACTATTATGTCCATTTGCGGATGTCATAAATGTTTACTCGATAAATGCACATAAGTTAGCTATTGTACAAGTTGTTATAATTACTATCGTTTTATGTATCAAACATCAGTAATTTGTTTTTAAGTACAAAATTTGTAATTTCAAGAGCATAACAATTCTGAAGATTTTGGTATAGAACAAACAAGCAGAAACTGTTTATGCATGCCCTTTTATTCTGCAGAAGTCGGATAAATTTTACCAGAAAATTTGTAAAGAATTTGATGTTTGGTGTACTGAAAAGAAGATATTGAAATATTTCAGAGGAAGTTATTTTGGCAGTTGAAATTATTCATGTTGCGAATCACAATTTATCTAAATAAACATGTGTTTATCGCTAAATAAACAAATGTTATTGCATTTCTCAAAAGAAAATCAGGTAGATATAAAACTAAAAGTCTAGAATATTTTCTAAGGAGTGTATTGAACGGTTTACGATAAAAGCCGATGATACGTACTTACTGATGAACGTAATGTTGGTGTAGGAACGAAAAATTACTTACATACATACAGAGAATATTGAAGATAATACGTCGTTTATTAAAGTTACAATTTCCGATACAAAAATTAATGTTACCAGATTATTTATTACACCACAATGAATTTCTAGAAATTTTTTGCAGATATGCTGTTACGCGTTAAAAAAACGCTTTATAAAAGATTCTAGTAAAAATTATGTTGGGGAATTTTTATATAATTGATTTAGGGGGTCTTATTCATATTTGTGTAATCTACTTTATAATTTGGGGTTGTATAAATTACCTTTTGTGGTTGCATAGTAGTCGTTTCTTATACCGTGTGAAGGAATGTGAAATATAACTTCTCACGGTTCGTAATAGACTCTCGCAAAATCGGCACGCGCAGCGTCGAAGGGATTGTGTGAAGTGTTGAAAGCGCGCCATGATGGTCATTCCCGTCTTTACTATCGTATCGTTAACTGCTGTGTAGCAATACTCTAACGATGTAGTATCCCGTGAATTCCTTATCTAATCCCGTTACCGTTAGTACCTTTCTTGTTCCTGTTTACGTTTTAGATCAACAACCATTTCCATAAGACAACTGAGCTAGAAAAGGATCGCGAATACACGCTTAAAACAACTCTGAGATTAAGAACAATTATTTGTATACCAGCTGGCTAATATGCAGTAATCCAAAGGTAAGCAGTGAATTAATTAATTTACATGAGAGAATAGTGCGGAATATATTAGAAGCAGAGATAGGAAAAAAGAGAAGTAGAGGTAGACCTAGGTTAGACTATTGCACACAGATAGTGAAAGATGTAGAATGATGTGGGAATTTCAGGGAAATGTGTAGGCTAGCTCAGAATAGAAATCGGTGGAGGTACGCATCCAACCAGTCCCAAGATTGAAAACTAATGACGAAAAATTAAATGTACTTAAACATGATGATTATAATAAACAACTACAGGTATTGGTCTTGCAATATTATCAACTAATGTTAATTAAACGAAAGTATTTACTGAAAAACTATTAATTCGGCAAATGTCTAAGTTTTGGGGTTTCTTGGCAGCCACAGGCTGTTTAACTCCCTACACATTCCAATGAATCTCGGTGAAGTAGGGCATATAATTAGAAAACAATAGAAGGGAATCCTAGCTGTATATAGGCTGTTGTGGAAATTTCAGGGAACTGTGAAGGCTAGCTCAGAACATAAATAAGTGGAGGTATGCATCCAACCAGTTTCAAAACGGAAAATCTAATGACGAAGTGCGATCAAATCTTATGATTATTACAAACAACCACGGGTGGTAGTGAAATATTTTCAACTAATGTTGATTGTGCGAAATGATATATTGTAAAACTAGTTTTAAGCGTTTTCGTGCGTGTTCGTTGGTCTACTTTCGAGAGTTTTAAATAAATTTTCTCAAAAATTAAGACCTATAGTTAAAACAGTACACAAATTATATATAAAATTGAATTTAAGTCCTCACGTATACACCAAATATTTAATAGTGCCATGATTTTGTGTTTAATAACTTGAATGACGCGCGATTACTGTATAGAACGTTCTAAAAAATTCGATCGCAATACTTCCGTAAGATAGATGGCGTCGTCTTCAGAAAAGTAAAAAAAAGACTTTAGTATCGAACCCGAGACCTCGTGCATGCTATCCAAAAGCATTAGCACTGAGCTATTGTGCCAAACGTTCATCGAAATGTTAAACGTATTTTTTAAGGTCGCGCAAAATGTTTTGATTTACTGAGAAATTTAGGAACGTATGTAACTATTCAGGTGAACGGAATTTAGTATTTTTTTCATTAAAATAAACTTTCTATATTCGAAACCGGTACGAAATCGGATTTTAAATCAATTTTTAATACATAAAAACATTTTTAGGTATCTATAGTGGTCTATTTTGCATTTTAGAAATTAATTCTATTTTCTCAGATTTGATGGTGATGCTACAGCAGTGTCCGACGGCGTTCGCAACCCAATTTTAACAAATGCTGGATAATTTCGAACAACTTTACCCGCAAAATGTTCTAAAATAGATTTGCTACGCGGAGACGGTGTCGAATTCAGATTTTAAATCGATTATCAAGACTCACCGTGGACATTATGTATTTTATATCTCACAATCTTAGATAAGAACACTTCGTCGGTTCTCCTGCACGGTGCGTTCGGTTCCCGGGTTGGGGAAAAATCGTGGTTTCTTTACACGTAAGCAGGGACGAGACCGCAAAACTGAAAATTCCAGAAAAACTGAATTTTCTCCTAAAACATCCCATTTCCCGTCGCTAAACCTAGTTTACCTGATGCAAGACATAATACCACGTCGAACGCTGCCCCCTCCCCACCTTCACTGCATACCCTCTCGGAGGAGATACGCGGTTAGCCTTACCTCGGACCTCTCAATTCTGGGAGCGATAGCCAGCTGTCAAATCTTATAGTAGTGTGGAGAAACGAAAGATTGCTTGGACTCCCCCTTTACCATTCGTCGAATCTCACTTTCTTAGGCTTTCATCTCTTCTCTCACATGAAAAGGTGCCTGAATGGTAAATTTTCTTCGAACGCTGAGATAGTAGATAGCCGTTTATAATTTTCTTTTTTTTGAAACCATATGAAAATTTCTTGGACGTTGCTGGTTCGCTGTAATAATGGCTATCTACGATATAATTGCAAAATAGTAATGCCTTAGGCACGCGATTTGAATATTGCCAAGCCGAGTTTGACAGTGTGTCTAGTGCCTAAAGCACTTGTCTTGCTTGTGCATCAAACAAGATTCTTCGTAAAATTACTATTATGTCCATTTGCGGATGTCATAAATGTTTACTCGATAAATGCACATAAGTTAGCTATTGTACAAGTTGTTATAATTACTATCGTTTTATGTATCAAACATCAGTAATTTGTTTTTAAGTACAAAATTTGTAATTTCAAGAGCATAACAATTCTGAAGATTTTGGTATAGAACAAACAAGCAGAAACTGTTTATGCATGCCCTTTTATTCTGCAGAAGTCGGATAAATTTTACCAGAAAATTTGTAAAGAATTTGATGTTTGGTGTACTGAAAAGAAGATATTGAAATATTTCAGAGGAAGTTATTTTGGCAGTTGAAATTATTCATGTTGCGAATCACAATTTATCTAAATAAACATGTGTTTATCGCTAAATAAACAAATGTTATTGCATTTCTCAAAAGAAAATCAGGTAGATATAAAACTAAAAGTCTAGAATATTTTCTAAGGAGTGTATTGAACGGTTTACGATAAAAGCCGATGATACGTACTTACTGATGAACGTAATGTTGGTGTAGGAACGAAAATTACTTACATACATACAGAGAATATTGAAGATAATACGTCGTTTATTAAAGTTACAATTTCCGATACAAAAATTAATGTTACCAGATTATTTATTACACCACAATGAATTTCTAGAAATTTTTTGCAGATATGCTGTTACGCGTTAAAAAAACGCTTTATAAAAGATTCTAGTAAAAATTATGTTGGGGAATTTTTATATAATTGATTTAGGGGGTCTTATTCATATTTGTGTAATCTACTTTATAATTTGGGGTTGTATAAATTACCTTTTGTGGTTGCATAGTAGTCGTTTCTTATACCGTGTGAAGGAATGTGAAATATAACTTCTCACGGTTCGTAATAGACTCTCGCAAAATCGGCACGCGCAGCGTCGAAGGGATTGTGTGAAGTGTTGAAAGCGCGCCATGATGGTCATTCCGTCTTTACTATCGTATCGTTAACTGCTGTAGCAATACTCTAACGATGTAGTATCCCGTGAATTCCTTATCTAATCCGTTACCGTTAGTACCTTTCTTGTTCCTGTTTACGTTTTAGATCAACAACCATTTCCATAAGACAACTGAGCTAGAAAAGGATCGCGAATACACGCTTAAAACAACTCTGAGATTAAGAACAATTATTTGTATACCAGCTGGCTAATATGCAGTAATCCAAAGGTAAGCAGTGAATTAATTAATTTACATGAGAGAATAGTGCGGAATATATTAGAAGCAGAGATAGGAAAAAAGAGAAGTAGAGGTAGACCTAGGTTAGACTATTGCACACAGATAGTGAAAGATGTAGAATGATGTGGGAATTTCAGGGAAATGTGTAGGCTAGCTCAGAATAGAAATCGGTGGAGGTACGCATCCAACCAGTCCCAAGATTGAAAACTAATGACGAAAAATTAAATGTACTTAAACATGATGATTATAATAAACAACTACAGGTATTGGTCCTGCAATATTATCAACTAATGTTAATTAAACGAAAGTATTTACTGAAAAACTATTAATTCGGCAAATGTCTAAGTTTTGGGGTTTCTTGGCAGCCACAGGCTGTTTAACTCCCTACACATTCCAATGAATCTCGGTGAAGTAGGGCATATAATTAGAAAACAATAGAAGGGAATCCTAGCTGTATATAGGCTGTTGTGGAAATTTCAGGGAACTGTGAAGGCTAGCTCAGAACATAAATAAGTGGAGGTATGCATCCAACCAGTTTCAAAACGGAAAATCTAATGACGAAGTGCGATCAAATCTTATGATTATTACAAACAACCACGGGTGGTAGTGAAATATTTTCAACTAATGTTGATTGTGCGAAATGATATATTGTAAAAACTATTAATTCGACAACTGTTCTAGTGTGGGGGGAACTTGGTAGCCACAGGCTACTTACATCCCTTCACATACCCCTACATGTGATTTTCCACTGCTCCACCCGAAGGTACTACATTGGCCAGCAAGCGATTTTTTTTACCTGGAAATTTTGAATTTTGCCGAACCCCTTGTTGTTCCAAGCAAGGTAGGGATCTTTGACGTGCGTGACAACACTTACACACGGGACCTCCATTTTACCTCTCATCCGAACGAGTGCGTATTTTTGTGAAAAATGCTCGCCCAACATTTTTCAAGCGGACCGTGTCCGGATTCGAACCCGGGACCTTGGGTGTAGTAGTCACAAGCATACCAACTACGCCACGGAGCCGCCCCCTTCACATACCACTGAATATCGGGGAAATATGGTCATCATCATTAGGTCTTCAGTCCTGGAACTAGTTAGACGCGTACCCTCATTGTTTCCTATTCTGAACTAACCGCATTTCCATGAAATTTGCACAGTCTGCATCTATCACTATCTGCATGCGAAAGTCATCTCGGTCTACATCTACCTCTTTTTCCTATTTCTGCTTGTAGTATATCCCGTACTATTCCCCAGAAATACCTAAGAATGTATCCTGTCCTTCTATTTCCTTTTTTTTTGTTTTCCACAGATATCTTTATTCCTCTACTATTTCTGTACCTTATTTGTTATTAACTTTGTATGTCCATGCTACCATCCTCATACATCTGAAGTGCAACATTCCAGAAGGCTTCTATCTCTGTATGTCTGTGCTCTGCTTCATACATATGCTTTGAACAATTTTCTTCTTGTATCTATGTTCGTTGTCTTTGAACATAGCTGCTGTTCTTTCTTGTTTGATGCACGTCGGTCACCTTCTATTGTTTTACAGTTGTATACCTTATTTCCCCGATATGCAGTGGTATGTGAAGGGGGTCAGCAGCCTTTGGCTGCCAGTTCCCCTAGCACTTGAACCTTTGTTGAATTAATAGTTTTTCCAATATATCCTTTCGCACAATCAACATTAGTTGAAAATGTTTCACAATCAACACCTGTAGTTGTTTAAAATAATCATAAGATTTAAGTGCACTTATTTTTTCGTCATTAGGTTTTTCGTCTTGAATCTGGTTGGACGTGTACCTAAACTTATTTATGTTCTGAGCTAGCCTACACAGTTCCCTGAAATTCTTACAACAGCCTATATACAGCTCGATTCCCCTTCTATTATTTTCTAATTAGATGCCCTATTTCACCGAGATTCATTGGTATGTGAAGAGGGTTAAGTAACCTGTGGCTGTC
The DNA here is from genome assembly GCA_036346225.1 of Platerodrilus igneus. Lineage (NCBI taxonomy): Eukaryota > Metazoa > Arthropoda > Insecta > Coleoptera > Lycidae > Platerodrilus > Platerodrilus igneus. The sequence goes on along the minus strand of JARFIW010000507.1, from coordinate 5,763,977 downwards.
AGGGATCCCCCCACATTAGTTGAGAAAATTGCAAGACCAATACATGTAGTTTATAATAATCATAATGTTTAATTACAGTTATTTTTTTCGTCATTAATTTTTCCATCCTGGGGCTGGTTGGATGCATACCTCCATTGAATTCTATTCTGAGCTAGCCTACACATTTCCCTGAAATTCGCACATCCTACATCTTTCACTATCTGTGTGGAATAGTCTAACCTAGGTCTACCTCTACTTCTCTTTTCTCCTATCTCTGCTTCTAATATATTCCACACTATTCCCTCATGTCTTAGTATGTGGCCTATCATCCTATCTCTCCTCTTTTTTTATTGTTTTCCACATATTTCCTTCCCTACCATTTCTAGTACCTCTTTGTTCTTAACTTTGTCTGTCCATGATACCTTCATCATACGTCTGTAGCACCACATTGCAAAGGCTTCTACCTTTTTATTGTCTGCTTCTCCTACTGTCCAAGCTTCCCAATCATACAGTGCTCCACACATATGTTTTAAGCAATCGTTTCCTTGTTTCTATGTTTGTTATCTGTGAACACAGTTGTTGCTTTTTCTTGTTAAATGTAGCACGACCTTGTGCTAATCTATGTTTTATAGCTTTTGCACGTTCCCATCTTGCGCTACTCAGTTGCCTAGGTAGCAGAAATCCTTAATCTCTTATAAATTCAGGCTTCCTATTTGCATTCTGGTTTTTGACTTATTTTCCCCTTCTTTACATACTAGTATTCTAGATTTATTTTTGTTAATTTTCATATTGTATCTCTCTGTTAGTACGGTTTCCATTTCAATAAGAGCTGCTTCTAACTTGCGCTAGATGCTAATACCGATATATTGTCTGCGAATTTGAGCATACTAATCATTTATCCCTGCATAGCAGTTCCAAATGTCTTTATGCATTTGACAGTATTCATTCCCTTTTTGATATACAACTAAAAATTAACGGGGATGGTGCATATCTCTGTCTTGCCCCTTCCCTAATATTTACTACCCTACGTTCTTGTTCTAGTTCTATTACCGCTGTTTGCTGTTTGTATAACCTATATATTATCCATCTATCCCTATATCTCATACCTATCTTTTTTAGTGTTTCGAAAATTTTTGTCATTTTACATTGTCGAATGCTTTTCCGGTTCTTTTTTCAAATTTTTAAATTTAAGAGCGGCCTTCATAATTACGATGTTATGGTCAGTGTCTATATCTGTTTCTTGGTAGCTTCTACAGTCTTTTACTTGATTCCTATACCGTTGTCTAACAATAATGTAATCTATTTTATATCTTCCTATATCTCCTGGTATCTTCCACGTGTATCGTCTTCTAGCATGATGTTGAAATAATGTATTTGTGATGGCTAAATTGTTCTTGTCGCAAAATTCTACCAGCGTTTTTCCCCTGTCATTTATCGCGCCTAAACCAAATAAACCTACTACCGCACCTTCCCTACCTTCACCTATCACTGCATTAAAATCCTCCGTAATTATTAAATTTTCACGTTCTTTTACGTATCTTGGTATGTCACAGTACGTCTATGAAATAGGAGGCAGTAGGAAAAGCAGACATATGTATAAGGATGATAGCATGCACAGACAAGGTTAATAACAAAAAGGTTATAGAAATAGTAGAGGTTAAAGATATCAGTGGAATACCAAAAAAAATATAGGAGAAATAGAAGGTCAGGGTAGGTTCTATGGCATTTTGGGGAATAGTACGGAATATATTACCAGTAGAGATAGGAAAAAATAAGTAGAGGTAGACCGAGTTCAGACTTTTGCACGCAGATAGTGATATATGCAGACTGTGCAAATTTCAGGAAAATGTGTAGGTTAGTTCAGAATAGGAAACAATGAGGTTACGCATCTAACCAATTCCAGGACTGAAGACCTAATGATGAGGATGATTGTAAATTTGGAGAGTGATTTAATTTATTTCATTTGTAAATTCGCTGCAACATATTAAGTCGTCTATGCAAGCACGCCATTAACTACAGTACTTTTAACCTTTGTTTGTACTGCAAGAATGCAAATCTATGTCCAATTAGTATTACCTACAGCCGATTTTTCATTGCGTGCTGAAACTTTAAATATGCTACACAACAGTAGGTATAAAACCTATTGGTTCTATACGTAAAACGGTTGTCGAATTTCAAGAACTATGTAGTTATTAGTGAATACATTGGATACTGCTTTAGACTGAGTTCTGCTAATTTACTATGAGCTGCAAGAGAAAGGCGTGAATGTTGACGTTCGACCTCCGTAGCAGACTACATTGTATATTCGATACTAAATTAGCAGGCGATAGCAAGAAATAGTATTGCGGAGAAAGGAAGTCTACTATCATTTCATCTACTTAGCAGTACTGCGGTATTTGCTTATCATCTTCACACATACAAGTTCAGGAACAGATGAGATATAAGTAATGTGTCAAATGGGTATTTTTACAATTTGAAAGATGGCGTTATTAATGTACATAATGAATAACTTCATTTTTTCCTAATTCGGTTTAATATTTATAGTAAATAAATTAATACTCGCCCTATTCAATTTCACGTATGCGTAAAAAGTTTGTGTTTAAGATTGCATTTGTAAAAGAGCACCATTTCAACACAAAATTGACCAGAAGGGACTACTACAATGCCATTTTTATGAAAACACATTTTATTCAGAAGAGATTATTAATAAATTATTTTGGGTTTCAAATTTTTGTCGTTTCTATACTAGCTAACTAGATATCTAGACACATTCGCATATATAACAAGGTGAAAAGCTTTTCACATCGTAATTTACGGTGGTTGGTTTCTAAATTTTGAAACCTCTTATAGTAATCGTGTGCTAAAACTCGTTTATCAATTAAAGTTCCTGTTCATATTCGGTAGATAAATTGAAAAAGAAAGCGAACATGCTTAATTTTTAGAGAATTTAGGAAAGTTTCATAACTTATTGTTCAGCGACTCCGCCAGACCTCCCAAAAATGCAAATTTGAGAATTGTCATAATCTATACGACATGATAACAATCCCATGTGATATATAGAGAAACGTAGCTACGAATCATGCCAACTAACTGTAGCTCCCAACAAATAAAATTTCGTTCTGTTAAATTGCTAAAATACACAAGGCTGAGGATGTGTAGGTTTTATAACTAAAGCACAATTTTCCGCGTTTTCTTGATGGATGGCTTCATCGTTGGAACGTGAACTTAAAGTCGGACGAACAACGCTTTGCGAACTTGTCGGTCGTTCACCTCTCGACCCGTGTTATTTGCTACCAACGACTGCAAGCGAAATTAAAATAAATATATATCGAACCAATTGATATTGGCATTGTTAGATATATTGCCATCTGCGTGTGTATAGGTGCGATTTACCATTTCCACGAGAAAAAATTCTATTATATTCCAAAGTTCGTCAGCCTGCAAAATTCATCCAAAATTAGAATTTAATATCATTATAAAATACATAACATTATCAGACTAACGTTAAGCCACACAAATTATGCGAGCGAGTAATTAGCAGATTAACTATACAAACAATTCTACAACATAATTAAGATAAATTGCATAATTTCAATGCGCAGTTTAAGAAATTTTTGGCTGGTTTGATACAACTTTCCAAATCTCCCTATTCTACGTTAGTTGCTTTGTAGCCACACTTGGGACAACTTACGTGGTTTATAATTTGTACTCAGTCTACCTACGCAACGTTTCTCAACTACCTTTACTTCCACTATCAATGACACCAATCCTTGATGTAGTAAGTGATGTTTTAGCAACTATCCTTGGGCAAACGAATTCTAGGTGTACTTTGAAAAATTTCGCAATTTTTTATTTAACTATACCTTTTTTAAAGGGTGGGCAACTAAAAATTTTGGTTGGGCAAACGTGGACACATCGCGGACAATCAAATGGTTCTTACGAATTGAAGAACTTTTTGGATGGGGGTACTGGGTTAAAAATTTGCTTCGTTTTTTTGTTTTGCTCATAACTTTTTATTGGGAGGTGGGCAAACGAAAATTTATATTGGGCAAACGAATTGTATGTGCATTTTGAAAAATTTCGCAATTGGGGTGCTAACTTCACGGTTTCCCAATTTTTTTATTTGGCTATAACTTTTTTTAAAAGGTGGGCAAATGAAAATGTGCGTTAGGCAAACGTGGGCAAATCGTGGGCAATCAAATTCTACTAAAGAATTGAAGAATTTTTGCATGGGGGTGCTGGATTAAAATTTTGCTCCATTTTTTGTTTTGCTCATAACTTTTTATTGGGAGGTGGGCAAACGAAAATTTGTGTTGGGAAATCGTGGGCAAACGAATTCTATGTATATTTTCAAAAATTTCGCATTTAGGGGTGCCAATTTCACGAACCTGCAATTCTGCACTTTTACTTCTCATATTCTTTGAATTCTACATCCTAACCAACAAAATTCTATTTGTACTTTCGGAAGGTCAATTTCATTATGGTTTATTTTATTAACCTTACTATTTCAAATGTTTTCTAGATTGTGTTATTGCCCAAACGTACTACGTTATGTCATCCGCAAATCTTAACATTGGATTTTTTTTTCACTTTGCACGTTTACTCCAGTATTGTTTTGTTCTGTAATTTCCTTAATCGCTTGCTCTATGTATAAGTTGGAAAGCGAGGGAGATAGATTGCATCCGTGCATATGGCGCCTTTCTTAATATTTGCCTCCTTGATTATTTTCAATAATTTTAGTCTTTTGTTTATTGTAGATATTTGTAATTGTTCTTCTGTCTTTATTTCAAATCTATTTTTTGCAATATTTCAAAACATGTTATTCCGTTCAACGTTATCAAATGCTTTTTATAAATCTAGAAAGGTTTTATATATATATATATATATATATATATATATATATATCGTTTTCTGTTTTCCTATCATAGACATAATACTTCCCCTGTACCGTTATTTTCTCTAAAACAAAATTCATTGTTTTCCCATTCTTTACTGCTGTATAAAGGTTCAACATCCTTGCTTGATAAGTTATTAATACTTGTTTTACTTTCTACCTATATAAATTACCAACAATCGTCTGTTTTAAAACTTTCGAACATCTTTCATAATTCATTCTTCCATAGCGGCCCTACATTTTCTGTTTATATAATTTTCATGTTGTTTATGTATTATACTTTTCAGTTGATCTTTAAAGTTCTTATATTTCTTGCGTTTATTAATCGATTTGTTGTCCTCTTTTATCTTAGGTATCTACCAAATTTTTTTATTCTGTCAAGGTTTATTTCTGCTGATGCACAAATGTTGTGTATAATAATCATATACTCCTACATTTATTCATTTCATTTGCAATGATTCCGGAAAATTTTCCTTATTTCCTCTTCTTGCAGTTTCTCTAATTGCACTTATTTCATCTATATCTTAATAAGCGTTTAACAGGTAGCTAGAATTTCATTACAAGGTTGTGAACTCTGTGTACATTTGCTCTTAGATGTGCTTTATGTCTTTTATTTGTTTTCTAAACCTCTGCTTCGTCATAATATTCTCAATCTGTTATAATTTTTGAAAAGAGGATTTGCAATTATCGGTTTATTTTTGTGTATAACTGCATTAACCACCCTTCTCTGTCTTTTCTTTCTGCCAATCCATATAGCCTTACAATTTAACTCTCGTTTCCTTTATTCTAAATCATCGTATAATATTTCTTGGGTAATGCTATTGAAAACTTCAACAACCAGTGTCTGTAATTTTTCTTCAGTTTCGAAATTTCGCTGGTCAGCAAAGTTTCTGATGTAATCTCACTGAAATGCTGTTCAGAACATGCACCTCTTCTTCGTAGTACTCTTCATTTTCGAAATTGAACAGCAAGCGTTGAAACAACCGAATGCTTATTTTGTTATTCTTTATTGGTAGTGTAGGTTTTATTACACCTTGTTGATGCTTGTCGGACATTGTTTACCTAAATTGTGGAAGCTGACTTTTCAAATACAGAAACATATGAAATGATTAAGTAATTTTGTGACATAGTAATTTTATCGACGCTGCATGCATGTATCTCAACATGCACCCGGAGAGAAGACAGTCCCTAAAATAATATTTAGAAGAGAAAAATCATAAAGATCACGTTCTTTTATGAAACCGGTGCTATCTTGATAAAAGTAGTCCAACAAAGAAAAGAAAATATTGTGTTATAGCTGTAACTGAAAGTTCAAAAATGTCTACTAGGCAAATTGAGCGAGCAACGGGGATAGCAAAATCTACTATTTACTCAATTTGACGCACACAAAAATTCTATCCTTTCAAATTTAGACTTTGGTAAGAATTTAGGCCAAGTGACATAACATTCTGTAAATGGTGTTGTAGCGCCTTTCGGTTTAGCGTTGATTAGGGTAATTATGTTAGAACGCAGACGAAGGGTTGAATACACAAAGAATGATTGACGGCTCCCAGCTGCGTTACACCTTTTGGGATCTGTTGATTGACATGTACAATACATTGCATTTAATATTACAATAGGTATATTCTAGAAGTTATAAGAAATCTTCAGATCGTAGTTTGCATACTCCGGGTTATTGTAGATCAATCCAGAACAATCGAATATAGTATGAATTAACGTTAAGGGATTCTGCAAGTCAGTTCTAATTGCAGCTTCATGATGTTAGTTCTAATTGAAGTTACGTTCTAATGTAGATCTTGTACTATGACATACTTTAGTTTTAAGCTTTAAAATACGTAACAAATTACTATACTGTTGATATAAATCGCCCTATTGGATATTCATTAATTATAGTAATTAGTGCTTCGTATGTGAATTGATTGTAGTGCTTCACGATTGAGTTACTTAAGAAGAGAGAATCGTAGTTTAAGAAGATTATAGTTGTTCTGTTAATGATTAGTCCGGAAAGCGAATTATTGTGTGAACTTTTAGAAATTTTGTAGTACTAAGAGTTGCTAAAACAGGTTTGTTTAATCTGTTTGAAAATAAATAACTGTTGTTATTGCAAATAGACTTTTCGTTACAGTATACACGCAAGTATCAATTATTTGACATGTCGAAAGTATAATGACAAATAATGGGATCCTTAATAGAAGAAATGTGCATAATTGGTCACACGAAAACCCAGACGTTTGCAAGCTCATTAGGCACCAACACCAAACTTGACTGCGCTAGATATTTTTATGTGGGGTAACATCAAAAACTATGTTTGGGCACGAAATTTGGAATTTGAAGAACTTCTAAGGCCGGTTCTTGACGCTTTCAACGGCATTACACCAGAAATGTTCAACGCAATCTTTTATAATATGCTGTTGGAGGGTGCTATTTTTGTTTAGAGCGCAATAGCCATCTTTTTAATTAGTATTCACAATTTTAATGTTTTTAAAATTGTTGTTCCTTATTTATTGTATTTTAATAATTTTTTATTGCTTTATTGTTAAAAAGAATATGTTACATTTTTTTACTGATTTGTTACTGTTTAGGAGATTGTAAGAGTAGCAGTACTATATTAAAAAAATTCCCGATTTGGCCGAAACGTAATTAAACACCATTAAATATGGTACATCATTAAATGCAGAGTTAAAAAAGTTAAGTTGAGAGGGGGGAGGGTCCAAACATAGAAACTTCGTCTACCGAAATTGATTGTCATGCTATAGACGATTAAAGACTTCTTTAAGGAAGTGTTTTTTGTTTTGTTCCAACTCTGGTATTAGCAGAAAACAAATAGAAAATCCTGAGATTTAGTTTTTCTAAAATAGGTCAAAATCGACAATTTTATTGAGACTTTTTTAACGCCATTTTATTAGTCTCACAGATGCGCGATTTTTCTCCCATTCAACCAATTCTGTAAGTATTACAGTTTCCCACATCCTCATATAAAACGTTCTTGTCGTGGACAACTAAGACCGAAAGCAGATAGAACAGGTGTACTGTACACGGATCTAAAGATTGTAGTGAAAGATGCTGGGTTCAGGACGAAAGACATAATAGAACACAGAGCGAATAGATATCTATCAATGTATTTACAGTCGGGTTTGACTTTTAACGTGCCTGGCAAAAAAGTTCCCATAGCACATAATCTCACGTCTTATTTTACTGAAGACGTTGTTGTTTATCATTTATCGTTCACTTAATACAATTCAGCTGACACAACCACTCAATGTGCGCTTTTTCCAGCTACTCAAAATTGTATGAATATCGGTTCTATCAGGGAGTCGATTCTCGACATTATTCATATGAGAAACGTGATGTCATCCCAATGAGAGTAAGCAATTCGTATTCTGCGTTCAGTTAGGTGGAAAATATTCCAATGTTAAGCGTCGGAAAATATTCCTCTGGTATTACAGAACGGGAAAGCGCTTTTTCGTTGTAATGTTAGTTGTGGTGTAATACATCAAGGGTCGAGGAATTTCGTTTTAATGGAAAACAAACTTTTTCGTATTATCAAACATTACTAAAATTTTTTTTTTTGTAATAAATTTGATACATAAAAATATTTCTTGAATTTGTTATGGAAATAATTTTCTTTCGATTCAATAATTTCATTTGATGATTGTCTTCAAAATTATTGCTTCAGAAACCTTAATAATTAATTTTTTAAATACACATTCTGAAAACGTTTCTGTATTGCACCACTGTGATATAACAAAAACTACTCCTTGAATTATATCTCATCATCATTGGGTTTTCAGTTCTGAAACTGGTTGGACGTGCACCTTCATTGTTTCCTATTCTGAGCTAACCTACACATTTTCCTGAAATTCCTATGGCCTACAGCTATATGTGTGCAATAGTTTGTCTACCTATCTTTTTTCTCTCATCTGCGTCTAATATATTCCGCACTATTTCTTCATGCCTTAGAACATACCCTATCATCCCCTCTCTCTCCTATTTTTTACTGTTTGCCACATGTTTGTTTCTTCCCATACCGTTTCTAGTATCTCTATGTTCTTAACTTTATCTGTCCATGATATCTTCATTATCCGTCTGTAGATTTGCATTTCAAACATTTCTATCTTTTTCCAGTCAGCTTCTTCTAGAGTCCACGTTTCACAGCCGCACAGTGTTGTGCTCCACACATATGTCTTCAGTAATCTCTTCCGTTTGCATGTTTGTTGTCTTTCACACTTTTCTATTATTTGACTTCCTAGGTAGCAAATATCTTTAACCTCTTGTAAGTTCTCGTTTCCTATTTGTATTCTGGTTTTTGACCATTATGATATCCGTAAAAATGGCGCACTTCTGTTGTGCTTACAGTTATACTGAATGGGCTTCATTCAACGGCATCTTTTCGCATCTAAGTTTTTAAAGCAAGTTGCACATGGTTGTAGTTCGTCTAATGATTATTAATAATCGTAGATTTCCTAATAATGATGATTTGAGGATAAAGTGGGTGTTGGCAACATAAAAAGCAAATTTCGTACTTTTAAAACATGCCCGGATCTATAGTAAACATTTTATTGAACGGCATTTTCGAATTTATGTAGGTGAAAGAAAGTTTCGGAAGGGCGCCGTTCTTTCGGTCTTGGAGTTTCTAGAGCATTTCAAAAAGACAATATTTCCAGGGTCGTCTAGAAGAGGCGCTCAATCTTTACAAGAATCGTATTTTTAAATTTTGTAATTTTGGAATAAACGCAATTTTGGAATTTCGTAGGGAACCACATCCAGGAAGTTCAGCGGATACTCGTAGTTATTCACCTGCTGATAAAAATGTTGCGGGGTCACCAATTGCACGAAAGTTGTTTTTATGAAAAAGAAATACAGGGTGTTTCAGAAGGAATAGTAAAAACTTTAGGAGGTGGTAGTATAGAAGAATGGCAATTAAAAATATCATGTAACATGTATTCAATTTTTATTGAGTACAGAGATACAGCTATTAGTATGTAACCCGAACAAAAGGCAAATGGGACATTCAAAGTTGATTTTCAAAACTTCCACCACCAATTTCAATGCACTTTTGTCTTCTCTTGATAACATCACGTATAGCTCTGATGAGGTCGTTTTGGCGTTCTTTTATGAGGGTTACAGTATTCATAATCCGAACAATCAGATCGTCTCTTGTGTTTACTCTTTCTTTGTAGATTTCGCTTTTCAACTATCCCCACAGCTAAAAATCTAAAGAGGAAAGGTTCGGGGACCTTGGAGGTCAAGAAACGTAACCATATCTGACGATCCATCCTCCGGGGAATGTTAGGTTTATATGCTGTGTCACCTCACCACTAGAATGTGCAGGAGCCCGTCATACTGGAAGAACATACCCATTCTTGTAGCCAAAGGAATTTCTTCCAATAATACCGGAAGTTCATTGTCAAGAAAGTCTAGATAATGGGGTTCTTCAAGACGACGCGGTAATATAACAGGCCCAATCGACTGATTATCTATCAAATCACACCACACAGAAGCGTTCTTGAAAATGTGTTTCCACATTGGCATGTCGATTTTCTTCGGACCAACGATGTGAATTACGACTGTTATTGATGCCGTCACGAGTGAAAGTGCATCAGTGAAGATTAAAAATGGGATTACTTAGTGATTTTCAAGTATCCAATGACAACATTTCAATCGTCTATCTTCATCTCCTGCTCGAAGGTGTTGAATGAGCTGTAAATGATACGGATGGTATCCGTGCAAAAGTAATTTAATCCATACTCTTATATGTGCAGAAATTCTGCGTGTTTGTAGAGGACTACCTTCTACTGAATAATGTCTTCTACTTCATTCACATTCTGTTCATTTGCAAGTTCAGATGAAACGTGCATGCTGGGCGCTGCACCAGTCTCACGTAGACGAGTAAACAATCTTGAATCTGATAGTCTACGGTTAGGAAATCGTATGTCGCATACTCTACAAGCAGCAGCAGCAGCGTTTTCGTTACAAATTCCATACACAAATACCATATCGGCATACTGAGCATGTGTAAATACGTGCGGCATGTTTAAACGATACAGTAGACTAGGTCAACAAATCACAATAACAGTTGAAAAATTAAATGTAAACTAAAGTACAACTTCACAGCTTGAACTTCAACGCACTACTGTTGACAAGTGATGAATAGGCCCATGGCAGCCGGTGTACCAACACATGAAATGAAAATGCAATGAACTCGGGGGTGAAATGTTTTGGAAATCAACGTTGAACGCCCCATTTGCCTTTTGCTTGGGTTTCATATTAGCAGCTGTATCTCTGTACTCAATAAAAATTAGATACATGTTATATGGAACTTGTTATTGCCATTCGTTTATACTACAACCTCCTAAAATATCTACTACTCCTGAAACACCCTGTATAAGTACTGTTAATTAGCTATTTCTAAAAGAAGAAAACGCTTATTTTTACTTTACAGACGCCAAAGAGAAAGATCTATTGAATCTAAAAAGGCAAAATTCGTTCATTGTTATGCAATATTGTATTATTTCTGTTCTCGTCCATAAGATGCGTAGAGTTTCTGCTCTCAATGCGTTGTGCTGGTTGCCTACCTATCTTTACATCATTCGCAACTATAGTGATGTATATGGTAGATGCAGTCCATTTATACCCATGTCTCTGGACGAAAGCGACTAGTTCCTTTGAGTCGAAAAACTACAAAATAGTCAGCTTTTGCTTGTTAAAGTAATATTTGAAAGCAGAAACGTTGCTATGATCCAGGAAAACAGCTTTAAATTACTAGAGAAGGATATGTTTCAAGCGAGTAATGATGTTATTATTGCTTTGCTAGCAAAGTCGTTGCTTCATAAGCGATATAATTTTGAAAAAAGCATTTGGCATTTTGAATCCATGAAAAATATAATTTTTTACACAAAATTTATTAACTTGTTTGTTGAAGATTAAGATTCGCGTCTTCACGTGTTATTACCCTATAATAACATTTGGAGTCATTTTAATTGAAATGACTGGTTCCAATTTCATTTTTAAATTAGCTTCATTGTTTTTTTTTAAATTAAGTATTTAATGTTTAAATACAAAATCTGCTTTTTTATTTTAATGTAAACTATAATAAACTTGTGGTGACTTTGACTGCTATTTTTTAACTATTATCACTACAGCATTAACTTGATAATTTCCATTTTTGAGAATGCATGCCCAAGTTTGAGACTGATTTAAAAGAAAAGTAAAATAGACATTCTTAAGCAGTTTGTTCTGATTTAGGCTATTTTAGATTTTTAATAGTCTGTTCTATAGGCAAACGTGGTGTAATGCATAGATGCTTTTTAATTCGTAACAAAATTAATTTATATTAAAGTTAAGTTTAAATTAAGAAAAAAATTATCAATTGCACCCGAATCCAATACGTATGGTGTGATTTTGCTTATACTTAAATTTCTATATGACATACAGGTATTGTTCGAAATTAAATTGTTAAAAAATTCATAACGAAAATATAGTTTAAAATATTCGCCTATGAATAACTTTACGCAATCTCTACAAATTGGCATTAATGGTTTAAACTAGTAGGATTTATCGAACTTAAAATTGAGTTTATTGATGAGACTTTTTCTGTATCTTTTCAAAAACAGTCTGTGCATTTTTTATATGGTAACGAATTCTTTAATTGTCATTTGACCTTTAATTCCAATAAATACAATCTAATAATTATTTTTCACAATTAGCACTAGCTTAATTACTATTTGTAGTTACTAATTTACTCTTCTAAATGGATAAATTAAACATTATGATAGCACTAATCTTACCGGTAATTGATTTATCTGAAACATGTATATCAACATAAGTTAATTTATGTACATTTATGTACATCGAACGTTTATTACGATGGAATTCAAACTAATTCATACTGTCGCAACGGGGTTCGCACTTATATACGATAATCCTTTATTTTGAAGAAATTGAGAGAAATCTAGAATATGAGTCATCAAACCTTTCGAGAACGACTATTGTATTGAGATACTTGGCAATCATTAATTCTTATCGCTAGACAGATACGAAGCCGCTTTAATAAAAACTGAATAAGCGACTTTTCCAGAATGTTCCATATATTTCTCCTCTTAAAACTGTTCGGTCCCAGAATATTTTGCGGGCCTGAAGCTGGATGTTCTTGTGAGGATAAGAACTACCGGAGCCAATCTTAAAATTCCCATATTGACCGAAGTAGCAATTGACACTCTTAATAATGGGTGCCGTCCTAATCGGTTTAAAGCTGCATACCAAGATTTCTCCCCAACTCCATCATGTGGCCTTCGAGATCGACTAATGCCCTTCACAGGCCCTGGTAGCTGGGTTTGCCGTGGGGTATTTGTCACTACGTTGTAAATACGACGACGTCCATTTCTAAGCTGTATAGTTTGACTCACCTGTGGTTGTTGTTGTTGAAGCTGGTCCAGACCACCAACATTACTTTTGAACACTGTAGCGATTCCTCGGGTCATATTGTGATCCGTCGCTACGCAATGTGCAAGAGAGTACTTCGACGGCATATTAAATAGATCCATGTTGATTTCTTCGGTAATCCCAAACTTCGCCTTGCCGGTACCCTACATTTGATTTTCCAATGCTCCACCTGAAGGTACTACATTGGCCAGGATGCGAGTTTTTCTTAACTGGAATTTTTGTCCAACATTGGCTATTCCAAGCAAGGTAGCGATCTTTAACATGCGTGACAACACTCATTCGGACGAGAGCGTGTTTTTGTGAAAAATGCTCGCCCAACATTTTTCAAGCGATCCGTGTCGGGAATCGAACACGGTATCTTGGGCTTAGTATTCACTAAGCCACGAAGCCGTCCTAGTCTTGCCCGTACCCCTATACACGGACCTCAACCATTCATAATTTGGACCACGCCTTGGTCCGTCTGCCAGGCTCCATATTCGCGTCACTTATTATGTCCTCTAGCATTGTCGTAGTCGTCTCTGTCGTAAGCTGCCAATCTGCTAATGTATACCACCTTTAGGGAGCTTACGACTCAACGACGTATTATATAGGATTCGTAAACTCCCAGAGGGCAGAATAATAGTGGTGTTGATTAACAGAATGACGCCTTACGACAGTGACGACTATGACAATGCCTGAGGACATGATAAAGTGAAGCGAGTAGGGAACCAGGAGGACGAACCAAAGCGTGGTCCAAATTATGAATAGTTAATATACGCGTACAGCGGTACCGACAAGATGAAGTTTAGGGTTATCGAAGAGGCCGACAGGGATCTACTTGATGTGCCGTCGAAATACTCTCTTGGACATGGCGTAGCGGCGGATCTCAATATAACCAGAGGAATCGTCACGGTGTTCAAACGTATATTTAGTAGTCTGGACTAGTGTTCCGTTTGTGATTATTGTTAAAATTAACTTTAATTATTGCTTAAAATGTAGTTTGCAAGTAAAATTCTCCTCATCGTGTATACAGTATAGTCTATGGTTTTGCTGCGATTAACCTTCAAGTACTTGTGTTGTGTGTGTCGTGGCTGTAGTCGACAGTTTTTCGTCGTTCTACCGCCGTTAAAAGTTGCACTTATGACTGGTAAATATTTGAAGGTTCCGCTTTTATAAACTTTGTTCATATTTATACGTCCACTTTCTCCACCAACTGCGGTTATCGAAGTTTTAACGCAAAACTATCAGCTTCGCCAACAGAAACCACAGGTGAGTCAAACCATATACCTTGGAGATGGACGTCGTCGCATTTATCTCCTTGTGATAAAGCAATTATCATCTGGCAAATCCAATTACCAAGATCTGTGGAGGGCATTAGTGGATCACAAAGATTAGATGATAGAGTTTTGGGACTAAGAAGTTGGCCCTATCTAAGATTGGTTGTGGGCTCGGTAAATTGGATTGGAATGTAGTACGAAACATGCTGGAGGTACTATTCCAGAAGACCACGGTCCAAATCTTGGTATGCAGCTTTAACTAAAATTGGATGGCACCCGCTAATAAGAATGTCGATTGCTACTTTCATCAATATGGGAAATGTAAGAATGGCACTGATATAGTTTGTATAATACTCGAAGCTTGACTCCGTAGTGCAACTATTAATGCAGTTGCTTTCTCACACATCCCAGCCGCTAGTTATCGTGGCAGTCCCAAATTGTTTGAAATACGCCGCCCAAGGCGACTTTCCATCACAGGTAGGTGGTTTTACTTTGAACTTCGATGGCGACGCTTTTTTTCATTGGCAGGCTACTGTTGTACCAGTGGGGTTTGTGCTTGTACAGTTAGCGAATTAATCCGTTCTTTTAATTTCAGGACTTCTTTCATGTTTTGCGAATTTTCTAACAATTTTTTTGAAAATTCTGCTTCGAGTTTTTGTAAACTGCGGTAAACTTTGGCTTCCAGCTTTTACGAGGATTGTGTCGTGTCTTGGATAAACTCCTCTTTTAATTTGCTGCAATTAATTTTTGTACAGCCGCTCTTGCATTGTGGTTTAATTGTGCTATAGAATTTTCCTGTAGATTTGCAGCGGTCTGTTTCAGTTTTTCAACAAGGTTTGTGGCGTTTCGTATTTGTTTCTCGCCATTATCTTATAATTTTTTTGTAATATTTGTGTCACTTTCTTCTAATTTCGCATAGGTGTGGTTCGATTTTTCTGTTATGCTTGCAGCGTTTTGTTCTTGTATTTTTGCGTGTACTTATACGCTTGACTTAAGTTCTTAAAAAGGGAAGAATTTCGATGTCCATTTTCTATTGTCTACTACGAGTGATAGGCAATACCATTGTAACATATTCTCTAATTGTCCTTCGACCTTTAATTCCAATAAATGCAATCTAATAATTATTATTCACAATTACAAATATTTACAGAGGAATGTTTACATTAGCATTACATTAATTACTATTTGTACGCACTAATTTAATTTTCTAAATGCGACGAATTAACTACTATGGTAGCACTAATCTTACTGGTAATTAATTTACTTAACACATTTATATCAAGCTAGCGAATTTATATTTGCAATACTTCATGCACATAACGTTTATTAGGACGGAATTCAAACAAATACTCAATTGTCGTAACGGGGTTCGCACTTATATACGACAATCCTTTATTGTGGGAGAAATGGAGAGAAATCTAGAATGAGAGTCATCAAACCCTTTGAGATTAACCCTATTGTATTACGATACTTGTCAATCATCCATTCTTATCGCTAGATAGATGACGACGCTTAAATAAGTGTCCTTTCCGGAATGTTCCGTATATTTCTTAATTACTTCATACTTCAGAAACGAATTCAAGACGGGTTCTTAATAAAGCAAAAAACAAAAGAAAAATGAGGTATTTTTTAATTAATCATAACGTGAAACGAACGCAATGATTTTGTAGAGCGTCGAATGAGATACGAATGACAAGTTGTTCTATTTTAGCTTCATAATTACACGTAAGTACCTCGTTTCATTATTAACTAACAGTTTACAATTACCAATAACACAATTTATTGACTATTGTCTTTTACCAAACGAGATTTTAAGGCGTTTATTTAAATGTCTTAATAATTTATTTATTTCACAGTATTTCTATGGTGTAGCCATATCGCGTTGCCAAAGCAAGTACGGTTGGAGAAAGCTATATTTTAAAGAGGAACCTTGTGAAGCTCTTGATGTTACTTTTAATGCCAACTGTGAATGAAGGTGTTAAATGTTCAAAATGATAAATGGGCCGACCCGTTGAAAAAAAGTACATAAAATTATTACTTTTCTATAATCTTTCACTTAATACCTCTGAACAAAAAGGGTACTGCCTAATATTGACAAAACGGAATACTGACCAATGTCCTAGATAGAATAATCATTTTCATTCACACTGAAAGTTTAAACAAAAAAAAACGCCACTTAAACCTTCCACTTTAACCTTACCTTCAGTTACTACTAAATTTCGAAGTTGTTTTTAAATTCTTTAACATCATGGTAATTTGTATCAAGGTTAGGTAGATAACATAATAGTACGCCCTATATTTGGCAATGCGATACAAATTTCATATACCATCTTCCAATATGAAGGACGTTATAGTAGTAATTAATTATATATGCACGGTTAATATTGCAAGATACTAATCCCTATTTTGTTACAGTGCCGATCAAAAAGAAACTGGTTGTTAGTGACAAAAGCGTGTTCACAAAGATGGACACTATCAAAGGTCCTTTGCAACTATTAAAAAAATGCATTGACGAACACCTACAAATTAAGGTAAGTAAATAGTTTTCCCCGAAATATAAATTACTTTGGGCATATGTAAATTCGCCATGTTATTTTCTATTATTTTCTAAGCATATTCTAATATTAAAACGATTTCAAGTTGTCCTTTATAACTCAATGCCACTTATTGCACAACAAGGAAATATTTAGACAAGGTTAGCAGTTAAATCAGCAGGACAGTGACTCAAAAGAAAAATGTTTGTTTTAAAGATAGTAAAAGTGTAATAAAAATGGATGGGTGACTAGTATACCATGGTCAACGCCACGGTTGCTTTAATAATTAATCTTAAGGCGCATTATTATACGAATGAAGTATCAAGGTATACGATAAAAACAGCAATTCATTAAGCAGTAAATAAACAAAACTTCAAAGTACTAACTTGTTTAGATGGTAGTAAAAAGCCTTGATATTAAATTCGGAATAATTAGAACGCAAGATGTGATGCTGTTCCGTTTATGGGGGGAAAAGGGAAGTAGGGATGCTAAATTTACAGTTGTTTTTTAACCTTTCTCTTGTAGCACTTTCGATTTTTAACAGAAGTGGCGGCGTCGGTCGCTGAGACCTACCTTTTAAAAATATGTGATTACAAAATTACTTGTTATAAAAATAAAAACCAATCTACAGGGTGTCCGGAAAATACGTGTACAACGTAAGAACAGAGATTCTTTGGCTCGAAATAGATCGATTTGAACCAACTTACCTATTGTACAAGTTGCTTCATTTAGCCGCTAGAGGGCTTCAAAGATCGTGAAAAATATTTGATATTTTAAAATAACTCGAAAACGCGTCGATAGATTTTGACCATTTTTGGGGTGCGAGTTTCTACTTTCAATTGACATCTTTTGGTGGTGTACGCAATAATTTTAAAAGCATAAGAGTGTCCCAAAAATGATGTATTGTATAAATATCCGACCATTACCTTTTTCCTATTTATGCAATGACTACCAATTTTTTTATGAGTAGCCGACTTAATTTGGAAACTCTTTTGTCTCTTGTAAAATTCTGATTAGACGAGCGGTTTGACAGAAAAAAATAATTTCAAATGTCTGACGCCTCTCAGGATCGATAGGCAAAAGGTCTTGTACCTGTTGAACGTGGTATGCGTGTAATAACTGTTCCTTTAAAACGTCATGAAAAATACTTTTAGGAACTTGTAGTTTAAATCCTAAGCACTTGGTGCTTATTTTTGGGTCTTCTTCAACTCTATCCAACATTTGTTCCTCCAGATCCGCAGTTCTTGTGGTTCGTTGACGTCCTCGATCCGCATTTCTTGACTGAAAGCTACCATTTTCACGAAGACGTCTTTCAATATCTGCGAATGTTTGGTGGTTTGGCATTTGGCGATTAGGAAATCTTTCCCTATAGACTCTGACGCTTTCACGACCATTGCCTTGACAAAATCCGAAAACCAAAAGCATATCCACCTGTTCGTTGTTTGTGTAAGTACTCATAATGTAAGATGAAAGATGCAAACTTTTATTGAATTAAGCAAAAATTCACGACTTGACAGGCAAACTGAGGTTAAATAATATTCAGATTAAATAACAAATCAAAAGCAAAGCCTGCTACTATACTATGTTCTTTTATTTGCCCCGTTTTACAGTGCAGCAATGATGACGAAAGTATGCAGACATTAGAAATTATTTTTTTCTGTCAAACCGCTCGTCTAATCAAAATTTTACAAGAGACAAAAAAGTTTCCAAATTAAGTCGGCTACTCATAAAAAAAATTGGTAGTCATTGCATAAACAGGAAAAAGGTAATGGTCGGATATTTATACAATACATCATTTTTGGGACACTCGTATGCTTTTAAAATTATTGCGTACACCACCAAAAGATGTCAATTGAAAGTAGAAACTCGCACCCCAAAAATGGTCAAAATCTATCGACGCGTTTTCGAGTTATTTTAAAATATCAAATATTTTTCACGATTTTTGAAGCCTTCTAGCGGCTAAATGAAGCAACTTGTATAATAGGTAAGTTGGCACAAATCGATCTATTTCGAGCCAAAGAATCTCTGTTCTTACGTTGTACACGTATTTTCCGGACACCCTGTATATGTTTATGAAACATTTATTTATATAAAAAGAACCAATTCACAAATAAAAATAAACACAAATGTTGTGTGTCGGAGTTTCAAAAAGGTCTTACATTTTCAGCACAGGTATAATAAAACTACATACTAAGAAAAACTAAAAGAAATGATTTTTCCAAAACACTACATTTAGATAAACCAAGAACTATTCTACATATTACAAAGAAAAAAATAATTAAAAATTCATAAAAGGCGAGACAGAACCCTTTCAATTTTCAGTTACTTGGCGCCCGTATCAATCTGGATAAGTAACTGAAATATGTTTTAAACATAGGAATTTGTTGCACGTTTTACACTGACTGTACTTTGTTATACGATTTTTTAGCTCCAAAGATGACAACGGCCATGGAATACATTTCTTGACTGTACAGCTTTATCATGTTGCAAATTTCGTTTATTCTTGCTCGAAGTGTTTTCGGTCTGTACTGGGGAGAAACACGCTCCCTCAAGAGGCCATCAATTAAACTAAAAACTAATCCTAAAAATTCATTTTGTGCTATATTTTTGTTAAGGTTATTAGCATTAAAATTGATTCTGCTACGTTCACGATGATGTAGAAGATAATCATTGTCCATCCCTTTGTAACTCTTGCACAGTTATAATTTCACAAAGTTTATCAACTAAGTTCACGCCAGCTTTAGTTTAATTGTAGAATGAAATTATTTCAGGATTTCCCATTTTCGGCGTTAATCAAGTACATTGTGGTAATTAGGCCGAGTTTTCCATTTCACAAGTTCATGAGGAGGCTGTCTCTTAGTTTTTCGAATCGTTCTCACAAATATAATCTTATGGTCGTTTTGACGTGCATCTGCTAACTCAATATTGGTATACCAGTAACCTGTGGTCACATTCCTTTCTATCCTAGAAATCCGCTCGCATAGACGTTGTAAGATTAAAGAAGCAGAATTGTGAAGAGCGTAAAGTTAATCATGTTGCTTACCTACATACACTTCTAAATTGCTAGTATAGAAATTTTTTTGTTAACCAAGGCAAAAATCTTTATCTCATATTTTAATAAAATTGTCTTTTTTATTACTTTAACATCACCGAAAATTCCATATCGTACCGCGCCTCAATGTTTGAAATTAATCTCGCAAAGTCATCGTAAGTGTTGAAATTTGCAACATGTACAAATGAGCCAAAAATGATTATTTTATATAATGAAATGAAATTCCTCATCATCATTAGGTCTTCAGTCCTAGAACTGGTTGGACGCGTACCCTCGTAATAATTTTTGGTTGCGTTTTGATTTTTACTGCAAATAATTCTGGTTCAAGAAATTTAATTTTACGTATTTGAATTTTACGAAATATTTTATTATTAATACTACTTCTGGGAGGAAGACATTGATGAAAAAATACTGGTGCTGTGCAGAACATAATCCACAATAACGCTTCATTTTGCTGATCAAGGTATCAAGGACAACAGCTAATTGCCGAACACACAATTAACAAAGATCAAATATATACTCTATTTTATGGTTAAAGAACTCTTAATATTTTGTGATACTTTAAAAAGTATTAATGAATTTTGGATATTAATTGTGTTTAGGCTTAGTTACCCTATTTACAAGTTTTACCTCAAGCTTATAGATATTAATTAATGTCGCTTATCCTTTAACATAACCGTAGTTAACCCCGTCCTATAATCCGGTTCTATCCACTACCTACCTACAAGAAAAGGGACTAAATGGTGAGAAAGGACAGAAATTTCAGTGCTTCGAAAGTCGCAGCAAGCGTCACATGTACGCAATATGTTGTCGTGGTTATTTTGCATTAATTAGTGCCGTACAATCGGTTCGTGTGCTAATTAACATTACTACAGTCCGCAATCAATTAATAGTTTCGTTACATCGATCGACCAGCGTTGAATCAAGATCGCAGTCATTAAAGGTAGGTGAATTCCATATCATTGGCTCATCCCTTTATCCCTACATTTTGGTTCCTTTCGACCGCATTAATTAATATTTGCATATAAAAATTGATTATCTAATCAAACAATTAGAGTAATCAGGTCAGTTTTGCACATTAATAGTAATTGCAGTTAGGCTTATTTCATAATATTTGTGCATGCCGTTGCATTTTAAAAAGTTACTTCTTAAAATTTAAGTGCATTAAAAAAGGCAGTTAATTTAAATTAAGCGTATACAAATAGGAAAAACATCATTGCGATACCCCTGTTCTAAGAACTTGCATTGTATACCTGCAGCTGCACTAATCTATTTTGGTGAGAGCTTAATTCCATATCATTGGCTCATCCCTTTATCCCTACAAATTGTCTTATGTAAGGTGAATTTTACACTAAGTTAGCAAGATTTTTTGTGCACAAACAATTTTCAGTAGTTTGACAAAAGTTTTTAAGTAAGGCCAATTATACGCCCCGATGTAAACGAAACCAGTTGTATTACTAAAATTTTTTAAAATTCAATCATTGAAGTGTGCGATAACTTATTTAACAACATTATATTTTATTCTTTTATACATATTTGACGCTCATCAATACTATTAATTATTAATAACTGATGTAATGAAGTGCATATTTCATTGTTATGCACATATTTCATGCTCACATAGAAACACAACGTTCACCACACGCATGTACGCACACACACGCACATAGACAACATACACCACATACGCACGCACGCACTCACACGCACGCATAAACACAAACATAACATATCATACACCCGCACGCGCGCGCACCCATACACGCACGCGTGCACGCGCGCACACCCCGCACACACACACATACACACTCTAAAATGATTTATCTCACATAGGGTAATTTATTTGTACCACATCGTGATCAAAGTCGATCAGAACTATTATTATAACCGAAGCTGCAATTGGAAATTTACTTCACTTAGAACTGAATTGCAGAACCTCTTAACGCCAATTTATACCTTATCCAATTGTTCTAGATTAATCTAATATAACCCAGAATATAAAAATGACGCTCTCGAGATTTCTTATTGTAATCTTTAAATGCAAAGTTGTACTTGTCAATCAAGAGGTCTCGCGCCAGGGGCTCTGTCAATCATAGTTTGTGTATTCAAACCCTTCGGTTACCTTCCGATGTATTACTCTGGTCACAGGCAAACCGATAGGCGCTGCAATACATAGTCAGTAGAATAATGGGTCAAATAAATATAATGGGGAATTATTACACTGACTTAACTAAACTTGGAGATGAATGGGTTTCATAGTCCTGTAAATTATTTGCGATGTTTTAAATAATCTACTAGAGTAAATTTCCTTGATGTGTGGGAATAGAATAAATAGAGTATTCCTCAACATCGATAAAAATGAACGAATTATTACAATTCTCCTATCCCAGAAACTAGCAATCGAAACTGAATTGGAATAAATTTAAAATAATTTGTTCTAGTAACGCTATAATAATCAAAACTTATGTATTAGGTACTAGCTAACATAAGTTGAAACCTCAACACTATTTTTGCCTTAGCATTATTTTCGCCTCAACACAATTTTCGTACATGTATCCAATCGATTATTTTGTCTTGATAGTAAAACATTTCGACTATTAACCTAAGTTGAAACAATTTTCGTCTCCAAAGAATTTTCACGAATGTGCTCTTTCGATTATTTTGTGTTATTAGTAAAATATTTCGACAACTAACGTAAGTTGAAACCTTGACACGATTTTCGTTTCGACACAATTTTTGCCTCAACGCAATTTTCTCACATGTACCCCATTCGATTATTTTGTGTTAATGGTAAAACATTGCTGCAACCTAACCTCAACCCTACGCAATATTCTCCATTTATTGTAGTTGATTACGCCGTCTGATAGCTCAAGCAGTTATTTACAGTTTGTCCCAACCACCTATTAGCAATCCGTCATTGTACTCAGGGACGAAATCATAATGGTAGTGTTAGTGACATAATTACAAAAATTATTTGAGATTTTGCTATTTGTTTTTCAGTATAAATCGCTTCTCAAATACTACACCTTTGTGAACTTTTAATGTTGGCCAGTAATCTAGTATTGTTAAAATCTATTGTATGCGCCGTAGTCTAGTGATCAGTTACTCTCTTCTTTTCGCATGCTATTATCGTGTTTGGCTCTTATGCTCATTTTGTGGTTCATTTGCTCTACCTGAGTTTACTTGCAGTCTCGGCAAGATATTTCATAAACAAATATAAATATTTAGCAATATTAAATGATAGTTTCATTAGTTCGAAAACAAGTAGTACTATGTGTCATTCGGCTTAAAAGTGTCTTTGTTTGACGCCTAAAATTGCGTAAGCGCAGCTAAGCTGCATTTCGCGTCGCCAATTTAAAATTGGCTTGCCAATGAAGTACCTGAAACCATAATGCAATATTCGATAGGCTTAAAATCATACAAATTATAAATGAAAACGCAGGAGAAATTAAAACAACATTCGAGCTGCATCGCCTCAATCTCACTCTACGGAATTGCGTTTTTGACACGAATAACGATAAAATCCCGTAATCATCGTGTTGAATTGTTATTTTGGACATCCTAGAAGGCGTTTAACACTGTGGTTACGTAATGTACAAAAAAAACCTATTCAAAATTTGAACGACCACCGCTGAATCTTTTATCACTTTCACTAACCGGCCGGTTTCAGCTTCCTTAAGCATCTTCAAAGTGAATTAGTTAGATAGGGTTGGAAACTAATTCACTCTGAAATGCTTAAGGAAGCTGAAACCGGCCGTTTAGTGGATGTTTCCTCCCCTGTGAAGTAATAAAGCTATTGTTTTGTTAATGGCTATACAACTATTAGCCCTATTTATATTCGTCAATAAGCTCTTATTATTTTCATAAAAGTTTGTTTACAGATACATCTTATTTTATATGTTGTTCTACACAATTTCTTATTGCGGATTACAAATAACTTGTCTTTTATACATATATATATATATATATATATATATATATATATATATAGATTCTTTTTTTGGCGAACGTAAATATATGGATAAGTTGATATTTTTATTTCTTGGGATATTTTTCGTTCGGTTTTTTATTAAATATTCATTTGCTGGTTTCTGACGTTTCGATTTATTTAAAATCTTTTTCAAAGAGCTAAAAGTATAAAGATAATAACAGTTTTCAAATTAAAAAGTATTAGGTATACACAGCTTGAATTGAAAATATTTGACATTGACAGTGACATAAAAATAAATGTGTAAATAAGGTAACTTGTAGAAACTGTATAAGTATTAGGTTTGTTAATTATGGATGTAATGTTTTGATTGTGAGGGGTATATAGTATGATGCGGTGTGTTGATTTAAATATATTTTGAAATGTAGAGGTAAATTAGTAAATTGGTTTTATGGATGGTTGTCTATTTTGGTGATGTAATATAGTTGTGAGTACACTGTACTGAGGTTATTGATGTGCTGTTTGTTGTTGATGCAATTATTGTCTTGTATTATGTGATAAGATTCTAAAAATAATCGTCTTTTGTGGTTATTGTCTTCTGTTAATTTGGTGATTTCATTGAAATTGGCTGTATGTTTGGTAGAATGTAGATGAGATGCAAGAACACAATAAGTTTTTCCAATTTTTGCATCGCTACGATGTTGCGTAATTATATTTCTTAACCATTGTGAAGTCTGTCCTATGTATGTTTTTTTGCAACTGCATGTGATTTTGTAAACTAGGTTGCTGCGTAGAAGTGAATTAGTGGGGTCTTTTAATTTTGTGAATAAATTTCGAATCGACTTTTCATATGTGTAAGCTATACAGATGTTAGGTTTTTTTAATATTTTAGAAATTAGTGGTGTTAAATTTTTGATGTATGGTAATTGTTTGTATTTTGTGTTGGCAATTTCGTTTTGTTGAATAGGGGTTTTTATTGTGTATGCCTAATACTTTTTAATTTGAAAACTGTTATTATCTTTATACTTTTAGCTCTTTGAAAAAGATTTTAAATAAATCGAAACGTCAGAAACCAGCAAATGAATATTTAATAAAAAAACCGAACGAAAAATATCCCAAGAAATAAAAATATCAACTTATCTATATATATATATATATATATATATATATATATATATATATATATATATTTCAGAAAGTAATACAGAAATAAGTGTAAGTGACATGTCAGTAGAAAGGGAAAATATGCAAGTTTAAAACGCGCGCTTGCGAACGTTGCTTTACATGTCTAAGTAGCGCCATGATCCCAGTATGAAAAATGGTGACTATGCAGCAGAACGCGTTTGGTGTATTAGAGTGCGCGCGATGTTTATCGGTTGTTGCGGTGCAACGTTCATTCCAATGACAATACGAAACTGATCTTCCAGGTCACCAGATCTTTTTACGATGGTATCGACAATTCAAGAGCATGGGTTCCATTACTAAACATAAAAGCACCGGAAGACCATGACTTCCTGACGAAACGGTGGATGCAGTTAGACAAAGTTTCCAGCGTTTTTCACAAAAGTTCGCTAACAGAACAGGTTGTGAACTTGGTATTCCTCAAATTCCTCAAAATTTATTAGCACAGACAATGGCGATGAAGCGACTGCAATTTAAACCGTACTGTCTACACATAGTGCATAGTTTACAACCACCACGTAAAAAGAACCAATTTTTGTACTGTCATTCAGGGAGCAATGGAGAACGACGAAATTGATAACCGCCTGGTATTCAACGACGAAGCGACATTTCATCTAAGTGGAAGGATGAATCGTCACAACATTCGGATATGGGGCATATATGATCCTCACATGACAGTGCAACATTAAAGGAATTCTTATAAATGGAATGTTATCTGTGCAGCATTCAAAAATAAGTGTACAGACCCTTTTTCTTTCATGAAAACACTGTGAACAGTACATCATATCATCATATGCTGCAGTTTTGGTTATTTTCGCAAGTAACAGAAGATTGTAACAACTTTATGTTCCGACAAGATGGAGCTCCGTTTCATTGGCATAAGGGTCGCGTTGGTATCTAAACGAGAACTCCCTCACCGTTAGATTTTTCGATATGCTGAACAAGGTTTGGTACTATATTTGCCAAAGTTTCATTTTGAATCTGATTTCCCTATGTATACAAAAATAGATTTAAATATAAATCTAGTTCCTGGTTTCTGTGACGTATTTTATCCTGATATAGTGAGTTTCTTGAAGTTTGTCCGAGAACCGTGGAACACTTTTCGTTGTTCCTTTATGCTTTCCGTTCCTGGCACCCTACTATTACGTTTGTTTACCAAACCCCTACGACCCACGGACTCACATTTGAACTTTGCTGGAACACATTTTATCATCGTAGCTTTAGAATGACTAATTTTTACCTTGACAGCCCGTTTTCAAATTGTACATTTATAAACCGAAATATTGTTTTTAAGCCCTGTATACTCTACGTAGAGTAATTTAAAAGGATTCAATGAAGTATGTTATTTTCAACACGTTGTTGACGTTCTTATCAGGGAATCTTTGTATTTCTAGCAACACTATAAGGTTGAGGGGTTGCTTAAGTTACTAAACAATACTTTCTTGTTTATACCTCTTCTCAACGTATCCAGTTCATGTATTATAATCATTGCGCGTATTTTTTTTTTATGAAACCATTTATCACAGTTTTCATCTTTATAATTGATCTGCATATTGGTTTTTCCACGCTGTTCATGCAGTCGGGTTGTAATACATTTTGGTCTTAACTAAAGGTGTATTTCACTGTTTGTTTCAATGATTTTCCAGAAATTATTTACGAAATTATGCGTGTGGGTGCACCATGCATCTTTGCTTGTTCCTGATCTTACCTTGCTTTAACCCAAGAAAATAAGTTCCCGATCTATAATTTTTACAGTTCCACGATAAAATCGAGAGCTATGAGGAAATGAAATTGTTGTACGACAAAAAAAAACAATGTTTTGCAAATGAATCGCTAATAATAACTAACTTATCTTATCTACTTGTTCGAAATGAGAAGTCTGCCCATAATCTTAACAAAATAGCAATCCGCCTATCTTATCTGTTTCAACTAATAATGAATGATTTTTTTAACGCGAAACTTTCAAATATCTCGAATAATAAGCATTCTACGAAAAAATTGTCTATAATCAAAATTTAATCATCCGTCGAGGAAATACTCCCCCTTCCCCCGACCTTGTATGAAGAGCCTGAAGTAACTTTGGAATCTTAAACAGAAATTCTTATTTTTCATTGCAGATTTGGATTCTACGGCTAAAAATAGGTAGAATTTGTTTGAAATATTTTGCGATTAATGATAAATGGCGTTGTAATGGATGAAATTCTACTGCAAATCAGTCTTAAAACAATTTTAATTTTCATATTTTCAATTACAGTAAGTGCTCGAAATTGTGGCCTTCGACTTCAGTGCACGGATTAATCTGCATTTTAAATGACTGTACACAACTGCAGTTAATACAGCAATTTCAGTATTTTCACCTGTGACTATTGCTCGATGGGCTTTTTTTTTCGATTGAACGGTAGGAATGTCAGCATATACGGATAACTTTATAACTCATTTGTCTTGAAAAGTATTTTTGAGTGTTACTATAGGGTTAAATAAAAAAAATATGACAGCATAAGCATGTTATGCACATGTTACTAAGACATTAAATGAAAAAGGAATTGGCATAGCATGTAGCGGTCACGTTTAATAGACAATCAAACGAATATGTAATGTGTCCAACTTTCAATTGTCAGATAACTATTACATCGTAATTTAAACGTTGGTTGAATCACTCTCTAAAATACATAATAACTTATAGTAATTGCCAACGTAATTAAGAAACAGGTTGAGCCTACTACTTTTCATCTACTTCTATTACTGTTCATCTATTTAATGTACTTTTAGGCATCTGCTGATTTTTCGTTTTTGTCCAAATTTTATGTCTTGATTTTAGTAGCGTTTATGAAGTAGTATCGTCTGACGTTTTTGAGCTCTCTTACGTGTCTATGTATGTATAGCAATATGAAAAATCTCTATATGATAGTTTGTGAATATTTGCAATTTCCTTTAGAAGTTGTGACAATTTGAGCCTACACCGATCACAGTTTTACGGCTGTGGTTCAATAAAGCCCAAGTTGACTATTTTTTTCCTTTTGGCGACTTTAAATTTAATTCAAGATTTAATTAAATAAAATCAGCCCCTATATAACTTAAACTAAATTTATTACAAATATCTGTGTATTCTAACTTATTCCAAAACCAATACGAGGCCCATTGCTAGAAATCGTAAAATATAGTATATATTGTATTGATAACACATTGCAATTGTTATATTAGTAAACTTTTGACATCTCTAACGTATGAATCAGCTGATAGTTTGATTTCAAACTTATCAGTTTCGTTTCAACAAACTTTACAGATTAATATTTACGTTAATGAAGGTAGCGGCCACTATCTACCAGCCGCTAAATATGGATAACGCCTGCCAATCTCCATCACTACAAAACCACGCCTACTGACCTGAACAAGCATTCCTATTGTGCAATGATGTTTCTTATATTAACCCAATTATCTTAACGCATTTTAAATCTAAGGATTGAAACTAAATAATTTTGTGATTCCTATATTATTCTTACGTGCATATTTTAAGCAGTTGCTCTTCCTCTAGAAATCGTGAAATTTTCTTGCGTAAAACCTGCGCTCTTAAAACTTGTTAGACATATCTAAAGTAGGTATACTAAAACAATACGTAACTTTTACAGAAACGTGTTCGACCCGGTTCGCAAATTTTTCCCAACTTACATAACGACACCTTAGAAAAATTTAAAAATTCTTTTCTTAGCTTCTGTAAGACCTGAAATCTTTATACTTGGTACGCAGCTAGCTTAGGTGTACTAAAATTATACATATCTTTTACGGAAACGTGTTCGTCCATGTTCGCACATTTTTCCGAATTTGCGTAAGGACAACTTGAGAAAAAAAATCTTTGTTAGCTTCAGTAAGACCTGCGCTCTTGAAAATTAGTAGGCAATTAGAGATGGCGTACTAAAAAAACACATACCTTTTACAGAAACGTGTTCGCCCCGGTTCACAAATTTTTTGGCATTTGCGTAAAAACACCGTAAAATAACTAAAAAAATTTTTTTAGCTTCTGTAAGATCGGCTCCCTTGAAACTTGGTAGACAGCTAGTGTAGGTGTACTAACACAACACATAAATTTTGCTGAAACGCATTCGTCCCTGTTAGCAAATTTTTTCGAATTTGCGTAAGGGCAACTTAAGAAAATTAAAAAAAAAATTTCTTAGTTCTGTAAGATCTGCGCTGTTAAAACTTGGTAGGCAGCTAGGGTTGGTGTACTAAAACAATATATACCTTTTTTAGAAACCTGTTCGCCCCTGTTCACAAATTTTTCCGAATTTGCGTAAGTACAACCTAAGAAAATTTAAAAAAACTTTTCTTAGTTTCTGTAAGACCTGCGCTCATGAAATTTGGTAGTCAATTAGGGTTAGTGTACTAAAATAACACATACCTTTTACAGAAACGTGTTCGCCCCGCTTCACACATTTATTTTTAGGAATTTGCGTGAGAACACCATAAGATAATTTAAAAAAAATTTCTTTTTAGCTTCTGTAACATCTGCGCCCTTGAAACTTGGTAGACAGCTAGTGTACTAACACAGCACATACTTTTTGCAGAAACGCGCTCGTCCCTGTTCACAAATTCTTCCAAATTTACGTAAGGACAACTCTTAAGAAAACTGAAAAAAAATTTTTCTTAGTTTCTGTAAGATCTGCGCTCTTGAAACTTGGTAGGCAACTAGGGTTAGTGTACCAAAACAACACATACTTTTTACAGAAACGTGTTCGCCCCTGTTCACAAATTTTTCCGAATTGTTGGCGTAAGGATAACTTGAGAAAATTAAAAAAAAATTTCTTAGCTTCTGTAAGACCTGCGCTCTTGAAACTTGGTAGGCAGTTAAGGCTGGGGTACTAAAACAACATATACCTTTTACAGAAACGTGTTCGCCCCGGTTCAGAACATTCAAAAAAATTTGTGAACCGTGGAGAACATGTTTCTGCGAAGGTTATGTGTTGTTTCAGTACACTAACACTAATTGCCTACAAAGTTTCAAGAGCGCAGGTCTTACAGAAGCTAAGAAAAGAATTTTTAAATTTTTATATGGTGTCCTTACGCAAATTCCAAAAAGTTTGTGAACCGGGGCGAACACGTTTCGGTAAAAGGTATTGTGTTGCTTTAGTACACCACCTCTAATTGCCTACCAAGTTTCAATAGCACAGGTCGTACAGCAGCTAAGAAATTTTTTTTTAATTTTCTTAAGTTGTCCTTACGCAAATTCGGAAAAACGTGCGAACATGGACGAACACGTTTCCGTAAAAGATATGTGTAGTTTTAGTACACCTAAGCTAGCTGGGTACCAAGTATCAAGATTTCAGGTCTTACAGAAGCTAAGAAAAGAAATTTTTTAAGGTGTCGTTATGTAAGTTGGGAAAAATTTGCGAACCGGGTCGAACACGTTTCTGTAAAAGTTACGTATTGTTTTAGTATACCTACTTTAGATATGTCCAACAAGTTTTAAGAGCGCAGGTTTTACGCAAGAAAATTTCACGTATTTCTAGAGGAAGAGCAACTGCTTAAAATATGCACGTAAGAATAATATAGGAATCACAAAATTATTTAGTGTCAATCCTTAGATTTAAAATGCGTTAAGATAATTGGGTTAATATAAGAAACATCATTGCACAATAGGAATGCTTGTTCAGTTCAGTAGGCGTGGTTTTGTAGTGATGGAGATTGGTAGGCGTTATCCATATTTAGCGGCTGGTAGATAGCGGCCGCTACCTTCACTGACGTAAATATTAATCTGTTAAAGTTTGTTGAAACGAAACTGGTAAGTTTGACATCAAACTATCAACTGATTCATACGTTAGACATGTCAAAGTTTACGAATATAACAATTGCAGTGTGTTATCAATACAATATATACCGGAACGAACACTTTTCTGTAATAGGTATTATGTTGCTTTAGTACACCAACCCTAAGTGCCTACCAAGCTTCAAGAACACAGGTCTTACAGAAGCTAAGAAAAGAATTTTTTAATTTTCTTATGGTGTCCTTATGCAAATTCCAAAAAATTTGTAAACCGAGGCGAACACGTTTCTGTAAAAGATATTGCTTTGCTTTAGTATACCAACCCTAATTGCCTACCAAGTTTCAAGAGCGCAGGTCTTACAGAAGCTAAGAAAAGAATTTTTTAAATTTCTTATGGTGTCCTTACGCAAATTCTAAAAAATTTGTGAAACCAAGTTTCAAGAGCGCAGGTCTTACAGAAGCTAAGAAAAGAATTTTTTAAATTTCTTATGGTGTCCTTACGCAAATTCTAAAAAATTTGTGAACCGGAGCGAATACGTTTCTGTAAAAGGTATTGTATTGCTTTAGTACACCAAGCCTAAATGCCTACCAAGTTTCAAGAGCGCAAGTCTTACAAAAGCTAAGAAAAAAGTTTTTTAATTTTCTTATGGTGTCCTTACGCAAATTCCAAAAAATTTGTGAACCGGTGCGAACACATTTCAGTAGAAGATATTGTGTTGCTTTAGTACACCAACCCTAATTGCTCATCAAGTTTCAAGAGCACAGGTTTTAAAGAAGCTAAGAATAGAATTTTTTAATTTTCTTATGGTATCCTTACGCAAATTCCAAAAAATTTGTGGACCGGTGCGAACACGTTTCTGTAAAAAATATTGCGTTGCTTTAGTACACCAACCCTAATTGCTTACCAAGTTTCAAGAGCGCAGGTTTTACAGAAGCTAAGAATAGAATTTTTAATTTTCTTATGGTATCCTTACGCAAATTCCAAAAAATTTGTGAACCGGTGCGAACACGTTTCTGTAGAAGATATTGCGTTGCTTTAGTACATCAACCCTAATGGATTACCAAGTTTCAAGAGCGCAAGTTTTACAGAAGCTAAGAATAGAATGTTTTAATTTTCTTATGGTGTCCTTCCGCAAATTCCAAAAAATTTGTGAACCGGGTCGAACACGTTTCTGTAAAAGTTATGCGTTCTTTAAGTATACATATCCTAGCTGCCTAACAAATTTTCAAAGCGCAGGTTTTACACAAGTTTAGAAATTTACCCGTGTTTCAATTTATAAAAGCAACTGCTTAAAATATACACATAAAAATAATATAGGAATCTCAAAATTATTTAGTTTCAATCACCGTTAGATTTAAAATGCGTAAAGATAATTGGGTGAATATAAGAAATATAATTGAATAATAGGAATGCTTGTTCAGTTCAGTAGGCGTGGTTTCGTAGTGATGGAGATTGGTGGGCATATCCATATTTAGCGGCCGGTAGATAGTGGCCGCTACCTTCACTAACGTTAATATTTGTATGTAAAAGTGCTAACTGCGACTCGTGATTTTCGAATGATGATCTTCGGTTTTTAATATGGTTTATCATCCTTGCATTTGATTTTCCAATGCACCACCCAAAGGTACTACATTGGCCAGGAAGCAATTTTTGTGTGACTTGGAAATTATAAATTTTGCCGAACCCTTGTTGTTTCAAGCGACGTAACAATCTTTAACGCGCGTGGCAACACTTCAACACGGACCCTACATTTTATTTCTCATCCGTACGAGGGCGTATGTTTGTGAAAAATGCTCATCTAACATTTTTAAGCGGTCCGTGTCGGGAATCGAACTCGGAACCTTGGGTTTAGTATTCACACGCGAACCAACTAAACCAAGAAGGTGCCTGTGATTTATCAGCACAACAATGTGTGCAAAACCTTAATTCGTTACTTTGGGATGAAAGGCCATTCAAAACTACGATTTACAAATAGTTCGCCCAATTCGAGCTTGGAAGACCAACGTTTGATGACGATGTTTATGAAGGTTGTCCATGCACCTCTTTTGTCGCGAAGGATATCGATGCTGTGCGTGACATAATTTTAGTAAGTTGGCAAACATTAGGGAGATAGAGACTTCCTTAAGCATTGCAACCCGAACAGTTGCATATTAGGACACTTTGTAGTCGATGAATACTCCCTACAATTTGAAGCACACAAAAACAGGCATTTGTCAAGTGGTGCAAGGAAATGATAAAAGATTCAGCGGTGGTTGTTCAAATTTTGAATAGTTT
The DNA here is from genome assembly GCA_036346225.1 of Platerodrilus igneus. Classification (NCBI taxonomy): domain Eukaryota; kingdom Metazoa; phylum Arthropoda; class Insecta; order Coleoptera; family Lycidae; genus Platerodrilus; species Platerodrilus igneus. The sequence goes on along the minus strand of JARFIW010000507.1, from coordinate 5,730,680 downwards.
TTTTTGTACATTACGTGACCACAGTGTTAAACCCCTTCTAGGATGTCCAAAATAACAAGTGAACAGCATGATTACGGGATTTTATCGATATTCGTGTAAAAAACGCAATTCGGTAGAGGGAGATTGAGGCAATGTAGTTCGAATGTTGTTTTAATTTCTCCTGCGTTTCATTTATAATTTGTATGATTTTAAGCCTATCGAATATTGCATTATCGTTTGAGTTACTTCATTGACAAGCCAATTTTAAATTGGCAACGCCAAATGCAGCTTAGCTGCGCCTACGCAATTTTGGGCGTCAAACAAAGACACTTTTAAGTCGAATAACAGATGGTACTACTTGTTTTCTAACTAATAAAACTATCATTTAATATTGCTAAATATTTAAATTTGTTTATGAAATCTCTTGTCGAGACTGCGAATAAACTCAAATAGGGCAAATGAACTACAAAATAAGCACAAGAGCCAAACACGATAATAGCATACGAAAAGAAGAGAGTAACTGATCACTGGGCTACGGCGCATACAATAGATTTCAACAATACTAGATTACTGGCCAACATTAAAAGTTCACAAAGGTGTAATATTTGAGAAGCGATTGATACTGAAAAACAAATAGCAAAATCTCAAATAATTTTTGTAATTATCTACAGTCACTAACACCACCATTATGATTAGGGATAAACTGTAAATAACTGCTTGAGCTATCAGACGGCGTAATCAACTACAATAAATGGAGAATATTGCGTAGGGTTGAGGTTAGGTTGCAGCATTGTTTTACCATTAACACAAAATAATCGAATGGGGTACATGTGAGAAAATTGCGTTGAGGCAAAAATTGCGTCGAAACGAAAATCGTGTCAAGGTTTCAACCTATGTTAGTTGTCGAAATGTTTTACTAATAAAACAAAATTCTCGAAAGGGTACATTCGTGAAAATACTTTGGAGACGAAAATTGCGTTGAGGCTTCAACTTAGGATAATCGTGGGAATGTTTTACTACTACGACCAAATAATCGATTGAGTACATGTACGAAAATTGTGTTGAGGCGAAAATAATGCTAAAGCGAAGATAGTGTTGAGGCTTCAACTTATGTTATTATATTTTTTTTAATAAACGTATTTTTATTAGTCTGTTACCTAAAAAATTAAAACAAACATGACCCGTTCCCTTGTGGACCCTCGCAATTTGCACATGTATAGAGTTCCTGGCAATACCGTCCCATAGTGAGTAGGTTTCTCACAGACACATACCTCTTCACTATTGCACTAACCCGTTGTTGAAAGTTAAAATGAAACTTATGTTATTAGTGGAAATGTTTTGTAACATAAATATATTCTATAGCATTATAATCATAAGAACCGCTTCAACATAAATATATTCTGTGGTATTTAATCCATGTGTTCGATGTTGTAAAATCATAAAAGAACAATTCTATATGAAAGCGGGTAGTCGTGTTCACTTAAGGAACTTAAATGTTTTGTACGGAGATATTTGGTATTTTTATAACCATCAAGAAACGAATTTATTTGGAACTTAGTAGGTTGTGTTGTCTACCTTTTAGGCGGATATTTCCTACGCATCCGTACAATCGGTACAGCGCGTGTGCATACCGGTCACGAGATAGGACACGCCGATGATGTGTCGCTAGAAGGGGCCGCCATTTGTCTTGATAGATGTAGTCGCGTGAGCATTCTTTAGTTTGTTAAGAAGATGAAACTCCAGGCCTTACCTAAGTGGGGCCTCCACATCGGTTGGTATGGGAGATGGTAGAAGGTGGTGAGTTTTGCTTTGGGACGCGGATGAAGTGCCAAGCTCCTGCGAATCCGGCAAAGCGCTAAAACACGCCATTCCTTAAAGATTGTTTTGAGATTTGTTAACGTGTATGACATTACGGACGGAATGAAATGATGGTTTATGTTGTATTTGAATCCAATATTGGAGAGCAGTTCATTTGTCGAGGCGATTAAAGTTTAGTTATAACCAGTCGAGAAGCAGATTTTTGGAACATGTGTGCTGGTAATTAATAATTAGATTTGGAAACAAAAAAACCTACAGGTATCAATCTTTCTTTATTCTGTTTGTGAAGATTCATAAATGTTCGAATACATAAATTTCGAAGTCCGTTTGACCGAGTTAAAATTTTGTATGTTTAGAGCAGCATGAAAGAAAATAGCTAAAAATTAATACAGTAATAGTATTACAAATTTGTATAAAGTCACTTGTTAACAAAATGATAGTTCAGTCCACTTTTTTTGCCTTTTAAAATATTTATCTACTCATATTGAAACCTTTATAAGCCTCTAATACCAGATGTAAATGAAAAGTTGTTTGCTTAAGTTAAAAACACATGTGATTCGTTTTTAATAGAAATAATCTTTGTAAAACTTGTAAACCAGAACTCAGATCTGAAACTTGGTACTAAAACTTGTTTGATACATGATAATTAATTTAAAGATCTGTTAAGTCAGAACAGATGTATTGAAATTTAATTTTATTTTGTACAATTTATTACCACATTTAAAGAAACATTTAACAAAGAAAAACATATTAAATTCCATTTTAGACTCAAGTTTTTATTCCATGCATATTTAGATATACTAAATTCTTAAAAGAACATGAGCTTGTTAATCGATGAAATTGTACAAGGCTGAAGTAATTTAAAAGGCCCTATTTGCTGCAACTAGTTTGTTATAAGTATTTATTCCTGATTTAAAAAGCTTTGGTGTGTTAAACTCCATATTATCCACTTGCAGTTATTAACAGGTATTTTTATTGGAAAGCACAAACTGTGTTTTTCTAATAAAGAATTTGTTGTGTATTTTGTTCCAGGTTCATCGTGACCAGAGAGGTAGTAAGTATGTTCCAGAGATTTCCAGATACTTCAGTTTAGTAAGTTGTAAGTTTAATTGCATTTATATCCCATGAGTTTCTGTATCTTCTCATAGGAATATTGAATTTTTAGTGTAACCGTTCATTCAGATACAGTGGCGCTCAACCCATTTTCCTTTTCTTAGTTTATCGTAGAGTTTAGACCATCACCACCCCTTTTCTCATTGCTCACCCTTGGGGTAATTCCCAGACTTAGCCGCGAATAGTTAAAGCTTCACTTTATCCATCAACAAGGAAGTTTAAAAAAAAAAAGGTGGAGAAAAAAAGTTATTTCACTGGCGCCCAACGTGGGGCTCGATGGTCGTTCGTTTAAAAAGGGTTTGCTCGATTAGTAACAAGTTGTTACAACATCGTTTAACTATTGGCTTGTGGTAAACTCAAAATAGCTTGGTTAAAATTTTTTTATAGTACTCATGTCGTGTCAATAACCTCAAAGTTTGTTTGATAGTCGTCTAAATGTTGTAGCAGGTATAAATTCGTATTAAAGTAAAATTTTTTCGTTATTTCAGAGTTGAACTGGTTAAAAAAAGGCAGCAGTTATGATTTGTGAGCAGAGGAATTATGTTAGTAAGAAAGATTGGTCAGATTGGTTAAGTGTAGTAAAACATTTTTGTCATACTAATTCATAACCCAAGACTGATTCATTATTTATTAAAAATCTGGCGATAATTGACCATAGGTGATAGTAAAGTTGTTTGATATAGATAGTACAGGTTTATTTGATTCTGGATGTACTATATCGATAGTAGGTTCATCTTCCATTCTTATTAGTTATAATAGTTGTTTGTTTAATTTCTTGATTTAAGAAATAATGATTTAAGTATTTGGTACATTGGTGTTTACTGTTGAAGTATTGTTTGAAAATTTGCTCTTGTGCATTGGCACGTTTTTGATTTGATTCGTTTTGGTAGCAATTTTTCTATTTATATCCGCATTGCAACGCAGTATGTTAAGTTGTTGGTAAGTCTAAGCGAAATTTGTCGTAGTAGTTTGTCGGATAGCGGTATATTAGTCTAGACGGGACTCGTGGAGAGTTGGCCGCTCAGCATTACATTAGTCTAAACGAGACTCGTGGTAAGTTTGTCGCTTTAGCAGTTTGGTCATCATTATTGGAGGTTAGTTATGATGTAATTTTTTGTTAATTAGTCTAGGTGAGGCTCATAGAGGAGTTTGTCATGCTAGCAAGTTTATGCGTTGTGAAGCACTATAGTTTTTCTTAACAGTTTGATTAGGAGTAGTGTAAGAGTGTACCAAAATATTTAGTTATTGTTATTCTCAATGGAAGGTTGAAAGCAATTTAATATATAAATTTATTACGTCTAAAATTAACATTGTTTGCGAAGCTCATAGAAAAAGTAAAATTAATGTTGATCCCGGTTGTCTTAGTCGTGCAATTCCAGAACATCATATCATAAATTTAATAGAGGTCTAGCTTGATAATTTAGAAAATTTGTATGTGTCGTTACGTGATAAGATTTTGATGTCACCTGAGAAATACCCTCAATGGAAAGTTGAGAATGAGTTTGTTTTTAAGTTTATTCCGTCGAATTTGCCGTTATCATCTAACATCGTAGAGTGGAAATATTTAGTGCCGAAGGTTCAAAGAGAAGAAGTTATCAGATCGTGTCATGATCCCTCAGTTGCGGGACATTTTGGATTTTCGAAGACTATTGCCAGAGTTCAGGAAAATTATTATTGGCCAAAAATGAGTTTAGATGTGCTGAAATTTTGTCGTGCATGTTTAGTGTGTGGTGCACAAAAATCTTCTAACGCAGGTCCTTTAGGTTTAATGGGAAAAGAGAAAGAAGCTAAATTTCCATTTCAGATAATTGCATTGGATCTTATGGGTCCATTCCCTCGCTCGAAATTAGGATTTAAATGGCTTTTGGTAGTCGGAGATTGGTTTTCGAAATACACAATTTTACATCCTTTACGCAGTGCAAAGTCACATGTTATAGAACAGTTTATGGAACAAAAGTTTTCTTAGTGTTTGGAGTGCCACAATTTATTATTTGCGATAATGGTTCAAATTTAGCTGGTCGAATTTTTAGGTCATTATGTAATAGGTTTGAAATTCAGAAAATATGGTATAATGCTGTTTATGCGCCGCAGTGTAATTTTGTCGAGAGAATTAATAGAACAGTAGGGACAGCTATTCGATCTTATCTTGAAGAACATGATACATGGGATGCTGAGTTAGCGCAGATTCAATTTGCTATTAATTCTGCTAAACATGAGTCGACGGGTTATACCCCGAATTTTTAGTTTTTGGTCGTCATATCCCTATCACAGGAAAGTTTTATGGTAGTGGATTTACTCCCGAAAGTGATATCGAAATCATTCCTGGTAGTCGCCCATTATATACTTCTGATCGTCAAGGTATTTTAAGGTATTTGAAGACGTCCGAACGAAACTGCATTTAGCTTATGAACGTTCGAGTAATCAATATAATTTAAGGAGGAGAAATATTTCTTTTGAGGTTGGTAATAAAGTATGGAGGTCCAATAAAGTATTGTCGAGTGCGAGTAATAAATTTTCTGCTAAACTTGCTCCAAAGTTTGTTTTAAGTATAGTTAAAAAGAAGTGCTCGAGTGTGGTATATGATTTGGTTAATTTGGATGGATCGAGAGCAGGTAGATGGCATATTAAAGATCTGAAACCTTATTCCGCCATCAGTCCAGACTATCCCTCAAAGGATTAATTCGTCGTTTATGATTTCTTTTGTCGAATAAGAGGTGTTCGATTGAAAGCTTTTCTGGTATCTTGTTGTTTATGGAAATCGCCAGTTATTTCAAGTACTTTTAGTCATCAAGAAACGTGTTTTTGGATTATTCAATTTAAGTGGTTAGTTCAGATAAAATATAATTTCGTCTGCGTTTTGTTTTGGTTCATAGTAGAGTTGCAGAAGTGTTGGTGATGTCATACATGTTAACAAATTATCAATTTAAATAGGTAGAGACAAGCAGATTGTCTGGTGTATGTAGTTACCATAGTTGTGGTGAGACCATGTAAATAGTTGTTGTTTCATTTTGTGAGTGTATTTAGTTTAAGTTAGGTGAATGATCGCTTAAGTGAGATTCGCTTTTGAGACGGTCACTTGAGTGCTGTTATGCTTGGAGTAAGCGAGATGCTTACATGGTAATTTTTTTGAGACGAGTTGTGTCGGAATGTTTGGTGCGGCCATTGTAGTGTAGAAAATTTTTTGGAGCGTCCAGATAAAAGAAAATTGGTTAGAAGTGCTAACTATTTTCTTTGTAGAAACAGTACCTAGTCAGTGATGCTACTTGGTTGTTGAATATTTTTTGTCGAGAAGAAAATATTTTTGGATGATCGTTGATATCCATATAGTTGATGTGGGTTTTTCAATTTCGTCTAGTATTAGTGAGACTAAATCAAAGAAAAGTAATTTTTTGTAAATACAACATTCTTTTGTGATTCCTGTGCTGGATTCCTTTTTTGCTCAGCAGTAATGGAAACATTTTCATAAAGATATTAATATGTAAATACTTTGGAATTGGTTTTTCGATTTTGTGTTAATAATACTAAAGTTGTAGGTAAAAAAAATTTGTTTGTTGTTTTACGATAGTTTACGTCGAGGTTTTATTTGAGTTTTAGTTTAAGTTTCGCGAACTTAGTAGGTTTGTTCTTTGATAGGTTGTAACTCGTGAGTATTTGACCTCAATATTTTGTCCTTTACCGATCATGTCTTCCTACCGATTATGTCTTACCTATTTTGTTTCCTAACGGATGTGTGGTACGCAGAGTTACCTACTCACTCACTTGTTTGCACCTTATTTTAGTATTAGTATAGTCGCTAGTAAGAAATTTTTTTTGAAATCAAGTTTCAAGGTTATTTTAGTTGGTTGGATTTTTTATAATGGTATTTTTGGTACCCATTTTTTGTTTAAGTAGTAGTTTCGTCTTTGTTTATAAAAAAAAAACTTCTCGTTTAAGTATATGTTGGCATATGGTTAATCTCAAAGTTTTTTTTTTTTGTTCGGGGCTGTGTAACATAAATATATTCTATAGCATTATAATCATAAGAACCGCTTCAACATAAATATATTCTGTGGTATTTAATCCATGTGTTCGATGTTGTAAAATCATAAAAGAACAATTCTATATGAAAGCGGGTAGTCGTGTTCACTTAAGGAACTTAAATGTTTTGTACGGAGATATTTGGTATTTTTATAACCATCAAGAAACGAATTTATTTGGAACTTAGTAGGTTGTGTTGTCTACCTTTTAGGCGGATATTTCCTACGCATCCGTACAATCGGTACAGCGCGTGTGCATACCGGTCACGAGATAGGACACGCCGATGATGTGTCGCTAGAAGGGCCGCCATTTGTCTTGATAGATGTAGTCGCGTGAGCATTCTTTGGTTTGTTAAGAAGATGAAACTCCAGGTCTTACCTAAGTGGGGCCTCCACATCGGTTGGTATGGGAGATGGTAGAAGGTGGTGAGTTTTGCTTTGGGACGCGGATGAAGTGCCAAGCTCCTGCGAATCCGGCAAAGCGCTAAAACACGCCATTCCTTAAAGATTGTTTTGAGATTTGTTAACGTGTATGACATTACGGACGGAATGAAATGATGGTTTATGTTGTATTTGAATCCAATATTGGAGAGCAGTTCATTTGTCGAGGCGATTAAAGTTTAGTTATAACCAGTCGAGAAGCAGATTTTTGGAACATGTGTGCTGGTAATTAATAATTAGATTTGGAAACAAAAACCTACAGGTATCAATCTTTCTTTATTCTGTTTGTGAAGATTCATAAATGTTCGAATACATAAATTTCGAAGTCCGTTTGATCGAGTTAAAATTTTGTATGTTTAGAGCAGCATGAAAGAAAATAGCTAAAATTAATACAGTAATAGTATTACAAATTTGTGTAAAGTCACTTGTTAACAAAATGATAGTTCAGTCCACTTTTTTTTGCCTTTTAAAATATTTATCTACTCATATTGAAACCTTTATAAGCCTCTAATACCAGATGTAAATGAAAAGTTGTTTGCTTAAGTTAAAAACACATGTGATTCGTTTTTAATAGAAATAATCTTTGTAAAACTTGTAAACCAGAACTCAGATCTGAAACTTGGTACTAAAACTTGTTTGATACATGATAATTAATTTAAAGATCTGTTAAGTCAGAACAGATGTATTGAAATTTAATTTTATTTTGTACAATTTATTACCACATTTAAAGAAACATTTAACAAAGAAAAAACATATTAAATTCCATTTTTAGACTCAAGTTTTTTTATTCCATGCATATTTAGATATACTAAATTCTTAAAAGAACATGAGCTTGTTAATCGATGAAATTGTACAAGGCTGAAGTAATTTAAAAAGGCCCCTATTTGCTGCAACTAGTTTGTTATAAGTATTTATTCCTGATTTAAAAAGCTTTGGTGTGTTAAACTCCATATTATCCACTTGCAGTTATTAACAGGTATTTTTATTGGAAAGCACAAACTGTGTTTTTCTAATAAAGAATTTGTTGTGTATTTTGTTCCAGGTTCATCGTGACCAGAGAGGTAGTAAGTATGTTCCAGAGATTTCCAGATACTTCAGTTTAGTAAGTTGTAAGTTTAATTGCATTTATATCCCATGAGTTTCTGTATCTTCTCATAGGAATATTGAATTTTTAGTGTAACCGTTCATTCAGATACAGTGGCGCTCAACCCATTTTCCTTTTCTTAGTTTATCGTAGAGTTTAGACCATCACCACCCCTTTTCTCATTGCTCACCCTTGGGGTAATTCCCAGACTTAGCCGCGAATAGTTAAAGCTTCACTTTATCCATCAACAAGGAAGTTTAAAAAAAAAAAAAGGTGGAGAAAAAAAGTTATTTCAGTTTTACTAATAAAACATAATAATCGATTGGCTACATGTGCGAAAATTATGTTGAAATCTGTTGTATGCGCCGTAGCCTTTACGAGTTGGACGAGTGATCAGTTACTCTCTTCTTTTCGGATGGCGTTATCGTGTTTAGCTTTTATTGTGCAGTTAATTTGTCCTATCTGAGTTTTCTCGAAGTTTCGACAAGAGATTTTATAAATACATTTAAATGTTTAGCAATATTAAATGATAGTTTCATTAGTTGTAAAACAAGTAGTACTATGTGTTATTCTGCTTGAAATTATTTTTGTTTGACGCCCAAAATTGTGTAAGCTCAGCTAAGCTACATTTCGCGTCATCAATATAAAATTGACTTGTCAAACAAAGTACCTGAAACGATAACGCAATATTCTATAAGCTTAGAACCAGAATACAAATTATAAATAAAACGCAACAGAAATTAAAATAACATTCGATTTACATAACCTAAATCTCACTCTACGCGGTTGTGTTTTTACGCGAATATCGATGAAATACCGTAATTAATGTATTGATTTAATATTTTGGACATCCTAGAAAGTGTTTGACTACACCAAGCAGGACGTCTCTATCTGTGGTCACGTAATGTACAAAGCAACCATACATAGAATTTGAACAACCACCGTTAAATTTTTATCATTTGCTTGCACCATCGATTCATCGATCGATTACAAAGTGTCCTAGCATGCAACTGTACGGGTATTTGTAAGAAAGTCTGTATCTTCCTAATGTTTGCCCACCTACTGAAATTATGTCACACACAGCGTCGATATTCTTTGCGACGAAAGAGGTGCATGGACGATCTTCGTAAACATCGTTATCGAACGTTGGTCTTTCATCCTCGAATTCTGCGAACCATTTGTATGCCATAGGTTAGAATGGTGCTTCGTCTCTAAATAATGAATTAAGTTTTTTTCACACAAGGCAGTGGTGATAAACCATATTGGCAGCTCAGTGGCGTAGTTGATATGCGTGTGACTATTATGTCCAAGGTTCCGGATTCGAATCTCGTCATGGTCCGCTTGAAAAATGTTAGGCGAAAATTTTTCACAAAAATACGCCTTCGTTCGAATGAGAGGTAAAATGTGTAAATGTTGTCACGCACGTTAAAGATCCCTGTCTTGTTTAGAACAGGAAGGGTTTGGCAAAAATTCAAAATTTTCCAGGTAAAAAACTCGTTCCTTGCCAATGTAGTACCCGCAGGTGAAGCATTGCAAAAAATTAAATGTAGGGGTGATAAACCATAATGAAATCAGATATATATGAAGCACGTGATTATTCTAGTTTAAACCCAAAGTAGTACCTTCGGGTGGAGCATCGAGGACGTGTCCGCAAGTGTAGAGACCCTTACTGAAATTATACGATGATAAACCATAGACGGCTCCACGGGTTAGATAGGTTTCGCGTATTACTACTAATCCCAAGGTCCCAGATTCGATTCCCGACACGGACGGCTTAAAAAATGTTAGGTGAAAATTGTGTTAAGGTAAAAATAATGTTGAAGTGAAAATAGGGTTGAGGTGTCAACTTAGATAAATTGTAGAAATGTTTTATTACTAAGACACAATAATCAAAAGGGTACTTGTGCTAAAATTGTGCTTAGGCGAAAATAGGGTTAAGGTTTCAACCTAGGTTAGCAGCCGCAATGTTTATTACTAAGACAAAGTAATCAAAACGGTACATGTGCGAAAATTGTGTTGAGGTTTCAACTTAGGTTGGAAGTGGAAATGCTTTACTACTACGACCAAACAATCGATTGTGTACATGTGCGAAATTTGTGTTGAGCAAAAATAGTGTTGAGGTTTCAATTTAGGTTGGTTGCCAAAATGTTTTACTACTAAAACAATTTAATCAAAAGGGTACATGTGCGAAAACTGTGTAGGGGCGAAAATAGTGTAGAGGTTTCAACTTGTACCCAATCAATTGTTTTGTCTTAGTAGTAAAGCATTTCGACTACTAACCTAAGTTGAAACCTGAACACTATTTTCGCCCTAACACAGTTTTCGCACATGTATCCTTTTGATTAAATTGTCTTAGTAGCAATACATTTTGACAACTAACCTAAATTGAAAGGCAAAAATAGTGTTGAGGTTTCAAGTCGATTAGTAGTAGAAATGCTTTACTACAAGGAGAATATAATAATGGATTTTGGTACATGTGTGAAAATTATGTTAATGCAACCGCTATGTTGTTTATTACATACACCGAAACTGTTTTTGAAAGCATTAAACAAAACAAGAGGACCTTATTTATGTACATGTTACTGTTGCATAAAGCGCTTGGTATTTAGAAACCACATATTTAGACTAGGACTTTATTCTTAGGATACAGTGTGCATTAATTTTTAAAATAATTCTATAATAGGCGTCAAGTTATTGTTGTTGTAGTTTCAATATTAATAAAAGCTGTTCCAACTGTCCATGTCAAATATGTTCATACTAATTGACGGGATGGATTATTTTTCTAATCTTATACAAATATAAAAGCTTGTTGCTGCATATTCATTTGCGATCCGCGATCATGTTACGTCAGCACTATAATTAGTCCCAACTTTTGGAATTTAATTAATCGGCAATTACTGAAAATCTTGCAATTTTGTAATTGCGATTTGAAAATGTAGTGATTCTGCATACGTTTCGATATTTTAAATTTCTTAATAGGTCACGTAATGTCTGAAACTAAACAGGAATCAACCGTATGGGTGTTTTTGAAAGTGAACAAAAGTTTTGCGTTTACGATACGTTTCGAAAAACTGCTAAGTCTTTCTTCTGAAAGATGGTTCATGTTGTAACTATTGCATTGGAAGATCAAAATACAGTTAAGAGGAGTGGTATACTACAATTTGTTTACCGGAAGTTGGTACTCAATTTAGAAAAACATATACCGAAGAAGCATTGTTCTTCATGACAAAGCAAGCGCGTTGCGAACTGTCAGGCTTCTGACCGGTAACATAATCAAAATAATGATTCAAAGCCCATATTCCCTGCATTTATTTTTTAATGATTTCTGCTTGTTGCGATATATGAATAATAAACGTCTGAAGAGATTGTTGAAGTATATAATTCGCTTGTTTCTGAGTTACCTCATTTAGAGTGGAAGAACTGTTTTAAAGATTGGTTCCATCGAACTGTGATTGCTTTTAGTTAGTTTTTTAACAAGCTTCTTCCAACCATTTTATAATTTTTATTTTTATTCCAAACCTTTGAAGGATTCCGATCTGATTTTAGAAAATACAGATAAATAGTAGGGCAAGGTCCCGAATTACTTTCCTGCAGTTTCTAATTTTGCGGAACATATCTCATTTACTTGAAATTTTAGCGAGTATATTTTTTCCCAAATTAAAATTCTAAGGTTAACCTTACAAATAAGCGAATTCAAGGTCACAATCGGAAACACGTGCACTGACTATTTAAATAAATTTTTACTCCATAATTTCACCCAGTAATTAAAATTATGCGCGAGGCAATCAAATTAGCTTTTCAAATTTGTGCAAATTTTTTTTACTAATTTGGTTAAAAAAAGTTGTACGCTATTGCCGCCTATAAAATTAGAATACAATTATGAATACAAATAAGTAAGTACTTCTTGATGTTTGCCATCTCATTATTTCGAAGTTCAATACCGATACGGAGTAAACGTAAAAATTGCGCCATATTAGTCTGGACAAGGTATAGACTAGACACACCTGTAAAATCTAACTGACGGTACTTTACTTTCTCGAACCTTGATGTTGTGAGGTCTTAAACAAGGCTGTTCCGCAAGGTTATCATTTGAATTTTAATAATTGTATTTCAATAATACTATCGTCAGGTGCGGCATTGTTACAAGGGTAAATTTTATTTATTGGGTATCACAATAGATAATTAACAATAAATTAAATTAATATCTAGGTAGAAACTCAAAATGTGAATATGACATACATATCCAATCACCAATTTCCTTTCCATTTTCGAAATTTAATTATTTCTTCAAAAATTGAAAGTAAACAATAAAAAATAAAAATTATAGATACGTAGCGTCTGTACGGAAGTGCATCATTTCATTGAACAAAGGTCGAACCCGCAGAAAGACGACGCCGCGTCAGTTCGTTGTTAGAGACGCCATACAAACCAGTACTTTTACTGTTATAAATTACTATACATCAAGAGACGATCAACTTTTAAATAGTTGCAGCTAAGTTTCCTTCATGTGTGCATGAAATTAGTTTCTTGTTCTCTAGCATATTGTAAAAATCCCGTTAATAGTTATTATAATTTTATAAAATATGCTTATCTCACAATAAAAAAATCATATCCAGGAGCGGTACTTTATCGGTTGTACAAGGCAAATTGCAAGGCGATCGAGTTTTTAAATTTTTAACTGAGACACCTTCCACATTTTTCATCTTGAATAAATTTCTTCATCAGTATGTTCGGTATTGTGTTATCGGACAAAATGTTAAGGCAAAAGAATAAACATCTTTAAATCTTTATAATGTGGAATTGAAGTACTATGGGGGGACAAACAAACGACGAAGATGTGTAGTTAAACATTGCTATTGTTAATAAAACATTGAGTAAATCCTTGGAATGCTTGCAAGCATTTGTAAAGGAGCATCGGGGAATTTTTAGCCTTTAAAACAGTACGTTCAAACTATTAATACTAATTAGTTTACTTATGGAAACAACTACATTGGATTGCTTCTGCTCACCCAACTAAAGTAACATGGCGAGTGTGAATACAAGAAACCACAGTTCATACGTTAGAAATAAATCATGTTCAAATATTGTTATTCCATTAAAATGTGTATAGGTCGTACTTTCTTATCTAAGGGCTTTAAAAGTTGTGTGATAGGGCCAGTTTCAACAAACTGCGTGCACGCAAATTACATAGAGATTAATTTCAATTCAATCAGCGTGCACTATCGTAATACGTCGTCGGTTACAAAAATAGTTAGTTGATCTTGTTTAATTCCAGAACATTTGCTCCAGCGATAAGTTAAAAAGTAGAATAGTTTTAGAATATATGCAGATTGGTATCAACCTAATACGTTTTCGCTTTTGTGATATTTTAAAAATAGATAGGTACAAAACCGGATGTGAGTAGTAATGGCGAGGACGATAACAATACTGACTGACGATGATGACGCCGTGGGGTTCTAAATAAGACAGAGAACTAGATACTTTTAATAATTATATAAAAAATAACTTTTAAAAGTTTCCTTTTCTCTTCATTTCCAGTAAACAATTCTACAACTTCAAAATAAAAACCAATGCAGAACAGTCGCTAATTTAATTAAGGGAACATTCTCTATTCAGTTTAAATACACAAGTTGTAATTAAGTAAACAGTAAGACAAGTTTTAAATAATAATCCTATAATTTGGGTAAAAACTGACTTTTTTTGCATCTATAAACGTACCTATATTATTCTGAAGACTCGTATGCCGACAGTATCGCCAGTCGATCCCTTGTACATATATTATTCTGAAGACTCGTATGCCGACAGTATCGTCAGTCGATCCCTTGTACATATATTATTCTCAAGACTCGTATGCCGACAGTATCGTCAGTCGATCCCTTGTACATATATTATTCTGAAGACTCGTATGCCGACAGTATCGTCAGTCAATCCCTTGTACATATATTATTCTCAAGACTCGTATGCCGACAGTATCGTCAGTCGATCCCTTGTACATATATTATTCTGAAAACTCGTATGCTGACGGTATCGCCAGTCGATCCCTTGTACATATATTTTCTGAAAACTCGAGTGGCAGATCGCCAGTCGATCCCTTTACATTATTATTTGAAAACCGTACGACAGATGCATCTTTGTACAATATTTTCCAAACCGTTGCCACATACGTCAGCGATCCCTTGTACATATGTTATTCTGAAAATGAGCGACGGTACGCCATCGACCCGACAAATTTTTGAAAACCGAGCCACAACGCCACATCCTTGTACATTTTATTTGAAAACTCGATGGACATATCGCAGTAATCCAGCGCCCTTTTACCCACATCAAACCAATTACCTCAATTTGAACCGCCTTTTCCCTTTTTAAACCGCCCCAAATTTCCCAAAAAACCCAAATTTTTAATGGGCAAATAAAAATTATCAAGAACATCGCGATCCAAAAGCCGGTTTCGCCCCAACATTAAATTTTTTCCCCCCAACACCAACGTCGTCCCCTTACCCGAACCCCGGGCCCCCAACACCCCCAAAACACCCAAAAAAACCGGTGCCGGGAATTCCCACTAACCATTATTTTATTGCCCCACGCAATTCCAGATGGTGCGATCATTCAAAAATTTTAGCCAAGAAGGCACATTCATAAAAATAAAAAGAACGCCTGGCCCCAAAAACCCCCAATTCCGAGCAGCCCCCGTTTCACCGGCATTTCACCCATCCCCGGGTCAAAAAAAAATCCAAACCCCAAAAAGACGAAAAAATTTATCACCGGGAACAAGACCCCGGAAAGGAGAAATTTTGTTTTAAAAACCCATAAATTAAACAAAAATTTTTAAAATTTTAAACACCCTTTCACATTTTTCAAAAATTCCTGTACCCGTTTTCGAAATTTTCAAACCCTTGAAACCCATTCACAAAGACCAATTTAAAAATTTCAATTTTTTCCAATTAAAATTTTTAGGGAAAACAACCAAATAAACAGAAACCAATTCCATTCATTCTTTTTAACGGAAACGACGGAAAGAATTTTAACCCACCAATTTGATAACGCCCACCCCAACAATAAACACCATTATTTCATTATTTCCAAAATTACCAACTTTTCCCAAAAATGAAATTCCATTTTGACAAACTGACCATTTTTTTTACGCCGAAAGGCGTTTGCCCAAAAACATTAAAATTTTAAAACCCCCAAAGAACAAATTTGGGTCCCAAACCGGTAATAAAAAACAACCACGAACGTTTTTCGACAACAGGTTTAAATCGAGCACCAGAAAACCCCATGCGAAGTTTTTGAAAAACAACGGACCCAAAGCCTTTAAAAAACAGATTTAAACCCAGAACGTTTATTTTAGAAATAAGCCCAACACGACAACCGCAACCCATTTAAAACAGGGAACATTTAGGGAAAATACTTTCAAACAACACCGACGCCTAACCTTTTAAACCAGGAAAACCAGATTTTCCCCCAACGACGACAAAACCAGGCAAAACCCTTTTAAACCAAAACAATAAACGGGGCAAGCCCGCCACCGGGGAAGCGATGAAACCCCCTTTTTCCCATACGTAACCGCAAAAACACCGAAAAATATTTTAACCACTCATGAAACTTTATCCCCAAAATCTTTTTTAAAATCCAAATTTGAACCCATTTAAAAACCCAAAAATCAAAATTTTAAACAAAAATTTTAAAAACCCATATTTTTGAAAAAACCCCCTTTTAACACCACCAAATGGGCCCCATACCGACACTTTTCCTTCACGCATTCCTTCTTCAAAATCAATTTCCAAAATTTTTTCACCGAAAAACACCTTTCCCGCGTCCTTTGCCATTGAAACCGGACCAATAATTGGCCCTCTTTGTTTTCAAAATTCCCAAACAAAAATTTTTTTAAAAAAACCTTTAAAACAAACTTTTTTTTACCTCAAATTTAAACTTTAACCCGACCCTTTAAATGTTTTAGCCGTTTCCCCAATCTCACGTTTATCCCGTTTAACCGAACCACCTGGAACCCCTTTACCCCGATTCCCAAAACGACTTTATTTTAATTCCCCTCATTCCCCGCCCAAAAACAAAATTTTTCACCCAACCAACATTTCCACCTACTCTATTTGGGTAAATTTTTTCAAAAAAACACAGTTGTTTTCCCTTTGCCGTGTTTGGGCCACCAGGAAAATCCAACATTCTTCGGAAAAACCCCTTCCCATCACCAAAAACCCTTTTAAATTTTCACGGGTAATCCAACCACCGATTTCCATAACAGCGAAATCAGTATTCAATGGTTTTTAACCCCATGCAATTGGGAACCCAAACACGACCTTGACCCATGGACCCAAAATTTTACACATCCCTGGCAAAACTTTAAATTTGCCAATTTTTTAAGTCAAATTAAAAACCCAAAAATTTGCAACGCCCCCAAAACCACGCACATTTTTTTAAAACAGGTTGCCAGGTTAGAAAGGAAAAATGGTTAGGCCGCCCCGGACCCAACCTATTATTTTTCCTTTATCAACCTAGGTCCACATTGGTTTTTAATGGAAAACCATTAAAAGAAAGTGTTTTTTTAATGAGAAACTCAAAAAGCAATTACCCTCCACCCTACTTTGTCCTTCCCTCCTTTCGCATCCGTACGACATACATCCAAACATTCCAACATACACCTGAGATATTCCATTTTGAATATTTTGGGGTTTGACAAAATTTTTAGTAGTTCGGACTTAGAAAATTTTAACATAAATTTGTAAATTTTATACCAATTAACCAAACTAATAGCTACCAAAATTTACAAAGCCAGTTATTACGACTACTTTTCAGACAGCCCCAACCCCACTTACTGGAGTCGGAGCTAACAATTCGCATCATTCATCAACTTAATTGCACTGTTTCTCGGTTCAACCAGATATGGTACCACTGTAATGATAAAACTTATCAAACATCCATTTTAAGTTTCAAAGACAATTTTTTAAAATTGGTTGTTACGTATAACTTTTGTGATATTGCAATAATATTAAACTATTTTTATTTGCAAATCGGATTTAGGTCTGATTTTAAAAAGGAAATTTTGTTTACCTGTGGGAAAAAGGGTTTGATAGGGTGAAATTGATGATAAATTCCCCAAGAGTGAAATTGCCCCATAGGGTGAAATTGCCCATAGGTGAAATTGCCCATAAAGGTGTTTTCCGACAAAAGATCATTGATTTTTACTTATGTCAAACTTACGCTAGGACCTTAAAACATAGACTCTGAGATGACGCCAATGTAATCGCATTATGGAAACAGGGTCACACAAACTTTCGCCATATTTTTCTTGACCATATAAGTGGCGACATGTCATATCCAAAATTTAAAGAAATGTGTTGCAGTGTTGGGGTGACTGATACATAGTTTTATTACTATTGTAAAAGATTTTGATTTGGAAAAGGGGCGATATAGTAAAATTTTGAGGAGTATATAAATATAGAAGAATGCGTTCAATGGTTAGCCCCAATCCGAAGTTTCATGGTGACGAACGTTAAAGATTTAATTGTAAATAAACGTAAGCTTCATTTTATGCAGGATTCCGTACGAAAGAACTTTGTGGTATACAAAAGGAGACACTACATCTCTACAAAATTGAAGAGGTGTACAAACAATTGATTAAACGCAAATCACCGTTTTCACAAGGAATGCGGAAAGAATCCTCACACGTACAACAAGGGTTAAACTTAAAAAAGGCTTTTTTTAAAAAGATTAAGTCACCAGTTGACGACGAGTCTGTGCAATCTTTATTATACGGACGTGATAGCTAGAGACTAATACGAAAATATATACAAGTCGGTTTATAGAGTAAAGTGTAACCCCCAATTGATACGCATAGTTTAGGAAAAGTGTGTAGGAAGTTGATTCAGAAAACAGTGACACAACCTAAAATAATAACGTTTATCCGGAGGCTAGAGGTCTAACAAGAGTTATAATTATTTTTAAAGTCCTTAGCATTTTGTTTAGGAATGTAATAGATTAATTCATAGAATACATTCCTACCTGTTGCTTCGTACGTCACAAATCGGGTGCAATCGGTACATATCCGAATAGGAGTAGCTCAATAAAAGGACTGTTCGCGTAGAAGTTATTATTTGTTGATTGTACGGTTTAAAGAGACAATATAATAAAATGTATAAAAACTTTGAGAGGTTATTCGAAGATTTCGCAATGTCACGAGTAAAAAAAGCAGAATTGGGCAACGCTTTTGATAGAAGGAGAAAATGTCTTATGTGTCAGTCATACGAGGCAGCAATACAGCACTGTACTGCAGTGTTATCAATGCCCGAGGATCTGGATGATTTTATGGAAATAATCGAGGAGATGGGGTTTATAAAACTGTTGGCAGATATTCAAATGGAATATATACTAAATTGTAAGTTTTAAAATAAAATTTAACCACCACAACTGTTATCATAAGAAATGAATGATGTGAATTTAGAAATTATTTTTGTATATATTAGCTTGTTTACGTTTTAAAATATAAAGCATACATTGGCATTGTTTAATTTTTCAAATGTTCACGTAACTGAAATGGGTATCTAAGTAATTATAAAAAGAATTATAACAAAGATGTGTATTATTTATTAAAAGGGTGTTATAAACGTTTTACAAAATTATTAATCAGAATCGTTTTATTTAAAACTTAAATAATTTTATTGACATCTATTAATATCTGTAGTTGAAATACAACAATTTAGAAACGTATAAGAAAACAAAAGTGTAATTTAACAAAATTTTCAGTCTTCGGCTTAAAATTTAAACATCGCTCGTAAATGCGGGAATGGAAAACTGTTGTATTCTTCCATATACTCAACTTGTTTACAAATACTGTTTTCAAACAATCTTTAGGTTCTTATAAATTCATAATATGATCCCAATATCACTATTACTGTATTTGCTTTTAATTACGTCATGTGCGAGATTCTGTGAATATCATTCCTATTATATCTTTCCATTGCGACATCTAACAGAAACAGATCTATATTAGGAGTACCTTTTTCCGTTAGTTCTTTAAAGTATTAGCATGGTTGAGAACGATCTGTGATACCCCTAAAAGTGCTCTAAAGTTCCTTTGGTAAATATCATATAATTCCCCATCAAATGTCATCATCTTCACTAAACAATTTTATTTAAATAAAACGCAAGTTGTCGAATTTGCATATCTGATTTTGCATGCCAACTTCCATAGTGCGTATAATGTGTGGAAGATTTGATATAAACTTCCTAAATACGTTGAGGGATACATCAAGTACGCTCTGCGAAATGGTGTCAACAAATCTAAAAATTATTTTGTAATCGTCGAATGGGTTCAGACCTACAATTATGATTTTGGAAGAAGATTTTGTTATGGTGTATGGTTTTTCAAATAGTAACTTGGTTCGTTCTAACTGAATTGCGGTGTTTATACGTTCTTTATGCGCTGCGGTCGATTGGTTTTCCAAATCCTTAATTTGTTCCCACTCATTGGCTGTAATTTTAGTTCCTCCTGAAATAAACCATCTCGATGTGCCTTTCGTTGTGTTTTTTTATGGCATCACATCCAGTAAAAACATTTTCGCACACACTGCACGCAATACTTAAGATGTTCATTCTAGAAAAAATTGTTGATTAACAGTTTTGAATTATACATGTAAATATTAATTTCTTCTACGTTTGCAAAATTCAAACTAAGACTTACTCTTCTTTGTCGATAGTCCTCACACGAAATTTTAAACCAAAGACTGAAAATTCAGTATTACTATTAATTACACTATAAACGACTTTACGTTTTACAAAATAAACTTAAAATGAACTTTGGTATCATTTCCGTATTTATGTACATAGAGAAAGTATAAGTATAATTTGTCCTTACATTAACCCAATTTAAATCAAATTATAGAATGTGTATTCCCGTATATTAACTAGAATTGTGGAAAGTGCTTTATTAAATTATTAGTCAGACGTCATCGACAAACAATGCAAGGCTAATGATCATACATTTCACCAAATTTATTTAGAATTTACGTCTTATGTTGAACTACATTTAAAATAAATTATCCAACCACTTTCTAGGTCACCGTGCAGAATTAATGTATGTATTATACCTTTGGTTTAATCATTTGTATGTGGATTCACTAATTGAAAATTTTAACAATTCTAACCACTAATAAATATTTTTGAAGTTTAACTCTATTATCGAGCTAAATCTAAATAAAATGCAAAGGTGTTTTGCTGATAGGTTTTTGAATATTAATACAATATATACAGGTCTTTGTTGGAACTATTTTAAAAGACCTGATAATTAATTTCAATTACCCAGGAAAATTCTATACTAATTTTATGGGTTACACCAGGGTTTATCTCAAAAGACAGAGCGATACGGTTTAGAAATAGATTAAAGATGAATTATATACGGTGCTTGCAAAAGGTTAATCTGCAAATCAGTAAGGGTCATTCGATTTGAAAAATTCCGAGGGATTTGAGAACCTGAGGAAAACACAATAATAATTGAAATCTTACACGATGGTATATTAAAATACTGCTAAGAGTAATTTTGTTTAATAATTCTAAAATGGCGTTGGTGGTTAAATACATACAGGTAAAACCCACTATAAACAATTATACACGTCACTTTTCCAGTCAAGACTTGCATATAACGCCAACTAATATAATAAGAGCTGCGCACGCTCGACCATCGGCATAAAAGGCGAGAGCTATGTTCCAGTGCATTAGTCGTCAAAGTATCATCGAGTTTGATTAAAATTATAAATTAAAGATGGATTTTTCTTGTGTTGACGTTACAAGTGATGTGCGAGTACCACAATTAAATATCAACCAACTAGTTGGTAAGTCAACCTATAGGTTAGGCGAATTTCCTCCAAATTATCACCACCATATATTAGAAGTTGGTTTTGATTTATATGGTGGTCTTCAACCTGTCATCCAAGTGATTTGCTGTAGTGGTATGTGTGCTGATTCTACGATAACATTCTCTTACTTCGATTGGAAGAAATTGTGTACTTTTCAAGTGGAATTTCAAATTCACCAATTTGCTCAAGACTCAAAACAAGTACGATTAAATGGTCTGACTACTGGAAACGATGTTGTTGACATACAATTGGATCAAGATTTCAAATTGCAGCTGAGCACAGCCTTTAATAGAAGTATATGGTTGTTGAACAATTTTGAAAAGAGAATTTATATAATATGGAGATTACGAAAGATGGGAATGTTATTGTCCTACCTGCGTACGAGTGCATCAAGCTATTAAATTTGCGAGAATTGATCTGTTTTAAAATGGTTGAGTTAAGGTGTAGAAACTTTCCAGAATTTTACGAAAATTTGTTGGTGATATAAAAAGTATGTGGAAATACGACGGAGGAAGAAAGGGTTCAAACGTTATTAGAGGAGAGAGCAGTGCCATTATTTCTCTGTCTAATGATTGCAGAAATTTAAATTACTTGACAGTGTTGGAACTTATTAAATGTTTCCCATTCAGTACTTAAAAGATGCAACTGCAAGGCAATCGCTTGCGCAAATGTTTAGAGATTTGGCTATCCCAGATTCGCCAGACTCTGGTTACCACAGCGGTTTATAGATGTTATCAATACGTGTATGTATTCTATTAAAACATATTTCTTGATAAAGTTTGTTTTACATATTTGTATCGCCAACATTACCATAAATTATTAATAGACGTATTAAACTATCCTGTTTTTATTTTTAGGTTTAAAGTGGTGTACGCGGAAATAATAAACACAATATACCGCATGTTAACAAAAAGTTGTGGGGAAATTTAAAGACGAGTTTTACGGTGACTTGGTGTTGGAATTTGTAGGTAAGGCTAAGTCCTACTGTATTGTACGCGAGAAGGACACGATTAAAAAGATTAAAGGATCTCACAAAGTGTAGTTATAAAACCGAGGGTCTTACAACCTATAACGAGCATATACCTCAAAAGGAATGGACATGCAACTACGTAGCAGTGCGTGGAGAATAAGGATTCTCCAATAAGAAATTAAAGTCATTGGTAATGGTAAAAATGTTAAACCTATAAAGGCGATTATTAATTGTGGTTTAGTGACCGCGTTTGTGCACTCTTCGAGTGTCTTCGGCAATCTTCGATTGTTTCAAAGAAAATATTCAAGCACGTCATTTAATGTCGTGGTGTAACATCGTCCACTGTTAAGCTCCGTTAATTATACTACTAAATGAGGTTTGTATTTTCCGTAAATACGCACTTTTCAGCACCTCGTGGTATTGGTAATCTACAAACAATTATATCTCGATTTGAAATGCGCGTCATTGAAACATATTCTCAACATAATTAATAGAAAGTCCAAGAAAAGAAATTATAAAACAGCATTCAAATGTTCGTTAAGAAATCTAGAATATTTGTTGGATTACGAGTTACTTTCAGTACTTAATCTGGTTTATTACATTTTGTTAATTCTGGAATTTAGGTAGTTAATGATGTCATACACAAAATTTCTAATTAACATACATGGCTGGTATCTAGCGAAAGTTGTAGCACGCATTTTCAATTACGAATGCATTCTTCTTTCATTACAGGAGAAATTCCATAGATTTCATACCAGCAAAATGCGCTTTCTTTTAGATATTTAAAACACATTACATTGGACATCAAAAGTCGACCTTGCCATTTCTACATTATTGTTAAGCATGCATTGGAATTTTGAATGCGGTAATTTCTTGTTTAAAGTAACTTAGTTAAATAAA
The DNA here is from genome assembly GCA_036346225.1 of Platerodrilus igneus. Lineage (NCBI taxonomy): Eukaryota > Metazoa > Arthropoda > Insecta > Coleoptera > Lycidae > Platerodrilus > Platerodrilus igneus. Next base: position 5,707,496 of record JARFIW010000507.1, on the reverse strand, counting down.
GTGTAATTTAAAATTCATAAATGATTGTATAGTCAGTTATTGCAATTGAAAACACATTCAGGGAATAATTTATTTGCTCTATATATTTTACAGTAGCGTTTCCGGACAAAACTTTCTGCTTTTAATTAAATTTCCTTTGTTCCCGGCGGCATGTGTTTACCTCCACGTGGTGTCGCTGGTCGGTAAAACATATTGTTAACAACAATATGTCTTATTGACTGAAAACACGTCTCCTCTTTTTTTACATTAATCTCTTTTTGTTACACGTCTATTTAAACAACACATTAATCTTTTTTTTTGTTACAGGTTAAACTTTCGGCTACGCACAGGAAATAATGCTATACTTTGTAAAAATTGTAATAGTTTATTAAACTGTAAATTGGATAAAATAAATTATTAAACTTTTGTGTTCTTAATTTTTGTGTTGGTTAAAGCATATACCTTGGGTAGCGAAAAAGGTTTTAAAAAATGGAGTTAAATATATACGAGCAAAGGCGAAATTTAGAGGTTTGAGAGCTTAAAGTATAACTTTGCAGGGCGTGGTCCGATTTCAAATCTGTTTGCAGATTCGGATTCTACATAAAATTCTAAGCTAACAAGATGTATCGCATGACTAAAAAAATTTTATAAGAACGCTCAAAAGTCGCTACAGGTAAGAAATCTTAAAATTGGGGTAGCTCCCTTAGGGATGGTGCAATCTGAAAAATTCCTAGAAATTCGGGTAGCTGAGAAAATTCTAATGTTAATTGATACCAAACAAGGTAGGTTTATCTCGAAAGATGAAAAATGGTTAGTCGAAGAAAACTATTTGGTCCAGAATGTTAGCGGTAAAAAAAAAAAAAATCTTAAAAATAGGTTTATCTCGTGTGTGGAAATGTGGATGCTTATTTATCTCGAAAGATGAAAAATTTAAGAGATATTTATCTCGAAAGATGAAAAATTTAAGATATTTATCTCGAAAGATGAAAAATGGTTAGTCGAAGAAAACTATTTGGTCCAGATGTGTGTGGAAATGAGGGAAGCTGGTGGAAATGAGGGGGTGGGTTCACTGATTTTCCTCTACTATCGTCAGTCGATCCCTTGTACATATGTTATTCTGAAAACTCGTATGCTGACGGTATCGCCAGTCGATCCCTTGTACATATATTATTCTGAAAACTCGTATGCTGACGGTATCGCCAGTCGATCCCTTGTACATATATTATTCCAATGTAGTACCTTCGGGTGGAGCATTGGAAAATCAAATGAAATGTACATATATTATTCTGAAAACTCGTATGCTGGCAGTATCGCCAGTCGATCCCTTGTACATATATTATTCTGAAAACTCGTATGCTGACAGTATCGTCAGTCAATCCCTTGTACATATATTATTCTCAAGACTCGTATGCCGACAGTATCGTCAGTCGATCCCTTGTACATATGTTATTCTGAAAACTCGTATGCTGACGGTATCGCCAGTCGATCCCTTGTACATATATTATTCTGAAAACTCGTATGCTGACAGTATCGCCAGTCAATCCCTTGTACATATATATAATATTATTCCGAAAACTCGTATGCTGACAGTATAGCCAGTCCATCTCTTGTACATATATTATTCTGAAAACTCGTATGCCGACAGTATCGCCAGTCGATCCCTTATTAGTTATGTACTTGTGTTTGTTAGAACCGATATTTTCACTTAATTGTTTTACTCCATTTGTGTGAAGGCATTCAAAATATTACAATGGGTATATACTTTAGAATTCTTTTGTTCCATCACAATTCTCTCTCCATATATTGTCTTATGGTTACCACTTTCAAAACCTGGGGCCTTTTATTTACTACGGGATCTTTTAAATTTATACCATTTCTTTATCTTGTTTATTCATCTTTTTTGACATACTACAAAAGTGAACGTGCATTGGATTGAAGTCTACCCTCTCAATACTTTACAGCCAACCAACCTACTGTTTAACTTCTTGTTTTAGCAAACCCACTGTAAAGTTAAAATAGCTCAACCTTTTTCCGAACGAATGACTTTTTTAAGGTATCGCTGGATTAAAACCGACCTCTATGTATTTTGCGTGCACACAGTTTGATTTGAAAAACATCGTACCTCACAACTATTTAAATAGTTTTGAATTCTAGTTTAATTTAGTATCTGTGTTTTTAATTTGTAAGGAGATTAACTACAGATCTACTTATATTATATATATATATATATATATATATATATATATATATATATATATATTTCTTACTAGTACAATATAAGGCGCTTCAAAATATGTTCGTGACTGAAGTCTTGTTTTATAAATTCTCGGTGTCGCATAAAATATTCTGTATCCTTTTAACATATTTCGAAATATATTTCAAGCATGAGCGCTATAGACGACATCTATTGCGAAGTTATTACCGAACCAAAATTATAACGACTTTTTTACTGGTTAATTATTTAAGGTAAAGCGATACAAAATATGTGGCGACAATCACTATATGATGGGGTTTCTAAATTTATTATAATATTATGTAACTCGAAAGCTGAATATGATTGATAATCGATGATGCACTCGGTCTTTGGGTACGACTTTTTTGCAGTATCATGACGGAAAGGACTGGCCAAATTTCAGTCAACATTTAATCGTTTTACGATATTACGGAAATTAGTCTTCTTTAAGGTAAACTGACGCAATAAGATCTTGAATCTAAGCGAATTTTTTGTTCTGGGTTTCGAGACTATATCTGCATTTATGATATTTTCGTTTAAAATAAAATGTTAAAAGCAAGCTTTTCCTACTACTAATCATGGTAGAAAAACTATTCACAACGATAGTCTTCAAATCGCGGAGTAAAACGTTGTTTTTGATAAGTATTCAAGAAAGAAAAAATTGAATTTTGAGAATATAATTGGTTTAATTATATATTTGTAATTGTTTTTTTCTTTAAAAAAATTTTCGTATTTGATTTTAATGTTGATTCAGATTTTAAGGGAGTAGATGTGTTATGGGGGTTTGAGGAACCACCACCACCACCACCTCCCTCACCACTTCCTCTCACTCTAACACAGCGCACCTTACCACATCCAACCTCACATCTCCCACTTCCTCCACTTTTCACCTCCCACTTAAAAATTTATTAAATATATACAACATATAACCAAGGAATTTGAACATGTCCAAAATTTTTATCTATATGCCCAAATTAATTTATTTTTATTTAATTAAAATAAAAATTTATTAAAAATATATACAAATAACCAAGCAATTTGGACATGGTGAAACAATTTGACCATACGGCGAAACACTATCGGACATGTCGAGTTAATTTGGACATATGGCGAAACAATTTTGAACATGTTCAAATTGCTTGGTTATATGTATATTCTTAATAAATTTTGGTTGGGAGGTGGAAAGTGGGAGAAGGCATGAGGTGTGAGATAGATCTGGTGAGATAGGAGTGGGTGGTAGTAGGTGGGAGGTGGTGGGAGGGTGATGGTGGTTCCTCAAACTCCATAACGCGTCTACTTATGGGGAATCAATTGTTAATTTGTATATTTGTTTTAAACTAAGGCTAGGCCATGGTAAATACAAACTTTGCGTCTAAACGAAAATCCTGGATTTTCTTTAAAAAGTTTTCTGGTTCGTGATCCTTATGTTTAGTGCATTAAACTAACTACTATTAAAATATTTAAAAAGTTTATTAAAGTGTCCCTTTTGATTTAGTAGATGTACCTTCCAAGTAAAGAATCAACCGCAGTGTAAGAAAAAATTTTCAGCTAAATTATATTGTTTGCTTTCAGGTATTTACCCGACATAGTCACGATATTAGAGGATTTTGTGTAGCATACGTGACATTATTTGATAAACACTGGAATATGGTTCTAAAGGATGTAACAGAGGTTTGGAAACGACCGAAGCGTAAAAAAATCCCAGCAGGGCTAGGTAAGATTCTTGTGCAATTTGCTATTTTTTTTATGAGTGTTATGGTTATCTACTTTCTTTATTTTTAAAAATCTCTATTTACAACCACGTAAAGGAATAAAACTTTTTTTGATAAGAAGCGTACCTTGAGTGTATTTTGAGCAAGTTTATTGCGAGTTTGAAACTTATCTGCCCCAGAATGAATCTCATTTAACTATAAACATCACACTTTAGAACTAACATAAAGTTATGTAGTAGCAATGTTCAAATGACCTATAACTTTGTATCCAACTGTATAACATTGCATGAAATCGCGTAAATATTTTATATTATGCAATGAAATTGAAAACTTTCACTTAAAATGCAAAGACAAAAGGCCATTTTACCCCTCTGTAAATAATTGTATTTTCATACATTTGTCAATACTTTTAACGCTTTTCAAGGTATTTTGATATGGTTTTATAGAAGCATTTCCATATTGTCGTGATAAGGGGTAACGAGAGGTCATTGAACCCAAATTCTGCAAATAAATCCCACCAAAATATAATAGAATCCAGAATAACTGAAATTTCCGTAAATTCATGGTTACGCCCTGTATAATACATGCGTACTTTTATTCATCCAAATGTACGAGCGAAAAATGCAATTGCGCATGTATAAATAATCGCCCTGTATGATATAAGCGTATTGTAAATAAATAGCAAGTGAGGTAAGTTGTATATGTAAAAATAATTAATTGTAAGATACCGTAAAAAGCATTCAATGTGAACGCAAATCGATCATTTTAAGATAAATACAAAGCCATTTATTTCACTTATTAATTATCAATACATTTTTGATAAAATGCTTTCCATTTGCTGTAAATAACAGAATAGTACTAGCTTTACGCATTTAGCATAAAAACTACGATCAACGTGTATTTAGAACCCCAATTTTAATATTAATTTTATGTACTGAATGACATTTTGCCGTAAAAGCAAAAATTTCTATAAAATGCAACCCCTTTTGCACTAAAAAGCAATTAAAGTTTAAATTAATCACCCTGTGGATTACAGAAATTTATTTTAAATAAAGAATTTTCTAGAATAGTAGGAATATAAAAGGATGAGTCATCCGTATTTAGAACTACGTAAATATCTAACTAATAAATGAAACATTTATTCCAAGAAGCGACGGGAACACAAAAAACCTACAAAATCCATAAATGTTATTTTGATTTAAGTCGCGAACTATTGCTTTGCGAAGATAATATTTGAAGTATGCAGTAAGCATACTGTAATTTAATAACTACAATGATACAATGATATAGAAGTGATGTGTTAAACGTAACTTACGTAAAATGATGGAAATTATTAAATTACAATGAAGAGGGAAAATTTTCAATATAACATTATTTAAAAAATTTTATTAAATAATCGAAAGTAAGATTTAACCAAAAATGTACTTTGGTAACGGCTGCTTGAAACGAGGATTTTAAATATGGAAAATCTTGTAAGCTGATTTGAACATCAATTTGAAATAAGAAGATATTTAATTACGAGTTGGATAAAGAAACGCTTCGTGGATTTTTTGCAAGTATAATTTTTTTGTACCTGATATCTGAATTTTGTCATTTATTTTAAGATAGTCCTAATATTTTTTGTAAAGGACTTTTTACCAGGAAAGTTTGTGTTCAGAGTTCGAAACACTCTGACCTTTTAATAGATTATCTGTCAAGGATTGTTTTGGCCAAATAAACTTTACAAACGTGGTTATAAACAAAGTCAGGTAAAACATCCATAAAAGAGAAATTTAGTTCTGTAAATTTAAAATAAATTTATAATAAGTATTTCTTAGAAATTATTTTATGTTTGAAAGAAACGATGTTGTAATTGTTGTATATTCTTTTGTATGAGAGAAAATATTTCATACTGTATAATTGCTTTGTGATATTGACATGTTTGATTTCATTTTGAAAACTCCGTCAATTGCGTTGAGCTAGCCAGGCAAAGTTAGAAAGGAAGGTAAGTGAACAATTTCAAGTTTTACAAATTGTTGTATCTGTATCACATCATTCTTTTAGTGACGCTCTCAACGCGGCGTTACCACAGCATTCTTTTAACGGCGCATCCAATGCGAGGCGTTGCCACAGCACTCTTCTAGTGACGCCACAACGTGCGGCCTTTACCATATCATTCTTTCAGTGACGCCTCCACGTGTGGTCCTTTTCATAGCAATATATAAATATATATATATATATATATATATATATATATTATTTTATATTTCCATGTAATAATTTATTTCGACGTATTTTCAGACGTATTATTTAAATATGCATTTAGAGTATTTATTCAAACGTACATTTAAATCTTTATTCGGACCTTTTTCCGGAGCCTTATTCGGACCTTTAATCGGAGCTTTAATCCGAGCCGTTTACGCGTAGAACGGCTATTTTTTGTCGCACAAATTTGGCACTTTCAATCTTTTACTTTTACTAAATTATTGACTTTTCACAAATTGGTACGTATATTTTTACTTTATATCGACGTCACTCGTGCCTTGTTGAGGATAGACTGTCTATTTTCGAGTTTCCTATCATATTTATAAGCTCCACCTTCCAACGTTTTAATTGGCGTGTTCGTCGATCAAGGCTTGTACTTTGCGCCTATCTCTTGTAGCACCCGGTATTTCTCAAAATTCCCTGGTTTAATTCTTGATGAAATGCTCTGCTAATCTTAGAATTTCAAAATATCCATTGCAATTTTGTCACGTTTATATCTGTGTTGCTTATAGTCCAAAGCTTATCATATAACGAACCGTCTGTTATTTATTTGTTATTAAAAATATGTTGGATTTCTCTGCAAATGTAATATTCCTGGTCACGTATTCATTTTTCTAATAATGACGTATTAGAATGCGTTTACTTATTCACGCGTTGCCATTTTTGAGGATGTTCGTAAATAGCTAGAATGCCAGTTTGTTTATCTTTGCCGATTACGTGTTTATATCCATGCAATTTGTTGCGTTTAAAACCTTATGTTCACTCGTTTCTTTCCAATTCTGGACTTATAAATTTAACTTAAAACATATTATACGACGTAAACATTATTATTATAGCTAAATGGTATCGGATTATTGCAAAATGAGCTTCTTTCTTATGCGTTAAATTAAATATAATTTATATACAGTGTGCTCGCTATTAACCTTTTGTAAAATAGTCGAGTTACTCCTATAATTGGCGGAATTGTTTGATTTTCTTAAGGTTAAAATTATTTACATTTATTCTACGACCCCTATGACTTAATCTACCCTTAAACTACCCTCTTATCATAGCAATATATATATATATATACACCTAGCTGTGATATTGTTGCTATATGTACAACTGCGGTATGGATTCCCTGCCTCACTCAGCATGTCGGATTATCTCTGCGCTCTTGAATGAAATACCTAGAAAAAAACCTGTCACAACCAAAAAACGATCTATCATCCTTTATATGAAGAACATAAGACTTCAATGAAACTATTTCAGGCAATGTAAGAACAGGGGATGTATGATTTATTTCCACAATTATAAATAAATACCCCAAACCCCATTATTCAATTGATCAATTCCTAGAATCAGGCTTTTAAAATAAATCATAAAATTTTTAACTTTCTATTACTTTCATTAAAATAAACCTTTAGAATTTAATTTATCTTTGCTACAACAAATTTTAATCTATTTTCTTATTTAAGAATAGATATCAAAATAAATAAATTAGATTAATCAATAATTTAAAACGCGCTACTTGGGGCAGTAATTACAATTGGAAAAATATACAAACCTAGACTATGTACGTAACCATACATACACCTAGCTTTCTATTTCGTTTGGCATTTTTGTTAATCATATTTGACAGTTTTGAGTTATGTCAGACATAGACAAGAAGCGACACATAGATTAAAAAATCATCTGGTATCCTCTATCTAGTAAACCACCACCCTTCTTTGTTTGACGTCCTAATCAGTTTGGATAACTGCATATTTCTATTTCGAACCACGGGAAATATATTTAACATTCTTTTCCCACGGAATAAAAAACTTACTACGAAAACACAAAAGCTAATTTACATAAGCCTAATTGTTAACATATATATATATATATATATATATATATATATATAGTATATATATGTATATGTATATATATATATATATATATCAAAGCCTAAGGTTACAGAGATTCGAATCCCCTTTTAAAATTTGGCATTTATGTTGGTTTTTAGATAATCTCTAACGGTCTAAAATTCTTTAAAATATTGTGTTCTCGTTAGGGTATTGATTCAGCTTAATAGACTATTCATTCTAACAGTTACAAATTTTACAACTTAACGAAAACAAACGTTTTGGTATATCGACTTATAACTAATTCCTTAGGATTTGATATAACGCAAACATTACTTTTTTTTACTAAACCTATCTTTAATACCATCATCTTCAATACAATTCTCAACAATAGACAGAATTTGACTCATTACACGTTGAGTCAAAACTTCATCTATTCGCTCGATTTTTTCTCCAATTCGGACTTTGATCACCTCTGTACTTGCTGCGTGTATTGCTGTTGGTCTGTAGAATTTCCCATAGCAATAAATCACATGCTGTTAAATTAAGAACCTTGGAGGGTAAGATAAATCTCCAATTTCCGAAATGAACCTGCCATTAAACATTTCTTGCAAACCTCTCGTGGAATGTTTCTGGCATCATTAACTGTTGTTCATCCGTAGTATTTTAAAGTATTACCAATTATATCGGCAATATTTACAAGGTGTTCAGGCGCTTACTGTAGCTGATTTTACAACAAGGATCGCGTTGTGTAATTTATTCTTAGCAAGATGGGCAAATGAACTCAATTTTTCCACTACAATTTTGTAGACCAATGAAGCACGTTACGCTAGACATGGAGCAATAAATTTCCACAGTATTTACAGTTGGCGAAAGGAAAACCCATGTACTATCATTCAAATGAAACACCAACAACAATTTTCATTACATTTATTCCTACATCGTCATTTGATATGGATTTGGGAACTACACCTATCCTTGTTTACTGACGCCGTAGTATTTTGAGAAACCTGCATTTTAATATGTCGACAGACCAATGTTTAGACGGAGCTTCAATATTATCCAATTATATTTTAAACGCAAACTTGTCTATCTCGTGTCATTTTCGTTGATTGCTCAACATATTGTCCTTGACCACATTAATTTTTACATCCCATTCAAATTTATTATCATACAATGACACTTGACCTAATTACCGACAGTCGAATAAAATACGTTGTAAGCTTTACTAATTAGACAAACAAACATAGGATTAAATAGTAATCGCTTTTTAGGTCAGGTTTTAGAAATAATTTCGATAAGCTTGTCAATGAAACGAAATCGATACTACGTGCCAAAACAGGAAGTTATAAGTCGATTTCAAGTGTACCAGTGTAAATTGCTGTAGTAATTCTCAACTTTGCTTATCAATAAAGAATATTGAAAATAACATAGGTGCATATTTCTGCGGTTAGCAATATGTACTATTTAAAACTTATTTCTGTGATTTTCTCCATAATATTTTAAAATAAAACAAAAATTACTAAAAATATTTTCACAAAATTTTACACGTCTATAAATAGTTCAGGGCATAGAGGTTGAAAAAGGGAGCCTTAACTTACAAAAGGTTAAGTAGTTCTAATTATTAGATGTGATGTAAGCCACTCCCGCGGTTCAAAATCCAATTTGAGGCGGCTCCGTGGCTTAGATGGTTCGTATGTGACTACTAAACCCAGGATCCAGGGTTCGATTCCCGACACGGACTGCTTGAAAAATGTAGATCCCGTATGTGTGTTGTCACGCACCTTAAAGATCTCGAGCTTGTTTGGAACAGCAGGGGTTCGGCAAAATAAAAAATTTCCCGGTAAAAAATATTCGCTCCCTGGTCAATTTTAGTACCTTCGGGTGGAGCATTGGAAAATCATATGAAAGGTTCAAAAATCCAATTCGACCCCCTTGCGTTCTCAGTATGCCGCGCCAACAACCGACGAGATACCGGTTTTTTCAGTTTATTTATTGGTCATATTTTTTAAACAAAGTAAGCTAGAAAGAAATGTTGTAAATAAAAGCTGTAGAGTAATAAATTTACTACAACTTTTATATGCAAAGTTGTCATGTAGAACTAAAACGTAACCAGATAAGAAGTATCTAAATTAAGAACTTTTATTAAAAATGTTACTTTCTCAATTTCTTGGTCAAGTTTCTCGAGGTAGAATAAAATCTACAGTATAATTATAATAATAGTATGATAAAATAAGAGGAAGAAATATTTTCTAATCTCTATATAATACGAATGGTAATAGTAATAATAAAAAAACACTGGAAAATAACAAAAAAATCTACAATTTAGTTTTTGTTATTTTTGTATGGCGTCGAAAGCTCAGCTAGTTCCTCCTCAATTTTTTCAATCATAAGTTCAGTGGGATCGTCTTCTATACTTTTGACCACTTTATTGCCACAGTTTGTCCATAACAGCTTTTACAAATTGTGGAGCATTTAACACCGGCTTTTCTACGACTGAAAGCCTTAGTGCACCCTTTCCTGCACTGACATGATATGTAGGTCAGGATTGACTAAGGACCTGGTTCTCTGTTGGTTGTAATAGAAACACGTCCATTATTGCCCTTTCTCCATCTCTGTCTAAAAGGTTTTTCAGATGACCCATCCATGTCTGAACTTGGTGAAAGGCGAGAAACACATAGGCATCCTCTATTAGTGACAGTTTTGGTAGATTCAATTTGCAGCCACCAGATTTTAAAACTAGCCGATAGCGCGAATCATCTAACGTTGTTACTCTGTCGCCACCATACAGAGCAAGAAGTATACACACTCCTGCCTCTGAAATTGTAAAGTAGTAGAATTAGGATCTTTGAAAACACTTGTAAGATCATAAAATGCTTTTGGTCTAGAACAAAGTGCAGAACTTGGTTTTGCCAAATTCAAACTGAGATGACGTGGTGTCGCACCTACTCGAAGCACGAACAAGAGCTAGATTTGCAGGTGCTGAGTAATTGTAGGATGATGGTGAAGATAAATTATCAAGAGCACCACTTCTCCCAGGTTGTTGGAAGTAAACGGAGAGACCTTGAGCCAAAGTTGTCAAGAGAATTAGCCGATCACTTTTGTCTCCGATGATTTCCACAATATCATACTCTGCAGCGAGTGATATAGCCGTTATTACAATAAGCAGATCGGCGTCTTCCACTGCCTGCTTCACAATTATATTATTCTGAATGATCGTTTCCTTTAGGAATGAAATAACTCGCAGTTTGTTTTTTCGTTCCCTAGGAATTTTTTCTGTAGCACTTGAGCGATTATTGATACATCAAAAATATATCACTCAGCATTCACATGACGCCTTCTGTACCTTTTAGCACTTTTAGTACCTCTTACCTCAGGTTCATGAGGATAACCATAAAAAATCACCACAGCGTTTACTCCACAATGATCTCAAACGAATTTACCTACCTTTGACAAATTTTATGAAAACTGTCAGTTCTATTCCACCTAATCTTATGAAGAAGGAATCCACCGTCAACCACTGCAGTTCGATTTGGTGGAAGTTTGGTTGAATTTGGTAATAGTGAAAATGCTGAATACAGAGATGATTTTTTGTGACTCCACATTCCGGTTTCTGAGAAAAGAGGCATTGGATTAGGAGCCAATTCATACGAGGAAAACTTTTTCAACTCTTCCAGTATGTGCTTGGCAATGCAAATTTTCTGAAAAAGTGTCAGGTGGTCAGTTGTCAATTTATTATTCTCTATTTGCAAAGGTTAAGTTCAGAGGCTAATTTCACCACTTTATTACTCCTTTTCAGTTTCAAAGTTCCAAAAGTACCCCTAACGATACTGGAAACCGTTGCTAATCCAAACTCCTGTGATAGCGGCAATTCATTTTTTTGCTAGTTATGACCCCAGAACTGATTGACATAACCACACCAAGTACTTGAAAAGGAGGAATGCGTCAATAGACAATTTTTCATCTCGCTCACATTTCCGTCGTCTCTTTTCATCCAGGTTGGCCTGATATCAAGGTGTTGTTCAGATTTAGTCGAACGCGTGCCAGTATATTTTTCCATTTATTTGCAATTGTTCTGAAGTGCTACCGCATCCAACGTCCATCTCAAAAGTACGGGTCCAGACATTTCTCTACAATGAGCTTATTCAACAATGCTTTTTATATTCATCGTGATTTGCTCAATAGCTATGTCCGACCATATGCCTGACCAAAACTTTCCTGAATTCCTTATAGTAAATCGAATATACTCTTCAAGATTCATTCTTAACTGCAAGTTGCACATATCTTGGAGGAGATAGAGGTGGATTTAGTTGGCATAAAATAAATGTCGAGCTGCATAAAATAATGGAATCATTTGCTTCACAGTCTGAATGCTGAGTAACCAATTACCCATTCTTTCTGCTTCGATGAATTTCTTTACTATTATCGCCATTTTGAAATACTGTATTCATAGCTGTACAGTAAGTCTATTAGTTTGCAGGTGAACCAGTGTTTCATGATACTCCATTCCAACCCATGGGAATTTCTAATTTTGGTTAGATGTTAGTACAACAGATCGGTCCAAACGTGAGTGTTAAGTTTTCTAAGATTTTCATTTTCTTTTCATCTGGAAAGTCGATGTTTTGGAAAACCTAAGTGGCTAATGCCCAATAAGCCAACAAATGTGCTCTCACTGCTCTGGAATAAACATGCCCAGATTGTACTTTTATGATACCGTTTTCAGCAAAAATACAGGCAAACATTTTTTAGACCACTCCCATAAAGGACATTAATAGATGAACTCTCTCAAGTCTCAAAATGAAGTTACCTAATTCAAAGTTCTTATCACCGTGAAGAATTTCTATTGTTTTTATATAAAGCGGTTCATCGTAAGTCACCAAGCATGTTTTTCTGATTGAAATTCTTACATCTTTGACTAATCTCAGGGAAAGACATGACTCTGTACCGTACTGGTTTGTCAGAGCATTGATAGAAGGGAGATATACGATTTTTGTCCGTTGGCTGTCTTTTTTAGAAGTGACTTGCTCCATAAAGCCTCAACATCTAGGAATAGACATGCTGTTGAATTTGCCATAGAACTATATTATGTCAGCAATCGGGCAAAGATTTTCAAGATCGTAAATTTTAATGCTTCTTAAGCTACCAGCTTAGGTCTTTTGAAATTTTGCACTGCTTCCTGGACAAAGTCAGATGGAATTCTTTTTTAAGCACTTTACACACTCTTCAGCGGTTACAGTTGTAGTTGGAGTTATTGGCATAATTCTTCGCATTGTTTGAATCTTATTGAGACCATCCAGAGTATTTACGTTAAAATCTGCATAATTGAAGATAATTTGCATAAATATATCAGCATCTGATTGATCACTCAATTGGACGTTAGGTTGCAGTACCGTTGCCATCTTAAGTAGTACTGTCTCATGCTGATTCGATAGGAAATCAATCAGTTTGTCGTGACCCAAAACTTTCTATATAAGAGCATACTCACTCCAATAAGCAGTGAAAAAAATTAACGAACAATTGCAGCTGAAATGACGGCACGTGATACAGCACTAAATCGTTTTTTCCTTTTCTGCAAGGATCCCTTTTGTTGGTAATCACCACAATTTGGAAAAATAATAATAATGACTGTGGAATTATGTCTTCGACGTCACCTAAAAATTCATCCGATGGAGGATATTGTGTTGTGATGTAAGTTTGTGAAAATGATTTCTGCGACCGCTTTAATTACTCTCAGGCGTTCTTCTTCCGCATATTCCATTCTGTTCTCATACTAATTATCAAATAGTTTAAAACCCAGTATTTTTTAAACAAACGATCGTGATTTTATCGGATGATTCTGCAATGATAATGTCACTTCCAAATTTTTTGAAAAAGCAATATTTCGCGATGCGTACGTACGCCCGAAGATCTTATTCTAGTTGGTTAACGGCAAAGCAGGCATATATGTTTTCCATTGCTTCATCTACTGCAGTTGCATGTCAATAACCTCTTCCTTTGCATTGTGCATTGTTGCTATAAAACTCTTTTGACATACTGCATGGTAGATAACGTCAGCTGCCACAAGATCTGTCACACTTCATAGTGTTTTATCACAATTTCGCCCCTTTTGTGGGCTCCTGTCAAAACAGACTCCCGTACAGTATCCATCTGCACTAAATGTAAAAATGTTCTCCGGGAAATTGGTTAGTTTTTCTGCATCTCGATAAACTCCGGAAATATTTTTTCATTGCAAAAAAACAATGATCTGTAAAGGTAAATATGTCACCAGATGATCGAGTTTGTGAAAACTGAAGACCACTTTTATCAGCACGACGAAGATAAGCCTTAATCAATTTTTCATTAATGTATCAGGTTATCATAAAGTAAGGGATATATTTTAAATTATGATAACTTTTTAACAAATTAAGTTAATAACAAGAAATAAATGAAATCTAATTGCTTATGAAATGGGATTTAGTATGCCCAAAACAGGTTACGGCAATTGCTCAATATGACCTCCATTTTGTTGTTGTAAGATCACCATCCTTACCTCCAAATTGTAAACAGCATTTCGTAACATTTCTGGTTGAATAGTACCAATTTGCTCCGTAATACTGTCTTTTAATTCTTGTAGCGTAGTTGGTCGTCTTCTAAACACTAAACTTTTTAAATAACCCCACAGCCAGTAATCCGCTGGGTTTAGATCAGGTGATCTTGGTGGCCATGAATTTACGAAATGTCTGCTTAACACGCGATCTTGAAAAACCATGGTTAACAATTCTTTGACTGGTCGAAAAATGTGCGGGGGTGCTCCATCCTGCATAAAAATGATGTTTTCAATTCCGTAGTGCTCGTTTTGCAGCTGTGGAATAACATGATTTTGTAACATTTGCAAGTATCGTTCACCATTTACAGTTACAGATACGGCTTGTCCATTCTGCATTTCCTCGTAGAAATACGGACCAATAATAAAATCAGCTGTAAAACCGCACCAAACGGTGACTTTCTTGTCATGAAGACCTTTTGAACGATTTGTTGCGGATTTTCTGCAGACCAGATTCTACAGTTTTGAGTATTGACTCCACCATTCAGAGTAAAATGTGCCTCATCTGTCCATAAAATACGGGATAACCATTCGGGTTCAATTTCCATCTGAGCCATTACTCGCAAAGAAAAATCGTACCTAGTAGCCAAATCTGCGTCCTTTAATTCAAACAGCATTTTCAGTTTATATGGATACATGTTTAGAATTTTGCGTAAAATTTTCCAAACCGTGGTATACGGCATTTGCAATCGCTTGGATATCGCATTTGCACTGCTGATTGCGAGTGAATTGCTTCTGGCTATGTCTTGATTTTCATGAAGAACCTCTGCAACTTGGACATCACTAATTATTGGTCTTCCTGATCTTGGTAAGTTAGTTACAGACCCTGTTCTTTCAAATTTTGTATCAAATTGCGGTACGCTTTCATTTGACAGGGTCCCGCTCTCAAACCCATTCTCGTGCGAAATCTTCGTAATCCAGCGGTGTAATTTCTGCCGGATTCATAATAGCACTGAACTAAACCAATTCTTGTTTGTAAATCCATGTTATTACAGTTGAGTCGTTTGAACTCAACGTTTACTTGAGTTTTAATTTCAAAATAAAACTTCAAATTGAATAATTTCGTTTTGACACTAGTGTCAACAATTGTTATGACAACGCTTTTGTTTCTCATAGATACGGTAAAATCCCATTCATTAAGCAACTAGATTTCGTTTATTTTATGTTACTAACTTAATTTATTAAAAAGTTGTAATGATTTAAAATATATCCCTTACTTTATGATAACCTAGTATTTGTTTTGGCAGACACTATGTACACTAACTTGTTTCTTTTAAATAATGTTAATGATTGAACTATTTCCGTGTTATGCTTGCGTCAATTAGTTTTAATTCCTCTCGTTTTTACAAGAGCAACATCACCACTCGTACTACTTTTACATATAAAAGGATAATCTGAGAATGATTGCCATCGCTCTTGTAAAGATCAACTTCGCCGAAGTTATAATAAAATTACTCGCCATTTACAGCATCCCACATGCGTTTCCATATGCTGTTTTTGCATGGCTGAGGGTTTGGCATACTGTCGGGAAGGTTGGTAGTGGGAATACTGTCCATTTGTTCACATACAGACACGCCGACACAACCCTTTAATTGGAATTCGTGGAAAACGGACGCAGAAATTTTTAAAAATGGTTTGTGGTTCGACAGAAATTATTTTATAAATTTATTATCGTTGTTTATTTTGGCTCGACAAACTCGACAAAAGAAGTAGCATTTTTAAATAATTGTAACTTATATGCTTCGTATTTGTTTACATAGTAGTTTTACATAAAAAGTTTGTATATAAAAGTTGTAGCAAATTTAATACTCTACAACTTTGATTTACAACGTTTCTTTCTCAGTTCCATTGTTATAAAGATATGGCCAATAAACTGAAAAAAGACCAAAGCAAAGGTCGAAAGATTGAATTCTGAACCACGACATATAAAAAAAAATTAGAACTACCTAACCTTTTGTAAGCTAATATGTCTCTATTCCAAGGACTAAAATTAATGTATGACATCTAACAATTACAGCAGCCGTTTAGCATTTCACAAGAACCGCTCACTCCTCAATCCGGTTTAATTAATTTTAACATAGTTTTGGTATAATTTTTACTATCTCTGATTGGAATTTATTCTGATATGAAAAAATATTGGAATATTTTATTACAGCGAACCACTTTCAGAAAATGTAACGCGTTTAAATTTGGAGATGACTTGATTAGGCTCCACGGGTTCGGGCGCGATCTGCTAATATTTATCGGATCTCAGCTCGAACCTGAGTCTTCTATAAGCGAAGGTGGTTTGACTGGAAGGCGACTTTTCAATAACAAACGTATTTTACAGTTAAATGTGTTTTATTTTTCAACTTAAACCGCTTCCTATTCTATACAACCAGTCCGGCGAACTTCCAATACCTTTACCGCGTCTAACAAGCTACTATCGGAAGATCTACAGAATAGACATTTATTTCGGCTATCACTTCTTCGTTTGACTTGAATCTCTTTCCACCCAGCCATTTTTTTTAATTTCAGAAAGAAGAATAAGTTGCTAGGAGAGCGATCAGAATATGGTGGATGAGGCAGTACTCTGTTACCCAATTTGACTAATTTAGAGATTGAAACAACAAACGACAAACAAGGTCATTTTTACTACAGTTACAGTTTAAAACGTGTTACTAAATCAGCATAATATTGGACTATTATCGTTGGTCTTGATATTAATCGTTTATCAAGTTGGAATCCCAAGAAATTATGTTCATAACCTTATTGGCGGAAACACTTATTTTGTCTTTTTGTGAACACGCTCATCGGAAGAAGTTCATTATTTTGATTGTACCCGTTAGAGTAACTATATAGATGTATCCAAATTTTATCTTCAGCGACAATTTGAAGAAAGATTTTCTTAGACTACGTTAGAAAATAGCCAAACAGTAATTCGAAATTGTAACTTAGGCACACATTTGCTTAAAATTACGCAAAAACGGCACCCATTTCGCGGATAGCTTTTTTAATGGTTTAGACTGTGGCTCTAATGAGAGTAAGAGAAGTTCTACCACTGCAGTAAGTTCTGCATTTACAGAGTGGTTAGCTCATAAGATGTCCTAATTGTAGTTTTCCGTAAAATTTTGCTACGTACCGAGACGTAGCCGGAAGAAACGTAAATACCAGCCTAACTACCAAACGCGGAAAGTGGGGGAGGATTCACCTATACCAAAAAAAAAAAACAAAAAGCAAACAATTATGTGATACGAACAATTTAGTACTTTAAATACGAAGTGCGCATCTCGTATTTTACACAAAATAAAACTAATCAGTAGAAAATAAACATGTGAGAGCTTTTGTCAAGCATTTTTTTAAAAATTGCACATAATACCTTTTGTAAAATAAACTAATCACTAGAAAAGAATTAACGTGTGAGAGCTTTTGTCAAACATTCTTTTAAATTGTACATAATACCGTTTGTAAAATGAACTAATCAGTAGAAAAGAATAAGCGTGTGGGAACTTTTGTCAAACATTTTTAACAATGGTACATCATACTTGTAGAGCGATAATATCGATTCGCAGCAACAAAAAATAGTCCTACAGTGTCACGTTTCTTATCACGTAACTACATCAAACGCTGATAAGGAATATGCTCTTGATATACACAAAAGAAAACAAGTTGTATACCTGTATGTGTCGGGATACTTAGCTCGCACGCCATCGGGAGTGAATCAGCACCGCATCGCCACGGTCGTCGGGATTTATTTACCCTGTTACCATAACTGCACTAACGATCTACAGGCGGCGGAAACGACAAGGAGAGTCTTCATGTATGCAATTTTAAAATTTTCAAAAAGTTAGCCAACGACTGCCAGATAATAGTCTTGATGTAAACGTCACTATACTCTTCAAGGTTTTTGATGCTGAATTCTTACTGCACTTTATGCAAGCTCGCATTGTACAAAGGTAAGGTCCAGTGACATTAAGTTGTTGAAAAGGAATCTTTAGTTGGTAATGATGCCTCATCCATTACCCATATATCGCATGTGTAGCTACGCAGAAAGTGTCTTCTTGTGTGACCAATCTAAACTTATCATCCATTGGAAAATAATTTCGTATCTCTACAAACTGTTCGTGGTTAAAATTATTTAGATCGTTTACTTAAATTAGATACTATTAATCTTAACGAATCACAGAATGGCACTTGAATAAGACTAGAATTATATTCTTAGATGTTCTTGACCTATGGTTCTTCTTTAAGTTCTTTGTCGTACAACTTCACGTGCTTGACAAACGAACCGAACATCTGTTATTTAGAATTACGGCTCTCACATTCTAGTTCTTTAACGATAAAATGAGAGGCGTAGAAATTCAGATTATGGAACAGTATGGGTATATACGAGAGAACTTTAGACTGGAAGTGACATTCAGTATCAGCACCAAAGAGGAATTTTCAGCGCAGATAACAGTAGTCTCCTAAATTTTAACACCTGCCAATGGCCTCTTACATATACCTTGATCCATAATACTAAGGCTTTTAAGTAGAATTATCAGTTCATTAGTCTTTAAAACTTTACCCCAATGCCAGGGTTCTTCCTTTATTTTGTACATGAGTACTGTATGTCCCAGAAAATTTTAGAACCGGAAAATTCTTGCACTGTATATACTTATATAGTGTCCACAAGCACTCCTTACAAGGAACTCTTGTTAAGTAAAAAAAAAATAAAAAAATAATGAAATCATAGACAACAGCAATAAAAAAAACAAAATTATCTACTAGATGAAATGCATTACGCGGCAACGGTAAAGAATTATGTAGCGATGTCACATCTAAACAATAGTGTAACTCCAATTTTTATACAGAAGATTTTATAGACAGCCAATGCTAGTTTTATTTTATAATTAATACCCAACAATAATACTGCCGCATTAGCATATTCATAACATTAAATCAAAGCAATTGTAATTTACCAGATTGTTTCTACACAAATTTGTTTATATTAGTGTAACTTGAAAACAATCACGTAACCATGTTCTATACACCTAAACTATACTTTATAATTAGAACCTGATTATGCAAAATTTCACACAGTAAAACCAAATGTAAACAACATATTTCTACCTAATTTTCTTTAAAAAGACTTAGAGTGATTGCTCGGTTGTAAATTAATTTTTATACAAAAAAAATTTAATGTTTTTGTCTTGCAAATTCTAAATGTGATATAAATAAAGCCAACCATGTAAGATAATTTAACGGAAACCTAAAAATTAATACACAGAAAGAAAATCTAATATACACACTGTTGGGACTGATGCGTTCAAAATAGGCACTTTCCGAGGACCTCGTCATTCATGAAGTCGGAAGCTTGGGGTTGTCCAACTCCTTAAACGCCGACTTCCTGTTTTCGTACATAGAAAATTCTGCAACACTTGAACCATCCATAAAAATTCAGCAAAACAAACATCGCCGATTCTATCATATGGTCACCCAGATCTTACCATATGTTTCGAAACCATGATCGACGATGTGTACAAGGACACCTGTTCTTTCATGAAGTTGAATGCAAACAATAATGAACTTAAGAGTTTTATTGAATAAACGCGCTTCCGGAAACGAAGGTAATATAAGTTATCAGTTGAAAAACTACAACAGTTACTAACCGAACGAGCATCAGCCTCTATCATATTAACAAGCGAAACTACAACACTATATCGCGTAACAAGTCTTCGAAACAACACTCATTTTTATAACGGAAAGTAATGTTATTTCGTTCAAGCAAGGAAAATCTGCACAATAGAAAATGCAAACCTACTGCTTGCTTTAAATTCGTATCCCTAAAATAGCAGTTCTAAACTACAACGAATATACATCAACGTGTGTGAACACGATATAAGAAACACATACAACCAAACTTGTGGATTATAAGGACGGGTAGGATGAGCTGCCTAACTTCCCGTATTGAAATTATAGAAACGTCACCAAAGCCAATTAATAATTTATACAAGTAAGGTGTAGAGATAAGCGAACCAGACATTTTTAATGGATCGGAATTGGTGATTGAAAATAATTTTGATAAAACACGTACTTAAACTTATTGCAACGTTTAGGAAAGCGAACGTTGTTAATAACAGAAACCACACATTTTTAATGCCATAATAAAATAGGATAGATTGAAATATTTTAAATTTATAATTATTTAATGTTCTAATATAATCATACAGGATGATGGATAAGCAACCGTTTAAAATTGAGAAGACAGTCTAAATCGTTAATAAATACTCCGATGACTGCTAATAAAGTAGGGAATGAGAAAATTTAGTTAAGTAAGAACGGAGATATTCAAATGCACGTACCAGAATAAAATACATAGCTTGTTTCAGATAACACTTACTAAGCAACTTTCGCGTCGATAGTTTTGAATTGCAATGTTGGTAATCATAATTATTTGATGACCGTGCGGTTTATTATTTTTGCTATGCAGTAAAGTACATTTATATAGTTATAAATACATGGTCGTGGAAATTGAAAAACTCTTAAAATTCTTGCTCTACAACTGACAGGATGATTTAGGAACATAACCATGCAACTTTTAACATGCAATGTTGCACGCATACATATTTTACAATACACACAGCAATAAAGAAGACAAGTCTCCAGATATAGTCCTGCATCAATGACAACGACTGAACTTAATGGATGTCTCGAAGTCGATGACTCCGTAACGTCATCCCCTGGTGGAAATTTAAATTGTGAATTTTTGCACTACAACGATTTAATGATGAAATTGACTATGCAACTTTTGACAGAGAATATTACACATTTCTAGACATTAATACTCAACAACATACGCCAGGTTCTTAACGTCTCCTGAAAACGTTGCCATGGGCTCATGACTACGTTTGAACTTTGTGAAGCTAAGTGGTCAATACTCCTCTGACTACCTGGAGGGTCTACAACTATTTAATATCTTTCCTCTGCTATTATAAATTTATTGTCAAGCGTTTCACCTCTACTCTTGTGGAGAAGCTTACTTTTAGTTTTACGTCGATGAAACATATATGAATTCAGATAAAACGTTGATGTATTTGGCTTCATGAATGACATGGTTATTCTTTTGTCATATATGCCTTCCAGTTTTACAAAATTGTTTATTTGTCCTACTACCAATACCGTGTATTACACTTAAAATTATTTTTCATAACGAATTAGTTTTTATCTTATTTTCAGATCATGCAAGTATATCGGACTCAGTCAAGAAAGGAAGAAGAATAGTTCCTCCTGCCATTACTGTAATAGCAACCAAAAAGAAATCAGAAATTTGCCAGAGATATGTTAATCAATTATTAATTAGAGGAGAACACGTTGCGTCTATTGTTGTATTACCTAGAAACTGCAACAAGCCTGAAGAAAAATATGATATAGCTAGCTAACTAATATGTATATAAAATTAAAGGTTCAAATTTAATTATTTCTTTAATTTGTATTATCACAAAGTACGAGGCCCTATTAAGGTAAGCTGTGAATTTACGATTTGAACCCTAGAAATTTTAAATTCAATAAAAGTAAATAGGTGTTACCTTTGGATACTAGCTATGTGACGTTTTGTAACGCGTTAGCTTTACGTTAAATGGAAACCGGATGGAACAGAAGAAAATTAATCTTAAACGGATAAAATTAATATTGATGTACCCTGTATACTCTGATTTCATTAAGCACGACATTTCGATAAAGTTTAAATTCTATTAAGGAAAATTCTAGCCATTAACTTAAAATCGCACAGACATAGTTTTATTTCTGTGTAATACTTACTTGAACGTAGCTCAGGTCTATTTATTTCAAAACCGCAAAAAAGGAAACACATTTCAATGTTACGCATTATTCACATAAGATTAAGAAAACTTTTGCACACCGTTCATTAGAAATAATTCCATTTAATAATACAACGAAACAACTACAGCTATAGTTTACAAGATAAGATAAAAATAGAATTATTACAATGTAGTTAATTACTTAGAAACACATGCTCTTTTTAAACAAAACTCACAAATATCAGGTTACAGATAATTTAATCATATCATATAATACAATGTATGTTTCAATGGATTCGTTTATATTCATGAAGACACGAGGTAACATTGAATAGGTGACGTTAGTATACTTAAACTACAGAATCGCGCATTTTTAACGTGTTTGAATACCAGCTCAATAGGAAGAGTGTACCATGTCCCCCCGCGGCATGCAGAGTGGGAAAAATTACAGTAGTTAGACACCCGACAGAAAAGAATTAATTATTCACGAGCAGGTAATTAGAAAGGTCAAAATGTAGTTATACGAGTAATCAATATGACAGGGGTCGGGCTGTTAGGATCGGAGCGAGGAGCGATTACAAGTCGAAAAAACTTAGCTTCAAGATAGGAATATAGATTTCCGCAGGAAAACACGCGGCATGCGATTTGTTTCTTTGAATTACGCGTGTACGGGCAAGGTTATGTTTCAATTCTCAGGCTCGTGGAATTAACGTTTTTACGACCGCTTCAAAAGGAGTTAGGGCCTAAAGTGTTCGCCCCTCTAATAATTTGGCATTTTGTGTTCTGTGAGTGTTAAGGGACCTGTGTTAGTTGGAAAGAAAGCTTTCTGGACATACATAAATTTAAAGATATATTTGGAAATTCAACTGCGAGTAATATATGAGCTTGAACGTTTATATATTTTAAGTACGTATATGTGAATTTTAAATGTAAACAAGTTTGTATTCATGTGCTATAAAATTAATCAAACATGAAAGTAATTATTTTGTTGGACCATGAATTAGCGACGGAACTAATGTTGGTTAAATGTAAGCATAAAGTTGTGCAAAAAAGTTTGGAGCATTTTAAAATATTTAGAACGCATTAAACTTTAGTATTTTGAACGGACAATGAAAAAGGGTAATTTAATATGGGAAACAGGAAACTTAGAGTGATAACATTATTGTTGGATGTGGACTGTCTTTTTTTAGAAGTTTTTGTAGCAATACCTGGCCATTTGAGGTGAAGAAATTACGTTTTTGTATTTGTATTGCAATTATTTAATGTCAATAAAGGTTAACTGTAGGTTGAATTTTATTTGCATTTACTTATAAACTAGATAAAAATTATATTTAGTCATCCCGGTGAAGAGTCGTATTTGGAAGAGACCTGGATTTCGAGAATCTCTTTAATTAAGACAAAATTTATCTTTTTATCGTATTTTACAGAAAGGTAAAGTATAATGTGATTAATTTAGAAATCCAGAAGCAAAGGAGGCCTATTCGGACTAACTGTTTTCCGCGTAGGGAAAACATCGAAAGGTATATCTTGGACACGACGGTTTGGCGTCCTTTAATCGTGACTGTAGAAAAAGCCTTTCAGGGTAAATGATTAGTGCGTTGAAACGACGGAGGTAATTTAGGTGAACTTAAATCGATCACTTCAGTACCGGAATTCGGTAAAGCAACTGCGTTTTTGAGATGCGGTACCGTGTGTTGTGATGTAGTGCTGATTTATCTTACCAACCTCTCTTATATTTTCCTTTAGGGCACTACCGTTACCACCGGCAAGCACCGTATCATAAATCTACTAAGAACCGGACCACGATCCTGAGAAATCGATCCAGTTGCAGGAGGACATAAGCGTAAGTGATAATCTGTTATAGCTTTCGTATAAAAATGTGTATGTTTGAAGTATGAAATTTAATAAGTAAGGGTTTGGAGGTTTGTAGCAATCGCAATCTTTTGGAAGTGCTTTGTAAACGAACAACTTTTGTAGGCTTTGGTTCATCCAAACAGTGTACTATTGCTTCGTTTCCAGTTCATAAAAACATATCCAAATTTTGTCACTTGCTACAATTTTGACGAGTTCTAAAATTCCCCAGTAGAAGTTTTTGAGTATTTCGCTACACTAATTAAGACGAACCTTTTTGAACTTTGACTAATTCGCGGAATGCATTGAGAACAGACCTTCTCCACAAAGAAATGTATACACAAAATCTAATGTACTGCAATCGAGGATGTCTAAGGATGCCTCTATCACACTGTAGGTGATATAATAATCCTTTTATATCATATTGTGCACAGCATGGGCGCTTTTTAGAATAACAGCCAATTTTGGTCGACCTTCCCGAAATTCACCACATACAGCTGCACGACCAGTAACTGTAAACACCCTATTTGAACATGTTAGAAGAAGATATACCTGGAAAGTGCAAGATGATAGGGCTAAATACAAAATAGATTATATTTTAATTAAACAAAGATTTAGAAACCAAGTTAAAAACTGTCGTAGTTATCCTGGGGCTGACATAGATAGCGATCATAAATTAGTTAAAATGAAGTGTAAGCTAAAATTCAAAAAATTTAGAAAGGCTAAAAGAGAGGGATGAGATCTAGATACGCTTAATGATAGTGAGGTAAAAGAGGAATATAAACAAGTATTAGATAATAAGATCAAAGAGACAGCTATAGGATGGAACGTAGAAAATAGATGGAAAGAAATAAAAAAGGGCTGTACATGATACAGCAACACAGAATATAGGTAAGAAAAAAATAGAAGCGAGAAAACCCTGGGTAACAAAGGAGATATTAGATTTAATAGAGAATAGAAGAAAGCTTAAACCTTTCAGAGAATTGGATAGTGAACGTAAGCAAAAATATAATAGAGTTAGAAATAAGAGATAGTACATGAGTGTAGAAAAGCTAGAAATAAAGATTGCGGAGAATTGTAAGGGAATACAAGATGATTTTTAGAGAAGGTAAGACAAACAGGACTTACAGGGCAGTTAAAAAGCTTTTCGGGGAAGATAGGAAAAAATATAATGGTATTAAAGATGAGAATAATGAGCTAGCAGATAGATGGAAAAGATATTTAGAAAATTTATATAAGGGAGACGATATGGATTAGTTAGAGAACGACCAAGAAGAGGACGTAGAAATAGGGTTCTCAATATTAAGAGAGGAATTTGATAGAGCTGTTAGGGATCTTAAACTAAATAAAGCGCCGGGGATAGACGATATACCCGCAGATTTGATAAAATATGCAAGTCAGAAAACTTTAGACAAATTATATGAACTAGTAAAAGTTATATATGACACAGGTGAGATCCCAATAGATTTCGAAAAAAAATATTATTATTCCAATCCCAAAAATGTCAGCAGCTGAAAGGTGCTAAAATTTTAGAACGGGTAGTTTAACTTCCCACGCTTCCAAAATACTAACAATAATAATTAAAAATAGAGTAGAAGCTTTGACTGAGAATTATTTAGGCGAAGTACAATATGGTTTTCGTAAAGACAGAGGGACTAGAGAACCGATACTAATGACTAGGGTAATTATCGAAAAAAGGTTACAAAAAAATAAAAAGACTCATTTCGCGTTTGTAGATTTAGAAAAAGCATTTGATAGGGTTAATTGGATTGTTATGTTCAGGGTTTTGCGAAAAATAGGAATCTCTCATAGGGATAGAAAAATTATTTACAGTCTATATAAAAATCAAAGCGTAGTAATTAGATTTGATGAAATAGAAAAGTAAGCTAAGATTAGAAATGGTGTTAGACACCTTGATTTTTAATGTTTATATTGAGGAAGCTTTAAACTTAGCTAAAGAGAGAAAAAAAGAGATTGGTATTAGTGTACAGGGACAGAAAATAGGTTACGTTTTGCAGATGATATAGACATTATAGCAGAGTCTAGAAAAGAGTTAGGAGAGTTTTTAAATATTTTAGATGAGATACTACAGAGTAACTATAGTGTGAGAATTAACTCAGGAAAGACAAAGATAATGACAAGTGAGTTACAGGATAGTTCTAAACCAAAATTAAAAATAGGTAATACCGAGTTAGAGGAGGTAGATGAATTTTGCTATTTAGGTAGTATAATTACAAAGGACGGACGTAACAGAGGGGAGATATAGTAGCTAGAATAGCTCAAGCTAAAAAAATGTTTTTAAAAAGAAAAACTTACTAATAGCTAATAGTATTAGTTTAGATAATAGAAAAAGTTTCTTAAAGTCGTACGTATGGAGCGTTCTATTATACGGTAGTGAGACTTGGATAATTAAAGAGGTAGATAAGAAAAAGATAGAAGTTTTTGAAACTTGGTGTTATAGGAAAATGTTAAAGATTAGTTGGATAGATAGAGTAACAAATGAGGAAGTTTATAGAAGGATAGGTGAGGAACCCTGTATGTGGAAACAATTAAAGGTCAGGAGAGACAGAATGATAGGGCACCAGTTAAGACATGAGGGACTATTTAGTAAGGTCTTAGATTAGAGACTACCACATAATAATATAGTAAGAAGCCCTAGACAAAGCTATATTAGTCAAATTATTAGAGATTTAGGTTGCGAAGGGTGTATGTAGACCTCTTTAGACTAGCTCAGAATAGACAAGAATTTAGAGCTGCGTCAAACCGACTTTAAGTAAGTTCGAAAACAAAACAAAAAAAATAAATATATAAAAATCAGTTAACTAAATGTCATGATGATATAACTCACAATTAGTTAGCGGTCTGGCATGTTGGTAGCGATTCGTTGCTTAAGCCTTACCATAACATATAACTTGATAAACGTCTCCATGACATAACTCACAATTAGTTAGTGGTCTGGCACGTTGGCAGTGATTCGTTGCTTAAGCCTTACCATAACATATAATTTAACACTTTTCCTTTTTTGGAGGGAATAACCAGGTAATATTTAATTTCCTTATAAATGGGAGTCATGTAAATGTGTTGAAGTTTTTTAACAACCATCAGGTTGCCAATACCTATGTAGAACCAGGTAGATAAGAAAAAGATAGAAGAGTATAGGAAGACCTAGACCAAGCTATATTAGTCAAATTATTCGAAATTTAGGTTGTGAAGGGTATGTAAAACTTTTTAGATTAGTACAGAATAGAAAAGAATTTAGAGCTGCGTCAAACCGACCTTAAGAAAGGTCGAAAACAACATGATGATGAGCCGCACGACCATGATGAAATACTTTTCTGGCGGAGCTTCATTACCAAAAACTGAATGAAATGATTCTATACATTGTTGCCGAGTTGGGACGTAAAAAATTATGCAGCGAAACCTTTGCGTGAAATTTCCATTTTTTCACACAATTGTTTTGTTTAAAGGTTCATTCTATACAAATTACTTGTTCAAGTTCAAAGCTATAACAACAAATTTTAATTTTTACTAAAATAGTAATAACACCTCAATAGCGCTATCTAGCTGTCGTTTGTAAAGGGACGGCTCCGTGGCTTATTTGGTTTGCTTGTGACTACTAATCCTAAGATCGCACGTTCGATTTCCTACATTGCCCGCTTGAAAAATATTAGGCGAACATTTTTCACAAAAATACGCTCTCGTTCGGATGAGAGGTAAAATGTAGGTCCCGTGTGTGAGTTTTGTCACGCACGTTAAAAATCTCTACCTTGCTTGAAATAGCAAGGGTTCGGTTAATTCTAAATTTCCAGGTAAAAAAGCTTTCTGGCAAATGGAGTACCTTTGGGTGGTGAATTGGAAAGTCAATCATAGGGGTCGTTTGTAAAGGGTGGCTTTCATGGATCACGCAGATTCGCGTATGACTGCTAATCTCAAGGTCCCAGGTTCTAGTCCCGACGCGGATCGCTTGACAAATGTTGGTCGAGCATTTTTCGCAAAAATATACACTCCTTCGTATGAAAGGTAAAATTTAGTTCTACGCGCGCGCGCGTGCGTGTTGTCACCCACGTTAAAGATCTATACTTTGCTTGGAGCAGCAAGGGTTAGGGTTCGGCAAAATTGAAACATTTCAGGTAAAAAAAACTTGCTTCCTGACCAATGTAGTACCTTCGGGTGGAACATCGGAAATCAAATGTAGGAGGGAGTCGTTTGTAACGACTTAAAAGGTGGTTCTCATAGTAACAAGTATGTTTTAAAATTCGTTTCGGTAATACCAGCTTATGTGTTCTCATATGATTTATTTGAGCCGTTTTCTCTTATGAAAATTTTAATCCCTTTATATTACTTTCATCAATTACGATCACAGCTAGTTTTTGTTGGTTAAAATAATTTTGGACATTTTAAAAATTAAGAAAAAGCGGTTTCTTAGTAATAAGATCCGTCTAAGAATTACTCAATATTTACAGGTACTCGCCAAAACTAAAATCACATCATTTAGTTTAGAATGGAAATTGCTGCGAAATGGAAGAGGGAAGGAGGGGAGGAACATATGAGCAACTTGCATGCAGCGACGTAACTAGGTACCCGTAGTACTCGCAACCGGGGGGGGGTGACCACCAAAGGGACCCCAGGTGATATTTCACGCAAGACAAAATTTCAATAATAACCTAATCAAAAAAATAAGTATTTAGTGTTCATCTCCTGAATGTTGTATTAATAACTTCAACTTTATAAGTTTCTAAAAGAAAAAGTTTAGTATAAAATTAGAACTAGAATGGAGAATACAAATTAAAGCACAATGTCACACAATATAGCACTGAATAATTACCTATTAAAATTTTACATTATACCTACAATTCAAAAGAAAATCAGCAGAACATTATTATTTCAAATGGTTAACCCACGCACTAGGGTCCAGTCTATAATGTTTGTAATTTAATATGTATATACTGACGGCTCGCCAATCATCTCTGAAATCTTAAATCTAGTAGATAGCGTAGGTGTTAAGGTGTCGCGTCAGCGTCGACGCGCCAGCGTTGTTCTAACCCTGCTTGCAGATGCATGCAGGTTTTGTATGTTTATATTATTATTTTAGTCCGTTGCATGTTGCTGTCGGTGTGCGTGTCGCATTGCAAAATAGTGTAACCGTACGAAAATAATACCTTTGTTATTTTTCGTTTTCGATTACCGCAAATATATAAATCACTGAGACTTAACATACAATGAAAAGACACTATGAAAGTGGTTCTGCTAAGAGTAAGAAAAGGGAAGAAGAAAAAGAGAGCAAGGAAAAGTTTGTGTAAAAAATACCAAAACTAACAGCATTTTCAAACAAACAACTACCTCAGAATTTGAATTTACTCCAAGTGAAAGTGATGCAAGTTCCTCATGTTCATTCAGTACAGAAATAATCCCCATCAGAACTTCTTTTCTGCGTTCGTCAGAAGTTGCCATTGATAACAATGTTTTATTAAGTACTTCTTCACCCTCGCTAGCGACGATACCTGATACTGAACCGGAGTTTTTACAAAAGTTTGAATTATCCGAAAGTAAGTATTTTTATAGAGCATTTAAGTAAGTTCAGCAAGCGTCTCCAGGCGCGACAGATTTACGATCACAGAAAATACAAGTATGTTGACTTAAAGCAAAATGAAATTACTTCAAAGAAATTTCTTTGAAGGAAAAAAACAAATATCTTGACTTAAAGGAAAACGAAATTCTCGCAAAAAAATTTTTGGAATAAAAAAAAATTAACATATTTGTTTTTTCTAAGAAGAAACACAGGCAAATTTTACCGCAAGATCGAATGGCGTCATGTACGGAACTTAGTTTGCAAAAAATTTTGTTCCATGAATTTGTACTACAACCTATAATTTTTTTATAGGAAAACAAGATTCCGAAATCGAAATAAAATTCTTTATCGAGGAGAAGTATCCTACTGATATGGCTCTATATTCTGGTATACAATTAACAACAGACATTAAGTGATTTATTTTGAAATGCGAACCCTATCGTCCGAAAGGACCCTTTCCCAGAAAAGTTAAAAACAGGTCTTTTTCTGAAAACTATTATGTTGGTAAATCGACATCTAATATAGATATTGATTTAACTTGGCTATGTTACTCCCTCAAATACGACAAAGTTTATTGTGAACCATGCTGGCTGTTTTCTACAATTAAGTCTGGGTAGCAGGAAGGCATTAATGACTGGTAAGGTTAATCTAAGAGAGTTAAAAGCCACAGAGATAGTGTGGCGCATATAGATTCATGTTATGTTAAAGAGACTTAGAAAAGACTGAATTGTGTAGATAACGTAAATGACGAGATCATTTTAAAACAACAACATTTTTGGCGACAAGTGTTAGAAAGACTTTTTAAAATCACTTTGAAATTAGCAAAAACCTTAATTCATTTAGAGTAAGTAAAGGCCAAGAAACTGTCAATGACATTTATAACGACAATTTCTTATCCGATGTGAAGCTGCTTTGCTGAATACGACAATGTCATGCGAGAACTGGTTAACAAACTCAAAAATACCATCAAATATTTATCTCCACAAATTCAAAATGAGTTAATTGACTGTCTAGGTAAAACTTTGAGAAAAAAATTATTAGGGGATAGTAGAGTATAATTGGGGCATCCACCCCCTCATTTCCCCCAGAATCCCTCATTTCCCCACACATCTGGACCAAAAAGTTTTCTTCGACTAACCATTTTTCATCTTTCGAGATAAACCTATCTTAAATTTTTTATGTTTCGAGATAAATGAGCATCCTCATTTCCTCCCACATCTGAACCAAAAAGTTTTCTTCGACTAGCCATTTTTTTATCTTTCATCTGAACCAAATAGTTTTCTTTGTCTAGCCATTGCATTCGAGATAAACCTATCTTGTTTGGTATCAATCAATATTAGATTTTTCTCAGCTACCCGAATCTCTAAGAATTTTTCAGATATCATCACCCCCAAGGGAGCTACCCCCATTTTAAGATTTCTTACCTGCTGCGATTTCTGACAATCCTTAAACATTTTTTTAGTCACGCGATACATCTTGTTAGCTTAGAATTTTATACACATCCCGAATCTGCAAACAGATTTAAAATCGGACTACTCCTTACAAAGTTACACTTTAAGCTCTCAAACCTCTAAATTTTGCTCTTTGCTTTATAAGCAAAACTAACAAATAGTTTTCTTTGTCTAGCCAACGCATCTTTCGAGATAAACCTATCTTGTTTGGTATCAATCAACACTAGATTTTCTCAGCTACCCGAATCTCTAAGAATTTTCAGATATCATCACCCCAAGGAGCTACCCCATTTTAAGATTTCTTACCTGTAGCGACTTTTGAGCGTTCTTATGAATTTTTTAGTCATGCGATACATCTTGTTAGTCTAAAATTTTACACAGAATTTGAATCTGCAAACAGATTTGAAATCGGACCATCCTTACAAAGTTATACTTTAAAGCTCCCAAACCACTTTAAATTGTTTTGCTCGTCTATGACATATGCTTTAACCAACTATTTCCTAGAAATCTAAAACCGCAAGGATTTTAGAAACGAGTCCTTTATAAGCCATAAGTGCTTAGTATTTAAAATCATTTTTCAAACAGTAATGTGCTTTTCTCAGAATGTCGCAAAACCCATGACTTAAAATTTTTCTGGTTTTAACATAATTACATGTACAATGCTAAATTGTTGGAAAATACATAGACAAGAACAAACTAATCGCTTTACAATTATGTGACGTATAGTGAAAGTAGTATAGAGGACAAACTAATTGCTTTACAATTATGTTACGTAAAGTGAAAGTAGCCTTTCTTTTTATTAATTAGCGGGTATATGATTTGAGAAATACAATAGATATGCTCGATGCTAATAGGAAAGTACGTTAAATGCAAGTCAATTAACAACAATTTAATAGTGTTTACTGACCTACCTTAATTGTTTGTACAAGGAAACACAATAAAATATATTCAAATATAGTAACTACCTTATTTATTTATGCCCCATGTGTAGCTTGCTGTACTATTAGGACTAGGGTATGCAGACTTTAACACCTCCATCTCGCACGCTTTACACAGATGTTGGTTGTTTCGTACAAGACCCTTTAACAACTGTTGAGTTGAACGTTTACTGTAATGACATACCGTGCTGTTTTTCCTTGTGTTGCTGTAAGCTATTCTTGTAAAAGCGATACTGCAAGACCCAGAGTTTAAGTACTTTGCTGCCGACGGATGTATAAGCAACCGTGGACGATGTTACACCACGACATTAAATGGCAGGCTTGAATATTTTTTGGAAACAATCGAAGATTGCCGAAGACACTCGAAGAGTGCACAAACGCGGTCACTAAACCACAATTAATAATCGCCTTTATAGGTTTAACATTTCTACCATTACCAATGATTTTAATTTCTTATTGGAGAATCCTTATTCTCCCACGCACTGTTGCGTAGCTGGATGCCCACCCTTTTGGGGATATATGCTCGTTATAGGTTGTAGCACCCGCGGTTTTACTTAACTACACTTCGTGAGATCCCTTTAATCTTTTTAATCGTGTCCTTCTCGCGCACAATACAGTAGGACTTAGCCTTACTACCTACAAATTCTAACACCAAGTCACCGTTGAACTCGTCTTTAAATTTCCCCACAACTTTTTGTTAACATGCGGTAAATTGTGTTTATTATTTGCGGGGTACACCACTTTAAACTTAAAAATAAAAACAGGATAGTTTAATACGTCTATTAATAATTTATGGTAATGTTGACGATACAAATATGTAAAAACAAACTTTATCAAGAAATATGTTTTTAATAGAATACATACATGTATTGATAACATCTATAAACCGCTGTGGTAACCAGAGTCTGGCGAATCTGGGATAGCCAAATCTCTAAACATTTGCGCAACCGATTGCCTTGCAGTTGCATCTTTTAAGTACTGAATGGGGAAACATTTAATAAGTTCCAACACTGTCAAGTAATTTAAATTGCTGCAATCATTTGACAGAGAAATACTGGCACTGCTCTCTCCCTCTAATAACGTTTGAACCCTTCTTCCTCCGTCGTATTTCCACATACTTTTTATATCACCAACAAATTTTCGTAAAATTCTGGAAAGTTTCTACACCTTAACTCGCTCATTTTATAACAGATCAATTCTCGCAAATTTAATAGCTTGATGCACTCGTACGCAGGTAGCACAATAACATTCCCATCTTTCGTAATCTCCATATTATATAAATTCTCTTTTCAAAATTGTTCAACAACCATATACTTCTATTAAAGGCTGTGCTCAGCCGCAATTTGAAATCTTGATCCAATTGTATGTCAACAACATCGTTTCCAGTAGTCAGACCATTTAATCGAGTGTTTAGCACGTCACGAGAGAATTGGCGAATTTGAAATTCCACTTGAAAAGTACACAATTTCTTCCAATCGAAGTAAGAGAATGTTATCGTAGAATCAGCACACATACCACTACAGCAAATAACTTGGATGGCAGGTTGAAGACCACCATATAAATCAAAACCAACTTCTAATATATGGTGGTGATAATTTGAAGGAAATTCGCCTAACCTATAGGTTGACTTACCAACTAGTTGGTTGATATTTAATTGCGGTACTCGCACATCACTTGTAACGTTAACACAAGAAAAATCCATCTTTAATTTATAATTTTAATCAAACTCGACGATACTTTGACGACTAATGCACTGGAACATGGCTCTCGCCTTTTATGCCGATGGTCGAGCGTGTGCAGCTCCTTATTATATTAGTTGGCGTTATATGCAAGTCTTGACTGGAAAAGTGTGGTCTATAATTGTTTTATAGTGGGTTTTACCTGTATGTATTTAACCACCAACGCCATTTTAGAATTATTAAACAAAATTACTCTTAGCAGTATTTTTAATATACCATCGTGTAAGATTTCAATTATTATTGTGTTTTCCTCAGGTTCTCAAATCCCTCGGAATTTTTTCAAATCGAATGACCCTTACTGATTTGCAGAATAACCTTTTGCAATCACTGTATATAATTCATCTTTAATCTATTTCTAAACCGTATCGCTCTGTCTTTTGAGATAAACCCTGGTGTAACCTATAAATTAGTATAGAATTTTCCTGGGGAATTGAAATTAATTATCACGTCTTTTAAAATTAGTTCCAACAAAGACCTGTATATATTGTATTAATATTCAAAACCTATCAGCAAAACACCTTTGCATTTTATTTAGATTTAGCTCGATAATAGAGTTAAACTCCAAAAATATTTATTAGTGGCTAGAATTGTTAAAATTTTCAATTAGTGAATCCACATACAAATGATTAAACCAAAAGGTATAATACATATATTAATTCTATACGGTGACCTAGAAAGTGGTTCGATAATCTATTTTAAATGTAGTTCAACATAAGACGTATATTCTAAATAAATTTAGTGAAATGTATGATCATTAGCCTTGCATTGTTTGTTGATGACGTCTGACTATTAATTTAATAAAAGCACTTTCCACAATTCTAGTTAATATACGGGAATACACATTCTATAATTTGATTTAAATTGGGTTAATGTAAGGACAAATTATACTTATACTTTCTCCTCAACGTATTTAGGAAGTTTATATCAAATCTTCCGCACATTATACGCACTATGGAAGTTGACATGCAAAATCAGATATGCAAATTCGAGAACTTGCGTTTTATTTAAATAAGAATTCTTTAGTGAAGATGTTGACATTTGATGGGAATTATATGATATTTACCAAAGGAACTTTAGAGCACTTTTAGGGTATCTCAGATCGTTCTCAACCATGCTAATACTTTAAAGAACTAACGGAAAAGGGTACTCTAATATAGATCTGTTTCTGTTAGATGTTGCAATGGGAAGATATAATAGGAATGATGTCCTACAGAATCTCGCACATGATGTAATTAAAAGCAAATACAGTAATAGTGATATTGGGATCATATTATACGAATTTATAAGAACCTACCCAAGATTGTTTGAAAACAGTATTTGTAAACAAGTTGAGTATATGGAAGAATACAACAGGTTTCCATCCCACGCATTTACGAGCGATGTTTAAATTTTAACCCGAAGACTGAAAATTTTGTAACACTATTAATCACACTTTTGTTTTCTTATACGTTTCTAAATTGTTGTATTTCAACTACAGATATTAATAGATGTCAATAAAATTATGTTATAGTTTTAAATAAAACAATTCTGATTAATAATTTTGTAAAACGTTTATAATACCCTTTTAAAAATAATACACATCTTTGTTATAATTCTTTTCATAATTAGTTAGATACCCATTTCAGTTACGTGGACATTTGAAAAATTAAACAATACCAATGTATGCTTTATATTTTAAAACATAAACAAGCTAATATATACAAAAATAATTTCTAAATTCACATAATTCATTTCTTATGATAACAGTTGTGGTGGTTAAATTTTATTCTAAAACTTACAATTTAGTATATATTCCATTTGAATATCTTCCAACAGTTTTATAAACCCCATCTCCTCGATTATTTCCATAAAATCATCCAGATCCTCAGGCATTGATAACACTGCAGCACAGTGCTGTATTGCTTCCTCGTATGAGTGACACATAAGACATTTTCTCCTTCTATCGAAAAGCGTTGCCCACATTCTGCTTTTTACTCGTAGAGCATTGCGAAATCTTCGAATAACCTCTCCAAAGTCTTTATACATATTTGTTATATTGTCTCTTTGAACCGTACAATCAACAAATAATAACTTATACGCGAACAGTCCTTTTATATGAGCTACTCCTATTCGGATATGTACCGATTGCACCCGATTTGTGTGCACGCACGAAGCAACCGGTATGGAATGTATTCTATGAACAAAATCATTACATTTCTTAAGAAAAATGCTAAGGACTTTAAAATAATTATAACTCTTGTTAGACCTCTAGTCTCTAGATAAACGTTATTATTTTAGGTTGTGTCACTGTTTTCTAAATCAATTTCCTACATACTTTTCCTAAACTATGCGTATCAATTGACGGTTATACTTTACTCCATAACCGACTTGTATATATTTTCGTCTTCGTCTCTAGCTAACACATCCGCATAGTAAAGATGGAACGGTTCTTCTGGAACGAGTTGCTTAATTTTCTTTATAGGTACGTCCATGTTTTCGACTTTAACCTTTGTTGTAGGTATGGAGATTTTTCGGTGATCGATTGCAACTGGGAAGCGGTTATTTGCAGTGGATCGATCAATTGTTTGTGCACCTCTTTGAATTTTGCTGAGATGTAGCATCTCCTTTTGTACGCTATAAACTTTTTCGTACAGCATCCTGCATAAGATGAAGACTGCGTTTATTCGCAATAAAATTGTTAACGTCCGTCATAATGAAACTTTGGATGGGAACTAACTTTTTGAATAATATCAAATATTTATATACTCGTCGAAATTCTTCCTATATCGACCATTATCCAAATCAAAATCTTTAACAACAGTTATAAAATTATGTTTTGAGTCACCCCAACACTGTAAACACATTTCTTTAAATTTCGGATATATCATGTCACCACTTATATGATCCGAAAAGATATGTCGAGA
Source organism: Platerodrilus igneus (assembly GCA_036346225.1). Taxonomy (NCBI): domain Eukaryota; kingdom Metazoa; phylum Arthropoda; class Insecta; order Coleoptera; family Lycidae; genus Platerodrilus; species Platerodrilus igneus. The sequence goes on along the minus strand of JARFIW010000507.1, from coordinate 5,670,690 downwards.
TTGGTTTCATCCTGTTTCCATAATGCGATTACATTGGCGTTATCTCTGAGTCTATGTTTTAAGGCACTAGCGTAAGTTTGACATAGATAGAACGAATCTATTGCTTTATGTCGACCGAACGAGAAAAACTGAGTGATTTTACTTTGCTCGTTTGCAGGTATATCATCGAAAACCATAATTGAATCTTCTTTGGTATCTCCGGGTTCGATCAAATCATCGTAATTTTCAAACTCATGGTAACCAATTTCTTCTTTTAATGGTGTAAAAACGTTTCTTAACAATTCGTATTTCGGTTGATACAAACTCTTCGAAAATACATAGACATTTTGAAATCACACTTGGTTTTAATAGGTTAGGCCAGCGCCGCGGCGCTGGCCTAACCTATTAATTTTTCCTTTTATCTAACCTAGGTCCACACTTGGTTTTTAATGGAAAAACTCATTAAAAGCAATTAGTGCTAATGGGTTTTTAATGAGAAAACTCATTAAAAAGCAATTAGGTCATATGGTCATGTGGTCATGTGGTCATGTGGTCATATGGTCATGTGGTCATGCGGTCATATGGTCATGTGGTCATGCGGTCATATGGTCATATGGTCATATGGTCATATGGTCATGTGGTCATATGGTCATATGGTCATGTGGTCATATGGTCATATGGTCATGTGGTCATGTGGTCATGTGGTCATATGGTCATGTGGTCATGTGGTCATATGGTCATATGGTCATGTGGTTATGTGAGCAGGGAGATTAAATTTGGTATATAAGGAAGTAGTTTTGGGTTGAGCTTAGTTATAGTAAGACATTTTTTCGAAAGATGTCGCATTCAAGCAATCAGTGGTGCTCCAAACAATCTATTACAAAAGCAGCAGAGGATATCCTGGATGGCTCGAGTTTCTACGCTGCTAGTAAAAAATATAATATACCTAGAACAACGTTATGCAGATATGTTAAAAGGTTGCAGAACGTGAAGAAATTACATAATTCCAACGATGCATCCAGAGATGTTATACCAGAAGTTAAAATACCTATACAGAATTATGATAACTTTGCTATTGCTAATGCAAAGAGGATGGTAAACATGGTCCTTTGTTCCCATCTAACATACGAGCTATATTCGTGGGACCATCGAGTTGTGGGAAGACCAACGCTTTAATATCTCTGATCTTGCACGAGAACGGTCTTAGATTTCAAAATGTCTATGTATTTTCGAAGAGTTTGTATCAACCGAAATACGAATTGTTAAGAAACGTTTTTACACCATTAAAAGAAGAAATTGGTTACCATGAGTTTGAAAATTACGATGATTTGATCGAACCCGGAGATACCAAAGAAGATTCAATTATGGTTTTCGATGATATACCTGCAAACGAGCAAAGTAAAATCACTCAGTTTTTCTCGTTCGGTCGACATAAAGCAATAGATTCGTTCTATCTATGTCAAACTTACGCTAGTGCCTTAAAACATAGACTCAGAGATAACGCCAATGTAATCGCATTATGGAAACAGGATGAAACCAATCTCGGACATATCTTTTCGGATCATATAAGTGGTGACATGATATATCCGAAATTTAAAGAAATGTGTTTACAGTGTTGGGGTGACTCAAAACATAATTTTATAACTGTTGTTAAAGATTTTGATTTGGATAATGGTCGATATAGGAAGAATTTCGACGAGTATATAAATATTTGATATTATTCAAAAAGTTAGTTCCCATCCAAAGTTTCATTATGACGGACGTTAACAATTTTATTGCGAATAAACGCAGTCTTCATCTTATGCAGGATGCTGTACGAAAAAGTTTATAGCGTACAAAAGGGAGATGCTACATCTCAGCAAAATTCAAAGAGGTGCACAAACAATTGATCGATCCACTGCAAATAACCGCTTCCCAGTTGCAATCGATCACCGAAAAATCTCCATACCTACAACAAAGGTTAAAGTCGAAAACATGGACGTACCTATAAAGAAAATTAAGCAACTCGTTCCAGAAGAACCGTTCCATCTTTACTATGCGGATGTGTTAGCTAGAGACGAAGACGAAAATATATACAAGTCGGTTATGGAGTAAAGTATAACCGTCAATTGATACGCATAGTTTAGGAAAAAGTATGTAGGAAATTGATTTAGAAAACAGTGACACAACCTAAAATAATAACGTTTATCTAGAGACTAGAGGTCTAACAAGAGTTATAATTATTTTTAAAGTCCTTAGCATTTTTCTTAAGAAATGTAATGATTTTGTTCATAGAATACATTCCATACCGGTTGCTTCGTGCGTGCACACAAATCGGGTGCAATCGGTACATATCCGAATAGGAGTATAAGTTATTATTTGTTGATTGTACGGTTCAAAGAGACAATATAACAAATATGTATAAAGACTTTGGAGAGGTTATTCGAAGATTTCGCAATGCTCTACGAGTAAAAAAAGCAGAATGTGGGCAACGCTTTTCGATAGAAGGAGAAAAATGTCTTATGTGTCACTCATACGAGGAAGCAATACAGCACTGTGCTGCAGTGTTATCAATGCCTGAGGATCTGGATGATTTTATGGAAATAATCGAGGAGATGGGGTTTATAAAACTGTTGGAAGATATTCAAATGGAATATATACTAAATTGTAAGTTTTAGAATAAAAATTTAACCACCACAACTGTTATCATAAGAAATGAATTATGTGAATTTAGAAATTATTTTTGTATATATTAGCTTGTTTATGTTTTAAAATATAAAGCATACATTGGTATTGTTTAATTTTCAAATGTCCACGTAACTGAAATGGGTATCTAACTAATTATGAAAGAATTATAACAAAGATGTGTATTATTTTTTAAAAGGGTGTTATAAACGTTTTACAAAATTATTAATCAGAATTGTTTTATTTAAAACTATAACATAATTTTATTGACATCTATTAATATCTGTAGTTGAAATACAACAATTTAGAAACGTATAAGAAAACAAAAGTGTGATTAATAGTGTTACAAAATTTTCAGTCTTCGGGTTAAAATTTAAACATCGCTCGTAAATGCGTGGGATGGAAACCTGTTGTATTCTTCCATATACTCAACTTGTTTACAAATACTGTTTTCAAACAATCTTGGGTAGGTTCTTATAAATTCGTATAATATGATCCCAATATCACTATTACTGTATTTGCTTTTAATTACATCATGTGCGAGATTCTGTAGGACATCATTCCTATTATATCTTCCCATTGCAACATCTAACAGAAACAGATCTATATTAGGAGTACCCTTTTCCGTTAGTTCTTTTAAAGTATTAGCATGGTTGAGAACGATCTGAGATACCCCTAAAAGTGCTCTAAAGTTCCTTTGGTAAATATCATATAATTCCCATCAAATGTCAACATCTTCACTAAAGAATTCTTATTTAAATAAAAACGCAAGTTCTCGAATTTGCATATCTGATTTTGCATGTCAACTTCCATAGTGCGTATAATGTGCGGAAGATTTGATATAAACTTCCTAAATACGTTGAGGAGAAAGTATAAGTATAATTTGTCCTTACATTAACCCAATTTAAATCAAATTATAGAATGTGTATTCCCGTATATTAACTAGAATTGTGGAAAGTGCTTTTATTAAATTAATAGTCAGACGTCATCAACAAACAATGCAAGGCTAATGATCATACATTTCACTAAATTTATTTAGAATATACGTCTTATGTTGAACTACATTTAAAATAGATTATCGAACCACTTTCTAGGTCACCGTATAGAATTAATATATGTATTATACCTTTTGGTTTAATCATTTGTATGTGGATTCACTAATTGAAAATTTTAACAATTCTAGCCACTAATAAATATTTTTGAGTTTAACTCTATTATCGAGCTAAATCTAAATAAAAATGCAAAGGTGTTTCGCTGATAGGTTTTTGAATATTAATACAATATATACAGGTCTTTGTTGGAACTAATTTTAAAAGACGTGATAATTAATTTCAATTCCCCAGGAAAATTCTATACTAATTTATAGGTTACACCAGGGGTTTATCTCAAAAGACAGAGCGATACGGTTTAGAAATAGATTAAAGATGAATTATATACAGTGATTGCAAAAGGTTATTCTGCAAATCAGTAAGGGGTCATTCGATTTGAAAAAAATTCCGAGGGATTTGAGAACCTGAGGAAAAACACAATAATAATTGAAATCTTACACGATGGTATATTAAAAATACTGCTAAGAGTAATTTTGTTTAATAATTCTAAAAATGGCGTTGGTGGTTAAATACATACAGGTAAAACCCACTATAAAACAATTATAGACCACACTTTTCCAGTCAAGACTTGCATATAACGCCAACTAATATAATAAGGAGCTGCACACGCTCGACCATCGGCATAAAGGCGAGAGCCATGTTCCAGTGCATTAGTCGTCAAAGTATCGTCGAGTTTGATTAAAATTATAAATTAAAGATGGATTTTTCTTGTGTTAACGTTACAAGTGATGTGCGAGTACCGCAATTAAATATCAACCAACTAGTTGGTAAGTCAACCTATAGGTTAGGCGAATTTCCTTCAAATTATCACCACCATATATTAGAAGTTGGTTTTGATTTATATGGTGGTCTTCAACCTGCCATCCAAGTTATTTGCTGTAGTGGTATGTGTGCTGATTCTACGATAACATTCTCTTACTTCGATTGGAAGAAATTGTGTACTTTTCAAGTGGAATTTCAAATTCGCCAATTCTCTCGTGACGTGCTAAACACTCGATTAAATGGTCTGACTACTGGAAACGATGTTGTTGACATACAATTGGATCAAGATTTCAAATTGCGGCTGAGCACAGCCTTTAATAGAAGTATATGGTTGTTGAACAATTTTGAAAAAGAGAATTTATATAATATGGAGATTACGAAAGATGGGAATGTTATTGTGCTACCTGCGTACGAGTGCATCAAGCTATTAAATTTGCGAGAATTGATCTGTTATAAAATGAGCGAGTTAAGGTGTAGAAACTTTCCAGAATTTTACGAAAAATTTGTTGGTGATATAAAAAAAGTATGTGGAAATACGACGGAGGAAGAAGGGGTTCAAACGTTATTAGAGGGAGAGAGCAGTGCCAGTATTTCTCTGTCAAATGATTGCAGCAATTTAAATTACTTGACAGTGTTGGAACTTATTAAATGTTTCCCCATTCAGTACTTAAAAGATGCAACTGCAAGGCAATCGGTTGCGCAAATGTTTAGAGATTTGGCTATCCCAGATTCGCCAGACTCTGGTTACCACAGCGGTTTATAGATGTTATCAATACATGTATGTATTCTATTAAAACATATTTCTTGATAAAGTTTGTTTTTACATATTTGTATCGCCAACATTACCATAAATTATTAATAGACGTATTAAACTATCCTGTTTTTATTTTTAAGTTTAAAGTGGTGTACCCCGCAAATAATAAACACAATTTACCGCATGTTAACAAAAGTTGTGGGGAAATTTAAAGACGAGTTCAACGGTGACTTGGTGTTAGAATTTGTAGGTAGTAAGGCTAAGTCCTACTGTATTGTGCGCGAGAAGGACACGATTAAAAAAGATTAAAGGGATCTCACGAAGTGTAGTTAAGTAAAACCGCGGGTGCTACAACCTATAACGAGCATATATCCCCAAAAGGGGTGGGCATCCAGCTACGCAACAGTGCGTGGGAGAATAAGGATTCTCTCCAATAAGAAATTAAAATCATTGGTAATGGTAGAAATGTTAAACCTATAAAGGCGATTATTAATTGTGGTTTAGTGACCGCGTTTGTGCACTCTTCGAGTGTCTTCGGCAATCTTCGATTGTTTCCAAAAAAAATATTCAAGCCTGCCATTTAATGTCGTGGTGTAACATCGTCCACGGTTAAGCTTATACATCCGTCGGCAGCAAAGTACTTAAACTCTGGGTCTTGCAGTATCGCTTTTACAAGAATAGCTTACAGCAACACAAGGAAAAACAGCACGGTATGTCATTAAGCAGTAAACGTTCAACTCAACAGTTGTTAAAGGGTCTTGTACGAAACAACCAACATCTGTGTAAAGCGTGCGAGATGGAGGTGTTAAAGTCTGCATACCCTAGTCCTAATAGTACAGCAAGCTACACATGGGGCATAAATAAATAAGGTAGTTACTATATTTGAATATATTTTATTGTGTTTCCTTGTACAAACAATTAAGGTAGGTCAGTAAACACTATTAAATTGTTGTTAATTGACTTGCATTTAACGTACTTTCCTATTAGCATCGAGCATATCTATTGTATTTCTCAAATCATATACCCGCTAATTAATAAAAAGAAAGGCTACTTTCACTTTACGTAACATAATTGTAAAGCAATTAGTTTGTCCTCTATACTACTTTCACTATACGTCACATAATTGTAAAGCGATTAGTTTGTTCTTGTCTATGTATTTTCCAACAATTTAGCATTGTACATGTAATTATGTTAAAACCAGAAAAATTTTAAGTCATGGGTTTTGCGACATTCTGAGAAAAGCACATTACTGTTTGAAAAATGATTTTAAATACTAAGCACTTATGGCTTATAAAGGACTCGTTTCTAAAATCCTTGCGGTTTTAGATTTCTAGGGAAATAGTTGGTTAAAGCATATGTCATAGACGAGCAAAACAATTTAAAGTGGTTTGGGAGCTTTAAAGTATAACTTTGTAAGGATGGTCCGATTTCAAATCTGTTTGCAGATTCAAATTCTGTGTAAAATTTTAGACTAACAAGATGTATCGCATGACTAAAAAAATTCATAAGAACGCTCAAAAGTCGCTACAGGTAAGAAATCTTAAAATGGGGGTAGCTCCCTTGGGGGTGATGATATCTGAAAAATTCTTAGAGATTCGGGTAGCTGAGAAAAATCTAGTGTTGATTGATACCAAACAAGATAGGTTTATCTCGAAAGATGCGTTGGCTAGACAAAGAAAACTATTTGTTAGTTTTGCTTATAAAGCAAAGAGCAAAATTTAGAGGTTTGAGAGCTTAAAGTGTAACTTTGTAAGGAGTAGTCCGATTTTAAATCTGTTTGCAGATTCGGGATGTGTATAAAATTCTAAGCTAACAAGATGTATCGCGTGACTAAAAAAATGTTTAAGGATTGTCAGAAATCGCAGCAGGTAAGAAATCTTAAAATGAGGGTAGCTCCCTTGGGGGTGATGATATCTGAAAAATTCTTAGAGATTCGGGTAGCTGAGAAAAATCTAATATTGATTGATACCAAACAAGATAGGTTTATCTCGAAAGATGCAATGGCTAGACAAAGAAAACTATTTGGTTCAGATGAAAGATAAAAAAATGGCTAGTCGAAGAAAACTTTTTGGTTCAGATGTGGGAGGAAATGAGGATGCTCATTTATCTCGAAACATAAAAAATTTAAGATAGGTTTATCTCGAAAGATGAAAAATGGTTAGTCGAAGAAAACTTTTTGGTCCAGATGTGTGGGGAAATGAGGGATTCTGGGGGAAATGAGGGGGTGGATGCCCCAATTATACTCTACTGGGGATATCGTGAAAGCCCCCTATTTTTCAGTCATTGCCGACACAACTCAAGATATTATTTAAATTGATCAACTTAGCATTACTTACCGGTATGTTAAAATTATGAAAACTGACATGGGCGTGCCTACAGGAATCTGTATTCAAGAGACATTTTTAGGTAAATCATTTTTATGTAATAAGTAGATTATACAGTGCGTTCATTAAGTCGCGCACATCCAAATAAACAAGTCTGTAAATAGTAGGTTTTTATATTAGTTCTAGTGGTTACCGCAAGACAGCACCACTGGTAATATAAACAACAGATGTATAGCCTATATTGTGTGTACAGGTTACAACAGGTCTGCAGTATTGTCTAGATTACGATAAGGTAAACATGTCGTTTCCCCAAGAGCAACGAGTGTTCCTTCTTGAACAGTACTTTACCAGTCATTCATATGAATTTGTTATTGATCAATTTCGTGTGACATATCCGGATGTAAGTGTGCCTAACAAGTCGACCTTAACCAGATTAATCCGACGTTTCCGTGAAACCGGATCAGTTGCATACAAAAAGAAATCAGGGAGACCAGTCATTTTAACTGACGCTAAACTGGCTGAGGTTAGAAATGTTATACAGTAGTCGCCTTCAAAAAGCCTACGAAGACTATCAATACAATCACAAATTTCATTGGTTAGTGCTCAGAAAACTATGAAACAATTAAAATTTCGTGCATAGCGTGTTGGTATTGTTCAGGAATTGAAAGATTCAGATAACGAAGAGCGCCTTGTTTACTGTAGATGGTTTCGGTCCATCGTGGACAACCATGGAATGGGAGAGCTAGACCGTGTTTTCTTCAGTGATGAGGTTTAGTTCCACCTTAGTGAATATGTGAATAGCCAAAACACAAGAATCTGGTCAACTGAAAATCCTCATGTTTTTAATCCATTGCACTGTTTGAAAATTGGAGTTTCTTACATGAGTTTTTTGGCGAGCGTATAATCTCTAAAGGGTTATGACCCCCACGGTCTCCCGATTTAACGCCTCCAGATTTTTTCCTGTGGGGTTATCTTAAAGGAAGGGTTTATAAAAATAGGCTTCATACACTGAATGAACTGAAAATGTACATTACAACAGAGATTAACAATATTAGTGTAGGCGTACTCCACAAAGTGTCAACAAACGTGGTAAAACGAATTCGTGCGTATATTAATGAACAAGGCAGCCATTTTGAACATACGTTATAAGACATAAAATGTTAGAAATAATTATATATGTTTATAAAAGTTATAACAATAATAAATAAATAATAATAAATAATATACATTACAACCTTTTTCATGTGCACGACTTAATGAACCACTGTATTTATTATACTTTTAGGGTTTTTTCAAGTACATTCTCAAACTGCTGAAGATATTAGTAACCAGATAATGAATATTCTTCAGAATGATGGTGTAAATATCAATAAGTGCCGCGGTTAAGGGTATGACGGTGCAAGTAACATGAGCGGTGCGTACACTGGCGTTCAATATACAATTAAAGTCATTGAACCTAAAGCCCTTTACGTGCATTGTGCAGCATACAATTTAAACCTAGTTATTAATGATGCAACCAATGCAATTCCCGAAATTCAAAATTATTTTGCATATTTACAAGACATTTATAACTTTTTCGGAAATAGTATTAATAGGTGGGATATATTAAGTTCTATAACAGATGAGTCGCAAATCACATTAAAAAACTAAATCCAACCTGCTGGGCTGGAAGACTAATTTCGTTATTAGCAGTTAAAGTAAATGACATGAATATAATGAAGAGTATATCCAAAATAATTCTTGAAAGCAAACAACGCGAAGAAATTCAGGAAGCAAACAGAATAAAGAGTAACATGGAGAAATTTGAATTTGTTTTTATTACGGTTGTACTGACAAATCTGTTTGGAGAAATAAATTTTGGTTCAAAAATACTCCAAAGAAAAGATTTGGATGTAGTAAAGGCGTGCGATACTCTAAAGGAAATATTTGAAATATTGACTGCAATAAGAAACAAGTTTGAAGCTTCGAAAACAGAGGCTACACATATTGCTAGAAATTGGGGAGTTTCGGAAAAATTTGCTAAAAGGAGAACTAAAATTAAGAAGAAATTTTTTGATGAATTAGCAAAAGATCATCTATTTACAGATGAGGAAATTTATTTTAAAATTAATATTTTTCCTCGAATACTTGATATTGCAATTATTCAAATTTTCAAATTCGTACACGCTTTAAAGGATTTCACGAAGTGGCAGATATGTTTTCATTCCTTATTCCTCAAAATTTACTTCAAATGGCAGACGACGAAATAATTAGAAAATCTGAATCTCTTTGTTCATTTTATTCAAATGACTTATCCCATGGTTTAGGTTTGCAAATATTATTATTTACCAAAACTTTTAAAAATGAACTGAAGGAAATCAACACAATAAAAGATATTGGATTTCTACTAATTGTTAACCACTAAGATATGTGTTCCACATTTGAAGAATTAGTTTCCGTAATTCTTTTATTTTTGACAATACTAATAACTGTTGTTTCACCGGAAATTTCAAAATTGAAAATTATAAAGAATTATCTGCGTAATAGAATGGGCCAAGATAGGTTATGTATGTTAGCTTTGCTTAACATAGAAGCAGAAACAGCCGCCAAAATGGAGGTCCAAGATGTTATTGACAACTTCGCTGCTATTAAAGCCCGCAAAAAATTTAATTTATAGTTTTGTGTTAGATACTAATTAAAGTTTATCGTGAATTTTATGTTTCTTAAAAATTTTTATTCAATCGGGCCTCATTATAATTTTTGCGGGAGGGCCCCCAAATTGTACTTACGTCACTGCTTGCATGAAGGATCCAAAAGGCTTAACGTGACTCAGACCATGAAGTTCTTAAGTTCTATCCTCAACAAAGACTTACAGATTGTTTGAATTAATATATAGTGAACGTATTTCTAGCATTCTAGATTAGTTCATATAGTATATAGTGATTGTTGATTGATGATATGGTTATATATCTCTGCTTACTCAATCCATTTAGTTTTAAAAAAAGCTGTTTATATTTACGACAAATTAATTGAAAACCGTACAAATAAATAATAATAAAGCAAGAATGATCTAAATATAAAGTGACAGTTCACAGTAAATTGTAGGTTATGTAAATATTAGACATATTTAGACTTACGCCTTACATTACTCTTTATTATATTCAGAAGACGAACTTTTTTCTATGCATCTTATTCTAGCGTGGAGTAGTTATATACATAGACAAAGACAAATTTTATTTGAAATATCTCGGATTGTACTCAGGTGAATCATATGCCACCTTAAACCGGTCAATATTTCCTTGATATTTATCTAGGTTGAGGAAGTAAAATTGGTAAAGGTTTGCCATAAATTTGTTGATCACGTTACACGAATTTTTTACGTGTATCGTGTATTTAACCCTTTAAATAATTAATGGTAGGTTCAAGTAACTTTTCAACGAAGGACAAAAGTTCACCAGTACGCATTGTTTTCAAATTTTAAGGTTTTAAGTTACGAACTATAAAGAGGGATGAAAAACATTCAAGCACAAAAATCTATCTGTTCCTTGAAGGTCAAAACAGTGTTTGAATTTTGAAAATTTTAAAAGGTATCTCGAGAATTGTTTATTCCGTTCTGAATGAGAGTTAGACCAATAACTTGACCCTTAAATTGCACAGGAATTTATATACTTTGAAGTTAGTTACGGCAACTCCAGCTTTCGCGTTCTCAAATGCTTTATTTTCATATATTTTCTCTTCAGCTGTGTTCACACTTATTCTTTACAGGATATTGGAAAATGTTTTTAGATAATTGTAAGATTTTAAAAATTGAGAAAACGACTTCTCTTGTAATTGCTACGAATAACGAACACTAATAAACTTATGTTTTTTTTCTGATTTATAGTGGTCACATTTGAACTACAACAACAGTACAAGGATTACAGTGTATAAGTCATCATATGTGCAATATCTATTTACAACCGAAGGTCAACAAACTAACAAAAATCATGGACAAACACCCAATGTTAGAAATACTCCATTCCGTTATACCACTGTAGTGATAGCAGAACACATTTTTCTAACAAAAGTGCATTATTTATCTAATCTAGTGATACATTTTTTTAATCGAAACCATTGCATTAATTAATCACGCAGCTAATCAAGGTTATTTAGCTTCAACAAAAACCAGGATGCATATTTTTCACTGTTAAAAGAAAACCCTAAGTGAAGTTACTTACAAAAACCAGTTTGCGAATAATTAAGCGAGAAATTTTGAACTATTTTCTTCACAACTTTCGCTTACTGTTGTAGCCAGCAGCAGACACGGAGAAAGCGCAAATTGCTTAGAATAAAAGTAAGATCTAACAATTTTAATATAACCATAACGGTACATTAAACAAAACTTCAACTTCTTTGCTATTCAATTTCGAATTACTAGCGAGCGAATTTAAGATTAACATACCTATTGCATTGGGCATTTGTAATCCGTAAGTAATCCTAATTTGAAAATGGCACAAAAACAAGGAAAGTAAGCCACACACTAAAAATCACTGTGCACCAATCAACACAAAAAGTAGCATCAGTTGCACTATTCACTGATTTATTTCAATAACAGGAAAACTTGAAAATAACGAAAGAACAGTGTGTATCGTAATTCGTTTGTTTGTATAATAATAAAGCACAAGATAACGGGATCCCCGTTCAGATATCGCACTCGCGGTCAACACAATTCTCGGCGGTCTAAACTAAACGCGAGGAGCGCAATGCTCGATTCGATATCAAAGTGTGCTTAGCTAACCTTTCTAAGCATGCTGCGAAAATCGGCGAATATACACGAGTACAAGGCTAAATAGAAGCTGCTTTGTTTTACATTTCAAACGGATTTAGTTATTAAACGGTTAATATCAATTAATTTATTATTCGATATTAAGAATGTCCGTGTACTTTTCTAATTCCATGTGGACAACATGACCTTAAATAATTAATTGTAACAGTTATTAATGAACGCGTACACCTTCGATGTTTATGTATCAACCTTGTCGATTAATACTGAGAAAGGAAGGCGCCTAAAATTAATTTCTCAAGCAAAACTATTGTAAAAAGTAATACTATATTTTTTATCCTAATTCTAGTTTTATTTACCCAATATAAATTTATAGGTTACGTTATAATACATTTGCCTACGCGTGTCATTAACCTGCAGGGCAGCGCTCTCGCAGGTTCTGTAAAAAGTATTTAATATTATTTTTACTTACGTATTTAAATGAAAAGACATGTGTATTTGAAATAACTTCTAGCTTCACGTTAAATAGCAGAGGATATTGTGAAAAACCTGATAAGTCATCTTAATGTTTATAATAGCATATGAATTAATCCAATTTCTGCGACAATTGAAATTGGCATGCAAATGAATTACAATTTGACACACCTCATTTTACAAATGGTCTCTTTAGTTAGCAGAGATAAACATTAAATAATAATACATATATGTCAATAAGAATCTATAATGGCAATCTCATATATCCAGGTTCACCACATCCGTCCCATTTGTATAAATTTCTCTGGGGTCACAACCTTATGAGGAGAAATGAATTATAAATACGTACAAGACGGAATAGAGAATGACGAAATATACCCCCCCATTTTCCAATGCTCCATCCGAAGGCACTACATTGACTAGGAAACGAATTTTTTACCTGGAAAATTTTTTGAATGTTTGCTTAACCCTTGCTATCCAAGCAAGGTAGGGATCTTTAACGTGCGTGACAACACTCACACACAAGATCTACATTTTACCTCTCATCTGAACTAGTGCGTATTTTGTGTGAAAAATGCACGCCTAACATTTTTCAAGCGGTCCGTGTCATAACTCGAACCTGGAACCTTGGAATTAATAGTCGTACGCAACCCTATCTAACCCACGAAGCCGTTTGGTGTACACTAGCCTCCTACATTTTATTTTATAATGCTCCAACCCGAAGGCACTACATTGGCCAAAAAGCGAGTTTTTAACCTGGGAATTGTTTATTTTGCCGAACCCTTACTATTCCAAGCAAGATAGGGATCTTTAACGTGCGTGACAACACTCACACTCAAGACCTACATTTTACCTCTCATGCGAACTTGTGCGTATTTTGTGTGAAAAATGCTCGCATAACATTTTTCAAGCGGTCCGTGTCATAAATCGAACCTGGGACCTTGGGATTAATAGTTGTACGTAACCCTATCTAACCCACGGTGTCGTTTGGTGTACACCAGCCTCCAACATTTTATTTTAAAATGCTCCACCCGAAGGCACTACAATGGCCAGAAAGCGAGTTTTTTACCTGGGAATTGTTTATTTTGCCGAACCCTTACTGTTCCAAGCAAGATAGGGATCTTTAACGTGCGTGACAACACTCACACTCAATACCTACATTCTACCTCTCATCAAACTAGTGTGCATTTTGTGAGAAAAACACTCGCCTAAAACTTTTTTCATGCAGTCCGTGTCAAAATTCGAAACTGGGACCTTGGGATTAGTAGTCACACGCAAACCAAGCTACGAAGCCTTCTGGCGAAGTATTTCATTTTTCAATGCTCCATTCGAAGACACTACATTGGCTAAGAAGCGAGTTTTTTACCTATAAAATTTTTTGAATGTTTGCTTAACCATTGCTATCCAAGCAAGGTAGGGATCTTTAACGTGCGTGACAACACTCACACACAGGATCTACATTGCACCTCTCATCCGAACTAGTGCGTATTTTGTGTGAAAAATGCTCGTCTAACATTTTTCAAGCGCTCCGTGTCAGAAATTGAACCTGGTACCTAAGGCTTAATAGTCGGTGCAACCCTATCTAACGCACGGAACCGTCTGGTGTACACCAGCCTCATACATTTTATTTTAGAATGCTCCACCCGAAGGCACTACATTGGCCAGAAAGCGAGTTTTTTTATCTGGGAATTGTTTATTTTGCCGAACTCTTACTGTTCCAAGCAAGATAGGGATCTTTAATGTGCGTAACAACACTCACACACTAGACCTACATTTAGCTTTCATCCGAACTAGTCCGTATTTTGTGTGAAAAATGCTCGCCTAACATTATTTATGCGGTCCGTGTCAGGAATCGAATCTGGTACCTTGGGATTGGTAGTCACATGCAAACCAAGTCACGAAGCCTTCTGGTAAAGTATTTCATTTTTCAATGCTCCATTCGAAGGTACTACATTGGCCAGGAAAGGGGTTTTTTATCTGAAAAATTGAATTTCGCCAAACCCTTGCTGTTCCAAGGAAGGTATGGATCTTTAACGTACATAACAACACACACGAGACTTACATTTTACTTCTCATCCAAACTAGTGTGTATTTTGTGTGAAAACTGCTCGCTCAACATTTTTCAAGTGGCCCGTGTCAGAAATTGAACCTGGGACATTGAGATTAATAGTCGTACCCAACCCCATCTAACCCACGGAACTGTCTGGTGTACACTAGTTTCCTACATTTTATTATAGAATGCTCCACCCGAAGACACTACATTGGCCAGAAAGCGAGTTTTTTATCTGGGAATTGTTTATTTTGCCAAACTCTTACTGTTCCAAGCAAGATAGGGATCTTTAATGTGCATGACAACACTCACACACTAGACCTACATTTTAGCTTTCATCCGAACTAGTCCGTATTTTGTGTGGAAAATGCTCGCCTAACATTTTTTATGCGGTCCGTGTCAGGAATCGAATCTGGTACCTTGGGATTGGTAGTCACATGCAAACCAAGCCACGAAGCCTTCTGGTGAAGTATTTCATTTTTCAATGCTCCATTAGAAGGTACTACATTGGCCAGGAAAGGTTTTTTTATCTGGAAAATTGAATTTTGCCGAACCCTTGCTGTACCAAGGAAGGTATGGATCTTTAACGTACATGACAACACACACGAGACTTACATTTTACTTCCCATCCAAACTAGTGCGTATTTTGTGTGAAAACTGCTCGCTCAACATTTTTCAAGTGGCCCGTGTCAGAAATTGAACCTGGGACATTGAGATTAATAGTCGTACCCAACCCCATCTAACCCACGGAACTGTCTGGTGTACACTAGTTTCCTCCATTTTATTATAGAATGCTCCACCCGAAGACACTACATTGGCCAGAAAGCGAGTTTTTTATCTGGGAATTGTTTATTTTGCCAAACTCTTACTGTTCCAAGCAAGATAGGGATCTTTAATGTGCGTAACAACACTCATACAGGAGACCTACATTTGACCTCTCATCCGAACTAGTCCGTATTTTGTGTGAAAAATGCTCGCCGAACATTTTTTATGCGGTCCGTGTCAGGAATCGAATCTGGTACCTTGGGATTGGTAGTCACATGCAAACTAAGTCACGAAGCCTTCTGGTGAATTATTTCATTTTTCAATGCTCCATTCGAAGGTACTACATTGGCCAGGAAAGGAGGTTTTTTTATCTGAAAAATTGAATTTTGCCAGACCCTTGCTGTTCCAAGCAAGGTATGGGTCTTTAACGTGCATGACAACACACACGAGACCTACATTTTACTTCTCATCCGAACTGGTGCGCATTTTGTGTGAAAAATGCTCGCCTAACATTTTTCAAGTGGTCCGTGTCAGGAATCGAACTTGGGACCTTGGGATTAATAGTCGTACGCAACACCATCTAACCCACGGAACCGTCTGGTGTACACTAGCCTCCTACATTTTATTTTAGAATTCTCCACTCGAAGGCACTACATTGGCCAGAAAGCGAGTTTTTTACCTGGGAATTGTTTATTTTGCCGAACCATTACTGTTCCAAGCAAGATAGGGATCTTTAACGTGCGTGACAACACTCACACACGAGACCTACATTTTACCTCTCATCCGAACTAGTGTGTATTTTGTGTGAAATATGCTCGCCTAACATATTTCATGCGGTCCGTGTCAGGAATCGAATCTGGGACTTTGAGATTACTAGTCACTTGCAAACCAAGCCACAAAGCCTTCTGGTGAAGTATTTCATTTTTCAATGCTTTATTCGAAGGTACTACATTTTCCAGGAAACGAGTTTTTTATCTGGAAAATTGAATTTTGCCGGACCCTTGCTGTTGCAAGCAAGGTAGAGATCTTTATCGTGCGTGACAACACACACGGACCTACATTTTACTTTTCATCCGAACTAGTGCGTATTTTGTGTGAAAAGTACTCGCCTAACATTTTTCAAGCGATCCGTGTCAGGAATCGAACCTGGGACCTTGGGATTAGCAGTCATACTCAAATCAACTAAGCCAAGGAGCCGTTGTGGACGGAGACTCTCGTAAGTAAATATCATTGTGCCACATCTAAATTTTAAAAATGTACTGCGCAACAACGGTGTCGCAACTGCGGGGCTAGAGCGGGTCGTACTCCTCTCCCCCAGGTTTGTAACTATACACGAAGTTTTTATATATTAAAATATAAAGGGCGTGTATGATCACACAAAAAAGGCATCACGCAATTGCAAAAAGCAACAACTATAACACCCTTTTTCAAATAAAACAACGGGACCCTAGGTACAAACATTCACCTGTTCTGTGTAACTGTTATTTGGCATTACTTTGACTTTTTCCTAACGATGCACATGACGTATACTAATGTATTACCGTTATGTTTTATGCATTTTTAGTAACCTATCTTTAGATAATTTATGAAGAAGGTTCTAGGTTTAACTAATTACTAAACAAATGGATATAGGTCATGATCATCGTCATTAGATCTTCAGTCCTTAAACTGGTTAGACGCGTATCTTCATTGTTTCTTAATCTGAACTAACCTACACATTTCCCTGAAATTTGCACAGTCTGTATCTATCACTATCTGATCTAGGTCTACATCTTGTTACTTTATTTTGAACATCCCGTATATTTTTATCGGTTACTAATAATACACGATCCAATAATTTTCAACCCAAATCCCTTTTTCTTTAACAACTGCAAGTTTAGGCAAAAATTAAATAGTTTACATCCTGTATATTTTATTTTCTGCAATAAATACACTTTTGAATAATTCCTAAATTTAAATCTATTTGCTTTGAAACGTAAAATTTATTATGCTATAACTAAATAGTTCATAGCCTGTTTGTAGGCAACCTTCAATTTGTTCAACATTACAACCGCGTATAATGGGTTTTCTTTATTGTGACAAAGTAACGACTTGTTGAAATAAGGTCGCGCACTATTCTCCGGTAAAACCGCGTTTTCCAGTTTAAAATCGGTAACAGGGATGTTTGAATTTCGAATTGGCGTCATTTAAATTCATTCTGAATTTGATTCTGCAGCCCGTGCGACGAAATATATTCTACATTACTTGTTCTATCACTTTAAAAGCAATGTACGTTTATTGTTGTCCTGTCAATTAGAGATGTCTTGCGTGTATTTGTTTTTTTTGCTGGAGGCCAAAGGCGTTCTTTCTGGGTGTAGCCCACCTGTTCGCTGCCGTGTACCAGTTATTGTAATTACGATGGTAGCTACGTTGTTATGCTGACTTCTTCCTCCCAGCAGTTGGCAAGTTAAGTATCCTGACGCAGAGAGGTATGTGGCTTGTATTTTGTTATGCATGTCAAAGATTTTTATTTATCAACGGTGGAAGGTGTAAAACCAGTCCACCATGTACTTTATTTTTATTTTTTTGTTTTTTTTTGTATGTAGGCGAATCCCCCACTCTCCGCGGTTGGCAGTAAGCCCGGTGTTTACTTTTCTTCCCGCTACGTCCAGGTACGTTGCAATCTATCTCCTTTTTCATACCTCTGCTTGTAATATATCCCATACTATTCCCCAAAAATGCCTTAGAACGTATTCTGCCCGTCTATTTCTCCTATTGTTTTCCACCGATATCTTTATTCCTCTACTATTTCTATAACCTTTTTGTTATTAACTTTGTCTGTCCATGCTATCATCCTCATTCATCTGAAGCACATTTCAAAAGTCTGCTACAGTTTTTGTGTCTGCTTTTTCTACTGCCCGTATTTCAGAGACATACTGTGATGTGCTCCACACATATGCTTTCAACAATTTTCTTCTTATTTCTATGTTTGTTGTCTTTGATCATAGGCGCTGTTCGTTCTTGTTAGGAGCAGTTCGGTCCTCTTCTATTGTTTTACTTTTATACTCTACTTCTCAGACATTCAGTGGTTGTGAAGAGAGAGGCGGCTCCGTGACGTAGTTGGTATGTGTGTTACTACTACGCTCAAGGTCCCGGGTTCGAATCCCGACACGGTCCGCTAGAAAAATGTAAGGCGAGCATTTTTCACAAAAATACACCCTCGTTCGGATGAGAGGTAAAATGGAGGTCCTGTGTGTGAGTGTTGTCACGCACATTAAAGATCCCTACCTTGCTTGGAACAGCAAAGATTCGGCAAAATTCCAAATTTTTCAGGTAAAAAAAAATCGCTTCCTAGCCAATGTAGTACCTTCGAGTGGAACATTGGAAAATCACATATAAGGTTTTCTGGTCCAAAAATTCAATCTGTTCAACTTATTTTTCATTCATTAATAAATTAATTTTTCTAACAGCTCAAAGAATGAACCTGATACAGAAAACTATTATCTCTCTACTCTTATCGATGTAACATATTTTCTATACTTTTATCGATAATTACGAAATATTTTTAGTACCTTTGATGGCATTAGCATAGTGTTTACCGCTTTCTGGCATTTATTGTCAATTAACTGTATATTATTGTATTGATTGTGATAATTCAAATATAGAAGACCAACGCCGCATATGTATTTGCACAATTAGCTTACGGTCGTACTTGCACAACTTTACAGTGATTTGTAGCGTGTTTTTTCCGCTGTCTGCTATTTGTTTGAAAGTGCAATATTTATCAAGTCCTTGAGTTTGTTTGTCGGAAACGATTCCAATTAGTTTTAATTTTTCTTATTTAAAACTCGTAATCTTGTTTTTGTATATTTGCTTGGTGTTGTTTTCGAGGCGGCTCCGTGGCGTAGTTGGTATGTGTGTGACTACTACGCCCAAGGTTCCGGGTTCGAATCCCGACACAAAGTCCGCATGAAAAATGTTAGGCGAGCATTTTTCACAAAAATATGTCCTCGTTCGGATGAGAGGTAAAATGGAGAGCCCATGTGTGAATGTTGTCACGCAGGATAAAGATCCCTACCTTGCATGGAACAGCAAGGGTTCGGCGAAATTCAAAATATTTCAGGAAAAAAAAACTCTTCCTGGCCAATGTAGTACCTTCGGGTGGAGCATTGGAAAAATCACATGTAAGGTGTTGTTTTCGAGCTTGGATTGCTTGCAAGATGTGTTTTATGCCTGTGGAGGCGGTTCTGTTCTCGTTTAATTTGTGCAGTGAAAATTTAAAGAGATGGTTAGAAAGTATTATTTTTTGGCGGCAGTAGGGTGTGTCTGACAAGCGCAGAGTGACCATAATGGGTTTCTTCTTGCATGTGATAGGTTATCTTCGTTACGTTTGGTCAAAGGTAAGTTTAACATTTATAATTCTTTCCGGTAACATTCTAAATTTTAGCACAACCCTTTGGATATAATTTAACCTTTTCGCACTTATACAACCTTTTGGAATCTATGCATAACTATTAGGAACTTATACAACCGTCTGGAAGTAATATAAAATTAAGGAAATACACTCTTTGTCACAATTCTGTTGGAACTTGTATAACCTTTTTGACGTGCTATACAGCTTTTCCTTTTATACCATTTTTGGTACAGCTTCCGTACAAATCTTTTAGTGCAACTTATACGACCGTACAATTTTTACAACCTTTTGTAATCTTACGAGTATAAATTGTAATTAGTATTGGAATGTTTTCATATCATAAATTATGTTGTGGTTTCGTTTCGTGTTTTATACAAGTAAATGGATGGGTGACGCTTTATTTAGTATTTATTAATTAAATGGTATGGAAAACCTATTAAAAAATGTTAACATTGATATGAAGTGTACGTGTACGATTACGACCGAACATAATTTTCAAGTTAAAGACTGAAAAGTAGTTCCGTTCCGGTTTGCCCTGTGCACGGTAAGTATTTTCCTATCTCACTGCGAGAGGTATATTAATAAATCTTGAATTCAAAAACGTTCATTTACAATTAAAGCTTGCGAGAAAATTGTAAAGTGATTTATAATTAATAGACTTTGTTGAAATTGCAGCCAGTAATTTTTTTGGGTATATTTGACCAAGTCAGAAGTTAAAAATTATTGTTTAAGCATTTTAAAGCATTTTTAATCGAATAATTTTTATTATGAGAACTAATAAACATCAACGCTTTAATATCTGTACCAAGTACACTATCTGCCGTGTTAAGAATTTTATAAACGAAATGCGCACGTAGTACACCAAAAAGCTGAAAAATGATTTAAAGAATTATTTTGATTACAAGAGAAAATTAATTTTCTTTTGTTTTGAGAATGTTAGCTAAAGTTTTTCTTGTCTGATTTGCTTTATAAACAGGAATTTAGAGCACATCAAATTTACCTCAGACATTGGACTTTCTAGCGGAAACAGATTTAAAGGTATGGAATAAATTGAGGTTGGTATTAATTTGTATTAAAAAATGCGAAGGCCTCCAAAGTGTCTGTACATTTTATTTTGAGTTTCTTATTTGTCGAGGGGTTATATTTGATAGTTTATTCAGTGTTTAGTGTTCTTTTCATTAAGCGCAGGTTTTAAGAACATGCTATCGCTTATTTAGCGTAAGTTAGTTTTACGAGGAAGTATCCCGATAAAGTTTTGTAAAATTTTAAAATATCTTTTAATTAGCTTGTAAATGCTAAATAATCTTAGTGTGATTTCTTCCATTGTTAGAAGGGGCCCTAATTCCCATTTCTTTATTTCCTTTCGTGGTTAAGTGGCGCACGCTTTACTTTTATTAAAATAAATCAACCCTAGCCCCCCATCCCATCCTACGTGCATGCGTCCCCTACATTTTATTTTCCAAAGCTCTAACTGAAGGTTCTACATTGGCCAGGAAGCATGCTTTTTACCTGCAAATTTTTAATTTTTCCGAACCCTTGCTGTTCCATGCAAGGTAGGGATCTTTAGCGTGCGTGACAACACTCACACATGGGACCTCATCCGAACGAGGTCGTATTTTTCACGAGGTTCGTGGAAATTGAACCCAGGACCTTGAGAACAGCAATTATACGCGAAACCACGGAGACGCCTTCGTCCATGCCTACCCTACATTTAACTTTCTAGTACTCCACTCGAAGGTACTACATTGGCCAGGAAGCGAGTTTTTTACCTGGAAAGCTTTGAATTTTGACAAGTTCTTGCTGTTCCAAGCTATGTAAAATTTTTTAGCGTACGTGACAACACTCACACACGGAACCTAAATTTTCACCTTTTTTCGAACGAGGGCATATTTTTGTGAAAAATGCTCGCCCAACATTTTTCAAGCGGACCGTGTCGGAATTAGAACCCGGTACCTTGGGCATAGTAGTCACACGCACATCAACTACGCCACGAAGCCGCCACGTTTATGCCTCCACGAACCTGACACCCGTTAGTCATATTTTCTTCTGGGGTTTTCCTAAATTCCCTTGGGCGTTATTTTCACTTAACTGCAAGTTCATTTACTCGGAAAATACCTTGATAACATCCTTACGGCAGCTTATGACAAGGCTCGATTTTCAAAACGTTCTGCTTATTTTAGGCTCTGTAAAATGTTGCCCGAGGCCTTTCTGACCTTTCGAAGATTTTTATACGGTTACGGTTTTGAGCTCTAAAGGATAGGTACGCCAAAATTATCGTGTTTTCGCCTTCTTCGACACTATCTTTACAGTTTTTATTTATTTTAAACGTATGAAAAGGTTCATCATATTGCTCGCGCGTGAATTGAATTTTTTTAGTCTACGTTGTTTAATTTTTAAACTCAGGCAATTCTCCCAAATATTCAGTAAGTTTTGAACTCTTCATCATTCTGAATTTTTATTAGAAATTTCTCTATTTCATTATCGCAGTTTATAGCTATATGTATATTAATGTTGTGAAATTTTTTTTACACTGGCTTAAGGATAATGTTACATATATGTTTATTAAAAGATTCCATCGACGAGCTAAACTAAAAAATAAACGTATAAATAATGACTGTTTTAAAAAATACGTGGCATTTAAACTATTAGTGGTATAATTTACAACTAAATTCAGTGAATGAGAATTGTAAGGTAGATACGTTACTTTTTGATATATTCAAAATTCTATATTTACTCCCTATGCGCGTCCTTTCATATTACTAGCATTGTAATAGCATTGGCCCCGTGAATTCTGGAGAGGTGAAGACTACTTTCAAAAAGAATGTATTTTTTCATTCGCGAAGTTTTCTTCAATAGTTCGTAGTATATCTATAAATCCCAAAATATACTGTATTTGTAGACACTTGATTATTACTGATATTGACAAAGCGATTATGTACTCTTTTTTACTCCATATGAACATTGTCTGAAATGCAATGTTTCATAATAAATATTTACAATAGAAATGGAATCCAAATTTTGTATGGCCTCAGAATTTATTTGGTTATTTCATTTTTTACTTTTACTTTTCATAAATTTGCATTCATTGAGTTCTAAAATTTTGCAAGAAATTCAACATATTTTAAACAATTTTTATTGTAGTGCGCAAATAATTTTCCATTCGTTTGTCCTCTCAAAGACTAATTTTGTATTAATAAATAATAGCACATTAGTGTGAATAGTTGCTCTAACACCTGCAACTAATATTTTTATCCTTTTTTGATGATTGCTAGTTTTTGTTTATTAACGTTTGTTTTTTGTTTCAAGATTCTAACGTTTACATTTCCTTAGGACTTTCAAATTGGTTCCAGTATTTTATAACAAATATGGGCGACTCTTTGAAATGTTGCGCGTAAATAAACTCTGTTGTTTAAGTAATGTAGGCGACACTTTCGCATATTTTGCGGTTACAATTATATCGGGGGCTTCGTGGGTTAGAGGTTCGTGTATAACTACTAATTCAAAGGCCCCGGGTTCGATTCCCGACCGCTTGAAAAATGTTAGGCGAGCATTTTTCACAAAAATACGCCCTCGTTTGGATCAGAGAGAAAATGTAGGTCCTGTGTGTGAGTGTTGCCACGCACGTTAAAAATCCGTACCTTGTCTAGAATGGTAAAAGTCCGGTTAAATTCTAAATTTCCAGGTAAAAAACTCGCTTCCTGGCCAATGTAGTACCTTTAGGTGGATCAGAAAAAGCTCAAATATACGGTTGCAGTTATATCGCCAGCAACAACGTTCTTTCAGTAAAATCATTTACCTGCATCCTGTGTCATTCAAATTTAACGGTTACTTGTGCCACTGCTACCGGTGGTTGTTAATTTTTTCACCACTTTCACATTCATATCATTGAGATGCAGTAAAACTAAACCAATATATCCGATACAATGTTTGTATTTTCACAAACGTACAGCACTACGTCCACAAAGTTTTTAACTTTTAATTTCTTTTTGGTGTAATGTGTGTTTGCCAGTTGCTTAGTATTACGCTCCATACGCAGCTTTCAGTCTTTTTCTAATTTTTAGAGTTGTCCTACTTTATAATACTGAGTTTTATACCACAAAGGCTTTCCTTCCTTGGTCTATTCTATTTATATTCTTTTTACTTCTGTTGTCATTCGTGATAAACTTCCTAAGTAGTAAAACTCTTTTACTTCTGCTGAGAATCTTAGAGTTACTGTAGCCGATTTTTAGTATAATCCTATTTATGATATCTCATTCTCCCTGTTTTGTTATAGTTTAGTTTTAGACCTAAGTCACTATATAATACTTCTTTCATTTTATTTGTTCTCTTATATTTATTTATCTATTTCTGCTAATATTGCTATAACATTTAATTTGAATAACGATTTTTTCCATTTCGAATGGACCTGCACCTTGCCGAAGTTCTAAATTACTAGAACAGGTGAAATGGCTTGCGTGTTCTAATGAACTAAAGAGCCAAACTACAGGTCCAACCAAAGTAGTAGGGTCGTTAGTGTGGAACCAGACTAAGACAGGTCCCCGAAAGAGGACAGCGGCTCTTTCGGTACTTAGATTGGCAGAGACCAGAGGGGTCGGTATGGCAGTCTAAGACACACTACCGCGATGTGGAAGGCAACGGGAAACCACCACATTATCTCCCAAGTACACTGCGTACCTAAATTATAATAAACATGATGGCATTCTCTGGGGTAAAAGATTCCGGAGTTAAAATAGTCCCCCATTCGGATCTCCGGGAGGGGACTACTTCGGAGGATGCGATCGGAAAGTTAAAAATAAGAGTCGGGAACATTCTGCGAGTCGGAGCGTGGAATGTTAGAAGTATGAAGCAAGTAGGTAAGCTAGAGAACCTAAAAATCGAAATGAATAGGTTATCACTAGACATAGTATGGATTACCGAAGTTCGGTGGCCAGAGACGGGGGATTTTTGGAGTGGAGACTTCAGGGTAATTCATACAGGAGCAGAGGAAGGAAATTTGGGTGTGGGGATAGTTATGCGGAAAAAGATAGGATACTGTGTAGAAAATTACTTACAAAAGAACGAAAGAGTACTCATGATTAGATTAGAATCTAAACCGGTAAACACAGTAATAATACAAGTATACATGCCCACCTCTGGCTATAGTGACGAAGAGGTAGAAGACATCTACAAGATATCAAAGACATATAAAGATACGTAAAAGGACATGAAAATTTAATAATTACGGGGGATTTTAATGCCGTGGTAGGTGAGGGAAGGGAAGGAGCGGTAGTAGGTTTATTTGGTTTAGGCACAAGAAACGACAGGGGAAATAGGCTGGTAGAATTTTGCAACAAGAACAATTTAATCATCACAAACACATTATTTCAACATCATGCTAGAAGACGATATACGTGGAAGAAGCCAGGAGATATAGGAACATATCAAATAGATTACATTCTTGTTAGACAACGGTTTAGGAATCAAGTAAAAGACTGTAGAAGCTACCCAGAAGCAGATATAGATACTGACCACAACATCGTAATTATGAAGGCTGCACTTAAATTTAAGAATGTGAAAAAAAGAAACGGAAAAAGGCAATTGGACTTAGAGAAACTAAAAGATAAAGATATTCAAGAAAGATTAAAAAAAAAGTCAAATGAATTGCTCAAAGATATCGGGAAAATATCTGATACTAAGGAAGTAGAAACAGAATGGAATAACATTAAATCCAGCTTAGACATGGCGGCCAGAAATATTCTGGGGTAACCACAAAAGAAAATAAGAAACCATAGATAACTAAGGTTTGTAGATCTGGAAAAAGCATTCGACAATGTAAAATGGAAAAAAATGTTTGAAATACTCAAAAAGATTGGAATGAGCTATAGGGATAGACAAATAGTACATAGCTTATACAAAGAGCAAACAGCAATAATAGAATTAGAGCAGGAACGTAGAGAAGTAAACATTAGGAAAGGGGTGAGACAGGGATGTGCCCTATCCCCAATGATTTTTAACTTGTACATAGAAGACGCAATGAATACTGTCAAATGCAGGAAGACATTTGGAATTACTATGCAGGGACAAAAAATTGATATGCTTAGATTTGCAGATGATACAGCGGTATTAGCGGCTAGTAAGGAAGAGTTAGAAGCTGCTCTTAATGAAATGGAAACGGTTCTAACAGAGAGATACGGTATGAAAATTAACAAAACTAAAACTAAAGTTCTAGTATGCAAAGTATGGAACACGAACTTACATAAGGTTAAGGATTTCTGCTACCTAGGAAGCCAAATAACGCAAGATGGGAAAAGCACAAAAGATATAAAACAAAAATTAGCACAAGGTCGTGCTACATTTAACAAGAAAACGCAACTACTGTGCTCAAAGACCACAAACATAGAAACAAGGAAAAGATTGCTTAAAACATATGTGTGGAGCACAGCACTGTACGGCTGTGAAGCCTCGACAGTAGGAGAAGCGGACAAGAAAAAGGTAGAAGCCTTTGAAATGTGGTGCTACAGACGTATGATGAAGATATCATGGACAGAAAAAGTTAAGAACGAAGAGGTACTAAAAATGGTAGGGGAAGAAAGAAATATGTGGAAAACGGTAAAAAAGAGGAGAGATAAGATGATAGACCACATACTACGGCATGAGGGAATAGTGCGGAATATATTAGAAGCAGAAATAGGAAAAAAGAGAAAAAGAGGCAGACCTAGGTTAGACTACTGCACACAGATAGTAAAAGATGTAGGCTGTAGGGGTTTCAGGGAGATGTGTAGGCTAGCCCAGAATAGAAATCAATGGAGGTACGCATCCAACCAATCCCCAGATGGATAAACTAATGACGAAAAAATAACTGTGATGAGTATTATAAGTAACTACAAGAATTGGCTGAGCAATATTCTCGAATAATGTTAAGTGTGTGAAAGGATTTACTGGAAAACCATTACTTCGGCAAATGTCTAAGTGTTGGGGGATCTTGGTAGCCACAGGTTGCTTAACCCCCTTCACTGAATCTTGCTGAAATAGGGCATAAAATTAGAAAACAATAGAAGGGGAACGAGCTGTATACACATGCTGTGTGAGAATTTCAGGGAACTATGTAGGCTAGCTCAGAATATAAATAAGTGCAGGTACGTGTCCAACCAGTTTTGAGACGGAAAACTTAATGACGAAAAAATAAGCGCAGATAAATCTGATGATTAGTATAAACAACTAGTTGTTGGTTGCAAAATATCTGCAACTAATGAGGACTGTGCGAAAAGATATATTGGAAAATATATTAAATCGGTAAATGGTTAAGTGTTGGGGGAACTTGGCAGCCACAGGCTGCTTACCTCCCTTCACAACCGTCCATTTACATTTCCAATGCTCCACCCAAAGGTATTACATTGGCCAGGAGGCGAGTTTTTGTTGCCTGGAAATTTAGAATTTTGCCGAACCCTTGCCGTTCCAGGCAAGGTAGGGATCTTTAACGTGCGTGACAACACTCACACACGGGACCTCCATTTAACCTCATCCGAACGAGGGAGTAATATTTGTGAAAAATGCTCACCTGCCATTTTTCAAGCAGTCGGCCGTGTCGGGATTTGAACCCGGGACCTTGGGATCCGTAGTCTTACGCTTACTACATTGATCCACGGCGACGCCTCCTCCCTTCACAACCACTGAAGGTCGGAGAAATAGGGTATATAATTGTAAAACAATAGAAAGGGACGGAACTGCATCTAACAAGAAAGAACCATGATGAAAGACAACAAACATAGAAACAAGAAGAAAATTTTTGAAAGCATAGGTGTGGAACTCGGCACAGTATGCCTATGAAATACGGGCAGTAGAAAAAGCAGACAGAAAAACGGCAGCAGCCTTTTGGAATGCTGTGCTTCAGATGTATGAGGACGATAGCATGGACAGACAAAGATAATAACAAATAGGTTATAGAAATAGTACGGGAACAAGGATATCTGGGGAAAAAGATAAGAGAAATAGAAGGGCAGAATACGTTCTATGGCATTTTTGGGTAATAGTATGGGATATATTACAAGCAGAGATAGGAAAAAAGAGGTAGATGTAGACCTAGATCAGATAGTTATAGATGCAGACTGTGCAAATTTGACAATGATGGTACGCATCTAACCAGTTCCAGGACCAGACCTAATGATGAACGATTTTTTATATAACTTAAATAAGGTTACCTATTTAAGTAGTTTGATTAATATATAGTGTTAATTAGCCATCTGTCATAGTAATATCTATATGGGTTTCATTAAAGCTCTAACCAATGTATTCCAACTTACATGGTCAACAACCATGACCATATTTATAGAGTCTATTACTGTAGCTTTCTACTCGTATTCTTTCTTCTACTACAAAGTTTAGTAAATGGGTTTGCTTTTCTCATACCACCGTTTTTTTTTCAATTCCAAACATCTTTTTCCAATTTTTCCTTTATTTTATTCTGTACCTCGTAGTATATTTATATAGCTAACATTTTTGAACAATGGCTCAGCATACCAATGGTAATAAAATCTGTCCAATCTTTTAATGGTACTTTCTTTGGAAATACTACGAATCTACTATTTGCAGTCTCCAGGTTTTTGTTTTATTAACATATAACCTTTTAGTAGCCAATGGCTACTGCTGTGCAGTTTTGCACCCATATCTAATTCTGCTTGCTACTGATCTCTCCTTCAGCTTAACGCTATTTGTTTAAATAACTTTTAAAATTTTGTGCTATAGTGTGAAATTTGTTTTGTGTTAGAATTTATACTACGTTTTGTTGTTTAAAATTTATTATTACATATTTAACTCCATGCAGCCGCCTCGTATAGCAATCAGAGAAACAACTTATCCAACTTACGCCTGTAATTACAATTACTTACTACTTATCAAAACCTACCAAAGTTGAGCTTATAGATCTCTGGGTCGACAACGTTCATCGGCCGTTGATGCACTAACCAACATGACATTTATGTAAAACATCTATTTACAAACTGTTAAACAGGTTCAAAGCTTGATGATTCTTGAATTGTACAATTAGGAGAAAAATAATCTCCCCAAATAATAGAGAAGGGGGAAAGTGTATATATAGGGTTTGCAAATCTGGAGAAAGCACTCGACAATGTAAAATGAAAAAAAATGTTCGAAATACTCAAAAAGATTGGAATGAGTTTTAAGGACAGACGGATAGTACATAGCTTATACAAAGAGCAAACGGCGGTAATAGAATTAGAGCAAGAAAGTAGAGAAGTAAATATTAAGGAAGTGGTTGAGACAGGGGTGTGCGTTATCCCCATTAATATTTAACTTGTACATGGAAGAGGCAATGAATACTGTCAAATGCAGGAAGACATTTGGAATTAATATCAGGGACAAAAGATTGATATGCTTAGATTTGCAGATGATATAACGGTATTAGCATCTAGCAAAGAAGAATTAGAAGCTGCTCTTAATGAAATGGAAACAGTTCTAACGGAGAGATATGGTATGAAAATGAACAAAAATAAAACTAAGGTTTTAGTATGTAAAAGAGGGGAAAATAAATCGAAAACAAGAATACAAATAGGTAACGAGAACTTACAAGAGGTTGCGGATTTCTGCTACCTAGGAAGTCAAATAGCGCAAGATGGGAAAAGCACAAAAGATATAAAACAAAGATTAGCACAAGGTCGTGCTACATTTAACAAGAAAAAGCAACTACTGTGCTCAAAGACCACAAACATAGAAACAAAGAAAATATTGCTTAAAACATATGTGTGGAGCACATCACTGTATGACTGTGAAGCCTGGACAGTAGGAGAAGCAGACAAGAAAAAAATAGAAGCCTGTGAAATGTGATGCTACAGACGTATGATGAAGAAATAGTAGGGGAAGAAAGAAGTATGTGGAGAACAGTAAAAAATAGGAGAAATAGGATGATAGCCCACATACTAAGACACGAGGGAATAGTGCGGAATATATTAGAAGCAGAGATAGGAAAAAAGAGAAGTAGAGGTAGACCTAGGTTAGACTACTGCACACAGATAGTGAAAGATGTAGGGTGTGAGAATTTCAGGGAATTGTGTAGGCTAGCTCAGAATAGAAATCAATGGAGGTACGCTTCCAAGCCGTCGCAAGATGGAAAAACTAATGACAAAAATAATAACTATACTTAAACACTGTGATTACTATAAACAACTACAGATATTGGTTTTGCAGTACTCTCAACTAATGTTAATTGTGCGAAAGGATTTAGTTGAAAACTATTAATAAGCAAATGTCTAAATGTTGGGGGATCCTTAGCAGCCACAGGCTGCTTAACCCCCTTCACATACCACTGAATCTTGGTGAAATAGGGCCTATAATTAGAAAACAATAGAAGGGAATCGAGCTGTTGTGAGAAATGCAGGGAACTGGGTGGGATAGCTCAGAACAGAAATAAGCTGAGATAAAAATCCAACCAGTTTCAAGACGTAAAACCCAATAAGAAAAAATAAGTGCTCTTTAATCTGATGATTACTATAAACAACTACAGGTGTTGGTTGTGAAATATTTTCAACTAATGTTGATTGTGCGAAAGGATAAATTGGAAAAACTATTAATTCAACAAAGGTTCAAGTGCTGGGGGAACTTGGCAGCCAAAAACTGCTCCCCCCCCCCTTCACATACCAATGAATATCAGGGAAATAGGGTATAAACTGTAAAACAATAAAAGGTGACCGAACTGCATTAAACAAGAAAGAACAGCAGCTATGTTCAAAGACAATGAACATAGATACAAGAAGAAAAATGTTCAAAGCATAGTGTGGAGCACAGCACAGTACGTCTATGAAAAAGGGGCAGTAGGAAAAGCAGACAGAAAGAGATAGAAGCCTTCTGGAATGTTGTGCTTCAGACAAAGTTAATAACAAATTGGTTGTAGAAATAGTAGAGGAATAAAGATATCTGTGGAAAACGAAAAAATAGTAAGAAATAGAAGGACAGGATACGTTATAAGGCATTTCTAGGGAATAGTACGGGATATATTACAAACAGAGATAGGAAAAGATAGGTTAGGGGTAGACCGAGATTAGACGTTCGCACACAGATAGGGATATATGCAGACTGAGCAAATTTTAGAGAAATGTGAAGGTTGGTTCAGACTAGGAAACAATGAGGGTACGCGTCCAACCAGTTCTGGAACTGAAGACCTAATGATGATGATGACATCTTGCGACTTAGGTTACTACCAACTATTAAATCAACATCTCTATCATCACTCCTTCTGTCAATTCAATATTTTCGATTGCCCTAATATTTGTTATGTTTCCCATTATTAATTTTTGTATGGTTAGGATTGAGCTTGTCCACTAGAAAAATAATTATTCTCACACAAAAGCACCAGTGGTAAACATTCCAATAACTTTTATAGGGATATATTTTCACGTTTCAAAAGTCGGACTCCAGGGCTGCTATTATTTAACAGGTGCGGATTCTTTTTTTCCCAACTCTGTACCAATTGCTGTTAGCTTGTATACCTCAAATCTATTTATTTACCCTATTCCTAAATTTTATACTTTTTGTCTACTGTGCGTAGTAGAAAAATTGGTTTCATTAAACAATGTCTTATTATGTGAAAAACCGAAACTAAGTAAACATAAACTTTCTCGTCTTTCTTAGAACCGTCTTTTGGATTTGCGCGACTTTTTTCCATATACAAGTAAAAATGAATTTCTTCAATAATATAAAGCGTACTGTTAGAAATTGGCTTATTTTCAAAATTGCCAAATTATTGTGCTCTCTTTAATTTCACAGAAAAGATTACTTAATTGCATAATTTCAACAAATAAAAAATTTGACATTCAGCATCTTCTTATAAATGACAATGCATAGTTCCATTTATTTTGTTCTACATTAGCATGAAATGCTTTCTAGTTCAAATTCTGACCTAAATGTTGTAAGACAACTGCTGTACATAAGTAGGTACGTAAAATTTTGCAACGCTAAGAAATTGTGTATGTATTGATGCAGTTTATATCATGGTTATGAATAAACTATAATAGGTAAGCACGCATTTAGGTAAACAATGACTTGGTTTGATACAGTACAATATTTGTTGAAAACGCATTAGTTTAATACTCGTAGTAGTAATCAAAAATACTATCGAAGATGAGTATAACTTAAGGTATTCATTCTGTTGTTTAACCCTCCGCTTGACGAGCAGTTTCATTCTATGGGTCGACTCGCTCAGACCCAAACTTTGTCTTATTTTTTCACCTTACAACACATTGATATGTCCAGTTTCTAGTATACATTTGTTAACCTAGTCTACTTAGCACTGCTAGGAGTAAAAATAGTTGTGAAAAACATTTACTTGGGAGTTCTCACTTATTAGAAAAAATTGTACAGATAACGCAAGTTTTCAAAACAAATCATAAATTCAAAAAACGAAAAAGTCAATAACAAACATATTAATTAAATTAAAGTATAATGCTGAATGAGCATGAAAAATCTATAAAATTAGTGTATATAAATTTGACACACAAAATTTGCATCGAAAATATCGTTATTCAAAATTTATGGCACAGTCGGTGCAGCATGATTTTGTGTTCCAAACGATTAGAGGCACCACAAAACTTGCATGAATATCTTGATTTTCGGTCCTTGCAGAATTTGCACCTTCTTCGAACAGTTGAATCATCGGTTGGTGCTCTTTTGTGACTCCTGAGAATTTAGCCGCTAATATTTTTACTTTACGTGGTAGGTTTGGCACATTCTTTCGTTTTCTCATGTTTTCTAGGATTATGTTTGCCCGAATTTCCAAAAAATACTCGTCAGCTATTTGAAAATTCTCCATCTAGATTGTTAGTTTTATTTATTATAAATGAGTCGATTGTTCCTATGTTGAGTATGTCGAAAAACCACTAATGACCATCGGCTTGCGTTCCGAGCTAAATTCTAAGCACACCGCTTTTTGTGGAGCTATAGAATATTAGCACCTCTGGTTTTTGAATATAACCAGTATTTTCGTCAGTTTTGTCGTAGTAATGCATTGACGATACAAGTAATACATTCTTTGACTTTTTTGGGACGTATGAAGTTATTGTCATATGTGCATGGGGTGCAAAAATGAAGACTTTACAGAACTATCTTTGACACTTTTAACTTCTTTCGCCAATGACATTCGATCGGTTTGTATTGTACCAACTACTGTAAGGCGGTGCTCATGCAACAACCAACTTACAGCTTCCACATTAGTGAACCATCGATCCCTAGTAACATTCCTTCCAGTTCCTGAAATACGGTTCATAATTCTTAGAATAACGGCTATTGTAGAAGTGTCTACCTGAAAGGGACCTTCAGGCTGGGTTCCAGCATATATTTCCAAATGCGACGTGTAATAGGTTTTTGCATCCATTGAAGAAAACACCGATCCCATATTTGTTCGGCGTATTTGGAATGTAAATTCTGCTGCAGCTACCACGAAATTATAACATTTCGTCCAGGGTCACATATTGAACCACACTATAATGTTGTTTTATGCTGTACCCTGAATTCTTCAAATATTTCTCTCACGACTCCATACCCTTTTGTCACACGTAAATACTGAGACAAACGTAGTTCATTTTGCGTCGATCACGACAGCCACGCCTTCAATCAGAAAGGGGAAAACATATAACCAGTTCCGAATCGACCAGAAATTCCCTTCTTGTCGATTTTTGTCCAAGGAACAGTGATTGGCAACCAAGTGTGTAGTATTACGCTACGTACAAGCTTACGCTAATTAAATCACACTCCAAACAATCATTGATCGTTATCCTAGTTACATACATATTTATTTCCTCATTACATCGCCGGTGATTGTAATCCCAGTTCGAACACCACACCATTGGTGATTGTTATTCCGACAGCACGCCATTACTCCATCATCACACAGCCAGTGATTGATATCCTGGTGGCACAAAATCATTCTATTCCTTTATACGATCAGTATTTACATTGTGATCACACCCTCACTCGCTTACACCTACAGATCCAGAGCACCACCTCAACGACGCCGTCAGCCAGCCAGATCTTGTCAGCGGACCCACGTCGTTCAAACGTACCACAATGAGTCGTGAAAACACCAGCCTTGCCACCGTCGCCGACAGTCAGTTTCTGAGTGCATATATCTTCTTTTGGTTAAAAATAATTCTTTATTAATCCATAATAACGCTTCCTTAGGTTAAGTTTTTATATGTATATTTATTTCGAAATAGATTCCACGTGTATTCCTTGTTTGTTCTTGTTGTGCTTTTCAACACGCACTCGTGTTAATCTTGTTCATACTTAATACTTAATAACTTAATACGTTTGTTACCGGTATGTTTATTATATATAAGGATAGACAACCGTTTGTTCTTATTTGTGCTCATTAACATGCCCTCTTGTTAATCCTGTACATATTCATAGTTACATTACCTGAATTAGTTTGTTTTATGGATATAAGGAATATTTGAACGCTTGTACTAGATTGTGCTCACATCAATTAATGGCCACTGGGTCAAGCCTTTTTTAGCCGAACGTTGATGGTTTAAGAAGTACAGGGTTTTGAAGGTAATATTTATTTCAATTTTTTAGCTTTATTCTGAAAATGTTTAAGTTATCGACTTTTTGATATTCAAATCTGTTTTCAAGAAAAACCTGTTTAATTCAAATTATGTTTTAATCCTTATTTCTGAGATGTTACGCCGAAAACAATAATATTTTAGTAGGCTTATCAAAGTCAAATAATATCATATTCTTTTTCTCTGTATTCAAAAACATAAAGATGCCAACTTTAAGTTAATAAGCCAAAAATTTTCAGAATAATGCCAAAAAATTGAAATTAAATTACAGCCTTCAAAACCCTGTACTTCTTAAACCATCAACATTCGAATAAGAAAAGTTTAGCTCGATGGTCATAAATAGATGCACAGAATCTCCAGTTAATCGTTGTACCATTGTTAATAAAACACCCTGTGGATTGACTTATATGTTGCAGTAGTGTGTCCAGCTAGATACCACAACCCGTCCCGATATCAATCTGAAGGTACTACATTGGCCAGGAAACGAAGTTTTTTTTACTTGGAAATGTTGAATTTTGCAAAACCCTTGCTGTTCCAAGCAAGGTAGGGATCTTTAACGTGCGTGACAACACACATACGGAACCTACATTTTACTTCTCATCGAAAAAATGGCATATTTTTGTGAAAAATGCTCGCCTATAATTTTTCTAGTGGTTCCTGTAGGGAATCCAATTCGGGTCCTTGGGATCAGCAGTCATACGCAAAACTGTTTGATCCACGGAGTCACCTATCTCTAACGGCCGCTACATTTGACTCCACCCGATGATACTACATTGACCGCAAAGCGAATTTTTTTACCTGGCAATTTTGAATTTTGCCGGACTTTTGCTGTTCCAAGCAAGGTAGGGATCTTTATCGTGCATGACAACACGCACACACGGGGCTTACATTTTACCTTTCATTTGAATGAGGGCGTATTTTTGTGAAAAATGCTCTCCTAACATTTTAAGTGGTTCGTGTCGGGAATCGAACCCGGGACCTTAGAATCCTCAGTTATATTCGAACCAACTAAGTCCCGGAGCTGCATGTCCCTAGTGACCCTGTATTTGATTTTCCAATGTTTCACCCAAGGTACTACACTGGTCAGGAAACGAGTTTTTTTACCTAAGAATTTTGAATTTTGTCGAACCCTTGCTACTCCAAGCAAAATAGGGATCTTTAATGTGCGCGACAATACCCATATACGGGACCTACACATTTTCTCTCATTCAAACGAGAGCACATTTTTGTGGAAAATGCTCACCTAACGTGTTTCGAGCAATCCGTGTCAACAATCGACCCCGGGATCTTCGGCTTAGTAATCACACGTGAAACAACTAAGCCACGGAGTCGCCTATTTCTAACAGCCCCTACGGTTGATTTTCCAAAATGTAGTACCTATGGGTGGAGACCCATAGGTACTACATTGGTCAGGAAACGAGTTTTTTTTAATCTGGATATTTGGATTTTTGCCGAACCCTTGCAATTCCAATCAGGGTAGGGGTGTTTAAATACTCCCTGTATGTTTGTTGTGGTTTGTTTAGCATTCTTCTTAATCTTCGTTGACAACGATCCTAGGTCATGGATCGAAACGTAAATAAAATAGATTTTAAAAACTATGAGTGGTTTCATTCCCAAAGAAGATTAAGAAGAGGGGTGTTTAACATGCGTAAAAACATTCAAACACGGGAACTACATTACCTCTTGTCCGAACGAGGACGTACGTTTGTGAAAAAAGCTCGCTTAACATTTTTCAAGCAATCCGTGTCGAGAATCGAAAAAAAACCAATTATGCCTCGAAACCACTTTGTCTCCATCGTCTGCAAGTTTATCCAACTTCATACGCTCTTACCTTGTATCGGAACTGTGAAACCTATACACTTCATCAGAAACATAAATCTTTACTGAGACAGACTAGCAGGAAGCAATTGGACCTCTAAACCCTCCTCGGACTAAAATTCGCATAATCTTTTACGGCTCCTATGCTGACAGCCTGTTAAATTCAATAAACTGATAAATCCCTTCATTTCCACTTTATTAGTACATGCAATATCGTATTTACTTTTACATCTTGGCGCTATTTTTCTGTATATACAAATTAGTACTGACTATAACTGTGTCCAAAATTTGTTCAAAAGAAGAGCAGAGTTTGCGTTTCTAGCACCTGCACGAACACCTAGCGGGTTGGTATCGATATTTTGCTGCCTTGTTCGAGCGC
Source organism: Platerodrilus igneus (assembly GCA_036346225.1). Classification (NCBI taxonomy): domain Eukaryota; kingdom Metazoa; phylum Arthropoda; class Insecta; order Coleoptera; family Lycidae; genus Platerodrilus; species Platerodrilus igneus. Next base: position 5,633,932 of record JARFIW010000507.1, on the reverse strand, counting down.
GTTGGTATGAAACATACCTTCTCCACTTAGTTCCATCTCCGTCACAACAATACATATATCTAAAGGTACTAGCAGCATCTGATTCGCTTTCATCTTAGTCTGGTTCTTCTTGCTCCGAACCTGTGTAGTGTTCGTTAATTATGTCTTGCGCATCATCATTTTCTAGCTCCGCTGCTTCAGAAACGTCCAAAGTTGGTATTTCATCATGAAGTGCCTGCAGCGCAATAACTTCCCTTCCATAAACATTGATCTCACCAAACAAAAATAGTGAAGTCGCAAGTATAAAACCTCAGAAATAACAAACAAGACGAATTCTCAGTTGCAGTTCCAACAAAGACTAAACCTAAAAGTCCCTTATCCCGCTTTATGTAGAAGTAACCAATTTCCTAAAATTGAGATAAGCGCCTGCTAACATGCAAAACACCCACAAATGATAAATAGTGGAAATATAGGGACTTACCTATATATATATATATATATATATATATATATATATATATATATATATATATATTATCGTATAATTAAGGGGTCATTGGAATACATAAGGGCACAAGTTAACTCATAGGTTAAGAGCTATAGAATAATATAAAATAAATTTATTCGGTTATGAAATTAGAATACTTTTAACAATTATTTTAGAGCTTAAGTAGTGTATAATAATGTAGGGTCAATTTAATTTAGCTAGGAATGATGTAACATAGTACTTGTGTAAATATAGGGCATAATAAATAATAATTGGGGTAAAATTATAACGTATTTAAATTTGTAGTGAAGTATTACAGGATAATCTAAAAGCGTTGAGCATATTTTAAAACAACATTTCTATTGTCAGTCGTAAAACCCAACACGTTTAAAACTGAACAAAACAACAAGGAGAGATAATATTTCTCGGTAGCATGGCAACAAACAAAATTTAATGGGTTATTGGAAAAGAACAGCCGTTGGAATTAATGCAGTCGATTTGTAGCAACGACAAAAGCAAAATCACACAATATTAATGTAAACCCGGTTTGTTGGTTAAAATATTGATTTCAAAATTGAAGGTAGTATAGGATGGAACCAAGAAAAGACCAAGATAGAATAAAAACGTATTGAGTACAAGAGAGTTGCATATAATTAATTCAGAGATAGTATAGTAGGGGGACTTAAATAAAATCAATAATTTCAAGGATATTTAGAAGCAGGCAAGCGTCGGTTAAAAAGTGGAAGAAAGGAACCAAGCAAGGTGATTGGTGTAATTTGGACAAGAAGGGCAGATATTCAGCTGTTGGCATATGTGTGAGATAAAGCTATAAATACAAGGGAGATGAAAAATGTTCGTTCAAGTTGAAGGCGTGGATCAATTGCAAAGTAGAAGTTAAATTCGGAGTACTAAGAGTTCGTTAGAGATTTTTCGTAAAAACAGGGGACGGTTGAAATTTGCAAATAGAGGGGGCGAATTCTTACTTATTTAGAGATTCGCAGAGGGGGGCCGAGCTCTCGTTGATTTCATCCATCATTCGTGATAGATATAGTTACTTGCAAGTGAAGTAGTGCAGTTTAATGCAAATTTATGTAGAAGCTAATAGAGCATCTTATTGTTAAAACGTTAAAGTGGTATGTAAGTACAAAGCTTATTATTTTGGTATTAGAATGCACGGAAGTATTAGGATTTGAAATTATTTGGATGATGAAAAAAGCGATGTTTGAGTAATAAAAGTTAATTTGGAATAAGAGGAACGAAATTTTGGAGATTAGAATTTTTGGGTTGGATGCATGGCAGATATGGTGATTCGACCGAGGAGTTAGTTGATGGACTGGGAACCTAGTAGATGGCAGCATCTCCAAGGGGCTAATTGGTGGATCACATTTAGAAAATAGAAACCAGGTAGACGATAGAATAGAACATTGAGTAGCGAATATTTTATGGTGTTTGTGATTATTTGGATTTGTGCTTTAATGTGTTTTTATTAGTTTTTGATATTTTATGAACAGACATTTATGGCACTTTAAAAGGAAATTGATTTTTGAAAATAATTAATTAATTTACAGATAACCAGAGGTTGTAAAGAGGTATAGAGGGCTTATTGATATTTGGGTAGTGCAGGAAATTTATATGTACAGTTATAGAGTTTTACTATGAGCTCATGCTAAGACACAGGGTTAACGTCAGGTATGAGGTACGCCCCCTTACCTTAATAAAAATATGTGTTTAAAAGGTTATCGATTTTCATTATTATTGTTATAAAATTATAGACCATTATGAATGTACATAAAGGAATGGTGTTTTTAAAATGTAATATGGATCTAATTTGAATAGAGTGTGATATATTTGCTTAATTGAGTTATTTTTCAGTGTGTGATTGGTGTGAGTTTCTATTTAGGTTTCAGCATGGGGATATTGAGAGGAAGTTTTTGGATGTAACAGGTAGGTATTTGTAGTAATTTTAACGAATTTGAGCTAGTTGGAGAAAACAGGAGAGCAACCGAGGACAGGTAAACAACAATAAATTATATTGACCCAACATTGGGACACATTTTAGGAGCTTAACTACACTAAATTATGACGACCCAATTCGTGGGGCAAGATTCAAGGGTAACTACATAATATTATGACACCCCATTAGTGGGGCATGAATTAGCGACGTTCCATATGGTAAACATCACAATAATATATATATATATATATATATATATATATATATATATACAGGGTGAGTTTTTGGTGTGGCAACGGTCGATAACTCCGTTATTATAAAAGCTACGTAAACCAAATTTGGAGGTATATTAGGCATGCCTAAAGTGCACATTTTAAAAATATTTGAAAGCATACAGGGTGTTTCAAAATTCCAGGGCATATTAAACTTATATATTTTTAAATGGAACACCCTATATATTATTACATTTTTGAAAAGCCCATAAAAAGAGCTTTAATTTGATATTAAATTTTGAGCTGTTCAACTATTTTTAGAAAAAATGACCCTGATTAGATACATTGCCACTGCACTAATACACAACTTATGTTAATTTTCAAGATGCAGAAAATTTTACTATATACCATAGTATATTTGTAATTATCACTTTCTTGAAATTTCTTCACAGTATACAGGGTGTGTCAGGTTTCGCAAAATGCAATTTTTAAAATTTTTTTTAAATGGCACCCTACCAATTTTATTGCTACAATGGATAGTCCATTAAGTGTCCTTTCATTTTTGTTAAGCATTCCCTATACCTAAATCCATTACACGATTTAAATTTGTAAATTTCCCAATTGTCGTCATCGGTCTTGGTGGCGTAATTGGTAAACGCATGGTTCCGGCAAAACCAGGATACAGGTTCAAGTCCTGTCCAAGACCTTATATTTTCCATTTTTTAATTACTAGCTCGATTTGAAATGATCATTTGGGCTTTGCATAAAAGTCTAAATTATTATTTCATCTTATTCACTATATATATATATATATATATATATATATATATATAAATATATAATGTCAAAAATAACGACCTTTAATTTATATTCCAATGAGTTAGCTAACGGGTTTATAGGTCTGTGTTACGTTATAGATTAAAACTCTTTGTCTTTAACCAAGCTTTCGATTTTAATTAAAATCTTCATCAGGGTGAAAAACTGGAGTATTGGTGTAAGTATAAAAGCAGAAATGTAACAAAAATATATAAATATAAATCACAAAACACAAACGTAAACTAACATGTTAAACCTAAAAGTATATCGTCACAGATGGTATACGATATACTTTTAGGTTTAACATGTTAGTTTACGTTTGTGTTTTGTGATTTATATTTATATATTTTTGTTACATTTCTGCTTTTATACTTACACCAATACTCCAGTTTTTCACCCTGATGAAGATTTTAATTAAAATCGAAAGCTTGGTTAAAGACAAAGAGTTTTAATCTATAACGTAACACAGACCTATAAAACCGTTACCTAACTCATTGAAATATAAATATATATATATATATATATATATATATAAAATTAAGAAAAACGTGTTTGTTAAAATTAGAAAGGTACAAAGAAACTAAAGAAATATAAAAACTATTTAAAAAAAATACAACACAAAAATAATTTGTCCAAGCCTCACAGACCCATCCCGTCAAACCGAGGGTTAAATGTACTTTAAATGTGAATAATCCTCAATGTTTTTAATCTAACTCACTTTATTGATTTTCTTCTAAGTAGTAGTTAAGGAGTTTTGGGCATCATGAAGGGGAATTTGGTCGAATTTCTGAAGTACCACAAATAAAGAACAAATCGAGTTCTTACCATTCAAACTGCACAGATTGTCACAGGTAGAAAAACTGTTCGGAGTTGGCATGGAGTAACATCGCGAGAAAACCTAGGTTATGAGATACGCCCTAGGTAATTTGAAATGTTGTGCACTCATATATAAGACACATAATAACTTGGGGGTGTTTTACTATTGGTCACCAACATTTAATAATCGTGATTGAATTCGGCAATACTCACTTCACCCAAAGGTACTACATGAGTCAGGGCACTTTGTTTACTTGGAAATTTAGAATTTAACTAAGCCCTTATCGTAACAAACAAGGCACACGTGTATGACAGCACACTACTTACACTTAACCTCTCATCGGAAAAATGCTTTTACTAACATTTTTCATGCAGTTAGTGTCGAGAATCGAACCAGGGACCTTAGAACTAAGAGTCGAAAGTGAACCTCTGACTATCCACGGAACCGCTTAAGAATTGATGACACATAATCGATGGTCTCAAAGTGTATTAAAAATAAATTCTCTTGAATTTAGTTTTGTAACGGTTCAAGTTGTTAAATTTGAATTGCGTGTTTAAAGTCGGTTCGTTATACCAACATATTAAAAATTATTGCCATTAATTTAAAAAAAAAAAAGGTTTGTCTGCTTATCCTCTTAACATCATTATATAAAGTTTGTTAAGCTATTCGTCATATTGACATCATCATTACTAATTTTATCCACAACAATGTCTTATAACCTTAAATTAAATATTTTAGCATATGTAAATCGCTACCGTGTTACTTTCCTAATACACATAGTAATTTAAAAAAAAAAAGTTTTACACAATCATGACAGTTCGAGTTTAATCCTTTATTGCACGAATGATTATTTTTTTCATAAAAATGTCAAAACTTTTAGTTTTGGTTAAGAAAATAATAATTCAATCTCAGAAAAATATTAAAAAAATCGTTTAACATTTAATATAAATGTAACATTCGGCAAGTATATCATATTTGTTACAGTAAGCCCTTACAGTAGGAATTTGTCATTTTGCATATGCATCGTATCTGCTACAAAAATCGCTTGTAGCAGAGTTATGAATATATCAAAACAAACATTTATTACTGAAAATTTATTTGTTGGAGTGGAGTTGCAGAAAGCAATTTCTAGGCTTGTTCAGGCGCAAATAAGTTTCGCATTTGACACATTTTATGTAAGTGAAACTACGGCAGCCAATATGCTTGTATCTACCCCGCAAATTATTCCATTCTGGGAAGTGACCAATGTTGTCCGTTCGCACGTCATTATCCGGCAAAGCAGTTCTGGACATTCTGATCATTGGTTCTTCATCCACCCTTTACTAGGCCGACTACGCTTCCTGTTCATTGACTTTCAACCTTGACATAAGCTTTTTGTAGCTTCACATTTGAATCCACAGAGCTTCAATAGTTTCTTTTTATCAATATTTTTTACATCTTGAACTCTTCGATAAAGAAGTCACGCATTGACCAGTGCCATGTCTAAAAATGTGTAAAAAGCCCGGAGTACCATCTTCTGCTTCTGGACCTAATGCCGTAAAATCCAACAATGAATCCAGCATACCAACTCCTCTCATATGCTTGTTGTAGATCTGAATAATCTTTGAACATGAGATGTTTTGATATTCATTTGATTTCTTAATCAATCTTTTAACAACGGCCATTGACTAAGAACTGGTGAACGTGGACAAGAGGTGGACAACTTTATTATCATACCATTTCAAACAGGCAATTGATATTTCAGAAATATTTGCTACCATTTCGTCATATGAACCTAGCCCTAATTCATAAGCATTTTGTCGGTTTCTAGATTACTACCTGGTACTCGATTTATACGAACAGTTCCACCATACCAAATGTTAGCGATGCTAAATAAAACTGAATTTCTGAACTGTCGAAGTAGTTATCATAAAACAATTTGTGATTTTTATCTGATAGTATCACTTGCGCAAGCGTGAAACAACATTACAATTAGGACCTAACTCAGGCACTCCTCCAATCGATATATTTTCTTGACCTGCATTATTTCAAAATTGTAAAAGAAACAGCTAACTCCATTTGTGAGGTTTTTCGGTTCATACTTATTCAGACAACTCTTTCCTTTGAAAGGACAAATTTGTTCATCGATAGTTAAATCCTCTTCCATTGGTACTTTTAAGCGTCGGGCCTTAATACTTTCTAATACGGGACGTATCTTGTAGATCTTATCATACCTTTCTCCACCTCACCTGAACAGGAGTATTGTGTGTCGCTTCGTCTTCACTTTCATCACTATATTCAGGTTTTGCATTTTGTTGTCTTCCATGAGACGTATCTGTAATAGATTGGACCTATTAATTTTTTGTGCAACAATAATTGTTATAGTCTTACAGTCTTCATCATCCGAATTTGATAATCTGCCGTTTTCGTTGTCAGAAAATATAAAGTTTTGTTCTATTCCTTTTGTTTTTGATCTTGATATCATACTAGATGTTGTACTTTTCGATGTTGGTGATATATCTGTTTGGGTGTGTTCCTGTCTTTTTAATCTGGGGGCGTTTTAATAAGTGAAAGATTTTTATATCCATGAAGTTCATGACGATCAGCAACTTCCATTTCTGGAGGAAATATTTCATTCACAGGTTGTGGATAGGATGGTCGTTGACATTGATTATTAAAAAATTTTGAATTGGTTATTTTTTATTCTCATAACACTACAAAATCATACCGCAAAAACTTGAATCTTCTGGTGCTTGCAACATATTTTGGCGAACCTTTAAAGTTTAGACCTAAAAAGGATTTTTCTTTTGTATAGTAGCTAGTGAAGATGGCAATTTTGGTAGTACGCCTGGACGATATTGAGAAATTTCTGCAATTTGTGCTTCAAAAGCTTGCAATGCCATTGCTACTATAGAAGCACCGCGACTACCAGCCACAATTATATCCCCACCTGAACTTGGATATAAATTTACAAATTTTTATAGACGTTATAAATATTCATGGTTCTGGGTTGGAACCGTGTCATTTTATAAACTAAGGTCGGCGTAGAAATCACGTCAAATTCACGTAAAAATCACGTGCAAATCACGTAGATATTACGTAGAAATTCTAACAATTTAAACAAAGACGATGGCTACTACCTTTCCCCCGTTTGTAAAACAAGCTTATGTTCACAAAAGCAGAACCGCGACGTTCACTGATCCGCTACGACACTCCTCTCTATTCATGATAAGTTCTCGCCCTATATAAACTACCACTTTCGCTACTTTCACCAGTTATTTTGCCACAAGGCACTTTTTGGCCTAAATGGACTAGTGAGTCTGCTAGTTCAGAAGTAACTTTACATATTCTTTACACTTTAACTTGTCTACTTAATAATCATTCTTATCTTTATTATTATTTTTATTTCTTATCCTGATGAAGCCCCTTACAAAAGTGGGCGAAAATTACACGGTCCCAACTCGGAACCATACATATTTATAATGACTCCGGCCGTGAAAGCCTCCAACAGTATCACAAAACCTTTTATAGACGTTTTTAGGAAAATATAAAATAATCGTAAACTAGATAATGTATCTATCCTATCGTTGTTCTTCAACAACAATAATTTACAATCAGGAAAGTGGGTGCAAAAGCAAAAGTATACACACCAATTTTTTTATTATTATAAATCTGTTTCTTATAGTTATAGCAGAGTAGAAAATATTATGCAAACCAATTTTTTTTATTTTATATCAAATAAAATTATTTATAACGTTTCGCTTTTTTTCCAAAGTTTTATCTGACAATTATAAATTTGACATTTCGACAAAATTGCTAAAATAATATAAATTAGGTTAGGATAGTGGAATTTAAAATTTCTACTTAGGTGCAAAAAATGTTTTAATTTAAGGTTTTTATTATTTATAATAATTTATGTTAAAATTGCTTTGGCAGCAACTTGATGAAGACTTTAAAATAAATGGCAGATATGACAGATGTGAAAATATTTTAATCTTTGTTGGTAGCATTTTTCGAAAATGTAATTTTAAAGTACATTTAGGTAATTTTAAGTTATTGTTTATTTTACTGTGCATATCATTTTATTTTGTTTTATATATTTTTATTTTATAATCAGCATGTTGGTAGCATTTCGTTGCTTAAGCTTTACCATAACAGATAATTTAATAAACGTCACCATGACATAACTCACAATTAGGTAGCGGTCTGGCATGTTGGCAGCGATTCGTTGCTTAAGTCTTACCATAACATATAATTTAACACTTTTCCTTTTTTGAAACGGATAACCAGGTTATATTTCATTTCCTTATAAATGGTAATCATGTAGACATGTTAGAGTTCTTTAACAACCATCAGGTTGCTAATATCTATGTAGAGCCAGGTGGATAGGAAAAAGATAGAAGGATATAGGAAGACCTAGACCAAGCTATATTAGTCAAATTATTAGAAATTTAGGTTGTGAAGGGTATGTAGAGCTTTTTAGATTAGCACAGAATAGAAAAGAAGTTAGAGCTGCGTCAAACCGACCTTAATAAGGTCGAAAACAAAATGATGATGGATGCTATTGTTGGTTTAATTTTTATTTTTGTAATGAGTTGAAATATATAGTGTTCAGATTCTCTATATAAGCTTTATTTTTTAGTATTGGTTCTTTAATTAAAATTATGTAGATTATCAATAACGTCATCTGATAATGCAGTCTATATTGGGTTTCTTCAGTGTATCGAGTTTTGTTGTTATTGATTATTTATGTTGGTAGATTCTTTGTTTTAAATATTGTTTAGTTTGACCAATATATATGCCTTTATAATTATACAACTTATTTGATATATTAAATATGATTGTAATTTTTCTTCCATAATATCTCTTAACAGTTTATAGAATAACTTTTTAAAATTGTTATTAGCGATGTAGCTTGTTTGTACATAATTTGTTTTTTTAGTTCTTTTTGTAGTAGTTCTAAAAAATATGGAATATATGGTATTGTAGTGTAACTAAGTTTTAATCAATGGCAGTTATTAAATTCGTCATTGAAAAAAATTTGGTTGTAAATGTATTGTATTATTTATGCTTTTTGTTTTATGTTTTGTTTTATAAATTTTAAGGGATCGTTATTTTTTCTAATTATTAATTTTAAATTTGTTTTATCAATTTTTTTTGTCTGAAGAATTATTGCTCTATCTACTAAGCTGTTTATTACGCTTTTTTTTTATTGGAGTATTTAAAAAATAATTTAAGTATCTATCTGTCTTTATTGGTTTTTTATACTACTTTATAGTTATTCAGCCATTGGCTTCCCTTATGAGCGTTAAATCTAGAAATTTATTGTTGCATTGACTTCTATTTCTATTCTGAATTTTAAACGTGAATGTATGGAATTGAATTTTGAAGTATTGTAGGTATATTGTTTTCGTTACCAGCCATTAAAATATCATCAGTATATCTATTAAAAAATGATATATTAGTATTGTTTTTTATTATCGGTTCTTCTACTTGTATAATTGAACATGAAATTGGAGAGTCCATAGGTACACCAAAACTTTGTTTGTATATTTTATCGTAAGTATTATATGTATGTATGTATTGTATTGCATGTTGAGTCTAAACCATTATTTTTTACATTAGTGCAAACTTGGCTTAAATTTTACATACTTTTCTTACAGTACCTATGGGCTCTGCAATTTCATGTTGTATCGCAAACATAGTTCTTATGGAAGGAAGTATAGGAACAAATAATAAAAACAGTAATAATATATCATTTTATAAAAATATGGTGACGATATTTTAATGCCTGTTAACGAAAACTATATATCAAGAAATTAATTACATAGACCAACGTTTAAAATTCACCATAGAAATAGGAATCAATTCAACAATAAATTTCCTAGATGTGTCCCTCATAAGAGAGAACAATGGTTGAAGAGCTACAAATTGGTATCGAAATTGGTATAGAAATTGGTATAAAAATTGATATAGAAATTGGTATACAAATTGGTATAGAAATTAGTATAGAAAATTGGTATAGAAAAAAAGATAGATATTTAAATTATTTTTCAAATACTCCAATAAAATACAAAAAAAGCGTAATAAACAGCTTAGTAGATAGAGCACTAATTTTTGACAAAAGATTTCATAAAACATACTTAAACTTAATAATCCAAACTTAGAAAAAATGACAATCTCTTAAAATTTATAAAGCAAAACATAAATCAAAGGTTACAAAAAAGAATTATACAAAAAGCATAAATAATACACTAAATTTACAACCAAATTTTTTCAATGATGAATTTAATCACTGCCATAGATAAAAACCCAATTACACTACAATATCATATATTCCATATCTTTTAGACTTATTATATAAAAAATTTAAAAAGCTAAATATACAAACAAGCTACATCCATAAAAACAATTTTAAAACGTTATTTTATAAACCGTTAAATGATAAAATACAAGAGAAACTACAATCAAATTTAATATATCAATTAAATTGTAAAGCCATACATGTTGATCAAACTAAACAATATTTAGAGAATCTACCAACATAAACAATCAATAGAAACAAAACTCGATACATCAAATAAATTCAATACTGACTGCATTATCAGATCACCCTATTTATGATCTACATAATCTTGATTTTAAATCACCAAATATTTTAATAAAAGAACCAATACTAAAAACAGATTTTTATTAGAAAGTATTGAAATTAAAAATCATCCACAGTAATAAACTAAAATCTGAACACTATATTTCAACTTATTACAAAAATAAAAATTAAAACAAGAATAACATTACAACACCATAATTGCTAATTATAAAGTAAAAATATATATAAAACAAAATAAAACTATATAAAAATAAAATAAAAAATAACTTAAAATTATCTAAAACTACTCTAAAATTACATTTTGGAACACACAACTCGCTGAATGCGACCAACGAAAATTTAAATACAGAGCCACCAAGCCAACATAGGACCCGCAAAATATGTGAAGTAATTTCTAATAACAACATATGGAACCAATCAGAAAGCGATTTGTTTCAAAGTACACTGCGGAAACACAGCATTTTTGAGCAAATTTAAAATTCCATGGTATGTATTATGGCATGTCATTGTTAATTAAATCTTCTAAAATCATTAAAGATTAAAGAGTATAATAATGCCATTAATCTTGAATATTAATAACCCAACCTTACAAACATTTCAATTTGACAAATAAAAGCTTTCTACTTTGAGTGTTCTTCTTGCAGGCAGTAACACCAAGGACACAACTCCCAAGTCCTATGTTTGCTTGGTGGCACTATACCTTCGCATCGATCATATCTCATTTATTTTGAAGTCTTCTAACAAGTTGATGCCAAAGCCATTTTAACGTAAGCCATTATGAATAATAAAAAAACTTTAAATTGAAACCTTCTTCGTACTTAGGTAGAAATGTTAAATATTTTCACTACTTAACATAATTTATATTATTTTAGCAGTTTTTAAAAATATCAAATTTATAATTATCAGATGAAGCTTTGGAAAAAACCGAGACGTTACAAATAATTTTATTTAATATAAAATAGAAAAAAAAGGTTACACAATATCTGTGGTGTAACATCAATAATATTAGATGTATGCTGTATCATATATGCAAGTGCCATTTTTCTAATAAAGTGCATGTTGTTTCATGTTTGCAACAGCCTTGAAGTCACACCAGGCTTCCTATTGCGTATCCTGTTGCAAATATGAGAAGGACAATAATATGTTTGTTTTGACAGGAATGATCTAAGAACGAACGAAAATGGAGTTACATTAGTGAGTGTGTATAGAAAGAGAACTGTTTGTATCCAACACATGGTATAAATATAAGGACATACACAAGTATACATGAACTTGACATAAGTATATATTTTGAAAATATAAAAAAGGCCTACACCTATTAGCTTAAAATTTTTTTAAATAAAATTCTTCAACCCTAAATTATCACTCATTTATTCTACTAAATTTCATTAACTCTTCACAAAAGTTTTCGCACAAAAATATTTACAACCCAAGTAAATACTTCCAACAATTTATTCTACTAAATTTCATTAACTAAATATAAATATAAATAAATATTCTCATTCCATAAAATAACAACAATAAATTTAAGGAAACTGGTAAAAATCTCTTTCAACATATATATATATATATATATATATATATATATATATATATAAGTTTATCATAACGAAAACGAGGTAACGTTCCACGCACTCAAATAAATAAAAACATAACAAAAACAACCTTAATAAAAAATAAAAAATTATAAACATCACCCCTTAAAAACATTAAAGCAAAAAAAATCTCATCAACATAATCATTGAATACTCGGCCATAAAAATTAATGCAAAAATTCCACCTCTATATTCAACATTAAACCCCGATACCAATTCAGACTCCCCCTCAGCAAAATCAAACGGTCTTCGGTTAGTTTCAGTCAACAGAGAAACAAATATAATTAACCCAAGAGGAAATCCCAAAATCAGAAATCATAAATAATACTGAAATACAATAAAATAATATATATTAAACCTACAAATTAAAAATAAAAAAGATAATAAAATTAAGTACATCCTTACTTCATAAGAAATAACTTGTGCAACTCTTCGAAGAGATCCTAATATTGAATAATTAGAATTTGACGATCATCCAGCTATTATAACAAAATATACCCCAACTCTAGAACAACACAAAAAAAACAATAATCCCAATGAAAAATGAATAAATATTGAAAAAAAAGGTATACTTATTCATATAACTAACGACAAAGTAAACATTAATAAAGGACAAATTAAAAATACAATAAAATTAGATATAAAAGGAAAAACCAACTCCTTAGTAAATAATTTAATGGCATCTCTAAAAGGTTGAACCAATCCTAAATACCCAACTTTATTTGGCCCTTTTCGCAATTGAATATATCCTAAAACTTTTCGTTCTAATAAAGTAAAAAAAGCAATACCAACAAATAAAAATAACACAAAAACCAATAAGCATCTAATAAAAAGAAAATTATCCAATACAACCAAGTATTATTTGTATTTATACTTACTTAAAATGATTCTAAATCAATCACACTAATCTGCCAAAATAATAATTAATTTTTAATATATACTTGGTCCTCTCGTACTAAAATATATTAAATTTTTAAAGATAGAATCCAACCTGGCTCACACCGGTTTAAACTCAGATCATGTAAAATTTCAAAGGTCGAACAGACCTAATGTTTAAGCTACTGCGCCAAAAATAAATTTTAATCCAACATCGAGGTCGCAAACTTCCCTTACAATAAGAACTTTAAAGGAAAATTACGCTGTTATCCCTAAGGTAATTTGTTTTATTTTTAAAATCATTAAAATTTCAAATTAATTATCATCAATATAAAATTTAAAGAATTAATCTAATCTTCAAGTCACCCCAAATAAACATTAACATAAATTACTAAATTTTTAAATAAAAATTAATTCAAAATCAATTAAACAATAAAATTAAATTTTTCTCTTTAAAAACCAGATATATTAAAACACGAATGACATTTAACCTCCAACCAATTATTATAAATTCTAATTAAACAGAAAAATAAATAACAAATTAAATCTTTTTAAACCGGGACAAATTTTTGCAAATCTAATATTTAATAAACCCTGATACAAAAGGTACGTTAAATTAAAACTTCTTTCTCAATTTTTTTAATATATAAAAATTCATTCACATTACTAATAATCTATAATAAATAAAACTTTATTCAAAATCAATAATAAACAAAAAACTAATTTTAGAACAATAACAACAATAATTTAATACAACTCAAATAACATTATAAAATGAACTTTTTAATGTAAATAAAATACTTTATATTAAGATATTACTTGTTTTCCAGATACACCTTCCGGTACATCTACTTTGTTACGACTTATTTCTAACGAAAGCGACGGGCAATATGTACACACTTTAAAACTAAATCAAAAAAATAATAAAAATTTAATTTACACTCAAATCCAATTTAACTAACATTACTAAACATTAAAACAAATTCTAATAAATTTGTAAGCCATCTCACACTTCTTTACAAACTGCATATTGATCTGACATTAAATAAAAAATAATTACAAAATATTAAAATTCAATTAAAATACTCACAAACAACGATATACAAGCCTAACAAAAAAGTAAAAATAATCGTGTACTGTCAATCACGGAACCAGGTTCCTCTGAATAGATTAAAATGCCGCCACATTTTTTTACTTTCAATTAAACATAACTTAGTAATAAGAAAATAAGAATTCCTTTACAATAATAGGGTATCTAATCCTAGTTTATTAAAAATCTCGCAGAATACCACAAACACACATATAAATAAAATAATTATTAAATTCCACCTATTAAAATTATTATTAATTTATTAAAATCTTGTTCTTCAATCACTAAAAAGTTTTAATTGTTCTGATCGTATAACCGCAATTGCTGGCACAAACTTTATTAGAACTATATATATATATCCAAATTAAGAACTCCCAAATACACAATTCTATCTACTACAAATTCTTTTATAAAAAAATAATTGTATATAAAAAAAAATAAATACTAAAACCAAAAATCAAAATTAAATTTTACAGATGTAACCTACCCCATAACTCTTACTCATAAAATTAAATAGAAAATTAAAATAATTTTCCATTTTTAAACTCCCATTGTAAAAATAATAACTCTCTATAACGGCTAGGTGCCCTTACACATTGGCAATTTTAATGCACCGCCCCTTTAAAGCACATTAATCACATAAACTATTCAAATATACGCCCCAAAAGATCGATCGTGCCCCCATGATCGACCCTTAATTATGCATAGAAAGTTCCCCAAGCCTATTAATGGCTATCTTTCTATAAAATTAAACTGGAACAATAAATCTATAGTTATTCAATTTGTATATAAATTTTATCTTTAATTAAGAATACCCCTATTCTTAAATAAATTTATAAAATGTGATTTAAGCTTAAATCACATTTTATAAATTAAAATTTATATCAAATTTTTTTAAATTTTAAAGAATACAAATTAATTAAATTTGTAAAAATATAAATGAACAGAAAATTCAATAAATTCTTAAACTAATTCTAAATTTTAAAATTTTTTAAATTAACATTTTTAAAAATTTTAATATCCAAAATTTTTAAAAATTTAAATTTTACTATATAAATGAAAATTTCATATTAATCAATTTTTAAATATGAAATTTTCATAAATTTAATTAAATTTTCATTCGTTCAATTGTTAATTCACTTTAATCACTTAAATTTATAATACAGTATTGCCCGAAATAAACAGTACTGAAACTAAGTTGGCGGTGTTTTTATGCGTGCGCTGCCACACTCAAGTTAGCTAGTATAGACCTGTCAAGTAAACCTCAAACAAGTAATTAGTAGGGCCTAATTGTTAAAAATGGTGTTAAGTACAGAGGAGAAAGTGTTTCTGGTAGAGCATTATTTTCGTTCATACGGAATCGGCCGACATAATGGTGCAAGTTTGCTATACGTGTCTGATCAATTCACACAAAGGTTTAATAAACGTTCTCCAAGTAATGCTGTAATTTTGAAGGTTATTGAAAAGTTTAGAAATACAGGTAGTGTATTGTGCCAACGAAAAGGAAACTCGGAGCGTCCCAGGACAGTTAACAACAACAATAACCATGAACGTGTTTTTGAGCAAATCTTAGAAAATCGGAAAGTCAGCCAGGCAAGGACAGCGTTACAACTTGATTTAAAAAGAACTTTCTTTCAAAGAATCCTGAAGGAGCTGGGTACATTTTCGTATGTGATTCAGGTACATCAACAACTACATCCTCGGGATTATCGCAGTATAGTGGAATATTGCGCCAGAATTCTCGCGTTACAGTATGAAAATCCTGAATTTTTGAAAAATGTTTGGTTTTCAGACGAAGCACATTTTCACTTGTCAGGCTATGTGAATCGTCGCACAAATCGATTTCTGGGCTTTGCCAGACCCGATGAGGTTCAAGAGGTTCCTTTACATAGTGAAAAAGTGAGTGTCTGGTGTGCTGTTTCCGGACACGGAATCATTGGTCCGTACTTTATCGAAGAGAATGGTAGGCAAGTCACACTTAATCAACAGAGGTACAGACAAATTTTAACACGATTTATCCCTGATCTACGTCAATTCTGTCGTGCACGTAACTTGGCATTTCGAAACCAATTTTTTCAGCAGGACGGGGCAACTTGCCATACTGCTGCCGCAATTCATCAATTTCTTCAAGAACATTTTCCAAGCAAATTCATATCACGATTTACTGACTTCCCTTATCCTTCACATTCTCCAGACCTCACACCTCCAGACGCATACATTTGGGGCATGGCTAAAATGCCGTTTTCAAACGGGCACCACAAACCATCGATGAATTAAAGGATGCCGTTAGAGTCTTCTTCGCAGCCCTGAGACAACCCTTATTCAATAACATGACCAGAAATTTAGAACATCGTTATGAAGTCTGTCTCGAACGAGGAGGTGCACATTTAGAACATATAATAAAGTGTCAATAGTATTTTTTAAATATACAAAACAATTACAATTTCAGTACTGTTTATTTCGGGCAATACTGTAATACCTTAATTGTCTATATTAAAAAGTTAAAAGCCCATTAAATTTTATTTTACAATAATTGATTTGTGTGTACAACGCTTAAATTTATAATAAATAGATATTTAATACTAATGAAGAATTTGTTCACGAAATTCGTATACATTTGTTATGTTTTATTTATAAGGTTTTACTTTAAAAGTTCTGAAAACAGGGTATTTTTTTTTATTAGTTAATTTATTCTATATAAATGTTTAATGAATAAAGTATAATTATATTAATGCTTAATACTTATTAACTATTTATAAGTTGTTAGATCATTTATTGTTAATATAATTATTATTAATAAATATTTTATATTAATTAATAATTGATTTATAAATATATATATATATATATATATATATATATATATATATATATAAAGAGTATATTTAAATATCACAATATTTATTAATAAGATATATAAATCTATCCTTTCTCTTTTACATAAACAATCAATAAAAACAAAACTCGATACATCAAATAAATTCAATACTGACTGCATTATCAGATCACTTTATTTATAATCCACATAATCTTGATTTTAAATCACCAAATATTTTAATAAAAGAACCAATACTAAAAACAGATTTTTATTAGAAAGTATTGAAATTAAAAATCATCCACAGTAATAAACTAAAATCTGAACACTATATTTCAACTTAATACAAAAATAAAAATTAAAACAAGAATAACATTACAACACCATAATTGCTAATTATAAAGTAAAAATATATATAAAACAAAATAAAACTATATAAAAATAAAATAAAAAATAACTTAAAATTATCTAAAACTACTCTAAAATTACATTTTGGAACACACAATTCGCTGAATGCGATCAACGAAAATTTAAATACAGTGCCACCAAGCCAACATAGGACCCGCAAAATATGTGAAGTAATTTCCAATAACAACATATGGAACCAATCAGAAAGCGATTTGTTTCAAAGTACACTGCGGAAACAGCATTTTTAAGCAAATTTAATATTCCATGGTATGTATGATGTCATGTCATTGTTAATTAAATCTTCTAAAATCATTAAAGATTAAAAAGTATAATAATGCCATTAATCTTGAATATTAATAACCCAACCTTACAAATATTTCAATTTGACAAATAAAAGCTTTCTACTTTGAGTGTACTTCTTGCAGGCAGTGACACCAAGGACACACCTCCCACGTCCTATGTTTACTTGGTGGCACTATACCTTCGCATCGATCATATCTCATTTATTTTGAAGTCTTCTAACAAGTTGATGCCAAAGCAATTTTAACGTAAGCCATTATGAATAATAAAAAAACCTTAAAATTAAAACCTTCTTCGTACCTAGGTAGAAATTTTAAATACTTTCACTACCTAACATATTTATATTTTGGAAATGTCAAATTTATAATCGCCAGATGAAGCTTTGGAAAAAACCAAGACGTTACAAATAATTTTATTTAATGTAAAATAGAAAAAGAGGTTACATAACTTACTCTGTTGTAACATCAATAATATTAGATGTATGTTGTATCATATATGCAACAGTATTCAATGCCATTTTTCTAATAAAGTGCATGTTGTTTCATGTCTACAACAGTCTTGAAGTCACACCAGGCTTTCTATTGCCTATCCTGTTGTAAATATGAGGACAATAATATGTTTGTTTTGACAATGGTGATCCAAAAACGAACGAAAATGGAGTTACATTAGTGAGTGTATGTATAGAAAGAGAACTGTTTGTATTCAACACATGGTATGAACATAAGGACAAGTACACATGGCAAAGGAGAAATGCGAAAAGTATAATTGATTTGGTTGTATTTGATGAGAGTTTAAGAGAACCGATGAAAGACATGGGAGTAATGAGAGGTTCTGAGTGTGGAACCGATTATTTTCTGGTTTTGTTCAAAATTGATTTTAGTCTAAAGTGGGTGTGGAGAAGTAAGCAGAATGTAAGACAATCAAAAGTGAAGTAGAACGTTTGTTAGTAGCGTCGACCCAAAGAGAGTACGCTACTATGTTGGAAAGGGAGTTGTATAACTACATACAGGAATGGGAGAATGCTCTAAAGTCTGAAAATGTGGAGAAAGTATGGGATTGTTTGAAGAACGGTGTGATGAAATGTGTTTTGGAATTATGTGGAACGACAATGATTGGTACATGTAATAAAAATGCATGGTGGAGCGATGAGGTCAAAAAGGTTGTCGGGGGAGAGAGTAGGTTATAAGAGAATGATTGCAGAAAAGATGTTGAGTTAAGAGAGCAACTTCAGGAAGTATGTAAGGAGAAAAGGCAATATCCGAAAGAAGTATTGACGGCAAGCAAAGAGCAACTGAGGGAGAGGGAGGGTGAAAAATGCAGAGTGATTTTGAAGGGAATAAAAACTTACTTTGAAATGGGCAAGGAAGAAAAGAAAGAGTAGGAATAAGCGTGTGAATAGCCTTGTTAACGGTAGAAATAAAATTGTTTGGGACGAAGCAAGTGTGAGAAATTGTTGGAAAGAGTATTTTAAGACGCTGTATGGTGGTGGTAAGAAGGATACAGATGACTGAATGGATGATGAAAATAGCAGTAATGTACTGGTCGAAAACGTAGATAATAATATAAAGTTAAACACAGTGTAATGGAAGGGCGGTGAGAAATCTAAAGAATGGCAAAGCGGCGGGTGTAGGTGGAATAACAAGTGAAATGCTTAAGTATGGGTTCTGGATGCTGATGAAATTGTGTATAGAACAACCAAAAGTGCCTGAAGAATGGAAGATTGCGATCATTATCCCTTTGCAGAAAGGTAAAGGCAGCAAGTATGAATGCAAAAATTATCGTAAGATAAGTCTGTTGAGTGTATCCAGTAAAGCGTATGGAAAAATTGTGATCGAGCGAGTTCGCAAGATTTCGCAGAGCAATTTATTGGACGTTCAATGAGGTTTTATGCCTACAAAAGGATGTGTGAATTAGATGTGTGCAATGCGACAATTCTTCCAAAAGTGTATGCATGCTAGAAAGAAAATGATCTGGAAAAGGTGTATGACTCTGTGAATAGAAGTGTATTATGGAAGCTCCTGAATGAATTTTGAGTAAGCAAATGCTTGATAAAATCTATAAGAACGATGTACGAAGGCAGTATAGCGTGTGTACGTGTGAATGGTAACACGGGCAATACTTTGACATAGTGACATTGTGACAACTGCCTGATGTCTTCATGACTATTCAAGTATTTATGGGTAAATGTATTAGCCAGGCTTGCGAAGGAATGGAAGAAGTCTGCTGTTGTATGCGGATGACGCAGTATTGTTGGCTGAATCGTCAGAAAATTTTCAACGAATGCTTGCCGGGCTGTCGGAAGCATGTCAAAATATGCAAATGAAAGTGAACGTAAATAAAATGAAAATATTGATTTTTGACAGAAATGGCGGAATTAATGACTTTGTATTTTAACTGTACAACGACACGATAGAGAAAGTGAATGACTTGGTGTATCTTGGTAGAAGGTTTTTGAGTAATGAAGAGTTGGATGATGAAATAGAAAGAACGGCAAATGCTGGAAAAAGAGTGTCTGGAAGTATTTGGGCAGTGAACAGGAATGAAGGATTGAATATAAATGCAGAGCTGGCCATTTACAGCAGTGTATTTCTGCGAACTGTTCTGTATGGAAGTGAAACGTGGGTCTGACAGAAGAAGCATGTTAGTCATATAAATGCTGCTAGAATGAAGCTCCTAAAAAGTGTGTGCAAAAAAACATTGAGAGACAAAGTGCCAAACGAATGGGTTAGAGCAGAGTGTGGGGTGCAAGTGATCCTTAAGAATTTGAGCGAGTGTAACATGCTTAGATGGTTTGGACATGTGGAAAGCATGAATGAGGATAAACTTACCACCCGTATATATGTAAGCAAGATGACTGGTAAAGCCGCAAGGGGCAGACCACGTAAAAGATAGTTGGATATAATAGAGGACGTTCTGAAAAAACGACAGGGAATACAGTGACTGGTGTGTTGTTGGCATTATAAACTCAAACTTGATTATCACAACATTACATCAATCATAAATATGTATAAAATCATATTCTTGTTTTAGTTCTAGTGGATGGAACATAACTAGTTAGATAATAAAAGCAGAAAAGTAAAGCACTACCAAGGATTGAAATCACACCAACTCAACTTTTTCGTTGCTCTGTAGTTCTATTATTAACCACCAGGCAACACAGATGGTAGAAACAATTAGTATTGTATTATTTGTCTTACACAATGCCTATATTGAAGTATAATGTGATATTCTTATAATAAACAAATTAAATATTAATGTATACATATGCTACACAATGCAGTACCGGGTTAATAAAATGAAATTTATAATCTTAGATTCAAAATATCGGTTGCAGATTTTAATTATAGATACTTTTCATTATATTGATGAAGTTCTAAGGTGCAGGGACGGTTATGGATAGAATTACGTATTGTATTCTCGTCTAATACACATACAAGACACTTCAGTAGTTTTCAAACTTCTACAGTGTCCCATTTCTCATTACTTTATAAGAAACGTGTACGATGATTGTTTCTAAAGAGAAGCCATAGGATTTTACATGTTTAATTTTCAACCTCATGCTAACCTTCTTAATCATAGTTTGCAAACTAATATTGATCTTTAGTGATAGATAATGTCATTTCCGTAGCCTCTTAACCTGTAAATTCAATATAAGTAACTTAAACTTGCATTCTGAAAATGTAAGTAGAATAATTATAGATTCCCCTAGCTGGCTTAAGGGGTGCCTAAGTGAGATAATTGTCCTTTAAAAATTCTTTGCTTCTCTCTATAGAAAACAACGGAAAACATCACCAATTTTGAGTCGGATCACATAGCCATGCAAACATTCAGATGATTTTTAACACATTCTAGGAACGTAAGTAGAATAATTATAGAGATTCCCCTACATATCGTCAGAGGCGACTAAGTGAAATAATTCCCCCTTTTCTTACCCATAATATTTCTTTAAAAATCCTTTCGTTTCGCTCAGTGGAAGACAACGGAAAAATATCACCAATTTTGAGTTGGATCACAGCCATACACACGTTTAGATGACTTTTAACACATTCCGATTTTGGGTAGGTACAAAAAGTTACGAGAGAAGAAAGAGAAAGGAGAATCCGACAAGTGGGAAAATGTTCACGAATCGGAGGGTGGAACGTTTGAAATTTCTAACACATAAGGAAGTTAGAGAATTTGAAATTGAAATGGTTAGGTAACAACTAGATTTAGTAGGGCTTAATAAAGTCAGGTGGCCGCCAGAAGGGGATTAGAAGAATATAGAGTCATTCACTCAAACTCAGGAATGGTCATATAGATGTAGATTCCATCATAAATAAAAAAAGCAAAAGTAAAAAATTTTCAGCAGGTTAGTGATAGAATACTACCTGTCAGACTTGGTACTAAACCAACAAACTATGGTAATTCAGATATATATGCCCACATCAGATAATAGGGATGGGGAAATTTAAACAAGGCATGATCCAATACGCCTTATTTAGAGCACAGGAAAGGAGAGGGATTATTAGTTATAGGAAACTTTAATGCATAGAAAAAGTAGTAGGTGTAAGAGTTAATAACGAAAAAAATGATAAGCTTATAGAGTACTGTACGGAAAATGAATTAATTGTAGTTAATACAATGCTTAAAAATTATAAATATAGATTGCATACATGAGAAATACCTGGGAATATAACTAAATTGCAGATATTAGTTAAATATGTATTTAAGAATTAGGCAGTAGAGTGTAGAATGTGTTCAGGCGCATATATGCAGAGAGATCGCAGTTTAGTATTAGCAGAATGCGATTTAAGGTTAAAAAAAAATAAAAAAAGAGGTACAAAGATATGAATTAAGTAATCAAAATCAGGAAGACACAAAAATAGCGTAGATAATAAATTGGCTCAAGTAGGCAAGTGCAAAGAAAAAACTTCTTTAAGCAAATAGTTTTAGAGGAAGAGTCCATTCTATTAGAAACTAAATGATACGTAATTAGGAAATAATGGAACTCAGGAAATAGTATGTTTAATACAACAAGAAGAAAATATAAAAGCGTTGGAAGGTAGTCAGAAATATAACGGCGCTAGAGATATGATAAATAGAACATATAGACAGACTAAGCTGCAATGGGTGCAGAAAAATTGTGAGGGCAATCGAATCAGCACTTAATACGGGCGTACTTGATGTAGTCTATTAGAAGATTAGGCACTTCTGAGAAAAAACTAGTACTATAAATAGGGTACCAAAAAAAAGAGGAATTCAGAACATTAGTGGAAGCAAAAAATATATCAGTAGGTGGAAAAAAGTACAGAAACCCCTTATATTGTTGTACAGAATTTAGTCTTAGATAAGCTAGAAGATCAGGAAGCAAAACGCAAAATACCAGGAAAGAAATTTCAAAAAGCACTAAAGTACTTCAAGTTTAGAAAATCCGTAGAGATAGATCAATTACCAGCAGTTTATTAGGTATGGGTGTGAAATGGTACGTGGTATGATATAAGCTGATAAATCGAATACATGAAGGGGAACTATCCTCAGGTTTTGCAAAATAATTAATTAGTAATGTTTTTAAAGAGAAAAAGGACCAAAGGAATGTAAAAATTTTAGGATCGTCAGTATGCTGAGTCATTATTCGGCGGTTCCGTGGCTCAGTTGGTATACGTGCAAATCTCGACACAGTCCGCTTAAAAAATGTTAAGCGAGCATTTTTCAGAAAAATACGCCCTCGTTCGGATGAGAGGTAAAATGTATGTCTCGTGTATGGGTGTTGTCACGCACGTTACAGATCCATACCTTGCTTAGAACAGCAAGTGTTTGGAAAAATTCTAAATTTCTAAGTAAATAAGCTCGCTTTCTGGCTAATGTAGTACCTTTGGGTGGGGAATTGGAAAATCAAATGTAGTGAGTCATTATTCTAAAATATTAACTAAAATAATATATACCAGATACAGTATACCGTAGAGGAGAGATTAGAAGAGGTGTTTGGATTTAGAAAGAACAGTGATATTAGGCAAGAAATTCTAACACTAAGGGTTAGTATTAGACGAAAGGACAAAAGTAGGAAAAACGATAGTAATAAATGTTATAGATATGACTAAGGCTTTTGAAAATGTAGATCGGGATACACTGTTTAAAATTTTAAAGGAAACAACAATAGATTACAAAGGCAGACTGGTAATTTGCAACTTATTTTGAAAACAAACGATTGTAATGAGGTGTCAGAGTCGAAAATTGATTAAACTGTAAAGTAGGGACGTGCTTTATTGTCAATTTTATTTATCTTGTTTATTGATCAAGCAATAAACATAGTCAAAGAAGTAGAGATACGTGTTTTAATTCAAAGATAGAAAATTCAAAACTGATGAATGCGGGTGTTATATTACCGGAAATAGATAAGTTAAAAGGCAATGAGATGTAGTAAACATATTAGTGGTAGAAAGGTATTAGTAAAGCAGGTTGGAAAGTAGAAGTAAAAAATGTTTGCTACTTAGGACGTTGGATGACAACAGACAATAGAAGTAACCGAGCAATATAAAAAACAGAATAGCTCAGGGAAGGAAAAGTATCGTAGTTGTAAGCTACGATACTAAAGGCTAGGATATCTCTTAAGTGTTAGAAAAAGGCTATTAAAAGCTTAAAGTTGGAGCATAGCAGAATGGAACTGCGAAACGTAGACATTAGGTAAAGAAGAAGGTAGAACGTTAGAAGCTTTCGAATTGTGGTGTTATAGCACATTATTTAGGATAATCTGTAAAGATAAAGTTAGTAACAATCTTAGAAATTCTTCAAGAAAATAAAAGCACCACAAGTGTAATTAAAAGAAGGTATCACAGGATGACAGGTTATATTTTGAGGCATGAAGGAATGATTAGGGTAGTAATAAAGGTCAGAGCACAAGAAAGGCAAAGGCTTACTCATCTACATAGAATAAGAAAGATGTCGGTCAGATAGTTACAGGGCACTGAAAGGATCAGCTCAGGACATGAAACACTAGATAGTTGTGTCAAATCAACCTGAGGTTTGTTACGATCATGTAAAAATGTTCGTAACCAACACATCTATTATTACTAATAAACTGCCTTCTGATTTTAGAGTGGATAAAAAAGAATACTATGCATGAATTTTTGTTGGTGCAGTTAGAGTTTTTGACCGGTTGAGCTCGCGAGACAGTACTCTGACGTTCCGTTTTCGAAAAATTTCTGCTAAATTACTTTATAAGTAGTGTTTCTCTAAATATTGACAAGCAGAGAAAAACGTGCCTAATTTTTCATCAGAAAGGTATGCAAATTATTAGTATTATCTAAATAATTTTCCAATTAGAAATGCCAGAATGACAGCACCTGTCTTTTTACCTCAACTTTGAATATAATGCAAATAGATAGTCGCCTATACTGATGTATGGTGCGGTGCTTAAAATAACTGTATAGAAGCTAGGTGGATTCGGTTCTTTTCGACACCTCAAGATTAATGGTTTCAAACAGTTTGACCTGGCCACCCTTGTAAAAACTCAATTTTGAATTCAATAACATCCGCGTCTCATCGTCTGTCGTATATCGGTCTTATAAAGTACCTTCCGGTTAGCTTTAAGATTTAGTAATTATTAGTGTTAGATTTTAAGATATTGGTTGAATAGGATATTTCCTTGTGCGCCCTCCTTCTTGCTAATTGAAAGCAATACCTCCACGAGAACCTGTTAGTTTTTATAAATATGTATTTGTGGTGTTAATGTTTATATAAGTCCAATGATTGTAATAAAGGTGACCACGATTCCTAAATATTTTTTTTAATGTGCAATGAGGTTAATTTATTCAGCAGGCAGCCTCCAAGAACTACATCAGACCCTTATGAGGTTAAGAGTGCCACTTGTGCATATTAATTCGCCTGAGCTATGCTCTTTAAAAGTCGATATGATCCTTTTTGTACCTACCAACAATTATCTTTTATCTGTATCTATCTTTTTCCAGAGGTATTCGTAACACGTTCTGACTAAAAGTGAGGGAGAAGAGACAGATAGAAATGAAAATACAACAAGGTGAGGTGGGCTAATGAATCCCATTTTAACAAAGATTAGATTAAAAACACTTTTTACATGAAGATAAAAATGCTTAATGCAATTAGTTTTTTTTTTAGCTTTAAGTATTTTAAGCCTGAAATATCTAGTTATCCTAGTAATTTCTTTTATTTAACATTAGTTTTTCACTAATTTATGTACTTCTACACTTGAGTGGAATCACTTTAACACCTTTAACAGCGTTTATGCAGTAGGTAATAGACAGAAGGTATTTTCAAATACAAAAAGAAATTATTTCAGAGAAAGTGAACAATAATTCAAAAATAAACTGTAACCTAGGTTTAAGAATATATATTAGTGTTTTTTATTTATAGCACTCGCAATGGTAATTATCAAATCCAGCGTACTCTTTATGCGCCCACTTGTGTGAAATTCTCCTCTATACTACACTTCGAATTTGACAAACTCTCCACAAATACAATACATTTCAACATTGTTTACGGGGTCATTTAACTCTCATCAGTTCATAGTTCTTTCATCATTAGACAAATGCGACCTTCAAACCAAATTTTTTTAGTTGGCTTCTTCACCACCAATGCAACGTTTTTGTTAATTGGCTCTCTGAAAATTTCCCTTCTTCTTTTCCACGCCGTTATCTCTAGCGTTGCTATTAAAATTTTTCGTTACTTATTGTTGCTTCCTACTTGTCCTGGTCCATTTATTTGCATCTGTGAGCAAAGCTACTAATATTTCTAAAAAGGATCTGCTTGTATTTCAGTTCGTTTGTAGCAGTATACCTATTTTAATTTCAAGCGATGCGAGTAACAAAAGTTTTAGTGGAAGTGGAGGTGAAGGGAATAATATCGGAAAATAGAGTTTTAAGAAAAATGACAGGTCTAGTACAGTATTGCCCGAAATAAACAGTACTGAAATTGTAATTGTTTTGTATATTTAAAAAATACATATTATTGACACTTTATTATATGTTCTAAATGTGCACCTCCTCGTTCGAGACAGACTTCATGAATTTGCTTGGAAAATGTTCTTGAAGAAATTGACGAATTGCGGCAGCAGTATGGCAAGTTGCCCCGTCCTGCTGAAAAATTGGTTTCGAAATGCCAAGTTACGTGCACGACAGAATTGACGTAGATCAGGGATAAATCGTGTTAAAATTTGTCTGTACCTCTGTTGATTAAGTGTGACTTGCCTACCATTCTCTTCGATAAAGTACGGACCAATGATTCCGTGTCCGGAAACAGCACACCAGACACTCACTTTTTCACTATGTAAAGGAACCTCTTGAACCTCATCGGGTCTGGCAAAGCCCAGAAATCGATTTGTGCGACGATTCACATAGCCTGACAAGTGAAAATGTGCTTCGTCTGAAAACCAAACATTTTCAAAAATTCAGGATTTTCATACTGTAACGCGAGAATTCTGGCGCAATATTCCACTCTACTGCGATAATCCCGAGGATGTAGTTGTTGATGTACCTGAATCACATACGAAAATGTACCCAGCTCCTTCAGGATTCTTTGAAAGGAAGTTCTTTTAAATCAAGTTGTAACGCTGTCCTTGCCTGGCTGACTTTCGGATTTTCTAAGATTTGCTCAAAAACACGTTCATGGTTATTGTTGTTGTTAACTGTCCTGGGACGCCCCGAGTTTCCTTTTCGTTGGCACAATACACTACCTGTATTTCTAAACTTTTCAATAACCTTCAAAATTACAGCATTACTTGGAGAACGTTTATTAAACCTTTGTGTGAATTGATCAGACACGTATAGCAAACTTGCACCATTACGTCGGCCGATTCCGTATGAACGAAAATAATGCTCTACCAGAAACACTTTCTCCTCTGTACTTAACACCATTTTTAACAATTAGGCCCTACTAATTATTTGTTTGAGGTTTACTTGACAGGTCTATACTAGCTAACTTGAGTGTGACAGCGCACGCATAAAAACACCGCCAACTTAGTTTCAGTACTGTTTATTTCGGGCAATACTGTATCTTCTTACGTAAAAATATCTGACCCGCATTAAATTTGAAAAAGTATTAAATCTAATGGTTGGCGTTTGAGAGATGTGCTTAACCCAGTTTAGAAATGTCGGATAGCGGAGCACCCTTTCCTTTTAAACGATCGAAATGTTATAAAAGTATTTACACTGTTCTCAGTTCCAAAGTCTTTATAGGAAGTGGAGGTAAGAGCATTAAAAAAAGGTCAATCGAACCTAGGTTAGAATAGTGTTGAGGTTCTTTAAAATAGGTTGGAGACACGCTCGGTGAATCTGAGATGCGTTGTGGAGCTTACAGTGGCTTTGAAAGGCGTTGCGAAGCCCTGAGATGTATCAGGAGATGTTGAGATTAGAACTACACCGGGAGGTGTTCTCATCTAGGTTAGAGAGGCGTCGAAAAGTGCTGAAAGGTGTCGGAAGGCGCTTGACCTAATTTAGAAAGGCCACAGAAGGCGCAAAGATGGAGGTGCTCTGCGTGAATGCTCGTGTTCTCCTATTCACATTTAAAATAATATTTAGATGTGATGTTCTTTTTTAACACTTTGAAATGTGATGCTACAGACGTATGATAAAGATATAATGGACAGACAAAGTTAAGAACAAAGAAGTACTAGAAGTACAGAAGATTAGTACCAATCACTATTTTTTAAAACAATTTCAACATGTTTTAGGCTCATTGATAAATCCTGTAAGCGATCAACGGTTTACCCGATTAATTAGATGAATAGTGTTAGAAATACTATGAAAACCTAGTTGGGAAAATACGTCCAAATGAGTGTAGAACTGTAAAAATAGGAAATCTTTGATCGTCTGTTACTCTTTACTTTTGAATTAAATTTTTATTTATTTGTGCTCAAATCACTTTACGAAGTTTGATTAGTTCTACTGCGACTGTTGTATGATGTTAGAACACAGACACGTGGGACGCGCATAGAAAAAAGGGATTATGACTTATTGGAACATAAATAGCATATGTCTATACGGTTTGTAATACATAAAATATAAGGAAAATATAGAGAGAATTTTTCGCTTTTCTAACTTTGGTAGGACCAGAATTGGAAAAATTGTAAATACATTTTCACGCCAAAAAAGTTTGTAACGCGTTTGCGTTACGTGAACTATAAAAAAGACAAAATGTAGATATTAACATTTGGATGGACAGACTAGGTTTGAACGTACCCTGCGTAGTAAATTACACGAAAAGCTAATATTAACTAAGCATGCTATTTTAATTCTTTTGTTTTTAAAAAATATAATTTTAATTAGAACAGTTAGTAAGATTAAAGTAATAAAAAAGAATTTTCTTAAGATAAATTGGTACAATTTAATACAATACTAAAATAACGTATTTGTCTTTAAATAGGATTAACGTCACGACAAAAAAAATCGCTGAAATACAAGATTTCGTAAAACATACAATGTCATAAATATGTATAGAATGCCGGGCGAGTTAAGGTTCGTGGCTGGGGAGCGGCCTTTTTAAAAAACCATTTCCAACTTCTTAACAAATTTATTTTTTAGTAATACAGAATTGACTTGGAATTTTGACAAATTAGTTAATATTACTTTAATTGAAATACATTAATTAATTGTACTGTAATGAGTAATCTAACGAACTGCAATGCTAAAGCTGATCGATGGAATAACTGTCGTCGACTGGGGCTCCCGGGCTTTTTATAATATCCCTACCCCCTCACATGGCTGTGGGAACTTGCAGATCTCATGTCTGTACAATGTTGTAATCTTAATTTCTAAGTAATCACAGTACCTGACCGTTTGTGACCGCCTGTAACCTGACATCTGCAGTGTCACTTATCGTCTGCGATACAAAGTAGCGCTTCCGTTCCCATGAACGTTAATAAACTGTATAAATTGTTCTTGATTTACTTTGTTGCACTTCACTTGGCACTTTCTAATAATTTCCGTATTTATTCTATTTCTCTCTCTCTCTCTCTCTCTCTATATATTTATATATATATATATATATATATATATATATTGCTGTGTTTCCCTGTAGTTGAATCGAGCCTCACGAATTGTGCGTCAAGAATGCTGTGAATCCTCCAAAATCCGGGAACTACGCTTTTCGAATCGAGCCCCACAGATTGTGCGTTAAGAATGCTGTGAATCCTACAAAAAGCTATTCATTAACTCAACTGTTCCGTTGACTTTCTTCTGTTCATCGCCTCGGCTGCTCCCCTAGATAAACCTTCATTCTCATTCATAAAAAAACAAACACATTCCTACCACAAACATCAACGTCAACTCTATTTACATCAATATTCACAATACATTAAAATTTCAAAATTAATATTCAGCATAAATTTTAATATCAGAAAATTTCAAAATTAAATTTATTATCATTTTAATGTGCATCCAGAATTAAAGTCCTTGTAGGATGCCTACTAATTACTATAACAATATATGCAGACCGGAGTCTGAGTACAAAGGGAGCATCTACCACCCCTTTACGTTAATTAACCAGGTTCGTCTAATTGAGCTCAAAGACATACCCATATTTTCATCATAATCCAGAACATCAATACTAAATACCCCTTTCTACTTAAACAAGCAAAATTCACCTTAAAATTAAAATATTATTGTTAGTACAATTTCACTACTGTCCATTTTAAATAAACAAATTATAAAGTTATTCAACACACACCAAAATATCAAAGTTCGAACAAAATAGTATAATTTACCTGAAGGTTACTGCACTCGTAGCTTCAATGTACATCGTCCCTTTGTTAATTACACCATTCCAACTGGGTTATATTTACGGCTTCTGATTCTCAACGCTTTTAAAATTTTCTCCATTACCATTTATTTAAAGTTGTTTCAGGGCTTTTCCGGAACTCATCTGTGTATATCTGAACCTTGTTTTGTGGATCCAGACACGTTTATGCACCATTTAATTATTAATACCCCCGAAAAATAGCAAAGAAATTCATACTTCTTTCACCAATATACGCCAAAACTGCCTACTTTTGTGTACTCATTTGTCATTGTAAATTTTACTAATTGGTACAGTGATACTAACTTTATTACCTTGTATCTTCTTTTCTAAGTGCACTAAAGTACATTTATTGTAGCACGTAAAGAACAAGCTGTTTTACATCACAAAAATATTCGAGCAAACTGTTTAAAATTATTTAATTAAAACCGGAAAACTAAAAAGCACTGTTTAACGCGTTGAATCAAGTCGAAGATCTAAGAGAGCTTGTTCATATTCCCTGGGTATATATAGAGGTTAGCCTGTCTGTCGGTCGAGTCTCCAAAACGGACAATTCTAAAGAATTTCGCCTGCTATGTTCCCATTCCGCAGCCCGGCATGCGATTTTACGAATTTTGCACTCGCCCCAGTTAAATCTCAGAAATTTCAACACGGCACGCAACGTCTGGAAATAACTAATTGAATTTTATACAGAAATGTTATTTTTACCTCTCAAATTTTGTCTTTTACTTTCAACCAATCGCAACCCTATGACGTTGCTCTACTCACGCCTTTTACTATATGTGCCTCGGTCTTGCGCATATTATCTGTCTTTATCTACCCTGTTTTTATTAGTGCAAATTGATATTCCTTATTATCGATTATTTCAGTTCATGTGGACTATCAGGGTTAAATAACCCCGTATCGCGCCTTCCCGTGAATATTAAGCCACGGTTTCTCCAAGATTCTTTGTAACCATTAATTATCTGCAACATTTACGCAGAATGAGCTTTTTAAAAATACGCAGGTGTTTAAACATCCTACTTCTAACTAACCCCTCTAGGATTTGCATTTTATTGGGTTTTTACAAGTTTTTATAGATATTATATGTTACTAACGGTTCAATTAACTTCAATTAGAATTAATACCCTTTAAATTTTAGTGAATCCTAACTAAATATTAATTATTATCTGTACGTTTTGTTTAATACCGGTTACTTAAAATAGAGTTAATTAATATAAATTTTGCAGGTAATTTCTCTTTGTTTCTTTACGTAGAGCTTTTTAATACTGCTTCTTTTGATATAAAGCGTCTTGTACATGATTTAAATCTCTTATTTTTAATGAAACGAATGAATTTTTATTCTCCACGGTTTTTAATAAAGCGTATTATCTAATAAAATTCCTTATACACGGTGATTAAAATTATTTGATGTGATTATTTAATTTTCTACCCTGGTCTAAATATGAGTAATATATATCTCAATTGAGGGATACATAACTGGCGTCACACAATAAACAAAACCAACTCAATGTAGGCTAATGAAATAAATTAAAACGTAAGAAATACAGAAACTGTTAACGGGGAAAATTATATAGGAGACATAGCTACACGTCAAGGACTATTGTAAAAACACGTACTGTTATTTAATTAAGGGCACAATAAATTTTTTTTTAAGCATTAATTAAAGTTGATACCTTGTACTACGGGATGCTGCCTGCAATTAATAAAATTTTATAGAAAGAGAGAGAGAGAGAGATTGGATATGGCGAGAAGCATGACGGATGGAAGTTAAATTAAGATCATAAGAACGTAGTCACACGAATAAATAAGAAAGTGATGGGGGATCGGGGTTAGGGTTAGTATTAGGATAGGTTAAAAGTAAAATTAACAAAGCTCCACGAAGATAAATATGCGGTGTGTGACATTAGGTTGAATTACGCTTTCATTGGCAGGATAAATTTCATAGACTGAAGCGAGATGAATGGGTTAAGAAACATGTGAGTTCACTCTACAACTAGTTTGAAATTCGTGTTGGGTTAAGAGGGCTGTTGTTTGAAGGACGAAAAATTAAAATACTGATGGTTTCGTGCATCCTTAATCTTACAACAAACGAATTAAGCGGTGAGTAATTAAAAATATTTATGATTACACTTATTAATTATGTACGTCAGGGTTGTAAATGTTCAGGTTGATATTTATGACATAGGAAATGAATAGAACACAAAAATGACAATTTTGTTGATCGCTAACTTACAGACGGAACGAGTGTTGGTTAAATTTAAGTATAATGGTATAATTTTAAAATATTAAGGGATATGTACGTATCGATTTTTAAAATATTTTGAATGGAAAATGAAAGGACGTAAGTAAAAGTTGGTATTTAACTATTTTCTATATTTATTATTAAAGACATTTCCTCAAATTGGTATTTAAAATTCCAGGTAATTTAATATTGGAAACGGAAAATGAGAGTGATAGTAATGTTGATGGATTTAATTTAATGTTCTTTTTTTTAGGATTTGTATCAAATAATATCTGGCCAGAGTGAAGTTAAGTATATTTGTATTGATATTGAAATTATTAAATGTCAGTAGAGGTTAAGTTTTAAGATATTTTAGGGAAAGTTAGCGCATAATGTAGGAAACTGGGGCAAAGAAGACGTGCAGAATAACCGTCTTTCGTGTAGAAATAATATCGAAGAGATTGTTGGGACATGACGATTTGGCGTCTTTTGTTTATGACAAGAGAAAACTCTTTCAGTGTAAGTGAATATAGCAACGTAGTTTTTTGTATTCCGACCATATTTATTATTCCTATTTTTTTATTATTACCTTTATTATTTCCTCCATAAGAACCAACTACCGCACCACTGTAGTTGACCGAAGCATTCTTAAATTGTTACGGAATCTTCGCCCCTTAGCAAATCAAAATGTATAAGATAGCGCTTATTTTACCAGCAGCAAGTTTTGGCACATTTATACTTCTATATTTTTTGTGGACTTGAATATACAAATGTTTTCAATATCATCTTTTGGAAGACACTAAAGTAGATATAAAGTAGGTATTTTTATGTTTCTGTTTACATTTTTCAAAGACATGGATGATTCGATTTTGTGACTGAAAATCAACGAAAAGTCCAAACAATTGTTATCATTTATTCATGAGTACCTTGTTTAATCTCTTCTATGTAATTAAAGCTTGTCGCTAATACGGATAGTTTGATAATTATGTTTAACAAAAAATAAATGGTAACGAAAATTTTCAGTTAGTGTTAAAACACGTCAAATTCTTTTAGAAAAAAAACGCTATGAAGTGAGAGCGAACATCCTACACAAGCCATCTTAATTATTTCTTTTTTTGAATACATTCTTATACCGTTTAAAATTAGGGAATTTAACCTTTCTATTTCTATCAGAAAGTGTCTGCACATTGAAACCAATGCACATGAAGTTCCGTTCTCATGGATTTTGAAGACTAAATAACGAACTCTGCTTCATTTATTACCTTGACCAGCTAGTATATATTTAATACATTTATTAAAAGAGCTAAATATTTAACAAAGGCATATAAATCTCTGTATAATTCCGTTTAGTAGTAAGCGTCTTCATCTTTATAATTGTTCAAAATTGCCAATCACATAACAAATGTACATCCAATACAGGTGACTCGGACATTTTAACGCCGATTTCTTTATTTCGTTTCTTCAAGACTTACAGGTTATAGGTTATCTACTGCGAATTTGTAGGTTACTCCATTTAAAGTAGAACGCTATGCCCTTCAGATGAACCGTACTTAAGATTCTTAAAGAGATAAATTAAGAGAAATGAAATAAACGAATGGTGAAAGTTGCAAACGGTACTCACTGCAAAGACTGGGTCAACAAACAAGCGTTCATTAAAACAGAACTGTCTTTGTTTGCAACTATGAAATGAATACAAAACGAAGAATTTTACACCAAACGCATGCTGAATTTGCATATTGTGAATGTAGGTAAAAGATCTAAAATTACATTGCATGAATCGTAAGCAAATGCAGCCCGTAGTATGAGTGACGTCAATGAAGGATGCGCTTCCTGAATTGCAACATACACAAGGTCGGTAATGCGAATGATTCATACATTTGATCACCAATTTTTAAACGTTTTTATTCAGATGCGCCAACTTTCTGATTTATTCTTATTGTAGCGAAGCTCGTAAAATTCGTAAGGAATCCTTGCAATTCTGAAAGTTAATAAAGAATTTGGGGTACGAAGGCAAGCAGAGGTATCACATATTTTATTGTTTATGCTGACGATCTATATTAGAAAAATTAGAATAGTGTAGTTGGTTCTATCATACCACAGGTCGCAAATTTAAAACAGATTGCACCCGACATGCTTCAAAATTAAACTTTAAAGTTAACAACAACCATTTTTATACAAAACTAAGTTGATCGGTGACAATTTTACCAGTACAGGACCGATTGAAATATTTACTTTAAAATTTCTTTTAACGTTTTACTTCGCCAAAATGCATCCTAATAGACCCAAACATTTAAACCTCTAATAGCAACATTAAATTTTCAACAAAATCAAGTAGGTTTGAGCCAATTCGTGCTCAACACCAGGCTAGAAAAACGAAACTTTATAAAATTTCATTTTGCTTTAAGTTACCCCTAAAGCGTGTCCAACTCCTTTAAAAATTTGTAAATCTAATATAGAAAACGATTAGCTGTAGACAATTTCATTACCTTGTTCCAATTTTACACTCAGCTAACACCAAACACTTTAAAAGTTTTTAAAATAATTCTTTTATAGAGCATATTTGCGCTCAACCCAGTAGCACATCATTAAGTCTTCAGTCCTGGAACTGGTTAGACGCGTACCCTCATTGTTTCCTATTCTGAATTAACCTACACATTTCCCTGAAATTTGCGCAGTCTGCATTTTCACTATCTGATCTAGGTTTACATCTACCTTCTTTTTCATATTTCTGCTTGTAATATACCCCAGACTATTCCCCAAAAATGCCTTAGCACGTATTCTGCCTTTCTATTCTCGTATTTTTTTCCACAGATATCTATATTCCCCAACTGTTTCTATAACCTATTTGTTATTAACTGTGTCTGTTCATCCACATACATCTGAAGCACAACATTCCAAAAGGCCGTTACTGTTTTTCTGTCTGGTTTTCCTACTGCCCAAATTTCATAGGCACACTGCTGTGCTCCACACTTATGCTCTCAACAATTTTCTTCTTGTTTTTATGTTTGTTGTCTTTGATCATAGGTGATGTTCTTTTTTGCTAGATGTAATTCGGCCCCTTCTATTGTTTTACAATTATATACTTTATTTCCCCGACATTCAGTGATTGTGAAGGGGGGTAAGCAGCCTGTGGCCGCTAAGTTCCCCAGCACTTAAATATTTGCCGATTTAGTATTTTTTCCAATATATCATTTGCACAGTCACATTAGTTGCAAATATTTCACCACCAACACTTGTAGCTGTTTATAATAATAATCAGATTTATCTGCGCTTATTTTTTCGTCATTAGGGTTTCCGTCTCAAAACTGGTTGGACACGTACCTCCTATTGTTTATATTCTGAGCTAACCTACAAAGTTCCCTGATATTCCCTCTATATACAGCTCGGTTCACCTTCTGTTGTCTTCTAATTATATGCCCTATTTCACCGAGATTCAGTAGTATGTCAAGGGGGTTAAGCAGTCTGTGGCTGCCAAAATTCTCCAACACGTAAACATTTGCCGAATTAATAGTTTTCCAGTAAATCCTTTCACATAATTAACATTATTCAAGAATATTGCACAACCAATACCCGTAGTTACTTCTAGTAATCATCATGTTTAAATACAGTTATTCCTTTCGTCATTAGTTTATCCCTTTTGGGACTGGTTGAATGCATATCTTCATTGATTTTTATTCTGAGCCAGCTTACACATTTTCCTGAAATTCCTACAGTCTACATCTTTCACTATCTATGTGCAATAGTCTAGCCTAAGTCTGCCTCTACTTCTCTTTTTTTCTATCTCTGCTTCTAATATATTCCGCACTATTCCCTCATGCCCTAGTATGTGGCCTAACATCCTATCTCTCCTTTTTTTTGCCGTTTACCACATACTTCTTTCTTCCCCTACAATTTTTAGTACCTCTTTGTTCGTAACTTTGTCTGTTCATGATATCTTTATCATA
Source organism: Platerodrilus igneus (assembly GCA_036346225.1). Classification (NCBI taxonomy): domain Eukaryota; kingdom Metazoa; phylum Arthropoda; class Insecta; order Coleoptera; family Lycidae; genus Platerodrilus; species Platerodrilus igneus. Next base: position 5,597,085 of record JARFIW010000507.1, on the reverse strand, counting down.
CTTCTGTAGCACCACATTTCAAAGACTCCTAGTTTTTCTTTTCCGCTTCTCCTACTGTCCAGGCTTCACAGCCGTACAGTGCCGTGCTCCACACATATGTTTTAAGCGATCTTTTCCTTGTTTCTATGTTTGTTGTCTTTGAACACAGTAGTTGCGTTTTCTTGTTAAATGTAGCACGACCTTGCGCTAATGTTTGTTTTATATCTTTTGAACTTCTCCCATCTTGCGTTATTTGGCTTCCCAGCTAGCAGAAATCCTTAACCTCTTGTAAGTTCTTGTTACCTATTTGTATTCTTGTTTTTGATTTATTTTCCCCTTCTTTGCATACTAGTACTTTAGTTTTAGCTTTGTTAATTTTCATACCGTATCTCTCTGTTAGAACCGATTCCCTTTCATCAAGAGCAGCTTCTAACTCTTCCTTGCTAGACACTAATACCGCTATATCATCTGCAAATCTAAGCATATCGATTGTTTGTCGCTGCATAGTAATTCCACATGTCTTCCTGCATTTGACAGTATTCATTACCTCTTCAATGTACAAGTTAAAAATTAATGGGGATAGGGCACATCCCTGTCTCACCCCTTTCCTAATGTTTACTACTCTACGTTCCTGCTCTAATTCTATTACCGCTGTTTGCTCTTTGTACAAGCTAATGCACTATTCGTCTATCCATATAACTCATTCCAATCTTTTTGAGTATTTCGAACATTTTTTTCCATTTTACATTATCGAATGCTTTTTCTATTGTTTTCTCCTCATGTGTTCTCCTGTTTCGCCTAAACCCAAATTGATCTTTGTGCAATCGTAGTTAATATTTTTAACACGTGTGCTGTCAAACTTATTGTTCGGAAATTTTCACATCAATCTGCGCCTTTCTTTTTTGGTATAGTTACTATAATGTTACATTTGAAATCTTTGGGTATCTCGCCTCACACATATAGCTTACAAGTTGGAAGAGACATTCTGTTACTGCTTGCCCAGTGGCGTTTAGTGTGTCTGTTTGCACCTTATCTGTACCCGGCGCTTTACCATTTTTCAAACCCTTTAATGCTAATTCAAACATATCTCCAAGTATAGAATTCCCAGGTCATCATTTTCAAAGGCTGATTCCTGTTCTAATGCTATATTCTATATATTCTTGCCATCTATCCACTTTTTCTACATTTTCTATAATGACTCAAACTAGCCCAAGGACGTTAGTGTGAGAAGCAAGCTCGAGGATGCGATGGTATTGTAGTACCAATCCTTAGAGGTGCTTCTGATTATTTAGGCTCGAAAGAGCTGCTCTGCTATCGCTCATAATGGGTACACTTTTATTTTGGATTCTGCGTTCCAGAATAGTGTTAGCACTGTGCATGATAGCTGTGATTTTAGCTTGGAAGACAGTTGTCAGCTTGCTTAATGTGATATTTTCATGATGGTCTAGATCATCTGAAAAAATGGCTGCTTCGGTATTTTCATTTGTTTTGGAACCATCTGTGTAGACGTTGATTCCATCTGGGCAGGTATACTCAATGTTAAAACTAACACCGAAGCGCTTTTAAAAAGTCATTGTGGGTGAGATCAAGTTCACCAGTTCTCCCAGCAGAGTCGTGTTACGCACCGCCTCCCTTTATGTGGTGCGGTGTCTACTTCCGCTGCTCTCATCGATCTTTTAAACCGCAGCCTAAGTACCGCCCTTAAAGCCATCTCTTCCAGATTGCCCCGTGATGCTTAAATGACCAATCTTTGGATTTAAGTGATACCCAAGTACTTGACCTCTTCTGAAAAAGGCAAATAGTATGGAGGATTATTGAGAGAATAGTTACATTAATTTCCTTATATTAGAAATCAGCACCAACTTCGTTTGATTGGGATTGATGGCTAAAGAGTTATCGGAGCACCAGTGATTCGTAACATTTAGTGCAGCTTGCATCAAGTTATACACTAAATTTGATTTTCCGATGCTCCACCCAAAGGTACTACATTGGGCGAGAGGCGTTTTTTTATCTGGAAATTTTGAATTTTGCCAAACCCTTGCTGTTTCAAGCACTGCATTGATCTTATCCGAACGAAGGTATATTTTTGTTAAAAATGCTCGTTTAATATTTTCAAGTGGACCGTGTCGTGATTTGAACCTGGGACCTTAAGTGTAGTAGTCACACTCTTACCAACTACCTCATGGAGCCACCTCATAAGGTTATACTATACATGTGATTTTCCAATGCTCTACCCGAAGGTACTACATTGGCCAGGAAACGAGTTTTTTTTAACCTGGAAAATTTGGAATTTTGCCGAACCCTTGCTGTTCCAAGTAAGATAGGGATCTTTAACATGCGTGACAACATTCACACACATGACCTCCATTTTATCTCTCAACCGAACGAAAATGTATTATTGTGAAAAATGCTCGCCTAACATTTTTCAAGCGGACCGTGTCGGGATCATAAGGTTATACAGCACTTGCTCGAATTTGGCGACCACCACGATAGCTATATCATTCGCATAACCTATCATGTAGAAACCTGCTTCGCTAAAACATTGGAGAAGGCTGTTTCCTACTAGATTCCATAGTAGTGGTGACAACACGCTCCCTGGGGTCTTTACTTATTATCCTAGGTACAGAAGTGTTTGCCACACTAATATGTACCCCGTCGGTACTTATAAACTGCATTGTTAGCTATCGAAGTGTGACCTCAGCTCCATGAACCCGCAGGGCTCTGTCAATGCTACCGAATGTGGTTTCACTAAATCTGAACTCTTGTTGTTAAGGGATTTCTCAATCCATGCTACAAAGGTGTGGAGGGCTTACTACGTAGATTTTCCTGGTACGAAAGCATGCTGATTTGGGTAAAGCGTATGAAAATGCATTATATCTTCCCTCTCGTCATCGTCGCACAGTCCTTAAGGGTCTTTAATAAAAAAGACCTAAGACTGATCGGTCTGTAGGATTTAACCTGGGAGTAGTCCTTACGGACTGGTTTAAAAATGAAGACCACATTAACGCCTCTCTAACTGCTGGAGATGTATCGAAATGCAATTCAGCCCCTGAAAAGTATCACAAGGAATGGAAGCAACATCTCCACACACCACTGCAGTAGGAAAAAAAGATAGCATCTATTCTTGGGAACTTAAAAGGTTGAGATGGCCCATCTGTTTTTCCTCATCTGCCACTCGGTTGGATACTAACCAATCAGCCCTATTTCGGGCTAAAATAGGTTGATCCGCCCTGGATGTGGAGGGTAGTGATACACTGCCTGGAAAGTGCGTGTTCCCTATATTTGACTTTCCAATGCTACACCCAAAGGCACTACATTGGTCAGGAAGCGAGTTTTTTTTTTACATGGAAAGTTAGAATTTTGCTGAACCCTGCTATTCCAAGCAAGTAAAAATCTTTAACGTGCGTGACAACATGTACACACGTGGCCTACATTTTACGTCTCATCCGATTGAGGGTGTATTTTTGTGAAAAATGCTCGTCTAGCATTTTTCAAGCGGTCCGTGTTTGGAATCAAAATCGGTACCTTGGGATCAGCAGTCATACTCGAACCTGTTTGATCCACGAAGCCGCCCTGAACGTGCGTGTCCGCGAGTAGTTCCGTTATTAGTAGTGTTAAACTCTGTTCTAAATTATTCTTTAGTCTAGTACATACACAAGTCTTTTCAATTTTTTGGACATGTATTGCTGGTTACATCAAGAAGCATATTTACTCGTTTTCGAATCTCGAATTCGATTAGAACAGTACACACCGCTCGTGCTGACGTTTAATAAGCAACAATATCATATTATATTTATTGATGCCAGTTTTCCATACTTTGTCAAAATGTTGATAAGTTATAAAGGAACTCAGAACACATTTGTAACGTGATTTCTGATTTTTCTAGAATTATTTTACAACTATATTTACAATAACAAATAATATAAACGATGAGTTCCTTCGGTTGTATACTTCAGTTAAAGAATAAACAATCAATACACGCAAATCTTTTGTTTAATATCACTATTCTGAGTCTACATTCGAAATAAAGGAAAAATTTTTTTGCATGAGCTGACCATAAAATTTGTGACAAAAATGAAGTGAAGGTTTCTTCGAGTGCGAAAAACACAATACGCTACCGGTTTTCCGCTTGACACTGAAATCCAGAAAACTAAAATGTTAACTTGTGTAGGTAACTATTTTTTTATGAAGCCAAACACAAACATCAAGCTGCGACATCAGCGTCACACGCTTGAAATTTAAAAAAGTTTTGTAAAAAAATATGACAAAAACCAATGCTTAAGAAATAATGGCGATAATTATGTAAAGAAAAGAGGAAATGTGGTCATAACAGACATAAAGGAATTGGAACAAAAGGCACGAAATGTGAGAAAGAAATAAAAGCACATAGTGCAATAGCCAACCAAGCCTTTAACAAAAGAATAAGTGGACTATTAAATAAACAATTACGAGAAGAGATAATTAAATGTGTAACTTGTATGTGCATGAAACTTCAAGCCATATAACGATAAAAGTAACTGTTGTCCTTCGAAACGTCGGTTTGCCAATTTGAGAAAATAAACTTAAGTTCTACAAAAAGTGAGAGAAAGGAGATTGATTTTGGAATTCATAAAGCAAAACAAAAGGAACTAAATACGGGACAGCCTAAGAGGCAACACACATAACAGAAACCATGTTAGATGAAAGGGAAAAATATGTAAGAAAAAATGAAAAGTTGCGGACGAGCTGTAGTGATCCGTAGTATGTGTAAGTCGATTTCTCATTGGTTGATATTATTGCAAATATTATAGTGTACATTTCGATATTTGAAGGTATTTGTTAGAATAGCTCAGTAACCACTTGTAGGTTTCCGAACTTATCTCGTGACGTCAGAATTTAAATTATAAGCGACACATGTATAGGGACGATCGATCGAGTCGACAAGGTTAAAGGATTTTTGTTTTGAGATTTCAAGATGGCAGGTTGAAAGATTGCACTTGCGTTTTTTTTTATTAAAGGTTATGTTTTATGTTGATAATGTAGTTGCTATTTAAGGTAATCTGATTACATCTTGTAATTTCCAGCCTTGTTTTGAGTGTGATGTTGGTACTTATTGTAAAACCGTTAGTTATTTAATTATTGAAGGAAATATTTATGTGTTACCTGTTGCTTTTGGCGTTAGAATTTGATACCGATTGTTTTACTTATTATGTTTAATATAGGTGAATTTACGATTTTATTGAACGTTTTATGTATAAATGAGTGTAGTTTGGTTTAATAACCGAAAACTAATATTTATTTATCTGAATTGTTTATGTAGTATCTAAATCAAAGTAAAACTAATATTTGTTTATTTGAAATAATGTTTATTTAGTATTTAATACAGAGTTCGAACTTCCATTGCATTGCACTTATTGCAGAACCAATAGTAAATGTACCATCACTGTGATTAGATATATTGAATCAAATTATTAGGCAAGTTTGAATATAAACAGTACTATATTCCTATGTTATATTTGTTTTGGTTTTAAAATAGTAATCGAAATATACACAAAGTTGTGTATATTTTTTTGTTTGTAATTTGTAATGCCACCATATGTTTAATTTTTAAAAAGTAGGTTTTAAACGATGCAATCAATTTTTACCAGTTTCCTACTAGATTTAATTAATTTAACTAACATGCATTTCTATAAAGATTTAGCACCTGAATCTGGGCTTGTATTTATGCTGTAGAATTTTGGGTATGTATTGGCTGTCAACATATTTTATAATGTTTGATATTTGTGGTGCATTTCACATTTTTATTATGTGTAATAGTTTTATTTCAGTATATTAATCACATTTACAACTGCACCGCTCACATCTTGGTATAACTTATTTATATGTTTGTTGTTTTGTTTATCCTATTATCTAGCCGATGTTCCTATATAATTAACTAGTATTTAACGTTTGTGATAGTTTTTGTGAGGTAATTAAATTGAACCTCTGGTATGACCGACCATCTCGTGCCTTTGCGTTTGCATTTATGACTATGTTAGAGATAGTCTAATCAATAACAAGTGCCTTTTTAACCATGCGCAATCATACCATAAGTTCATTTCAGCAATTTATGTCGTCTTGTCAATGTAGTTATAGTTGTACCTTTTTGCAAATAATAGAAGGTCGGCTAGCCTTTGTGAAATATTTTGTAACACGGGCTGGAAACTGTTAATTGCATGTATGTGGGCACGTGTGATTGAGCCTTGTTGAGTATTACTAACATTTTATGTCCGTGCGGGGAGGAACATTGGTAGTCAAGAGCAGGTCATTTTCCTGGCTGGTCTACACTAACGTTTCTTCAGTTGTCATATGTGGTATATCTGGGTAACAGTTGACATTTCGTCAATTTCAGTGTTGGTGATTTGGGTACTTGTACGTTACCAGTCCTTGTCGAATGTGTCAAATACAGTTGGAAGTATGAGGGCAGTGTGGGGTTTTCTCTGCCGTGCTCTTTCCTTAATCGCTCAGGTTAAGTACGGCACTGTTTACTTTAAATATCAATTTTCTATGCCTTCATGCGAATGATCTATTTAGTGGTTATTGTTTTGATTACAAGTCAAGTTAGGTAAATTCTGTAGTTTTATTTCAAACCTTCCTGACATAATGTCATCTTCCCAGTGTGAACTTGGGTCACATGATAACAACGCAACGTAGGAGTCGTCGGGCCACTGTCACTAGATGTTAGATCATGGAGCCCGGAATGCCGTTTATAGAGGGTCTCTGGGTCAGCCTTCAGGTCGGTTACACTACAGAGCGTAATGGTGTACGATCAATCACGCAGACTAAGAGGTTTGTTTACAATCGATTAAAGTAAGACATGAAATTGATTAACGAGTTTAAGCATTAACTGGTTGTTTAAAATAAAACATGGTAATTCATGCCTCATCACTAGTGAACAATCCCATTACAAGAATTGCTTCAATACGGGAAACTAGTAAATCCGCGTCGTCTAAGATGCGATTTAAAATCATGCAAAACTAAATTGGTAGGGACTTTCGCTCGGTGCTTCTGTTTCAATTACCAATTCTCAACGCCAAACAAATAACATTAAGGAAGAGACCTAACAGTTTGTAATACAAAATTCTTTTGCTCCTAGACTATCCTTAGAAACATAAAAAAACTGTTGCAACCTAACACTTGCCCATCGAGTGACAACTAATAGAGTCGGTAACAACTGCTCTGCCTTGACTATCATAGAACAATCTACACCACACGAATCAGGACGGAAATAATGCATTATATTCACGATGGACCTGTGTGTGGACAAAAAACACGATGGCAAGAAAGCGCATGCAGTCTCTGTGGAACTAGCTTTCTTTGCTTTTGGGATAAAGTCCCATTGCGATCGGTTCCATTTCAAGCGCACCACAATCCTACATTTATCATCGCGCAAAGCTTTGCGTACTGTATTTCGATTTTCTCAAATTTTATAGAAAACAGCCACAACAGCTGTGTCGTCTTCAATGAGAATGGAATTTGCAACAAAGTATCTCAAGACTAAGATTTTTTTCCAGTTTTATTAACATAATAATTTGTATTATTTCATTGGACGTATAATTCATTGGGCAAATAGTTTATTTTGTATGTTTATTCTTATAAATAATTTATTTTTAAAAAAGCATAATACGCCCAATTTGAATATGTGGAAGGAAAAGCCGCATGTCCATACCTCTTCCAAATTTGTTGTTTGAACTAATGGACTCCCATGCAATTTAAACAAAGTTAAATGTGAAAAGTTGAAAGTGATTGCAATTCCGCATAGGGTAGTGTACAAAATTGATGGTGAGCTGTTCAGAATTGTACAAAATTATGAGCATCTAAATTTCGAAATTCAGGTATACAGAAACGACATTTAAATTTAAAATCGAACAACTTATCGTAAGACAGTGTACAAAATCTCTCCTCATCGTAAAAGAGATAGGGTCTTTCATATAAAGAAACTTCATTGGAACATCCATTGTTAAGATACAGTCCCTTAAAGGGGGTACATAAAATTAGTTTTTCGATTTTTTTTACAAACACTAAAAAAGTTACAAAATTGAAATTAAGGCGAGATTTTTTACTATCAAAAATACACTTACTCAGTAATTTATTTGGTTTACCCCATGGTTGTAAGGGGAGGAAAACGCAACCCTTAAAATTTATTTCCAACGTAACTTTTTGTCTTATTATTTGTTTGCCATTTAAAAATTTATTTCCAATAGCCTATTTCATTCTAAACAAACAATGTCTCTTGAATTTTTTGCCCAAAATTAACCAGTTCGCAGAAAAAAATTATTTTACAAACAACTACAGAGATACATCGTCATAAATGCGAACTGCATTATTAATGTTATTGTGTAGTTAGTACCTGCATCAAAGTATGATTAAAGATGAATAAACAAAACTAATTTGATTAGTAACAAAACATGCAACATGGAGAAATCATAGTAAATGTTCAATATGTCCACCTTCAGTCATTACACATGCGTCTAGACGTCGGCACATTGCGCCACGTATTCGCTCAAATATTCCTGGAGTCTCTCTAATTACCCTGCACGCATCGATGATGCGGTTTCTTAAGTTCTCTACATCGCGAACAAGAGTAGGATAAACAAACTCTGTAAATGACCCCTAGTAGAGAAATCGAGAGGATTCAAATCCGGGGATCAAGCGGGTCAATTCTGTGGTCCTCCAATGATTTGGATATGTTTGAGTTAAATGCTGACGTGCTGCTTGACTAAAATGGGCGGGAGCCCCATCATGCATAAAAACATAACCCTTTTGATACCACAAGAAACTTCCTTCAGCAGTACTGGATGCTCTTCTCTTAAAAATTGAGAGTATGGCTCACCATTTAATTGAGGAGGTAGAAAATGAGGGCCAATTAAATAATCCCCAATAACTCCGACCCACACGTTAAGACAAATATGTTCTTAATGGTTAGCTTGGACAAAGCGTGAGGGTTTTCATCAGCTCATATGTGGTTATTATGAAAATTAATAATCTTGTCCCGAGAAAAAGTACATTCGTCTGTGAATTCGATCGTCTTCAGAAAGTCAGAATTTCTTCTAATCATTTCCAGCATCCAATTGGAAAATTCAAGACGGTTCGGAAAATCTCGCGGTAACAGTGCCTGTACTCGTTGTAGATGGTAGGGGTATAAGAGTTGTTCCTATAAAATTCGAAATACCGTCATATGATCAACATTTAAATCGAAAGCAATCTTTCTAGTACTGCTAGTGGGTTGTTCTTTAACCAAATTAAGTACTGCTTCTTTCAGCTGGAGTGTTCTAACTTCTCGATGGCGACCACAATCCTGCGTTCTTTTTTTCGAATGAACCATATTCTCGTAATCGTTGATGAAGTTGGGCAAATATTCTATGCGAAGTTGTTTGTAAAATAATTTTTCTGCAAACTGGTTAATTTTGGGCGAAAAATTCAAGAGACATGTTTTGTTTAGAATGAAATATGCTATTGGAAATAAATTTTTAAATGGCAAACAAATAATAAGACAAAAAGTTACATTGGAAATAAATTTTTGGGGTTGCGTTTTCCACCCCTTACAACCATGGGATAAACCAAATAAATTACTGAGTAAGTGTATTTTTAATAGTAAAAAATGTCACCTTAATTTCAATTTTGTAACTTTTTAGTTTGTAAAAAAAAATGAAAAACAAATATCGTAACAAGGGATGCTCCAATGAAGTTTCTTTATATGAAAGACCCTATCTCTTTTACGATGAGGAATCACGCCCTGAAATGTTTTACACTTATTTTGTTACACCCTGTATAACCGTATTAAAATTGTAACATTATTTTGTAATGTTAACTAATAAACAAATTATTTAATTAATTAAAATTCAGTAACTTGCATAAAGTATAGACAAAAATTCCACAATAAATTACTTCATATTTTAGTTAGCATCCCTCATAAAAGACCAGGTTTACAAATATTAGAAATTCCAGCGGCAGGTCATCATAATTTATTGTAAATCAAATACAATAAACCTCTTAAAGCTTAGGTCGGTTACAGATTGACGAATCTGATAAAATTAAAATGGAATAGTACCTTTTAACGTAAATAAAGAAAAGCAATTTTCTGTTTGAAAAGCTTAATTTTCTTAATAATTTTGTTAATTGACAGCGGGTTATAGAAAACGAAACATAAATAGCGAAAAATATTTCTAATTTGATTTGTTCAAAGATTGCAAGTAATTTTAAGTAGTCTGGAGACATCCATTGTATTTAAAATCCATTTAGGCTCAAGTGGGTTAACCGGTCTTTTGTTAATGGCAGACAACTGTCGCCATAGGTATGGTCCACATTTCAATAATGAAGAAATTCTTAGAAGATACAACATATTTAAACCCTTAGAAAAATAATTGCTTCCGTGATCCTCATCTAAAAAGGGGTTGGATTTGGTTTCTAAAATCTTGTTTTTGTGGGAGGTTCTGTTCAGTCATTGAATAACAGAAAATGACGTAAAAAATGGTTAGAGTAGGAATTAGTCTATATAACTTAAGGCTTTAGCCAAAAGACGGAGAGTTTTTACAATGGGGCTGTCCGTGGTCAAGAAGTAGAAAGAAACGTAGTTCGTGGGTAGCGTTCTCCGGCATCACAGATATAATATTTCACTTAGTATCACGATAGTAAAATTTCGAAAGGAGTAATTAACTCTTCCAGTCGCGAGGGTTACGCCCGTATGTTTGCGGATTTATAGTGATACAAGGTAAATAATAAAAAGCTTGTAGGCGTGTGACGCATAAGTTAAGTGATATTGTCAATAAGATCCTGCCGGGTTCGTGTGCCATTCAAATATTTAAAAATTACAAACAAGAGCAACAAGCGAGATTCTCTCCCCCAATTTAAGAGCTGTTCTACGTTGGAAGGCAAGCCATCAAACAATGGACGATTTTTAGTAAGCAAGTTTTTATAGTTAAGTAGCATGACCAATTTTTAGTTAGTTTATTTGTTAGGACGTTTTGGCCATAAAACGTAGGATTAATTTAGTGTAAGATTTATAATATAAGTTTTCTTTCATATACTGTGTTTGGGAATTACTTATATACGCAAAATTTTCATAATTCCATATTCACCTATTCAATTAAATGTCTAAATTAAAATCAATGGATGTAAGAGGTTCACGTTTATTGCTCTGTTAATTAAATAGTTTTGTTTGCCGTTGATTAAGTCAATAGTTTTTTTTAATTATTTTTTTATCATGGAAGTTGCATAAGTAGTAAAAAAGATAAGAGTTGATTAAAAGAAACAATTGTCCTCCTTGGGATGACAAGTCTCTCAAGGTTTTGCACGAACATTTGGACATTCTCGACTTGTCTGGTAATTGTCGTTAAGCCACAATATTTATGAAAGGTAAGTGCCAAATCTTTTTGTAGAATATTATAAATTAATTTAACCATTTCTGCAAAATTTTAACCCTCTATATGATCCACGACCTTTCGCTAGCTAGTGCCCTCCCTTTAATTTTTGTTTTACAGGCCGCCCCCATTTATAATTTTACTGGAAAATACATACTTAAGATCTTTTCCGCCTGTAACAAAATACGTGCAAAAATATCGAACGAATTTGTGTTCCAAATTTCAAATTTGAAGCTGTTGCAATGTGGCTTATGCTAGTATAAAAAATTGGGGTTTGTTGTACAAAATATGTATAATGCTTTAGCGCATTTATTTCAAAAAAATCAAATAGGGAGTGGCGCACATTCTCTCAAAATAAAAATGGACGTAAACTACATGGGTGGTGTAGAAAATTCCAAACTTGCACTACAGACTCCAAAATTTTACAAGGTCTATACAAAAACGAAAAACCATATTTGCTATCCAAAATTTGAATATGGGGTAGGGTGTGGACGTACATTAGTTCATGCAGGTTAAAAATGTTTAATTAGAAATAGAAGTTTCGTATATTTTTAATCACTTCCACTCTTACTCAGTCAACCATGTAGTTGGCAGTGTAGTGAAACTATTCGCTTTTAACTCTTAGAAAAATAAATCTCTGATTTATTAAAGTTAATTGCTATTTTAAATTCAAATGAATACATGAAAGTGAATAGAATTTACATTTACGACATGCAATTTTACTCACTCGAAAGGAAAATCCCTGACTTTTCTATCCGACAATAACAAACAACTAATTTGCAATTATTCCTGTTACAAAGTTCTTTTTGAAACTTAACTAAAATTAACTTTATGTAAATAACAGAAAATAGTTTGTTTTAAAATAGTTACATTCGCTATACAGTTAGAATAATGATCAGTTTAGAAAGAATCTTGTTTGACCCTGGTTTGGCGGTTTCATTCGCACAAAACTGTACGACCTTAGCTTACTGACTGCCTTCAAGGTCACTATGCAAATCGTAATTTATTATTACTACCGACATCAGGGTCAGTTACATTTTATATACCTGGATGTTGTCCTACGCATTTATTTGAACCGAAACTTTATTAACCGCTTATTTCTGCCGTTAAAGTTTATGCAATCGATTATATGCAAATTACTCCCACTGAAATAAACTTAACAGTTTCAGAGTAAATAGAGTGATTTCCATAAAGCCAGGCAGGTTCATTAATAAAGTTGGCCGTGAAATCATGTTCAGCGAGAATAAGCGGTTTAGCAGAGGATGAATCAACAAGTTCTAAACTACAGATTTCGGACAGTTTCATATTGTGCATGTATGATCACTTGACAGTCAGCCAGCCCATTGACCATGAAAAGTAAATGAAAATAATGGATGTAGTTTCCACTAGTGTTTATCCTTGTCGATAGTAAAAGCACTGCCTTCATGAATGATTCCCAAACAATGCTAACAGAATTAACATGGCCGTTAAGAGCTAAGGCGACTCCACGTCATTTATTAAGCGCGAGAACATTTAAATAACACCAATAGGCTAGATAAAGATTATCAACCTGAATCGTAACACTGAAAAATAATACAAATTTAATGTATTAATAGAAGTTTTCAATACACTAAACTTTATCTTTCATCACAAAAATTCAAATTATTACAAAACAGCTTTTTCCTGTTTTCATTTCTAAAATTGTTTAAGATCTTATCCAAAGTTTAAAGTTCTTCAGAGCTTCTTTTTTTTAAATAATCAACATTTAATACTCATACCTTACTTACAATTATATATAATATAACTATTTTTAAACAATCACTAACCTTTTAAATATAAATAATTAATGTTTATAATCGCTAGCGAGTTTCCAGTTCATAGAATAGGATATATGCTTTCCCACTCACTAGTGCCGTGGAAGGTATACTGCTCACCATGAAGTCATTGTATTTATGCCATGCAAATGAATATGGGTGCCGACAGTGTGCTGTATAATGTCCTCTATATGCCGCCCCATTATGATTCAGTATTGCATATAAGTTGTAGATGCACTTCTTCGAAGTGTTTTCAGTAGCGTAATCTTGCATATCCAAATTATTTAGTGGGGAATTTATAATTGTGGATAGTTTTCTTCCAAGTCTTCTTACATGTGAAAAACGTTTTAAATGTATTATTAATATTTTAGGGAACTTTTGTATGGTAAGAGATATTATACATTTTCTTCTTTCCTTGCAATTGGAACATGTAGGTTTCTCATCACCATCCAAAGGTGTCTTTTTGATGTAATAGTCTAAACATGTTGTAGCTTTAAATGGTCACTATGTTGAGGTATAGAAAGCGATAAATTTCAGATCGGGTCAAAAGTAACAGTATAATGTCCGCAATGTGTACAACGTAATGCAGATTTCAACTGCCCTGCATATATATCAACAATTTTGGATTTTTCCATTCCTAAATATTGTTTCCAGGATGCGGAAGCTTTATCACACTCGTTCAACTTTTCATCTATTTCTGAAAATATCGATGTAGGTTTATTAGTAGCCTGTTTAATGTCCTTGTGTAAGCCTTCTAGTAAATACGGTAAAAACTCTTGTGCATCTTGTTGAGAGTTGCCTATAAAACTAGGTGCAAAACGTTCAATTTGTGATTTGAAATTAATCATATTAGATTTTCCATCATATGGATTTTGAGACCATAGCTCCCTTATCAGTTTCGAGAAAGCTTTAATGAGATCTGCTTTCATGTTAGAAATATTAGTATTAATGTCCTTTATGAAAATATCACTTCTAACATACTCCAAAAGTAACTTGGTGTTTGAGAGACACTGAATTACAGAGTTCATGAAACAAGTATTGCTGATATAATTTAATCCATTCAGGCCTAAACTCTGAACAGTATTGGAAACGCAAAGTGATTTCTCATAAAAAGCATTGGTTTTTAAAGAATTATTAAAATACTCGAGATCATTAGAATTGTGTGTAGAAGTATCAGGAATGTGATTAAGATGTGTCGTTGTTACAATGTCATTTAATTTGGAAGCTTTGAAAATAAATGTATTTTCAGGAGTAGTAATTTTATTTATTAAAGTATTGTTGAACTTTTTGTTGTTTTTATTTGAGTTATAAGTATATTTGTAGAACAAAGAAGCATTAAAAAGAGTTCGTCCAAAGATTTAGAAGGTGGGATAGTACCTAGAATAGAGGCGGCGTTGCCTTGTTGAATTGCAATACTGATTCTTTGTAAAAGAAAAGCGGTTGCTCTTGGATCAAATGAACATTCGGTGATTCTTTTTCCCACATCTTTTAGAAAATTAATTGCAATAGATCCAAGCACACCGAAAGTTTCGATAGCAATAGGATAAAATAAATAAAGTTGTGATAAGTTTGAGTATTTCTTAATTTTAATATTTTCACCATAAGAAGCTGCGGCACCTGGGTTTTTTGCACATGCAGTAGAATGTGATTCTGCTAAGGTATCGTTGCAAGTAAAATCCCAAATTGCCGACTTCTCGCATTTTCAATGAATTAGGGTGAAACCATCAGGTCGCTTGGCATCATTTCTAAACATGTTTATCGGTTTCAATATAGCAGGGATTTGTGCGGAAACTAAAGCACGTCTAATTATGTCATTGATGACTCTGTGACGAGAGTTGCGTCTTTTACTTAAAAGGCAGCTCAATCCATGTATACCTGATTTATCTACAAAACTACCGCAAATGCATGTATGAGGAATACATAAGGTTGCTCCAAGTCTGAGCCCAACAGCAATCCTGAATGATTGATCGTCTAAAAGTGTGCCTAACGTAGGGACAGGTAGAGCATTTAGCCAAGCACTAGCATGCTTTGAAGAAACTACTTGAATTCTAGCCTTGTCTGTGTTTGTAATAGCTGATTCAAGCAAATTTCCTGATACTATGTCCAAAAGAGGCTTGTCCCATTCTTTTTGCAGTGATTTGTTGATAATTACTTCATTTTTTTTTGTTCTATAAAGCCAGAGTTTTTCACTTTCTAAATAATTGTAGGGGAATTGTAGGGGAACAAGGATATCAGGGGAAAAAGAGAAATAGTAGGGCGGAATACGTTCTAAAGCATTTTTGGGGAATAGTATGTGATATATTACAAGCAGAGGTAGGAAAAAAGAGGTAGATGTAGACCTAGATCAGACAGTTATAGATGCAAACTGTGCATATTTCAGGGAAATCTGTAGGTTAGTTCAGAATAGGGAACAATGATGGTACGCGTCTAACCAGTTCTAAGACTGAATACCTAATGATGATGAAATAATTGTCGTCGACTAATCCGCTTGAAGATTTTGCTAAAACAAAACTAATTCAAGGAAGGAATGCATTAAATGATGATATAAAGGAGGGTAGTGATAAAGGAGATGAAAGACGTATTCCTAGTCCTCCTCGTCTATTGGAAGAGTTGATTATATCCACTCCTTATCTTCTAATTTAACATTTGTAATATTTTCCAAAATATTCCGAAGAGTTTTGTCAAACGAGTCAAGAATAGTTTGACGTGTCCATGTTGGAGAGCATCTTAAAATATATAAAAGTATCGGGATAGCTAAGCAATTTTTTAGCAGTAAATAGGAGGTATGAGATGGTAGTCCAATAGAATCTAAACGAGATGAGAAAAAAGATAATATTTCTATTTCTTTAAAGCTTCGGAAGATAATAGAGCGCCAAGTAAAGTCCAATTTGAACGTGGACATGTTATTATTCATTGGGCAATTGAGTTAAATTTTGAAAAACATTACTTTTCTTAGGTGACATAATAAATAACTCACATTTGTTGAAATTTAGCTCTAAACCTAAAGATTTTGATGTATTTATTATTTGCTTAAGGTCGTTAAAAACTGGTAATGTTTCCACCTATGCAGCCATCGTCGAGGAACCAGCAATTAAAATCTAATTTAATTAATTTTGTAAGTGAATTTATAGTTAAACAAAAAAGTAGCGGTCCTAGAGGATCTCCCTGTTGAACCCCCCTTTCTGACGAAATAGTGTTTGATCCAAAATTTAGGTAGGAGGGGGACCCATAACACTGTTTGATGAAGGGAAGTAATATTGGAATATGTGTTGAAACTAAGTCTAAAATTATGTCTCTGTGAATTGTGTTGAACGCATTTTTGAAATAGATTTTTAATAGTACTTTTTCTTCATCTTTTGAAAAAGAGTCAATAAACAAACTTGCAGAATGGGCAACTACTTCACATCCAGCGGGCGTGCCAAAACTGAATTGGATTGGCCAAAAAAGGGAAGTTAATTCCTTTTTAATTTTTGAACATGCTAATTTTGCAACAAGACGTCGAAAGAAAAGGCCAATCGCTATTGGGCGTAAACCACCATCCTTTTTTTTAAAAGCACATAATGAAGATCCATAGAGTAATGGATATATTTCGTCTTTAACTAAACCCGATTACATTAAATTGCACAATGATGTTAAAGATATAAGGAGATTATTTCCTTCATTGTTAGAAGCAAAACCTAATAGATCTTGAAAATGTGACGGCTAAATAGAGTCAAGTCCCCCTGCTGAACTGGTGCGAAATGATTTGATTGCTATCAAGACGTCTTCCTTTGTGACTTGTAATGCTGAAATTGATGGATCATAAGAATTATTTTTATTTAAAGAACATGCTTTTAGATTTTTTTCTTTCAATGCAGTGAAAGTTTGCTCATTAAAAGCTGCTACGGTATCGGTCGAACAGATTATTTTAATCGCACCGGAAATATCGTCGTCATAAATTTTACTGAGGATATTTGTTTTTAAATAATTCCCTTTTTTTTTTATTTTTTGGAAGTTTGTTTTTGTTTTTGTTTGAATTTCAATGTTATGGTTTTTAAGTTCTCTTAAATTTTTTAAAATTTGTGAAGATATAGATACGCATTTTTTTTATTGTGGTGTTATGCAAAAATTATTATAAGCAAAAAGTAAAAGATTACTTCAAGATGCTATAGAATCCTCTTTTACACAAGAATCGATTGCATTGCTTAAAGCATTCGCTGTTTGGCATCTGACTGATTTACTTAGTCTCTTAACAATTAATTTGGACTGTTTGTATTTAGATAAAAGTATTTTTAAGTTTGTTACTTCTTGATTGCATTTAGCCTCCTTATCGTTTTTGTCTGTTTTCGACGTTTGCCTCTTTCTACAAATATTACTACCTTTATGTTTTGCTAATCCTGATTTTATCAAACTTGCTCTTCCGCATAAGCTACAATCAAAAAGATTTTTTAGTTCTTTCTGTCTGGAGTTTTCCTTCCTTGTGTCATTTCCATTGTTCACTTCCATTATTTCATATATAATATTGGTTTAAAAAGCTTTATACACTTTCTCCAATTTTAATACAGTTGTCCATACAGTTGTCAATATATACATTTTCCTCCAATGATTATAAATATGTAAGTTCCTTTAAGTTTTTAGTGACGTTTATGTTTTCTGTTTTTTAAAGTTAAACATCTGGCGGCGAAGGATGACTCCGTATGCCTCTGATATGATTCTTCAGCTTTGGTTGGAGATCCATCTTGTAGTGGACCAAGAACAGAGGTTTGCTTGGTATCGCACTGGTAGGATATCATTTTCAAATAAAGAAATGTACTGCTAATTTTATGCTTTTATTTACGGGTTAAATCACAAACATTGTAGTACATAAAATAAAATATATAAAGCATAGTAAAGAATCGCAGATTACATAAATCTCGTGTTATATACATCGTTAAAGCACACTAGGGTGCATCATACTTAAGAGCGCGTTGCTCGTCACGAGTGCCTCACGACTACTGGTCGCAACAGGTCAAGGAAGGGACGCAAACCCCTCGTTCACTACATAGCTAAAGGCGGGTTTAAATAATAACAAGAAATTCGCTTCTACATACCGTCCCCCCTTGAAAGTTTTTACGGGATATCTTTCAAAGTATTCTAGCAAAAATTATGATAAACTAAGATAAGCAAAATAAAGACAGGTGAGATAAAAACGCCATCTGCAGATGGCCTAAGGTTTGACATAAATAAAAAACAAACATTGCTAAAACAAATGGCGCAAAATGCCTTATCACTAAACTATACTGTAAGGTAGGTTCTAAAAATATCCATCTTTTCCTCAGACGGACTAATACACTTCCTAACGGGACACGGACCATACCCCACATATAGACATAGGATGAACTTTGTAGAAAACAATACATGCGCATGCGGAGCAGAAGGAGACCCGGAACATCTACTGAGGGAGTTTCCTGGACTGGTAACAAGAACTACAGGCAACATCTTCTTCCTGAATCCGGGATGGACTACCTACAAGAAAGGCAAGATACAACCAGTGATACAAAATATTTCTGGTTGGGAGGGAAAATAAAATTTAGCCAGATTAGGGACGAACACTTCCTAACAAATTACAAAAACAAACAACCAATAACTTGATCAAATAATACAAGTATGAAAACTAAAATATTAACGTATTAATATATACTCACATCTAAGCACACACACACGCGCACACACACCAACACACACATGCACACACTCACACACACACGCACAGATAAACGCACACACCGAACTCACATTGTGGTTGTGTGGACTAACCTAAGACATTACACACATGTACACACGCACACACACGCACACATACACACATACACACACACACACTCGCACACCATCACACACACACACACACACACACACACACACACACACACACACACACACACACACGCAAACACAGCAATACTGAAACATTTTGATCTTACTCCAACCTCAGGTTGCCGAAGGTCGGGGTCTAGTAAGGTGTTACAATAGTATGTAGCAGTTAAGTAGGTAAAATAGGTTAAGTTAAAATAAAACTAACAGCAAAACATCAAATATAGCACATGTACAATAGGGCATAGAACGGTATGGTTTAAAATGTTAGGCGCCATACCAAATAAGCTGTTTTGGGAAATAAATAATAATAATAATAATAATAATAATAATAATAATAATAATAATAATAACATGAATGATTATACCAAAGTATTGATTAACCTGTTTCCACTGCCATATTCCTGTTTGCAAACATAATAGCAATATTTATAGCATTTTTTAATAATCTCAATCTCATTTAAATATGCAAATTGTTTACTTTGTGATTTTCTCTGAGTTCAACACAAGATTAATCATTTCAGTAGATAAGTGAAACGAAAGTAAGTCATACAACACATTATGTGTTCCTTTAAGAAGGCAAAGAACAGCATTGTCGTTTTAGCAAACCAAAGGAATTAAGACATTCATAATAAATGAAATCAGTGCAATCTGTAAGTGACCCGAAGTCAACGTACCGGATTCAAAAAGCTTGAAATCTGCAATATAAACATAACAGTAACAACTATCTGACAAAAAAACCTTTTTGTAAAAACACATCCTAATAATTAACATGCTTTTGGTAGTATTCAAAAACAAAGTCACTCAAGAAATACTATCAATTTTAGAAAAGTTCTGTTTGGTACTAAATATTCAACAACTTATAAATAATATAGCACTGTGATATAATGTTAATATGTGAATTTATGTTAACTTAAATACCAATAAACTTGGTAGTAATTAGTAAAATGTATGATGACTAGGTTTCAAATACTGCAGAATTAATTTACCACATGTGCGTTTCTCGAATTTCACTAATAATATGCGCAGCTCGCTGAAGTGCCTTAAGCATATCAGCAGCTTCCTTGTGTGCTATGTGTTCAGATTCATTAAGAAGCTCATCTGCATTGTCTGCTTTATAAAGATGAGTCACAAGTTCAGATTGTAAATTGTCTTTAACGTAATTAACTAAAAAATGCATTACGGCTTTAGGAACGGTATCTTGTATAGATTTCCGCACTATATAAAAATATGACCTAATTAACCGTTCAATAATTTCACAATCATGTTCTTCATGTTCTGAGAGTTTTCTATAGCTACTACTATTCAGGGGCACTTGTGGTAATAAATTTACAGGTTTAACTGGGCTTAACACAGATCTGATATCACCATCAGAAGATCCACTTTCAGGTAAACTATTTACATGATTCTCCACTATATCGCTATCTTTTGCATCACTTCCTGAAGAGCCTAAATTCGGTACCCACTGTGTTAGTTCTTTGTCTCCTTGAATTGCTTTGGTAAAACTTGAGGAACGAGCTAAGTCTAACCCATCATTAACTGAAAATTTTCCAAACATTGATTTAGGGCGTTCTGGACGATTTGATCCTCCTGATTTAATCATTGTAGGAACTACAGATATTTCTTTATAAAAATCTGGATGTTTAGTATTAATATAAGCTAATTCAATAGCAACCAGATTTTCGACCATTACATTTGTTGTTGGCAGTCGACGTCTTAATAAATGTGTTACAACATCAACTATACTTTCATAAAGTTTAGGAAATCGTAACATTTCTTGTTGAACTTCACTTCCACAATGCTGAATAATTCTTTGCATTTCTTCATGAATTAATTCAACACATCGTAGTGAGGGTTCTTCCAGTCTTCTTATCTGTCTTTTAACTAACAATTCAAATGATACTTCAGGAACGAAAAGAGCAGGTCTTGGTCCATTGGCATTTCTTATAGCCGTTAAAATATCCATTCGTGTAAGTCCAGCTAATGGATGAATTGAATCTAAGGTACGCCCAAAAGTTTCATGAAAAATGTAGCATATCCTAGCACCACCACATAATTCAGTTGTTTCAATATTTCTCGCAGTGCCTTCAATTGTCGAACAATATGCTGAGGCAAATTTAGTTATGATATGTAGCAAAGTTTTACTTTTATCTGATACATCTTCACCATATGAATACAGAAGCGATTGAAATTGAGACATCATTAAATTAACCCTGGTTTTTAAATCTGGTAGACAGTCGCGAATATGATGCATTAATAAACGATTTAATGTTTTGGCTAAATATGGTGTGCCATTACGAGTAGCTAATGTGGGATATTTACTTTGTAAAAATGTTGCTTCATCTTTTAATGCATCTTTAATACACTTGTTATTCATAATATCTTGTTGAGATCTATTTACAACACCAATTATTCCCAATTTAACAGGTATTACTCGACCACATAGTATGTCAATAGCATCGGTTCCAGCATCCATTAAATCCAACTTTGTAACAACAGCTAAAGTCCTGCGCCCATCAGTATCCACATCTTTAGCGATTTTTAAACTTTCAGATGTTGCCATATCTGTATTTGCAGTAACAACAGCTAAAATTATCGAATTTGGATTTGATATGTACTTTACAACTAGATCCCTTATTTGATGTTCAATGTCTGGTGGTTGATCGCCTACAGGCACCTTAGTAATTCCAGGTAAATCAACCAATGTTAAATTAACAACTTTGCATGAATAGATTTTTTAAATTGATGGGATCTATGCATACTCCTTTATTTCCACCAGCAACGCGATCTGTTTCATCTTCTATTTCAGTACGAATTTCGTCAAAATCTTTAAAAATTTTTCCTTTTGCATGCAAACAATCTTCTTCAAGTTGAAACACAAAAAATTACAAAGTATAGTTCATTGGCCTTTGAAATTAAGAGAAATTGGAAACTTAAAAACATAAACATTATACCTATTATTATATCTGTTGACGGTTTGGTTAGCAAAAATTTTTGTAAATATTTAGACTATCTTGACATACCTAGAGGACTAACAACGACTATGGTAAAAGCTGTCATATTACAAACTTGCAAGATTGTACGCAGAACTTTAGCTGTAAGATAAACAATGTTTCCTTATAGTTCAACTACCGATAATTATGTAAACCATATTATTGTAATTTTGTACTAAGTTATCGAGTTAATAAATAAATAAATAAATAATAATAATAATAATAATAATAATAATAATAATAATAATAATAATAATAATAATAATAATAATAATGTTTAAATACCATTTATAAAATTATATCATCTGCAATAGCTCATAAAATCGAACCATACATATCAGAAAATGCTATTCTATCAGAAGAACAAAAAGGATGTAAGAAAAATTCTAAAGGATGCAAAGAGCAACTTATAATTGATACAGTAATAACAGATCAAGTTAGACGACAACACAAAAACATATCAATAGCTTGGATAGATTATCAAAAAGCGTATGACTCTATTCCACATGACTGGTTATTAAAAACCCTAAATATTTATAAAATACATCCAAAATTATATCATTATTAAAAACGGTAATGGAAACTTGGCGCACACAAATTAGTTTAACGATAAATGACCAAAGAATAAAATCTAAACTAATACCTATAAAACGCGGAATATTCCAAGGCGACACGTTAAGTCCATTATGGTTTTGCCTAGCTCTTAATCCATTATCGAATATCCTAAACAATAGCAAAATGGGATATAAACTAAGTAACAATAGAAAACACTCTACACTATAAATCACTTATGGTACATGGACGACCTAAAGTTATATGCCAACAACCAACAAGAACTTACATCTCTACTAAATATTATCACTCAATTTAACACAGATATACAAATGAAATTCGGAATGGAAAAATGTTCTTACATCAACATTAAACGTGGAAAACTCGAAAACTCACAAGAATTAATTCTATCACTTCATAATTTAAAATTTCATGCAATAGAATTAGAAAAAAGCTATAAATATCTTGGCCTTCAACAACGTCTTGTAAAAACTAAGGAGACCAAACTTGCTTTTCAAAATAGTTTCAAACACCGCCTACATAAGATACTGAAGACAGAACTGCTATCCAAAAATAAAATTAAAGCTATCAACACATGGTGCATTCCAGTATTAACATATACTTTTGGCATTGTCAACTGGTCTCAAACAGATTTAGACAACATTAACAGATTAGTTCGAACAACATTAACAAAATTTAGAATGCATCATCCAAAATCAGCTATAGAAAGACTATACTTACCACGCAATGAAGGAGGCAGAGGACTGCTAGATATGAAAAACATGTGTAACAAACAAATATCTACATTAAAAAAATTTTTCTACACAAAATCGCTCGTCTCTGATTTACACAATGCAATAGTGAAGTGTGACAAAATTACACCCATTAAATCTCGCGAATAAAAACTTTATACCACAAACACTCTCCATCCAAGAAAGAATTGAAACATGGAAATCTAAAGCCATACATGGAAAGTTTCCTCACAGCCTAGAAAATGCAGACAAAGAAGGTTCAGTGCGATGGCTAAAAGATGGCTTCCTTTTTGGCGAAACAGAAGGATTTATTCATGCAATCCAGGACCAAGTTATTGAGACCAACAATTATAAAAATATGTTGAGAAGCATTTGGTTGAAGATCAATGCAGAATGTGTCACCACGCATCAGAAACCATTGATCATCTCACTTCCGGTTGCTCAATGCTAGCTAATACAGAATATCTTTCTAGACATAATAAAACCACAAACATAATCCATCAAGCAATAGCAATCAAACACAAATTAATTACAGAAAAAGAGGAAACACCATACTATAATTACAAACCTAAACCAATATTGGAAAATCATCAATACAGATTGTATTATGACGTTCCAATACATTCAGATAAAACTGTTATGGCAAATAGACCTGATATATTACTGCATAACCTTCAAGATAAGACAGCTCTTGTTATAGATATAACTCATCCAAATGATCATAATATCAACAAAGCTGAAGTCGAAAAATTGCCAAATATATTCCACTTATAAACGAATATAGAAAATATATAAACTAAAATCCATAGAAGTTATACCTATAGTAATTACTGCAAATGGACTTATTAACAAACACCTTTCAAAAATATTACAAAATTACAATTAAACCCTAACATAATCATACCAGCAGCTCAAAAATCAGTTATCCTTGAAACATGCCGTATTATCCGCACAGTGTTAAATATACCATATGCCGATACAGAATAAGGTTTGCAAATAGCCCCTTAATTCTGTAACACCAGTTGAGAAATCACTGAGAAAAGAAAAGAATACAATAATAATAATAATAATAATAATAATAATAATAATAATAATAATAATAATAATAATAATAATAAATAATAAACAGACCCATTACATGTTTAAATGTAATCTATAAATTATTAACATCAATTATAAGTGATAAAATCTATACTCATTGCGTTGAAAACAAGATCATTGCAAACGAACAAAAAGGTTGTATTAAACAAGCAATGGGGTGTAAAGAACAGTTAACAATTGATTCAATTATTATGAATCACGCAAAATCAAAAAAACGAAATTTACACGTTGGTTTTATTGACTTCAGAAAGGCATACGATTCTGTACCTCATAACTGGTTACTGAAAATTCTAGAAATATATAAGGTCTCGCCAAAAATAATCGGACTTCTACATAACCTTATGAACACGTGGAATACTAAATTAACTTTAAATAATGAATGCATAGCAGACGTACAAATTAAACGTGGAATATTTCAAGGAGACTCATTTAGCCCTTTATGGTTTTGTCTAGCTATAAATCCTCTATCAGATTTTCTAAAATATACTGGTGGAGGATTTAGAATGAATTATAAACAAAATGAATTTAGGTTAACACATTTACTTTTTATAGATGATATAAAACTTTATGCAGAAACTAAAAGATGCTACATTCAATGATAAAACCACAAAATTATTTAGTGATACTGTAAAATGACTTTTGGGATAAATAAATGTGCTACATTTAGCATTATAAAAGGTAAAATTACTGAAGATGACCAAAATATTGAGGGAATCCCATCATTATCGGGCAAACAGTTTTACACATACCTTGGTTTTAAACAAAATAGAACTATAAATCATAAGGAAATGAAAGACATTTACACTTTAAATTATAAAAAAAGGCTTACAAAATTACTTAATACAAAACTTTCTGCAAAAAATATGTTTTTAGCAATAAATTCCTGGGCTGTTAACTACTTGACTTATTCTTTTGGCATTTTGAAATGGAGCGAAACTGACTTAAATAATTTAGATAGACTAACAAGACACTTACTAACAAAATTTCGATGTTTACATCCAAATTCATCAGTAGACAGACTATACATTCCAAGAAAATTTGGAGGTAGAGGATTGCTTAATATTCGCGATTTATGCAGAAAACAAGAAAACATTCTTCAACAATATTTTCATGGTTTAAATAATAATGAAATATTCACAATTTTAAAATATGATCAAAATTATACACCGCTGAAACTTGAAACATTCTTTGAAACCCTATTACCACCATAAATAACCGATGTGAAAATTGGAAAACAAAATTCTTCACGGAAAATACCCACAATCGCTAGAAGTTGAAAATATAAATAAAGTGGATTCCTTAAATTGGATCAATTTTGGATACTTGTATCCAGAAACAGAGGGGTTTTTCTCTGCTATACAAGACGGTGTTATCAGAACTAGAAATTATGAAAAGCACATATTACAAAGCAATGTAAACGACAAATGCCGCAAATGTGACAAAATTGGTGAAACAATAGAACATATTGTTGCTAGTTGTTCTGAACTCGCTCCTACTGCGTATTTAAGTCGACATAACCAATTTGCCAAAATCATACATCAACGACTCGCTGTTAAATATAAATTAATAACAAACCCCCCTCCTTATTATAAATATCAACCTAAATCCGTCTTAGAAAATGAAAATGTATTATTATATTGGGATCGACAAAAACTAACAGACCGATCTATACCGTACAATAAACCGGACATATTTTTAATTGCCAAAATTAATAGTAAAGGATTTCTTATCGATATTGCTGTTCCTTTAAGTCATAACCTGATAAAAACTGAAAAATACAAAATTGAAAAGTATAACGATTTGGCTATAGAAATTAAACGTATTTGGCATTTACAATCAGTAAAAACAATACCTTTGGTGATATCAACTAATGGAGTCCTCACTAAAAATATTAAAAAAAACTTAAAAATACTTGGATTATCTGAAAAGTTATACTGTATTTGTGCAAAAGCAGTGATATTACAAACATGTCATTTAGTACGTATGTTCCTAAGTTAATAAGCGTATCTGAAATGAAAACTTATTAATTACTTACCAAAGTTATGTAAATTATTATGTTTATGTAGTTTTGAGAGAAATAAAGAATAATAATAATAATAATAATAATAATAATAATAATAATAATAATAATAATAATATCCATCTTTCTAAAAATAAAAGGGTACACGAGAATCTCGACCCTCGCTTTGTATACAATTATGAGTAATTCCGAATGCAGGTAGCTCGGTGGTTGTGGACAGATGCAAGTGACATTCCAGTAAAATGGATTTTAGTAGAAGCAAACGTACAGTGTACAGTTAGCATTGAGTGGGTGTTGTGCTTGTGCATGTGATTCTTTTGATATAAAATATATATAGGTGAGTTTTCTCACTGAGTGTTTTATCCTAATTAATTTATTTTTCAAGAATGTCATTGAAGTGATATTGCATGCGAATTTATTTAATTTTAATATTCTTTGCGTAGAGGGGTTGCATTGAAATTCTATTATTTCTTTGTGGCCGTTATGGGCTTTAAGATTTGTCATTTAAAATTATACAGAAAGGCAAATTTGATGAGGGAAGGTTGCATCGCGTGTTTTATCCCTTTGTAACCATTGCACTCCCTATAACAAGACTCTAGTATCTGGAGGAGAGTTCAATGCGCGTTGTATCCCTTTGAGCTTATTATTCCCAGTACTAGATTATGATTGAATTTGGAATGCACTGCGAGTTGTATCCCTTTGCATTCGGTGCGGCACATTGCGAGTTGTATCCCCTTGCGTCGAGCCTGGTAGCTGGAGCGGGTTCATCGCGCGTTGTATCCCTTTGGACCCATTGCACCACTCAGTACCAGGGCGTTGGAGAAATACAGTGAATAAACATTGCGTGTTGTATCCCTTTGTTTAGCGAAATGTGCTTTTCTGTATTGAAATAAACTGAGTAAACAATGCGTGTTGTATCCCTTTGTTTACCGAAATGTGCTTTTCTGTATTGAAATAACTTTTGCAAATATGCCCATATTTTAATTATAGTTTTGATTTGATTAATATATTAATGATTGAATTTTTGGGATTCTAGACACTCATTCAGGGTCTTAATTTCAGATGGAGGTCTTTAGAACCACTTCAGATCCTTTCCCGGGGGTTTTCTAAGAAAAGAAAGGGATTCTAGTTTAATAAAGAAAAGATCTAGGTGATTAATTAATTGGCTTTACTATTAACCATAAATTTTCAATTCGCGTTTAATATTATCTTTACACCTATGTAAATTTTCCCCTACTCTCCCCCTCTTTTTTTTGTTATTCACTTACATTTATTCAGAAGTAGGATCCGCCTTCTTGCTCACATATACTTTTTTTTATTTATTAATTTTTATATCAGGATTGATCTCTAGTGTCCTGACGATATCTACCTTAAATAATTAAAATTAGTTGGTGTACTAGAGCTGTATTAGTGTGTGGTGTTTTTAAAGGCGAACTAAGCTGTTCGTATGATGAGTCGAAGAGGTGTAAAAAGGAGACAGATTGTTCCAAATTCAGAGGCGATACAGGAATTCGTTCTTGGAAATGGCAGTAATAGCAGCGTCGGTGACAATGATTCTATAGATCGGTTAACTGAGGTCATGACGACAATTTTACAAAATACTACAAATGCAGCAAACGCGGGCTCGGCAAAGGGTGCATCCTTGGTTCCTGAATTCAATCCTGAAGATCGGGAACAAAGCTCTGAACTTTGGTTGAGGAAGGTGGATGAACTTAAAAATATCTTTAATTGGTCTGAGGAAGTCACTACATTTTATGCGTTAACGAAATTAAAAGGACTGGCCGAAGTATGGTATAAGGGGTTGGAATCAATGAGGTTTTCTTGGGACGAATGGAAACAGAAGATAGCAGCAGCCTTTCCTGCGAGTCGTGATTACCACGAAATGTTGGCGGATATGATGCAGCGGCGTAAACGCGGCGACGAAAATTACATT
Organism: Platerodrilus igneus; assembly: GCA_036346225.1. Lineage (NCBI taxonomy): Eukaryota > Metazoa > Arthropoda > Insecta > Coleoptera > Lycidae > Platerodrilus > Platerodrilus igneus. The sequence goes on along the minus strand of JARFIW010000507.1, from coordinate 5,568,752 downwards.
AAATATTACTACGAAAAATTGACGCTAGTGAACCAATGCAAAATAATAGGAGCAGATGCGATTTCGTGTATACTAGGAGGTATCGATGACTTTGTTGTGAAAACTTCTGCTAAAGCTGGTAATTATGGTAATCCAGAGGAATTGTTCCGGTATTTAAGCAGTCTGCATGATTTTCCCGCGCGTCATCCCTCGAACCAAACCAATTTCAATAACGTACGATTTAATTCAAACAAAAGGGAGCGTGAAGAACGTTTTAAAAATAAGGGTCTTCCTAAATGTTTCATATGTGGGAAAAGCGGTCACCGAGCGCGCGATTGTAGAATCAAAAGGTGTGATTTTTGCCGTAATCTTGGCCATTTGGAAAATAAATGCTATTTTAAACAAGAGGGAAAGAACCCCAATAATACAAAGACTGTGTCCTGACTAGATGGCGGTAAGATAAATTTTAACTCTAATAATAAATATTTTAAAGACGTTTTTATAAATGGACAGCCGGTCAAAGCATACTTAGATTTAGGAAGCACAATTATAGCAATTAAATTAGAGCAAATCGAAAAACTAGGCTTAAGTTATGATAAAGAAGAAAGAATATCCATAAAAGGATATGGTGGTTGATCGTGTTTATCTTTAGGAAAAACTAACTTTATATTAGGTATAGATAATATAAAAGCTAAAGTGACAGCCCACGTAGTGCCCGACTCAAAACAAGATATACCTATTTTAATAGGACATCGCTTTACTGAATTACCGGGAATTGTAATAATCAAAGACGATCAAAATTTACTTATAGGTGAAGGAAATATTAGTAAAATTGGGGATATATTCCCAAAAGTAGTAAAAATTGTGTTACAAGCAACAGATGCAAAAATAATACCTAAAGACCATTTCATAAATGTACTGGTTGAATCTAAAGACAAGGACTATCAAGGTGATTTGTTGGTGGAAGCAAGTTTTTCGATTAAAGGAGAGATACGAGCACTGTATACCACGAACTATACTCACTGTAGGTCCAGATAGGGAAACTGTTTTACCTATTATTAATTTTTCCGATAATGACATACATATTACGAAACATCAACTTTTAGTTCGAGCATTTCCTTGTAGTCAGTACCAATTTGAAAAGGAAGGGGAAAATAACGAAGTTTTGAGAATGGACATTACTGAATGCCCGTTGTTACCTGTCGAAAATATTAATGTAGGTCCGGTGACTAAACAGCAGCGTGACGCATTAATCGAATTACTCCAAAATTATCGGGATTGTTTTTCCCATTCTGCTACTGACGTGGGGAGTGCTAAATCCGTTGAAATGGGAATCAAATTGAACGATTATACTCCTTTTACTTATCGACCCTATCGCATGTCACCTGGACAACAGGAAACCGTTAGGACGATGGTAAATGAACTTTTAGAAAGTAAAATCATTTGAGAGTCCAACTCCCCCTATTCATCGCCTGTCTTATTGGTCAAAAAGAAGAATGGAGAAGAGCGGCTGTGCATAGATTACCGCAAATTAAATTCATTAACCATAAAAGAACAACATCCCTTGCCGTTAATTTCTGACCAACTAGACCGTTTGCATGGTAGCAAATTCTTTATAAGTCTCGACTTGCGTTCAGGATATTATCAGATACCGATTGAAGAAAAATCAAAACGGTATACAGCCTTCGTTACTCCCGATGGACATTATGAATTCAATAAAATCCCATTTGGTCTCACGAATGCTCCGAGGGTCTTCCAAAGATTTATGAATAAATTGTTGGCGTTTGCGAGAGGGTTCGCAGCGGTGTACTTGGACGACGTACTAATTCATGCTGAAACTGTGGACGAAGCCATGAATAATTTGAAAACCGTTTTACAGTTGATGCGCGAAGAAGAGTTAACTCTTAATTTGTCCAAGTGCTATTTCTTAGAAGTCTCCGTTACTTATTTAGGGTTCGAAATCTCAGACGGTAGGGTTAGGCCAGGTTCGGGAAAAATAAAGGCGATAGAAGAATTTCCGATCTCAAAAACAATTCACAATGTTCGTCAATTTGTTGAACTTATCGGTTATTTTAGACATTTTGTGAGAGACTACGCTACAATTGCACAACCGTTGACTAATTTACTAAAAAAGGACACCAAATGGAGATCGAGTGATGTGGAGCAAACACCTTTTGATAAACTGCGACACTCATTGATACAAAAATCTATTTTAGCAATTTTTGATCCAAAGGCAGAAACTGAAATTCATACCGACGCCAGCGCTTTAGGAGTTGCGGGTATTATGCTTCAAAAACAGTCAGACGAACGTTTACACCCAGTGGCCTATTATAGCCGTCAAACGACAAAGGCAGAAAGCAAGTATCATTCATTTGAGCTGGAGGCGTTAGCTGTTGTAGAGACATTAAAGAAGTTTCGAGTTTATTTATTGGACATACATTTCACTGTGGTTACCGATTGCAACGCGAGTTAAGGTTCGGGCCTTTGGAGCTGTGTTTTTAAAAACAACTTCGACACCTAACAAATTTATTTGATTTGAAATTTAGAATAACTTGTACATAATACTAAAAAATAATTATTGTACTAGTGAGTAGCTTGAACAACGAAGTATGGAGTTCGAAGACTGACTGCCGGGCATTGAGCTCCCGGGCTTTTTATAATAACCTGCCCCTCACACGGCTGTGGGAACTTGCAGATCTCATGTCTGCGTTTTTCTTAATTGTACACTTTATTACAATGTAACAACTTAATTCTAAGTAATTGCGGTCTGTTGACCGCCTGTGACCTGCCACCTGCAGTATCACTGCCCTCACGGATGCAAAGTTGCATGTCCGTTCTCATGAACTGTCGATAACCTCTCTGGGTTATCCTTGTGTTACAATGTTGCATTGAACTTATACTTTTATTTAACAATTTCTAATAATTCCTATTAGATTCAATATATCAATATATATATATAGGTAATTGGGGGATACATAACTCCTCCCACCGTAAATGAAAAATTAAGGTTTTTCTTAATTTTTAAATACATAAAATTCATTATTCAAATTCATTTAAAATTCATTATTTCTAAAGGTATACTTATTGTTTCCTTTTTTCTCTTTGTTTCCTTAAATCTAGAACTGTTTCCTTCATTCTTATATCTAAGGTACATTTTGTAAAATACATATATAATTACAAAAATTATTAAAATGATTAATACAATTGTCCAAACACTTATATTATTATAATGTAACTTTGGCGTTTTGAGTTCACTTAATTGTTCTTTATAACTTTCCACTAATTTCACGGCGTGGTTGAGATCGTCTAAGTCTAGATGCTCTAGCTTCATAGGTTTCTTGATTATTTCTTCGTCTTCTTGTTGTATCTTGAACTGTAGTTCCGGTAGGTTTGCAAGTTTCTTTGTTGCTATGGGATCTTGGTAAACTCTGATTACTTCATCTTTCAATTTCACATAACAATCTTCTTTGAGGGTAATTAGTTTGCTTCCGATTAATGCTTGGTTATTTTCATCTTGGTTGCAGTTGATGGTTGCTATTACTTCTGTTGGGAAAATGGCTATCCATTTGCTATCTGTAACTTTTTGAATTTTCATGTTAGTTATTTGCACTTGTTTGGATTCACAGTTTTCGTAATGATTTGAGAATTTTAATAGTTGTACTTCACAAGGGCTGTCTTCTTTAATGGTTGTTGTCGTCATCGATTGACATAAATATTGGTTTGGTGTTACTTCAGTACATTTTTCGTTTGTATAACCATATCTCAGTTCATTTAGGGATAGGAATTTGGTTTTGGGTATGACTACTTGGTATGTGCTAGTAACTTTCGTTGGAAAAGCAAATAAATGATAATAATTATAATTGTTACTTTCTACTATCGGGATTTCTATTAAAAAATATTATTTCGTTATTCTTAATGTAGCCTTTTACTATAGCTATCTTTTCAAATATTAGAATGTTCGATTCTGTTACATCAAAAGGTAATTTACTGTTAATTATAAGTGATCTAATTCTTATTAATTCGTTTAATAAATCGGTTGGTTCAATAATGCTAGAGTGTAGGGTATTTAATTTTGAAAATGTTAATTGGGTTTTGCATACTGCCTAATTTAATTGGTAGTATACCGGGGTTGTTTTTATTTGTTATATTATTACTTGGTTGTCCGTTCTACCTGGGTGGAGGTTGACGGTAAGGGTGATGATTGTCCATATGAAATTACAGGGTGTCTTAGGTTTTTCAAATGAATGTACTTCGTTATTTTACCGTTGTCTACTACTGCTATGTTTTTATCTGATATTTTCTTAATTTTGAATGGTCCTAAATTTCTGGGTGCTGTTTTATGTCGCTTGCTTTGAAAGTTTTTCTCATACACGGTTTGTCCTATTGAAAATTTATTTGAGTCGGTATTTTTATTTCGGGTTGTGGTGATACGTTCTTTATCGTTCTCTAATTTATCTTTTACTTTGTCATAAGTTATTTTTAGTTTTTGTTTGTGGTCTTTCGCATATTGTTGATATACTTCTTTATTGTAGTGTATTGTCTAAAGTTATTGATTCGGGTGTTCCGTAAAATGTGAAATATTGTAAAAATCCTTGGGTCACGTCGATGCTATTTTTGGATGTGATTGGTATTGCTTGGCCTATTTTTGTGAATGCGTCTACAATTGTCAGATAGTTTTGCGCTTCTACTACTAGAGTATCGGCATGTAGTTTTTGAAATGGTTTGTCGGGTGTTTTGGTTAACATTAAGGGTATCTTTGGGGGTTTCCTATCGTATTTCGCTCTGTCACATAGTTCGCATTGGTTAATAAAATCTGTGGTCAATTCCTTCATGTCTTTAAAATAATAACGTCTTACAAGTTGCTTTATAGTTTCGTTAATTCCACGATGGTTGGTTTTTCCTTCGTGTTGATTCCTAATTACATCGTATATTTCGTCAGGGTCGTCTAGTGTTATTAATTTTGTAGTACATCTGATGAGTTCAGGTCCAGAGTTATTAAATAGTTTGATGTATAATTCTGAAAATCTTTGGTATAAATGTTCGTTGTTGAAATAAAAATAAAATCGTTTTTCTCGGGGGTGTATTCTTTTAGAATTTTAATTATTTGTTCCTCGTTGTCATCTTTAGTTATTTGAATTTGGTATATCTTTTTGTTATCTACTTTTGTATATTTTACTGGATTGGGGTTATTTAAAACTTCGGTTATTATAAATTGGTTGGGTTTCATATCGATTGCTTCGTTTAAAATTTTAATCGCGTTTTTTGGTTCTTCGTTTTGTGTCGATCTCGTCTGGATCTTCCCTTATTTCTGCTTCGTCTACGTTTCCTATAATGGATTCAGTTTCTAATGCATTGAGTTGGATTCTACTTAAAGCGTCTGCGTTGTTGTTATAAATTCCTTTTTTATATATAATTTCGTAATCGTACTCTTCGAGTCTGATTCTCCATCTTTGTAATTTTGAATTCGGTTCTTTCAGTTTGCATAGCCATACTAGTGGTCTATGATCAGTGTATATGTAAAATTTTCTTCCGTATAAATAAGGTCTAAAATATTTTGTTGCCCAAATTATGGCTAATAATTCTTTTTCTATGGTACTATATTTTTGTTCGGTTTCATTTACGGTTCTGGATGCGTAGCTGATGGGTTTATCGCTACCTACTTTTCCTTGGCTCAATACTGCGCCTAATGCTACATTCGATGCGTCTGTCGTCAGTATAAATGGTTTTGTAAAGTCTGGGTATTCTAATACAGGGTGATTCGTTAATATGTTTTAATTTTGTCTACGGCTTTAATAAATTCCGGGTGTGTTCAATTTTGTTTCCTTTTTAAACAATTTGTCAGGGTTTGGTTATCTGAGCGTAACCTTTAATGAATTTGCGGTAGTAACCACTAAGTCCTAGAAATCCTTTAATTTCTTTGGTTGTCTTTGGTAATGGGTAATTTAGAACTGCATTTGTTTTGTCTGGATTTGGCATTACTCCTTGGGGTGTTATTACATGTCCTAAAAATGATACTTCTTTTTGTAAAAATTCACTTTTGTCTAATTGTACTTTAAAATGTGCTTGTCTAAGTCTTTCGAATACTTCTTTCAATCTTTCTATGTGTTCTACCAATGATGTGGAATAAACTATGATGTCGTCAAGGTATACAAGGCATTTTTCATTGTGTATTCCTCGTAAGTTTCGTATTGTTCGTCACGTTCGTAAGTTTCTGCATGGTTTGATTCATTATTCATAGGTGTCTCAATGTAATTATTCTGGTCAGTGTCAAATTTTTCTATTTCTTGATGGAATAATTCTTCCGATGTAAAATTGCGTTTCTGATGAGGGTTTGGTCGGATATGTGTTATTTTTGTATTTTGTCTGGTGTTACCAGATGAGGTATCCATTGGTGTTGGTTTGTAATAATTATTAGGGTTGTTATTATTGTTAGTCATTGGTGTATTTCTATTGGGGTTTGCATTGAATGCTGGTCTTTGTTGGTTTAGGTTTTGATTAAATCTTGGTTGGAATGCTGGTTTCGTTAAAGTTGGGTTAAATGTTGGTTTTGAAAAATGTTTATATTGATTATTAAAATTCGTATTGTTGAAACTTGGGTTATTAATTTGCGGTTGATTTGTTTGTGCGTTAAAGGGTGTGAATTTTTGTCGAGAAATTGTTTGTCTTGTGGCTTGTATGGTTTTTATTGGTGAATAACTTTTATTCGCGTTGGGATTGTATAGTCTGTTGCGGTAATACATTACATTTTCTTCTTCTATGACTAGGTTCATAGCTTCTTCTAGATTTTGGGGTTGTTGGAATCTGATTTTATCCGATAGTCGTTCTGGTAAAGTGTTTATGTATGTGTCTAGTGCCATTTCGTCATACATTTTTGTTTTTAAATGTCTAACGTTTTGATCGGGTTCTTCGATTTTTAATTTTGTTAGTATTAAACTTCTCACGTCTTGGCATTTCATTCCGAATTGGTAGGGGGATTGATTGTGTTCCATTCTAAGGTTTATTAGGTCTCGTACCAGGCATTTTATGTTACGTTGATCTCCAAAATATGCAATTAGTAGCTGTTTAAACTCCTGCCATTCCTGTAAATCGTCCCTACTGGCGATTAAGGTTAGTGCCCTTCCGGTTAGTTTACTAATTATTAAGCGAATAAGCAATGAATTTCTTTCGTTATCTCCGGATTTGTAGAAGGTTTTTAGGAACATTTCAGCTGCTCCAATGAAATTTGCAAGATGGGCCTGCGTGCTATCAAATATCTGTATTGTCTCTAAATAGAGACGCATGTCTGTGCTACTCATGTTGGTTAAGGGTTGTTTTCGATTTTGGGAAATTTCAAAAAAAATTTTTTTTTTTTTTAATTGAGGTTTATTTTACTATGTGTATTGTTATTTTTGTTTCGGATTTACTAATTTTCCGTTTGGGTTGTGAAATTTCAAATTTTGTAAAAGTTGGGGTTGATTTTCTATTTGTAACGTTAATTATGCTTTGGATGTATTAATTTTCCTTTTGGATTGGATAATTTCGAATTTTGTAAAAATTTGGGTTGGTTTTGCTATTTGTAGCGTAATTATGCTTGGGATGTATTAATTTTTCTTTTGGATTGAATAATTTCGAATTTTGTAAAAATTTGGGTTGGTTTAGCTATTTGTAGCGTAATTTTTGGTTTTGGTTTGTTAATTTTTCATTTAGATTGGGTAATTTTGAATTCTGTAAAAATTGAGGATGATTTTCCTATTTGAAACGTTAATTTCGGTTTGGGTTTATTAATTTTCCTTTTAGGTTAGGTAAATTCAAATTTTGTAAAGATTGAGATCTATTTTGCTATTTTCAGCGTTATTTTTGGTTAGGATTTGTTAATTTTCAGTTTAGATTGTGTAAATAAAAATTTGGTAAAGGTTGAGATTTATTTTGCTATTTTTCAGCCTTATTTTTGATTTGAATTTGTTAATTTTAAGTTTGGATTGGGTAAATAAAATTTTACACAGTGCGGTGATGTACTCGTGAGATTTATATTCAGTAATGTTGAATTAATTACCGTAGTCTTGGATTTGCCTGTTTTTATCTTTCTGAAGAATAGTTTCTCGCTTTATCTGCTTAGCTTTGTTTTTAATTTGTAATTAATACTCTTTCCGTGGGTTTTATTGAGTTGCGTAAACGTACAGTTCGTCTGTCTTGTATTCTAATTATAACTTGAGGTTAATTACTTCTGCACTCTATTGTTGCAATTTAAATACTTAAGTTGTAGTCTTTGTTATTTAATCACGTTTCTTGGTAATAATTGCGTACGTATGACTATACTTGTTGAGGTGGTTAACACTTACAGGTGTTAATAGGAATCAAACACTTCATTTTGGTACTTGCTGAGTGCTTGCATAAAGTGTTATGTTCTGTTTATTCTTAGATCTCTCGGTATAATGCTTGTTGGTAATTGAATCTCTCGTAATGTAGGTTTTAATTAAAGCTTCTTATGATGACCGTTTACTTCACTCGGATAATGCACTTTGTAAATGAATTTTTAATTGAAAAACGTTTAGCTTTTTATTCCGTGTTTGTTGCAATTGTACACGCTTTTATGGATTAATTACTTGTAGGTATTAAATGCAAAACTGCGTTGCTTTATTATCCCGTGATGGATTATTTACTTATGATGCAAATTGCGTTGTTGAAGTTATACTTTAGTTCTGAAAGCGATTTCTCTGAGGTTTTTAAGTGTATAATAAGGATGCTTTCTTCGCGTATTTTGCTTATCTTAGGTGGTTTTAGGTTACCGTAGCAGAGTGTTTTGCTATGATTTATAAGGTCAATGGTTTTAATTAATCGTTCCGTGACTGCTTTGAAAGATTAGCTTTAGCTTTTGCGTTAGTTTACCGGTTTAAAACGTGGTTTGAATCGCGGTAGTTATTTGGTGTTAGTGAATGTGCGCCTGTTTATTTTTGGATTATTTTGAGTTTGTTTTTAATAATTGTGGTAAGAATCTCTTTTAAATTCAATTCTTATTTGTTTTTTTTTAAGAAAATCTCTTTGTAAATAATCAAGTCTCTTTTTTGCTTTTTAAGAAAATCTCTTTTTAAAATTCAAGTCTCATAGAATGTTATACAGTCTCGTTTTTTTTGTGGAAATAATTCACTTTGTAATTATTTTCAAAACAATATTCATAAAAATAAAATTCATAAAACAATAATAATAAATGGTAATCAATAATAATAATACTAGCATATATCAATTATGGTTTCTGGTTTTAAAAAAAGGGTATGGAAATGAACTTACATTAATTTCATCTGTTTCTTTGGTGAGCTCGATCGATGCTGTATCTTGTCCACCTTGGTTTGTTTGTTGGATTTAGACGATTCTTGTTCTGCGTCCAACTTGGTTTGGGTTCTGCCAAAATTTCGAATTAAAATTCTTGGTCACCAATCTTCCGATTTTTGGATTTTCAGTGCCCTTTTGACATCCGTTACGACTGCGCCAGTTAAGGTTCGGGCCTTTGGAGCTGTGTTTTTAAAAAACAACTTCGACACTTAACAAATTTATTTGATTTGAAATTTAGAATAACTTGTACATAATACTAAAAAATAATTATTGTACTAGTGAGTAGCTTGAACAACGAAGTATGGAGTTCGAAGACTGACTGCCGGGCATTGAGCTCCCGGGCTTTTTATAATAACCTGCCCCTCACACGGCTGTGGGAACTTGCAGATCTCATGTCTGTGTTTTTCTTAATTGTACACTTTATTACAATGTAACAACTTAATTCTAAGTAATTGCGGTATGTTGACCGCCTGTGACCTGCCACCTGCTGTATCACTGTCCTCACGGATGCAAAGTTGCATGTCCGTTCTCATGAACTGTTGATAACCTCTCTGGGTTATCCTTGTGTTACAATGTTGCATTGAACTTATACTTTTAATTAACAATTTCTAATAATTCCTATTAGATTCAATATATCAATATATATAGGTAATTGGGGGATACATAACTCGCGTTGAAGGCGTCTAGTAACAAAAAAGATATATTACCCCGGATAGCCCGTTGGTAGCTTCAGTTACAGGAGTTTGACTTCACAGTAGTTTATCGAGCTGGGAATAGACTTAAACATGTAGATGCCTTAAGTAGGAATCCTGCACTTAGCGAAGAACCGCCTGCTGAAATTTTACGAATTGAGCAAGCTGATTGGGTTTTATCGGGACAATTGACAGACTCAAAGCTGAACGATATTCGAGAAGTTCTATTGAAAGAACCGAAGACCGACTATGAAAAACTGGTTTACAAAAATTATGCATTGCGGAATGATAGACTTTATAGAATCACTGTTAGAGGATTGCTATGGGTGATACCGCGTGGAATGAGACAACAAGTTGTTAAGCTGGCCCACGACGACTCTGGTCATTTCAGCGTAGAGAAGACCTTACATCGACTTTGGGAAAATTATTGGTTTCCACGAATACGAGAGTATGTAGAGAAGTACACGCCTGTTGCATAGCTTGCCTTTATAGCAAACAACCATGAGGAAAAAAGGAAGGACTATTACATCCCATTGAAAAGATTCCTGTACCACTACACATGATACACGTCGACCATATGGGACCTTTTCCCAAAAGTCGCAAAAATAATAACCACTTATTAGTAGTTATTGATGCGTTTACAAAATTTGTTTTTCTAAAGCCAGTCAGATCAACCAATGCAAAATAAGTTACCGAATATTTGCAAGAAATTTATAGCTACTATGGACACCCACATACTGTTATAACTGATCAAGGAAGCACGTTTACTTCAAAAAGGTTTATTGAATATTGCAAGAAGCACCATATCAAACACGTTCATAATGCTGTAGCTACGCCTAGAGCCAATGGACAAGTAGAACGACTAAATAGAACTATAAAAGGGGTTCTTCTTGCTACGACATCTGATGAAAATCGGTGGGACAAAAATGTCAAAGATGTCCAGTTCACTATAAACACTACTGTTTCCAAAAGCACTGGAAAAACTCCATCACAAATATTTTACGGGTACAAACCTAGGAGTGGCGCAAACGTGCCGTTGCTCGACGAAATTGCAACGATTCCGCAAATTGTAGAAAACTTACCCACGTTGCGAAACGAAGTAACGAAAAAAATTGCATCAGAACAATCAAAACAAAAAGAATATTTTGATAAAAAGAGGAAACAGCCCAAGCGTTATGGAGTAGGCGACCTAGTGTTGATCAAGAAACAAGGAACAACTGATAATACTAGCCGAAAATTAATACTCCCCTATGCCGGCCCGATGGTCGTTAAAGCTGTGCTACCTAATGATCGATACGTAGTTACCGATATGATCAATTCCAATAGAACCGCCAAAGCTGCAAAATATGAAAATATAATTGCCGTTGACAGAATGAAACCATGGGTTAAGCCAGGTGGAGTATCCGATACTACCAACAGTGACAGTGGTGAAGATGGCGTTGACTTAGTTCCAGACGAGTCCGACTCTGATTCATCCTCCACCTCGGGACGAGGCGAAATTCAGGATGGCCGAATGTAAGGTAGGTTCTAAAAATATCCATCTTTCTAAAAATAAAAGGGTACACGAGAATCTCGACCCTCGCTTTGTATACAATTATGAGTAATTCCGAAGGCAGGTAGCTCGGTGGTTGTGGACAGATGCAAGTGACATTCCAGTAAAATGAATTTTAGTAGAAGCAAACGTACAGTGTACAGTTAGCATTGAGTGGGTGTTGTGCTTGTGCATGTGATTCTTTTGATATAAAATATATATAGGTGAGTTTTCTCACCGAGTGTTTTATCCTAATTAATTTATTTTTCAAGAATGTCATTGAAGTGATATTGCATGTGAATTTATTTAATTTTAATATTCTTTGCGTAGAGGGGTTGCATTGAAATTCTATTATTTCTTTGTGGCCGTTATGGGCTTTAAGATTTATGTCATTTAAAATTATACAGAAAGGCAAATTTGATGAGGGAAGGTTGCATCGCGTGTTTTATCCCTTTGTAACCATTGCACTCCCTATAACAAGGCTCTAGTATCTGGAGGAGAGTTCAATGCGCGTTGTATCCCTTTGAGCTTATTATTCCCAGTACTAGATTATGATTGAATTTGGAATGCACTGCGAGTTGTATCCCTTTGCATTCGGTGCGGCACATTGCGAGTTGTATCCCCTATTCAGATCTTTTCCCGAGGGTTTTCTAAGAAAAGAAAGGGATTCTAGTTTAATAAAGAAAAGATCTAGGTGATTAATTAATAAATTTTCAATTCGCGTTTAATATTATCTTTACACCTATGTAAATTTTCCCCATCTCCCCCCCTCTTTTTTTTTGTTATTCACTTACAATACTATATAAATTATAATGTCATTAAACTTAAAAAAATATCAACTTATTAGGTAGAATTCATTTCCACTGGTATAGTCGAAACCATGAAAGAAATCGTCTGCGTCATCACTTGTATTCGTACGAACTAAGTTGAAAGTTTTAAGTCGATGTAGCATCGTTCATATTACGAAAGGATAGTCTGTTAAGTATTTAAAACATACGGACATATACTCTTATCTGTCGTTTTCCCAGATGAACGTGTTCACGTATGTCTTTTATTAGAACACGTACAAATCGTATTACTATCTTTATCATATACATTAGTTAAACTTTTAAATAATCTTAAACGTATGGTTTGAATTGAGTTAGACACCTATGACGTAGAGGACTTCTTTCGTGGTTCTTACTATAACAGACACACCTTCACAACACTTCGTCGTAACACACCACTGGAACTTTTCACACTAACTACTCGCACACGGCCATCTCTTCCAGTATGTACAGTAGGGGTCAACTAAGCGGTGGAACATTGTCTTCCTTCAGTAAGACCATGGCTCCTAGCAGTTCGAAGGACGTGAGCAAATTGCCATTTGGATCTTTGCTGTAATGTATGTAAATACTCTGATTTCCATCGTGTCCAAAAATGTTGAAGTGTGTATTGTACATGTTGGTAGCGGGATAAACGATTGACTGGCTCGTCCTTGATGTTGAGGTCAGGGAACATGTTTAAAGGATGGCCTATCAAGAAATAACCTGGTGTTAGGGGTTCCAGATCATGTGGATCGTTGTTGAGTGGGCACAATGGGCAAGAATTTAGGACACCTTCAATTTGCACTAATAATGTGTAAAATTCCTCATAGGTTAAGGAATTCGAGTCAGTTACAATACGCCGTAAATGACCTTTGATGGATTTTATTGAGCTCTCCCAGATTCCCTCGAAATGGGGCGACTTAGAAGGAATGAAATGCCAACTGATTTTGGTTTCCCTACAAAGTTTTGTATTATGCCTTGTTGTACGACGTCACGAATATTCCGTAGCTCGCTATTGGCGCCAACGAAATTTGTCGCATTGTCAGAATATATATCCTTGCATAGACCACGTCTAGAGATAAAACGATGCAAAGTACTTAGAAAACATTTAGTCGTTAGTTTGGTGGCTAACTCAATATGCACCGCGTTGACAGTCATGCATACAAAAACGCAGACATATGCCTTAAAGAAACGGCGATTACGATATTTAGTTTCTTTCAACAAAGAAAACCAGCTTAATCAACGCCGGAAAAATGGTGAGACATATTGACGCGAGGAATGGGTAGGTCTCCCATTATGTTAATCAGCGGTTGCGGATTCGCCTTAAAGCAAGGAACACATTTTTTTAGGATAGTTATGACTGCAGTTTTATCATTTTGGGGCCAGAGGTTCTGCCGCACAAAGGATAATGTAGCATTACTACAAGCATGAAGGTTACGCGTATGAGTAGTATAAGACCAGGTCTTCTGTGACCTTATTTCCACCAGCTTCCTTCATTTCCACACACACCTGGACCAAAATAGTTTTCTTCGACTAACCATTTTCATCTTTCGAGATAAATCTATCTTGTTTGGTATCAATTAATATTAGATTTTTCTCTGCTATCTAAATTTCTGGGAATTTTTCAGATAGCATCATCCCCTCAGGGAGCTACTCTCATTTTAAGATTTTTTGCTGGTAGCAATTTCTGACAATGCTTATAAATTTTTTAACCATGCGACACATCAAATTAGTCTAGAATTTTACGCAAAATCCGAATCTGTAAACAGATTTAAAATAGGACCACCTCATACCGTTTTACACATATACCCTCTGCTAGATAAATCTTTCTCCACATTTCCACTCACGAAATAAATGTACCTTGTTTGGTATCAATTAATATTAGATTTTTTTCAGCTACCTGAATTTCTAGGGATTTTGCAGATTGCACCCCCCCCCGGGGGCTACTCCCATTTTAAGATTTTTTGCTGGTAGCGATTTTTGCCCGTCCCCATAAATTTTTTAACCATGCGATACATCAAATTAGTGTGAATTTTACGCAGAATTCGAATCTGTAAACAGATTTAAAATAGGACTCTTCTTTGCGCATGCGAAAGTACTTACTCGGCGGTAAATTCTAACGAATATTTATACTTAAGTATATTTTTTAGCAAAATAAACGTTTAGCGACGCATTTAAAAAATTTTTTTTATGCCCATTACACGCTATTTAAAATCATTGTTATTTTTATCCTGTCAGTACATCATTTATATATATTTTTGATGTTTATTTCCATAGAGTCCTAAATATAAGTTTAATAAAATAAAAGTCTCTAAAATGTACAATATACATTTTTTTAGGTTTATTAACGATATAATTTGAGTCACTTTCATTTATGGAAAATAATTGGATTATCTCGCTTGTTTTTGTCGGATTGCGCATGTAGAAATAGCGCTGTATAGCTTAACAATATGCTTTTATTATGTTCGAATATTATTTTGCGACGGCGACCATCTTGTTGACGTCATTAGTCAAGCACCTATAACTTTAGAGATCGTTTCCCGGCTATTTTTTATTCTGAATAGTATACTACCAATATATTAAAAGGCGGTGCTGGTTTCTTGAAAAAAAACCCTTTTTCCGCTAAGGGAAGTTACTATGTGGACACCGTATATATTTAGGGTGCATTAGGATTCTATAAAAGAGAAAAAGGAAATTTTAAAATTTATCAATTCGTTTTACTTGGTGCTGGTTGAGCGGGAAGTTATATTTAACCAAATTAAATTTAAGGTGTGAGTTTTTAATGCTAGAGATTTGAAATTTTGGTAGCATTAGATCATATTTCAGACGGAATAACACAAAAAACGAAATAAAAAAATTACTGGCGCAGTCACAGAACTGTCACTCACTACACTAGACTTTGTCCGATTTGTGCTGCTCACAGAGCTGAACAATTACCTCCTCCTGGTCCTTTCGCTCCTAGGGCTAAACCATCCTATCCCTGGCAAGTTATTTCTTATGACATCGTAGATCCTCTTCCTCCTTCCATCCATAATCATTCCTATATCCTTGTAGTGGCCGATTACTTTACAAAGTTTTCCCTTTTCTTTCCTATGCACAGCGCCAATGTAGTGTCCGTATCCAAAATGCTCGAGGACAAAGTTTTCTTACTTTTCGATGTTCCCCAATACATTATCAGAGATAGTGGTGTACACAGCCGTTAGTTCACTTCCTTCTGTGCCTGTTATTCCTACATTCTTTTCACCGCCCGTTACCATCCCCAAGCTAATCCTGCCAAATGTGTTAACCGCTCCCTCAAAACGATGCTTGCTTCCTATATCCGGGACTACCAGAGTCACTGGGATGTCACTCTTTTGAAGGTTTCCTGTACCTCCCAAACGTCCAAACATGAGATACTTGGATGTACTCTTTTCTTAGCCTTGTTTGGTCGTGAACACATCCTCCTTGGCGCTTATTTCGGACAACTGTTTGAAATAATGACATACGTATCCCCGATCATGTCTTCACATGGCCCCGAACACTTCAAAATTCAAAAATATTCTCAAGAAACTTTCCGCTGCCTACCGTAACACCTCCGTCGTCGTCGTCTTGTGTTCTTTCAATTGGGTGATTCTGTTTGGCGCCGCAATTTCGCTCTGTTCAAAGCTGCACGTTACTTCAATGCTAAGCTTGTTCCAAAATTCCTTGGTGCTTTCCCCATCAGTGAAGTTGTTTCTTCTTGGACCTATGAACTTACCGATCCTTCCTGTGTTAAGAGCATGTGGCGCGTCCAAGACCTTAAACCTACCCATCTCAACAATCCTGATGTCCTCGATTTCGCTTTGTTTTCCTGTTGGCGACGCAAATGTCTTAAACCCCACTTCTAGTCCTCTGCATTCCCAGATTTCTATGCTAACTCCCTTCCTTAAGATTTGATTTTTGGACTTTGTTTTCTTTTCTAATAATTTCATGACATTGTTGGTTTACTTATTTTTCTTCGTTTCTCTTTCACGTGTCGGTCGGAATAGAATAGTCGCATGGTACGACCTCCCTGTCGTAAGAGACGACTAAGGCAGTCCAACACACTCTCCATACACTTTCTCAATACACTTTTCGTACATACACACTCTCCACCCACACACTCGCGCATACATACACAATCCATATCCGCATCCACACATATTTTGGTTGTTTTTTCTTTGTCATTCGTTTTGTCTTCTTCTTTCGGATCTTGTGCTGTTTCTAAGAGTTAAGTTTGCTTTTGGTTTTGCTTCTTCGTTTCCTCTGCTTCACATTTCTTTTCCTTTCGTTTGTCAGGTTTTTCTTACTGTCAGTCCGCCTATTGACTTGATTAAATTTTTCGATTCACTTCCTTTGGTATGTGCTTTCTAGACCTTTCTTCTTTTCTTTGCAAACTACGTCTTAGCCGACTTTTCGAACCAGTTAGCTATTCTTTTCTTCGGAAGTTCGTTTGATACGATTCTTTGTTACTACAGCTTGAAATACCTCAATTTTTCTATCCAGCACTCTCGTCGTTCTCTTGCATACTTTAAGGCTTGACAGTTGTTGTCTTGTTTTGGCTTTTACTGTTGAGTTTCCTCTTTGTTTCTCTTCTTACTTTTTGGTATTTCACAAGAAACCAATCCTTTTCTTGAGGTTGGAAAACTTTACTGTTCTTTACTAGAGATATCCGTCCTTCTATGAATTTTTTCAGTGTTAGGTCATTCGATTTTTGTCCCCGGTGATTACTATCTGTCCGGTATATTGGTTCTTTGAGGAGTATAAAAAATTTTCTTTGTTTTTTGTGGTTTTCTTTGTGTTTTCTGAAACGAATTTTCGTGTCGTTCATTCTATTAGTGTATATTTGTCCTTCGAGCTTGATAAAATTTTATTTTGGTTTTTTTGTTTTCTTTGGGTTTTGTGAAACTAATTTTATTTTTTTGTTGTTTTTGGGTTTTTTTTTGAGTTTTCAGAAACGATTTTTTTGCACTGCTTGGTTCGTTGCTCCTACTTCTTATCCCGACCGCTTAATTTTGTTTGGGTGGAGGTGGGAGGAGATTTGTTACGTCTAGGTAAATATTTTTGTTCTTATGTAATTAAATTTCATATTTACTATTGTTTTCGCGGTCATTTGCGAATTTGTTAAGCGTTTCTGACTTCCCTCTAAATTGAAATGATTACTTATTCATCACCTAGTAGAATGTTAGTAGTAAATTCAGTACAATTTAAAGTATATCAATTATATCTATTGTTGATATAGTATAGAAAATGTATTCGGTTATCAGCAACGTTTGCTTTCTGAAATGATATGCATGAATTATTTAAAAGTTTTACCACAAGTTTTATATAAAATGGGTTGTCTACACATGTGATCGGTGAGTTCGATTTAATTCAAATTTGCCGGTTTGTTTATCTATATATGAATGTTTCTCGAAAAATACCATACATTGCAATGAAATAGAAATTATCAATTGGGCTTACCGTTATCAGTAGTTGTTGGCTCTGAGTTTTCTAATGTAGTATATTCAAGTATTTGTTGTCGAACTATTAGTTTAGATCCATCTTATATGCCTTCTAATGGTCTGAATTACGAGATATTCTGATAGAAATTTACTGATATATTTAACACGGATTTCGTAATAAGACAGAAGTAGTACGTTCTAGTGGCCAACATAAACAAGTGGGCTCCTACATATAATGAATTTATAACATGGAGTTCTGAAATTAGTTTGTACGACATATATCCTCGGTCAGATAATGATTTACTACTAGCTATTGTTTAAGGAAAGTGAAGAGTTGCTCTGTTCGCCTATACTTCTTCTGAATTTGATACACTTGGTTTTCCAGGAAAAGAATTTGGTATGGTGTGCCATGTGATCCAGCAGAAGTCAACTATAACCAGTTGTTGGGTCTCTACGGAATGTCCAGTCAAACTGTAAGAATCAATATTTCTTTTCGACGTCGCTTTGATGAATTGGATGAATCGGATATGATTTTTTGTTAAAGGTTACTCATCGCACAATTGGAGGTTTTACGGTGTTGAAATTAAACTTACTTCACTCAAACTGATAGAATATGATAATGAAGACAGTTTTTTTGTTTGGGTATTAATTATAAAATACAATTTTCTATTAATATAAAATTTAGAGTGTAACGTTGTTTTAATAATTTTTTTCAACTTGTAGGTGGTTTCTCTCTTTAATACAGTAATTTACCGTTACAATTTCTTTTTTGTAATTGCTTATCAAGAATTACTTGTAGACAGTACGTATGTGATTTTTTTATATCAAAGATTTAATATTGGATAACCACAGGACTTAAAGCAGTTCACTGTACATATATTTGTTTAATTTGTTTAATTTTTTTATATAAATACTAGGATTAAGGTAGAAAATTAGGTTACGGTGTTATTTATTTTTACAAAAATGTTTGCATCATGTAAATCCTTCGCGATACGCGGGATAAATGTTGTTTTCTATGCGAGTTCGTTTTCCTTTTATAACATGTTGATTTCATAAGAGTTTGTAAATAAATTTTCTTTCTTGAGATTTCTTTTTTCTTTCTGTGTGACTCACCCCACTCTACGACGTTTTAGCTAGCACGGCATTACTTATATGGATTATTTTTTTCGATTCCTTTATTGTTGCGGTACTCGGTGCGTGCTAATTTTTTTGCTTACTTTACTAATTTCTTTCTTGTTCGCACGGTTTACCGTAACAGGATAAACGAAAAATAAGGAGTTATAGTTCTACTAATGTAATATATGGTACATAAAATTAATTTGATAATAGATAAATAGAACAGTAAAAAAAGATGTGGAGAATTTAGTGTAATTTTTCAAATAATATTCAAAAATTAATTTAGTACTTCACGATATTTCTTTCTAAAAGGAAAGGAAACTTAAATAATATAAAGCTACTGTGAAAAGGACATATTCTGAGCGCAAGTTGCACACCTTGCTTACGAAACATCTCGACAGGATAGTAATCCTACTTTGGGTAGTCGATATTATGGCATACCTTAACTTTGTTTAATACCAAAAATTGTAATATTAGCATTCCAATAAAGCCAATGTCAAAAGTAAGTTTATGATATTAAATTGCATATCTTCTGCAGAAATTAAATATGGTGGAGGTTTTCTGTTGTCTTGTACCGTGAGGAAAATGAAGTATATTTGGGATATGGAAAGACCAGTTGCTGCAGTTAGTCGTTTCCTAAAACAGTCAGTCTTCAAAACTTCCGATCTAAAACAATCAAAATGTAGACTCCATGACATTAGCTTCTTCCTCCCCCACCAATTATATAGATATTTTAACGTTAGATACGTTGCATTTAGCACTAGCTAGTACCCTAATACAACAATTAATTATGGGGGGGAGGGAGCTGGCGTGACGCTTTAGCACTAGTTAGCGTACACTAAACACTAGCTAACACCAAACTCCTGAAGCTAGCCCCACTTAAATAGCGTAAATGTAGCTCTTGATTACCGGTGGGGCTGATGAAGTGCTAGCACCCCCGTCCCTCTGTATTTCAATAACTCAAATACTATAGCACTAGATAAGCTACACGTAGCACTAGTTGACACCCAAATCCTAGAGTTAGCGCCAATCAAACAACCTCGATAGCATTATTGATGGGGGGGGGGGATGGTGTGACGCTAGCCCCTACTGGTATCATACTTTTAGTTCTAGATAGCGTACAGTGTTAGCACTAGCTGGCACCCAATAAATACTAGCAAAACCTACAAATAAAGATAAAAAGAAACTATTATACAAGTAAACCAAAAACTTCGTTCATTAAAAAGCTTCGCAATTTGAACAATATTGTTATTTTTACTACAATTATATTAATTAACGTCTCATGATATTGTGGAAATAGTTTTACCCAACAGCTACGACGTCATTGCTTATAACTACACCAACACCAGTTAGCAATATTTGAAAAGCTAGCACTAACGCCGTCTTGGAGATATGTTCTATTATATTCCGGGAGGGAGCAACTTGGCCCCACCTCCATGCTATGGTTTGCTTCGAAACTTAACATCAGCTAGTTCAGATGCAGCACCATCTAGCACTCACTTATGAAAGATAACACCTCAAGCACAAAACGGTGGTGATTTTTAAAATATTTGCTTCAGTCCCTCTCAGTTATTCAAAAAATTAACTCAGGCTTGGGCGGGGGGTGGGGGGCACCCAAGCAACGCCGTATTTCAAATTTCTTGCTAAATTTTAAATTCAAATCTAATTTAACATTTAATATAGATTACTATTTCGCAGCAAGCAGCGGTGGGGTTCTCAACTTGGTCCCTCCACGGTATATAACAACACATTTCTAAGTAGATTTAGTGCTATTTCTATATATTCTGCTGCAAGATAGTGCTCGCTACAAGCATTACATGTGATTTTCCAATGCTCCACCCGAGGGTACTACATTGGCCAGGTAGCGAGTTTTTTTTACCTGGAAAATTTTGAATTTTGCCGAATCCTTGCTGTTCCAAGCAAGGTAGGGATCTTTAACGTGCGTGACAACACTCACACACGGGACCTCCATTTTACCTCTCATCCGAACGAGGGTGTATTTTTGCGAAAAATGCTCGCCTAACATTTTTCAAGCGGACCGTGTCGGGATTCGAACCCGGGATCTAGGGCGTAGTAGTCACACACATACCACTACGCTACGGAGCCGCCGCTCGCTACAAGCAACATGACAGAGTTATAAATTCTCCTAGCGAATAGTGGGAGTGTTCCCATTTAAAACAACTTCCCGACAACCCAATTTCATCGATAGAGGTGCTAGTTGAAACTAGATCTAAGCTGTTTAGTACTAGGTTTTGAAACAAATCACAGTAACGGAGGGACTGGCGTCAAGTTGACCGCTCTCAAATAAAATAGGTAATATTGAAGAAACGGTTGTGGTCGTCGCTTTTAGACTTCGGGGATAGCTAGTGTTAGTTATAAGCAACAAGGTGTCGAATTCCGATTCTTTTAAACTACTGGAGAAGCGGACGACTAACCTTCAAAAAATTCATTGCCATCGTGTTTTTCAGGTGCTAGCTTTTTCAACTGCGTGTTAGTTATTGCTAGTTTGAGTTATCTAAAGCTAAGTTTTGAAGCAAATCAAAACAACTGCGGGTGGCAAGCGTCAAGTAGACCGCTCGCGAATAAAATAGGTCATATTTCCGATTTGGATTTAGTGCTAGCTTTCAGACTTCGATGCTAGCAATAAGCAATGAGGCGCCCGAGTTGCAATTTTTTTAAACTACTGAAGGGGCTGACGCTGACCCTCAAAAAATTCGTCGCCATTTTGTTTATCAAGTGCTAGCTTTTTCACTTAGGTGTTAATTGCTGCTAGGTCTGAGTTACCTAGTGTTAGGTTTTGGAACAAATCATAGCAACGCGGGTGACAAGCGTCAAGTAGGTCGCTCCGAGTAAAATAAGCCGCGTTTCCAAATCGACTTTGTTGCTAGCTTTCCACTTCCGTGCTAGCTATAAGCAATGAGTTGCCCGAGTTTAATTTTTTTTAAATAACTGGAGGGGCTGACGACTGAGCTTAAAAAAGTTCATCGACATCTTGTCTTTTAGGTGGTAACTTTTTTAATTGGTGTTAGTTGCTGCTAGGTCTGGGTTACCTAGTGCTAAGTTTTGCAGCAAATAAGAGCAACGGCGTGTACTAGCATCAAGTTGCCTGCTCCAAATAAAATAGGACATATACTCAGTAACATGGAAATTGCAATACTAAAAAAGATTGGGAATTTTTCACCAAATTTGGCAGATATGTTTAAATACTCAAAGGTAATAAATAATTGACTAAAATTTCGGTGCCAACTGGTGTAGCTATAAGCAATGAGGGAGGTCCTAGGTTTTAAATAAAAATTCGTTAGCGTGGTATTGATAATCCGACACTTCTGTTATCTCTTTTTAACATTATCCGGTGTATTTCTTGCCAGTTTAGGTTGCATTTTTCGTTGTATCTGTTAAACTTTAGTTGATTTTTGTGTTTTCAGGGCGTACGTATGCCTAGTGGGGTAACGAGGAAATTACCGCCAGTTGAACGTATTCAACAGAGTTCGATTTGTTGGGTTGTGTGAAGGTGGTTTTTCGTTCAGGAAAATTGCAAATCACCTTAACCAGGGACCAACCTACAGTTATGCGTTATCAGTTATGGAATAGGGAGGGGTCAGGCATGTCGTAAAGTAACGGGTGGCCTAAGACAACTAATGCGGTGCAAAACCGCTATCTTCGCCTAATGGCTCTAAGAGACCGATTCTCCATTACCATGCCCATTGCTTATCACTGGTTGGGTAATAATGGTCGTTCTGTAACATTTCGAACGGTTTATCGTCAAATTAAGGATATCGGCTTGTAATCTTATCGACCATATCTTGTATTACCGCTTATGACTCAACACCGACAACAACGTTTAGGAGATGCAGTTTGCGATTACACTGAAACATAGAGTGGCATACGGCAAGATTCAGTATTCTGTTTAGGTATACATGATGACCGCATGAGAGTCAGACGAAGACGTGGTAAACGTGTCAATGTTAAATTTTCTGTTGGTAAGCGTGTGCACCGAACCGTGAGGGTTATGGTAGGGGGTGCTATAACATATGAAAGTATGTCTCATTTTGGTGTTCATCCAATACAATATGAACGCTGAGCGCTATGTTAACGAAGTTGTGAAACCCCATATGCCTCCTTATCTCCAATAGGTTTCTAGCAGGATAATGCTCGTCCTCACGTAACGAGGACTACTTTCGATCGATTTGAAGACGCTCATGTCAATATTTTACCATTGGCTACTCAGATTTCCGATATTTCTCCAATTCAACTCGTGCGGGACATTATGAGTAGAGCACTGGGGAACTTAGCAAATCCTCCTCATACACTCGCAGCTCTCCAGAATTAAATGCAGGTTGCTTGGAACATAATACCCCAACAGGACATCGACCACCTACTGGGATGCCACGAAGAATGAGGAAGTGTGTAATAAATAGATTAGAGGGGCAACATATTATTAATTAAAACTGTATTAATCTTTTGATTTTTCTTTGAAATTTTAATCAATCATTAGCTTTGAGTAACTAATATCTGCCAAGTTTGGTCAAAAAATTCCCAACCTTTCTTGGTGTTGCAATTTCTATGTTACTGAGTATATTTCTGAATTGCTTTCGGTGCTAGCTTACCCACTTTGGTGCTAACTATAAGCAATGAAGAGCATGAACTTTAATTTTTTGAACAACTGAGGAGGGCTGACCCAAGTAATTGAAAAATTATCGCTGTCTTCTGTTTGGGTTGCTACGTTTTATAATTGGATGCTAGCTAGTGCTGGATGTGTATTAGCTAAGTTTTGAAGCAAACCAGAGCATGGAGAGAGGCCAAGTTACCCTTCCCCGGATAAAATAGACCGTATTCTCCATAACGGCGTTAGTACTAGCTTTCCAAACTTGGTGCCAACTGGTGTAGCTATAAGCAATGAGGGAGGTCCTAGGTTTTAAATAAAAATTCGTTAACGTTCTGGTGGGGAGGGGGTGGGGGACTTGACGGACCCCCATTGAAACCTCTCTATCACAATATGATGTGCAATTAATTAATGTAATCCTAACAGGAACAATCTTCGTCAAACTGCAAAGTTTTTTAGTGAACGAAGTTTTTTGGTTTACCTAGATAATAGTTCTTTTTTGGCTGTATTTGTAGGTTTAGCTGGTATTGCCAGTTAGTGCAAAATGTAGGCTATCTAGAACTAGAAGTATGATTATATGTGGGATACCAGTAGCGACAAACATCACACTGCACTCTCTCAGGTAATCAAGGGTGCCTATCGAAGTTGTTTGAGTGGTGTTAGTTTTGGATGTGGGTGCTAGCTAGTGCTAGGTGTAGGCTATCTACTGCTAAATGTTTGGAGTTATTGGAATGCCGGGGGAGTCCCTCCTCATCCCCGGCAACAATCAATAGCTTTATCGTCGCTATTTGTGTGGTACTAGTTTCAGCCATTGCTAGGTGTAGGATATCTAGTGCTAAAGGTTCGGAGTTATTGGAATACCGGTGGGGTTAGTAGCGTCACCGCAGCCCCTCTCAGTAAGTAATGGTTATATCGGCGGTAATTGGATGGTGCTAGGTTTAGGATAATGGTGCTAGCTAGTGGTATGTGCAGGTATCTTGTGCCAATGGGCCTAATGTGGCGGAACCTAAAACGTGTACATATTATTGCAACTTATTTTTTTTTACAGGAACACACTTAATTACTCGTAGCTGTAAATGAACAGTTTATAGGTTTGCAGTCGACGGAAAACGCGTGTAATCGCAACCCGTCCTTAATGTGTCTCCTGCAAACTTTGTATGCATATTGTAAACCAGTTGCTTGCTTAACATCAAAACTTTATACACGTAAAACTGATTACAGATCAATTAATTGCATTCTTGCGTTATACGGCAAGCAAAATGTGCCTTGTTTTAATCATTGCTGAAGTTTAAGTATTCGATTAAAGGCCGGCATTTGCTACTCTAAACGAGACTCCACGTATATTCTATGTTCTTTTACATTAAGTCAATTAACTTGTTTGCAATTACCATGACAAGTTCACAAGGTGTAATAACCTTCAGAGAAAGTAAATAACTTGCTACTTTTTCCTTTCAATCGTGATATTTTTAAACACAATCTTTATTTATACAGATGCACCTATGTATGTAATCATCAGGAGATTAGAAAAGAAAATGTATAAACTAACAATTAAGTACTTAAGCTTATGATATAAAAGCACTAAAATGCATAATGCGACTATTTTTTATTATAGAAAGTGTCTGGGCGTAAGAGATAATGATAATTCTTCCTCTAGGTGCTTATATATATATATATATATATATATATATATATATTATATATATATATATATATATATATTGCCTGGCAGTCGCGACAGTCTCTAGATTCTCTATTTAAATTCGTGCCCCACCAGGATCAACATATAATTTTCAAAAAAATGCAAAAATTTCAAAAAAAAATTCCTTACCCTTTGATTTCGTCTTCAAACTCCTTCAGCTTCCCTGGCTAGCTCAGCTGTGCCTTTTCTCGAATACCTAAATTTACAACCATACCTCTTTCACACTCGCACACCATTCAATAAAATCACCAAATAATACAACAATCATACAACCTTTTATTTACAGCTATTATCAGATAAATTATATTCACATGTGTTAAAAACAGTTTGATACACTAATTATACAACTCAAAATAAGGTATGTTTTTAAAGTCCTTGATTTTTCTAATTATTTTCAAACAAATTCAATAAGATATGAGTAGATGGGCCCCACATGTTACCCTAAATTGACTGCACACTGGAGTATGGTGAGCTCATAATAACCCAGATTAGTTTGTATATGCCTTTTACACCTTGCATAAATTAAAACAAAATTAACAGACCCGTTTACCCTTTACAATTCAATTTATATTCTGAATAAAATTTTGGATGTTTTAAATACACCCCTTTTCAATATTTAACCTCAATAAACTGTCCAGTACATGTATCTTTTTCAATAAGTTTCTACAACCATAAATATGCCCCAAAAGTCAAACACACAGCACAAAATTTCACAAATGTTTATCAAACAGAAATTTCAAATAAATTACCTGGAGAATTCTTCAGGCTTCCTTTCCTTCGAAGATGATTGCCAGAACACCTTGGCTTCGTTTCCATTCACCGTGTTACTCAGCGGATCCACAGGCCTCCACCATCTACCACATCTGCGAGCCAAGCTCCTCGTCTCACAGTACCATTCCATATATCATGCATCCAATATTGATTTTCGTGCTTTGTATTGTAGTAGCCGGACCTTGATTAATTTAATATGTACTACACGTACTTCACGGCAATAATCAGATGGCCGCTACTACTGTTTCACGCTTTCAACCTTTATATGTACGGTAATATAATCACATAAAATACTTACAGAAAGCTTTACTGTTATGGTGGTCGGCATTCAGTACTTTATCGCAGTAAAGTAACATAGAAGCGAAGAGCAGATAAGAGAACCTCTACAACCTAGGCTGAGTATTTATATCCTTTCAAAACCCCACTTAGTGGACGCACTTCAAGCGAAAAGCTTATTTTCAAATCTAATTACCAAAATTTTAAATATAACCGTCTCGAAATTCGTAAAATTTTGTAGCGTGCTACGTGCTGTATCACTCTGATTCGCTTTCACTTTCGCGTGTATCTACGTTCCGAACACTGTCCACTTTCAACCAATGACAAAATTCTCTGTCGTCACAAATCTCGCCTAAGCTCTATTTATCCTTGTTTGATACATGTTTACTGTCTCATTTAAAACCCCACTTGAGTTACAGAAAATCGATATTGATGACATCTCATCTCCACTTCACGTGGATACGGTACGTGCATTTTCAATCCCAACGCTTTTATAT
Organism: Platerodrilus igneus; assembly: GCA_036346225.1. NCBI lineage: Eukaryota > Metazoa > Arthropoda > Insecta > Coleoptera > Lycidae > Platerodrilus > Platerodrilus igneus. The sequence goes on along the minus strand of JARFIW010000507.1, from coordinate 5,542,035 downwards.
CTGTCTCTATCTGTTGTATATAACCGATTGTGCACTTCCTTCGCTCAAGATGTTCGTTAGTCTTGTTGTTTATCCAACTGACGGTTGAAAATAATTTCTATGAAAACCTATCGTAAGATGCTCTCGAGTTCGTCGAACATGACCTTTTAAAATGCAGGTGTGTCTGTTAATTATCGACCGTATAGCATAACAATTCTTAGACTTTATATTTTTCCGTATCTGATATAACTGACGTTTGCTTGTTACAACGACTACAATTCGCCTTGGAATTATTGATTTTGTCAACGCAAGCACTCTCCCTTATGCTTATACGTATCCTTGAACTTCTATTTGCTTTACAACTGTTTTTTTCTTTATGTAATTTTAACATTACAATTATTAATTATAAAAAGACGTCAATACTTTTCCGTTTTACCTAAATAACTTAAATTAATTTTGCGCGTAAATAATTTGTTCTTTTCTATATACAGGGTTGTAGAAATTTTATTGTTTTCCACTGATTTAACCCTTTGAATCCACAACAATATATATATATATATATATATATATATATATATATATATATATGACCATACGTTAGTATTTATCAACTTACGTTATGTAATTAACGACCTAAAATATATATAGTATATATATATATGTATATATAAATTGTGGAAATCATTATAGAAATTCTATAAAAAATTTAATATTTTCTCTAAGAATAAAAAACCTTCGTTAGTAAATTAATAGGTTACGGTCTTGCCAATCTTTTAATTACGGTCTCAAATTTTTAATGGAATTCTTAAGTGGAGAGATGAAAGGAAACTTCCAACGTTCGATGTATGCAAATACAACAAACTGTAATCAATCAGCCATTAAATGGTACTAACAAAAAAATAACAGTTAAATGAATTATCAATCTTTCCTATCTATATAGATAGGTAAGTACCTTGTAAGAAACTTACAGAAGGTAAATGTGTAATTATTATAAAAAATACATTAGTTAAAGTTGCTGAAAGATGATGGACTCTTAAGATTTATAAAAACAGGGCTCAGTGCATAGATGGACTGACAGCTTATGAATATTTATAAACATTTCTTTAAAATTTATACACTCTGTCCAAGATAAGGACGACTATCATTAAAATCTCGGATATCGGAATAGATAAGTTTTGGTTAAATGAGGAAAAAGTTGCGGAACTAAATGGCCACTAATATAAAAGTATAAAATTTTCAAAATTTTATTTGGTTTTCGAGAAATTTAAGAAAAATGAATTTTTCTATTTTCTCGTTTATTATCTTCTGGTGCTATTATTAGAGCTAGAACCAAATAAAAACACTTTTTCATGGCTTCTTTTTATTTGTTTTTGCATGATAATGTCAATTTTACTGTACGACGTTTCGTTCTCGAGAAATTTGATTCTACATCCAATGATATATCACATGTGGTAGTTTAATTACGTATCGGAACTGTTTCATCCATCATTAAAAAAAATATTTTCAAGTACGGGCATGCATTATAGAAACAGCTCATTTCAAGTAATCTTTCTAAAGCAAAAGAAAACAGAAAGGATAAAATTATTGTTTTTTATCGGTCGATACTCGATTAAACCAAAAATTAAATGATGCATGTGAAACAAAATTAATAACCTATTATCCACATCACCTACAATAAGTAAACAGAAATAAAATCTGGGTGCATATTTAAATTATGAGACTTGTTTGCATAAGTGTGCATTATTGTCAAAGCCTCAATAACACTAACCTTCACTGTATGTTTGTTGTGGTTGGTTTAGCATTCTTCTTAATTTTCTTTGGGAATAAAACCACTCGTAGTTTTTAAAATCAACTTTATTTACGTAATTTTGACAACGATCCTAGGTCATGGATCGAAACGTAAATAAAGTTGATTTTAAAAACTACGAGTGGTTTTATTCCCAAAGAAAATTAAGAAGAATACTAACCTTCACAGTTCTTTGATTTTGTAAATACAACCACTTTTGAATAATTTACTTTAAATTAATAATAGAAGGCCTTGAAACTATTCGAATGTAAACCAAAAGTCATTTTTAAACTGCCATACAGTTACAATTTGTTTATTTGAAAGTATGTCATAATTGGTAACTTTATTCTTTATTCTTTTCACTTGAGGGAAAGTTTGACATGATTAAGTGTTACAACCTGTGTTAGTCATGTTGTTGAAACTGAGGGGTATGTATCTTAATAGTTAAAGTAGAATTATTATCGGATGACGGGGACGTCATATGCGCAATAGGTTCAAATGAACTTTGAATATCAAGATTCTACACACTATAGTACCACCTATAAACATCATGTTAACGTTATAGTTTTAATACGTCGCGAGATAGGTTTTAGGCCTTTGGGAGCATTGTTTTAAAAACATTTATTTCCCAAGAACACTTCTATCAAATTTATTTTTTAACAGTAATTACAAAAATGGTTTATTTCTTCTATAACAACTTGTACGTTGTGTTCATTAGCGTGACTTTTAATTTAACAAATTAAACAAAGTTAATATTTTAATAATTACGAATAAGTAGCTTGAACTACCAACAATGTTAAAGTTATGAAGTTCGAGACTGACTGGCCATCAAGGGGCTCCTCAGGGTATTCATGTAACCTTGTGTGAAAGTGCAGATCTCACATATGCTACTTCTTGATAAACATACATTGTCTTAGTCTACGTAATTTTAATTAATACTACTTTATTGCAGTTCCTCGTGTCTGCACCTGCAGTATCAGGTTGCGTCTGGAATACAAAAAAATAGTTGCTTCCGTTCTCATGTCTGATATGAACTTTGATTAACCTTTAATATTATAACCCTCAATTAATATATTGTAACATACTATTATTAAAACATAATAATGCGTTTAAATTATTATACATATTGATATGGGGGATATGTAACTCCCCCCCTACTTATATGAAAATTAAGGGTTGTACTTAATTTTTAAAACTCATTGTTCCTAAAGTTTCATTTGTGGTTTCTTTGTTCTTATATCTAATATACATTTTGTACAATAAACATACAGTTAATAAAAAAAGTACAATGATCAATAAAATTGTCCAAACACTAATATTGCCATAATGTAACTTTGGCACTTTTAACTCATTTAAATGTTCTTTATAAATTCCATTAATTTTACTGTGTGGTTGAGATCGTCGAGGTCTAGATGTTCTAGTTGCATCGGTTTTTTGATAATTTCGTTATCTTCTGTTTGAGGAATGTTGAACTGTAGCTGAGGTAGATTTGCGAATTTCTTCGTCACTGCTAGGTTTTGATATACTCGAATAATTTCGCTTTTTAATTTTAAATAGCAATCTTCCTTTATGGTGATCACTTTGCTTCCAATTAGGGCTAAACTGTTTTCGTCTTGATTGCAATTGGCGGTAGCTATCACTTCTTGAGATAATACCGCAATCCATTTGTTGTCTGTAAATTTCTGAATTTTCATATCCGTAATTTGTACTGGTTTTGGCACACAATTCCCATAGTGATTAGAGAATCGTAGTAATTGTACTTCACATGGGCTATCTGTTTGAATAGCTGTTGTCGTTATCAATTAACATAAGTATTCGTTGGGTGTCACTTTGCATTTTTCATTTGTGAATCCATACCTAAATTCATTTAGGGAAAGGAATTTGGTATTAGGGACAATAACTTGATATTGACTATAAACGTTCATAGGGTAAGCAAATAAATGATAATAATTGTAATTGTTAACCTCTACAATGAGGATTTCTATTAGACGCATAATTTCACGATTCTTTACATAGTCTTTTATTATGGCTATTTTTCAAATACAAGTATGTTAGATTCTGTCACTTCAAAATGTAGTTTACTATGAGTTAAGTGATCTAATTCCTAATAATTCGTTTAATAAATCAATTGGTTCGATAATACTAGCATGTAAAGTATTTAATTTAGCAAATGTTACAGCATTTTCTAATGTAGCTAAAATTTGTTGAATTACAGTGAGGGTTGATATCATTTGATTAAATATCGTCTTAAATCTTATTAAATCTCACATTCCTAACATTGTGGTACATGTTACTTTCAAGAGTTAGTATTCTATTTGTTATACTGTCTTGGTTCTTTACTAATTTTCGTAGTGTCGTTAAATTTGACTAGGGTTGATTGAGTTAAGGAAATTTGATTTCTATCAACAGTTTTTGTCATTCTGGTTGTCAATCAATTCTTGTATTGCATTGTCGTATCGTTCGGCATCTTGGTTGTCTAAATTACCTGTGGTAGCTTTTATAATATTACCTAATCCGTTAATAATCCGTCTTTTCTGTCTTGTAGTTTGGTCAGTTGGTATTAATCGATTGAATTTGTGGTCTGTGTTCTTTAGGATATTTTCCATTATACTTTTATAATTAAGCATTTGCATCGCATAATGTTTTCCAAATTTGGCTGTGTCCATTGGTTTTTCAGTCTGTCATAATTGTCTCTGATTATATAAAATTCTCGTTTTAAAACAATTAAATCAAATTTCTGTGCGAAAGCCCAATAGTCTACTGTGTTCTGCATACTTCCCAATTTTACTGGTAGTATACCGGAGTTGTTTTTTATATCTTCTACTAATATTTCGTTGTCGTCTGTTCTACCTGGGTGGAAGTTGGCGGCAAGGGTGATGGCTGTTCATTTGAATTTACAGGGTGTCTTAAATTCTTTAAGTGGATATATCTTATGGTTTTTCCGTTGTCTACTACTGCTACATTTTTTCTGAAATCTTTTTGATTTTAAATGGACCTAAATTTCTGGGGGCCATTTTGTGTCGTTTACTTTTAAAACTTCTTTCATACACGGTCTGTCCTACTGAGAATCTAGTTATATTGGCGTTTTGATTGCGGGTTTTATAATACGTTCCTTATCGCTGTCTAATTTATTTTTGACGTTATTATAAGTGATTTTTAATTCTTCTTTGTGATCTTTGGTGTACTGTTGATATACTTCTTTATTGTAGTGTATATTGTATGGGTTACGAGAATCTGAGTGTCCTAATGTTAATTTGAGGGGTGTAAAGTTAGTGGAGGAATGAATTGTATTATTATAAGCAATTAGGGCGTATGACATTAAATTAGTGATGTGTTCTTTCTTATATGTTAATCTTAAAAGTCTGATTTGTTCTAATAACGTTAAGTGTAATCCTTCAAATCCATTCAATTCAGGGTGATTTTCTGTTATAAAATGAATATTTTTTTTATGAAGTTCTACGGTATTTTGTATAGTTTCGTTTCTGAATTCACTTCCATTATCTAAAGTTATTGATTCAGGTGTACCGTAAAATGTAAAGTTCTGTAAAAATCCTTGAGTTACATCAATACTGTTTTTTAAAGTAATGGGTATCGCTTGTCCTACTTTTATAAATGCGGCTACGATTGATAAAAAGTTCTGAGCTTCTATTACCAAAGTGTCTGTATGTAATTTTTGAAAAGGTTTGTCGGGTGTTTTAGTTAGCATTAAGGGTACCTTTGGTGGTGATCTGTCGTATTTTGCTCTATCACATAGTTTATATTGATTAATAAAATCCATGATTAGTTCTTTCATGTCTTTAAAATAGTATCTTCTTATGAGTTGTTTTAACGCTTCGTTTATTCTACGATGATTTGTTTTACTTTCGTGTTGGTTACGACTACGTCGTTTATTTTATCTGGGTCATCTAAGGTTTATTAATTTTTGTGTACATCTGATAATCTCGGGTCCTGAGTTATTAAACAATCGGATATATAATTCGGAAAATCTTTTGTATAAATGTTCCGTTGTTAAATAAAAGTAAAAACGTTTTTTCTCCGGGGTATATTTTTTAAAGATTTAATTATCTGCTCTTCGTTATCGTCCTTCTTTATTTGAATTTGATCTATTTTCATATTATCTATTTTTGTATATTTTACTGGGTCGGGGTTGGTTAAGACTTTGGTAATTATAAATTGATTTCGTTTTGTATCTATTGCTTTGTATAGAATTTTGATTGCAGTTTCTGGTTCGTCATTTTGAGTTGAATGTATAGTTTCTATTTTTTCTGGGTCTTTTCTCATCTCGGTTTCGTCTACGTTGCTTGCAACTGTCTCTTTTGCGTTGAGTTGTATTCTGCTCAAAGCGTCCGCATGATTGTTATACATTCCTCTCTTTGTATATGATCTCGTAGTTGTATTCCTCTAATCTAATCCTCCATCTCTGTAATTTCGAGTTTGGTTCTTTGAGTTTACATAACCATACAGTTACAATTTGTTTATTTGAAAGTATGTCCTAATTGGTAACTTTATTCTTTATTCTTTTCACTTGAGGAAAAGTTTGACATGATTAAGTGTTACAACCTTTGTTAGTAATGCTGTTGGAGCTGAGGGTTATGTATTTTAACAGTTAAAGTAGATTTATTATTGGATGACGGGGACGTCATATGCGCAATAGGTTTAAATAAACTTTGAATGTCAAGTTTCTACACACTATAGTACCACCTATAAATATCATGTAAGCGTTATAGTTTTAATACGTCGCAAGATAGGTTTTGGGCCTTGGGGGATTTTTTTTAGAAACATTTGTTTCCCAAAAACACTTCTATCAAATTTATTTTTAAACAGTAATTACAAAAATGGTTTGACAACTTGTACGTTATGTTCATTAACCTGACTTTTAATTTAACAAATTAAACAATTAAACAATTAAACAATTACCAATGAGTAGCTTGAACTACCAACAATGTTAAACTTATGAAGTTCGAGACTGACTGGCCATCAGGGGTTCCTTAGGGTATTTATGTAATCCCTGTTCTCACATCATTTTGTTGGAAAGTGCAGATCTCACGTATGCTACTTCTTGATAAACATACATTGTCTTATTCTACACAATTTTAACTAAGATTGCTTTATTGCAGTTTCTTGTGTCTGCACCTGCAGTATCAGGTTGCGTCTGGAGTACTAAGTAGTTGCTTCGGTTCTCATGTCTGATATAAACTTTGATTAACCGTTAATATTATAACCTTCAAGGAATACATTGTAACATACTATTATTAGGACATAATATTGCGTTTAAATTATTATACATATTGATATGGGGGATATGTAATTCGCGTCGTAACGAATGGCCCCATTATTGAGTAAAATAAAATATTGTTTAGAGGGTCCCCGTTTACGCTAACATATCTAGAAATGCATAAATTCAAGAAATAGACCCACATTATTTCATAACATCGCAGCTTTTACTTGTTTTCATCGATAAATAATTGTAGATTCGCAGTTTTTTGTTCGATAAAAATTCACTATGGCAACAGTGTACACACTCAGTTGATTATTATAGTGTATGTAAATGACATTGTCATTCTCGCTTTTGTCAACGTCTTATTCAGTTTCCAGTTTTCATTTTAATAGTTTTTATCAAGACCTTATCTTCAAAATAATTTTTTTCATAATTACCAGATTCTTAATTTATTCAGCAATGTAAGTACTTGAAAAGAATATGCGTTTAATGGTTAATATATTTTTAACTTTTTTTAGAGTAATATGAATAAGAGAGAGGTCATTCATAGTCAAGGACGACATATTGTTTCTAACGTATTTCAATTTTTGGAACGCGAAAGAGATTCAGGAGTCCTTAACCTGAGCAATTTGCAATAGCGTGTCGCCTAAGCAACAGCCATTTCATTATGGACCGTGCAAAGAATTGTAAAGGAAGGCACAATCAAACCTGACTACAGCAAATTCACTTCTTCAGGAAAAAACATATCGAAACCAAGTCCAAAGTCGACAGTGGATGGGTTTGAGGAAGAGATTCTAGGAACCACTATGTATCGGTTTGTAGCAATACATAAACGTAGACCGACTTTAAAGGCAGTGTTCGACGAATTTGAAAATGATTGCCCCTTTTACACGGGAAAATTAGGTTCGTTCAGAAAAATATATATAAAAGTAGGATTTTGTTGAAAGAGAACTGTAGATGATACAATGCAGTATAAGGGCAAAGCGTATATTTAAAAAAAAAAGGCAGAAACATCGTGTCCAACGATGAAACATATCTACACAGTTCTCGCGCTGTATCAAAGTGTGGGAATGATAGTACCACAAAGGGTTTGAAATCGCCAGTTTCAAAAGGGAAACGTTTGATAGTTATTCTCGCAGAGAAAATACGGGTGTGTTCCAAATGCAGCATTGATGTTTAAGTCTTGTTTGAAGACTGGGAATTATCACGATGAAACGAATTACTGCAATTAAAGTGGCTGCAGGAAAAATTGTTACCAAATTTGGACCAAGTTCAGTGTTGTTGATAGACAATGCGTCATATCATAATGTTCTTGTGCATCCTAACCCCACCTCAACTTGGAAGAAAACAGATATGCAGAAGTGGTTGAAGAAACAAAATATCCTCTTTGAATGCAACGATACCAAGCCAGTGTAATTGATCAGCTACTAGTAGAACATGGTCATGCAGTATTGCGTTTACCTCGATATCATTCTAAACGAAATCCTATCTAGAAGATATGGGTGTTGCTTAAAAACCATGTCGCTGCATGTAATGTAACCTTTAACATAGATGATGTACGGAAATTAGCAGAACAACATATAAAAATATTGAAGTTAAAGAATGGAGCAAAGTATGTTTACGTTGAAAAAACAGAAAAGGAATATGTTGCACGAGAAACTTTTACAGACGAAGTTCAAGATCTAATTATACGGGTTGATGATAATAGTGATGATTTAGATGCTTACTTATCGGCATTGGATGAGTCGGATGATGATGATGAAAGTTTAGGATGTGAACCCATTTAAATAAATTAATGTATCGCACCCCTGCAAAATAGTTGAATGATAGTTTTTACTTAGCACTTGTAGAAGATAGGTCTAATAAATACATTAACTATTTTATTATATAGATTGGAAGTTCTTTAAAAACTGGAAATAACGAGGCAAAAAGAAACTAAACATAATCATTACATTGTGTTTTGTGGTAACATTTATACTGAGATATTCAGGGCCATGTCAGGATATACTGACGCCGAGGTACAGTAAGAATTTTGTAGCCTCCAAAGTCAATTCATGTTTTAATAGTAAAATAATGTACATTTGTAAAGATATATTTTTTTATTAGAAGCACGGTATACTATAAACAAAAATAATAAATCATCCATTCTTTCTTGTCATTGTTGATTGTAAATAATTTTTTATTAATTTTGATTTAGAAAACAATCGTTCACGTTCAGCAACCGTTACTGGTAAGTTAACATTTTTCTCAAAGCTATCGTTGATGTGGGAAATGTCTGAACTAAATAATTTTTTACTACGTTCTAAAATTTCCAAGGGGTTACCTTTATCGTAAACATATGGTCTAACTCAGCTCATCGGCCAAGTCAAGTGTATCTATACCTCTTTCAATTTTTGCATCGTCAGATAATTGGATCTGTAAAACACCAAAAAGTGTTCCTTAACTTTGACCATTTTGTTCAAATAATCTAAAGATACAAATTTGTTACGATAGTAATTTGTTCCTGATGACTCATGTCAGGAGTCCAGTCTAATATAACTGGTAAATATTTAGCTTCGTACAACATGACTTTAATAACTTTTTTAATATTACCTCCTGTAATTGATAAAATTTCATTTTGTATTTTATTCCCTAAATAATTGGGCAAGCAGTTCCTATCTATTTAAATATGTGGGATATATTCGGGTTTTGAAATGGTTTTAATCATTTGTAAAAAATTACTAGTATTTTTTGAGAAGAGTTTATGTTCCCTTCCTTAAAAAGCTAAATTTTGCCGGGCTAAATAATGCACTATTACTGTAATTCTTTCTAGAACCACTGACCAACGTTTTTTCTTGAGCAATAATACTTTCGTTCAAATCATTTCCAGAAAATTTATTTTTGATGAAATTCTGCAACTGGTTCAAATTATTACAGCACTTTACATCAGTTTTACCTTTCTCATGCCTGATCAAGTGTTGCAGTTAATTAAAACCAGTTTTGTCTTCTAAAGGAGTAGACTGATTTCGAAAACTTTTGCAGCAAAAAGCAAAATACTGCATTCTTGTTTGCTGAATATAATAACAAGTTACGGTTGACAACCTCTCCAATAGGTAACAATTATTTACAATAATTTTCTGAAAAACTTCTAGAATGATCATCCTTAGAATAACTAAAATTAGTTATTTGTTTCAAGTCACGATCAACCAGAATCAGTTCTGTTTCTTCGTTAATAACATCAGGTCATCCATATTCCGGAATCATGAGAAGCTGCACAAATTGGCTGAACTCTTGAAAACGGTTCATAAGTTAAACTTTTTTAACGTACCTTCAGTATCTTCTTGATGTTCTCGCGGAAAATCTAAAGATGTTTTGTTAAGAACCTTGGTTTCTGGTATTTCAGAACCCTAAATAGCACTACAGTCAACTTAAAAAGGGAATGTCCTTGGATGTTGAAGATGTCGTTGCTTCGTGCTGCCTTTGGAAAAAACAGGTATATTTGTAGTTAATTCTTTAACAACTATCTGTTTCTTCTCTCTGATTTTTCGATACCGGTTTCCAGATAAACGTTTCAGATCGCCTGACATCTGTAGAATATTAAAAAATAAAATTCAAAAGGTATATTATGATAGATATTAGATTTTGCTTTTGGTGTTATGGTTATGGTTATTTTATAAAAGAAAATTTTATACATTAACACTTACGTCGTGAGCCAACTATTATGTACACAACGTTAGACTTACATTGTATTGATAAGGTACAATAGAATACACTAATATATATTTTTTCTATTTATTACAGAACGTATATAACAGTAAGACTATCATTATAAATATTTATGGTTCCGGGGTGGGACCATGTCATTTTATAAATTAAGTTCGACGTTTCGCCCACTTTTGTAAGGGACTTCATCAGGACAATAATAGAACTAAGTAATAAAATAAAATAATAATAAAGATAAGAATGATAATATTAAGTAGGTAAGTGAAAGTGTAAAGAGTATGTAGAGTTACTTCTAAACTAGCAAACTCACTAGCCCATTTAAGACAAAAGGTGTCTTGTGGCAAAGTAACTGGTGAAAGAAGTGAAAGTGGTAGTTTATATAGGGCAAGAACTTGATGCATTAGTGATCATCAGAAAAAAGGAGTGTCGTTGCGGATCACTAAAAATCACGGTTCCGCTGTTGTGAACATAGGCTTATTTTCCAAATGGGGAAAGGTATCAGCCATCGTCTTTGTTTATGTTATTAGAATTTTTAGTGATTTCTACGGATTCTCAGATTTTTCTATTGTAGAAAAATGGAATTCTGGCAATTAGTTTCGTCTTGTCAAAGTTAATGGTATGGCCTCTTTCATGTTGGTGTTCGGCCACCACTGAGCAATTGTACTGGCTTGTTCTTAAGCATCGCTTATGCTCGTTTAGTCTAGTCTGTACTGACCGTCCTGTTTTTCCTATGTATACTAAACCGCAGCTGCAAGGTATAATATATACACCTGGCTTTAAGACTCTACATACTCTTTACACTTTAACTTGTCTACTAAATATTATTATTCTTATCTTTATTATTATTTTTATTTTATTACTTATTTCTTTTATTGTCCCGATGAAGCCCCTTACAAAAGTGGGTAAAACGTCGAACTCAGTTTATAAAGTAACACGGTCCCAACCCGGAGCCATAAATATTTATAATGACTCCGGCCGTGAAAGTCTCCGACAATATCAGCAAGACTATCATTTTAATTTATAGAGGAGCCAAAAAATTGCAAAAAAATATTCCTTGTTGCTATAAGTAGGATATACTTCAATTCGTCCGTTCCACGTATCTACGAACTGCATAAACGGAGTCCACCGTCCTATGTCAGCACTCAGCACACACTGAAAGTGTTTATATACTATAGTTATACAGCACAATATGAGTACGTGTACAATACTTATTGACTAGAAACGGTATTCTTGTTTTCATATGTTGCCATTCGTCAAATCTATTGTATTAAACATAGCACAATTTCTTTCGGCTTTCTATTGCCTATAAACATCCTCAGTGTCTGTCATTTTTCTGAGAGGCGCATCTTATACCTTCGTGATTGTCGCGTTACATTTATTTTCTTTATTTTCTCCATTTATTGATGTGCATTTCCTAAACAGCTATCGTAGAAATGAACATAACAAGTGACATAGAACTGTATGCATTCTCCCAGCACGATAAGGTTTCCTTCATTCGTTGCGGTTGCAACAGCGTCATTTGTTGCGGTCGTATATTTGTTGTAGCAATCGGAATTGCCGCCAGATACAAGGGTTTTAGAGTAAACTCAAAAGCATTCTGCAGGCGTCTTCCCTTATTACGTTCATTATCTCTCCAAGATTACATCGACGAGTTTATGTGGTGGCAACACTTTGAAAGATTTCTACATGAAAATGGGTTTTCCACGTTTTAACTCAAGTAAGAGAACGTTATCCTCTGTGAATACATCTGGCAATACGTCCATGTAATCTTAATTTAGCATGTATGAATATTTGAAAAAGAATATTTGTAGGATGCGTAAAAGGTGCGGGTTTTGACTTTTTGTTACAATCCATTTGTAAATCGTGGATCTTTATTTTTGTGTAAAACAATAGACGCTGAATTAATAGTAACATAAGGTCCTGTCAGTAGCTTCAGCCAACTTTTATACCATCAGTAGCTGCATAATCTAAACTAATCTAACCTAACCCCCAACACTATTTTCACCCATGCACATTTTTGGGGTTCCTTTCTTGGTATTAAAATATTCATAACATTAACGTATCTTCAACACTATATTAGCACATGCGTCCACTGGAATATACTTCTTAGTAGTAAAACATTACTAACTCTAACCTATCATCAACACTATTGTACATACACCTTACTGGGTATTTTGTCATAGTAAAAAAACATACCTAACGGTAACATCCCCTCAACACTATTTTCGCACATGCACCCGTTTGAGTATAATTTCTTAGTAGAAGAGCATTGCCAACTGTAACCCAATAATATCATTTTCAGACATATATCCCTTGGCGTATTTCTTATTGGCAGTAAAACATGACTAATTGTAATCTAACCTCGACACTTTTTCCGCTCATGCACCTTATTGAGTATTTTGTATTAGTAATAAAACATTAAAACTCTAACTTAACCTCAACGCTATTTTTGCTAATGTACCCGTTTGGGTATATTTACTTAGAAGTAAAACATTCTTAACAGTAACGTTACCTCAACATTATTTTCGCACATGTACTCGTTCGAGTATAGTTTCTTAGTAGTAAAACATTCCTAACAGTAACCCTACATTAACGTCAATTTTTCACACGTACTCGTACGAGTATAGTCTCTTAGCAGTATAACGTTCGTAGCAGTAACCTAAACTCAGCACGATTTTCACCCATGCGGACGTTTCGATATTTTGTCTTATTAGTAAAACATTTCTAACGGTAACCTAACCTCATCACTATATTCGCATATGCTGCAGCTGGATACTTTGTCTTAGTAATAAAACTTTTGTCTTCGGAATAAATTATTCCTAACGGTAACGGAGTCCCTACACTATTTTCGCATATGCACCCGTTGGGGTGTATCTTATTTGTAGTAAAGCATTTCTAACAGTAAGCTTATCTCAACACTATTATTGCGCATTTACCCGTTCGAGTATAGTTTCTGAGTAGTCAAACATTTGTAACGCCATTTTCGCACATGTACCCATTTGAGTGTAGTTTCGTAGTAGTAAAACATTTTAACGGTAACCTTGCCTGAACACCATTTTCGCACACGTATCCGTTCGAATGCAATTTCTTAGTAGTAAAACATTCCTAACAGTAACCATACCTTTTACACTATTTTCGCATATGTGCTCGTTTGTATATTTTTTGTTAGTAGTAAAGCATATCTAACGGTAACCTAACTTCAACACTATTTTCGCACATGCACCCATCATGCTGGATGTTTTGTCTTAGTAATAAATAAAATTACTAACGATAACCTAGCTTCGACACTATGTTTGCACATGTACCCGTGGAAGTCTAGTTTCTTTGTCGTGAAACATTCGTAACAGTAATCTTACCTCAACACTATTTTCGCACATTCACCCGTTAGAGTGTAGTATCTTAGTAGTAGAACATTCCTAGCTGTAAACTTATCTTAACACTAGTTTTTGCACTTTTTGATAATTTTTTTAAGTTGTATAACATTTCTAATGGCAATTTAACCTAAACCACAATTTTCACACATGTCCCCGTTTGAGTATTTTGGTTAGTAGTAAAACATTTCTAATAGGAACCAAGCGTCAACACTATATCCGCACATACACCAAGGTAGACATTTTGTATTAGTAATAAGCTATTGCTAATGGTAACCTAACCTCGACACTATTTTTGCACAAGTGCCCGTTGGACTATAGTTTCTTTGTAGTGGAACATTTCTAATAGTAATCCTCCCATAAGACCATTTTTGCACATGCACCCGTTCGAGTATAGTTTCTTAGTAGTAAAACATTCTTAACAATAACTTTACCTCAACACTATTTTCGTAAATGTTCGGTTCGGTTATAATTTCCAAATAGTATAACATTCCTAACAGTGACCTTACTTTAACGCTACTTACGCATATGTGCATGTTTGCGTATTTTGTTTTAGTAGTGTAACACCTAACATCCTTAACAGTAACCTAACCTAAACACCATTTTCGCACATGTGCTGGTTTGGGAATTTTTGTTAGTAGTAAAACATTTCTAAAGGTAACCTAACCTCAACACTATATTCGCACATGCGCCATGCTAAATATTCTGTCTTACTAATAAGTTTTTCCTAGCAGTAACCTAACCTCAACACCATTTTCACACACGTACCCGTTAGAGTAACTGTGACTTTACCTGAACACCATTTTCGCACATGTATCCGTTCGTGTATAGTTTCTTAATAGTAAAACATTCTTAACGGCGACTTTTCCTTAACACTGTTTTCGCTCATATACCCATTCGATTATACTTTCTGTTAAGTAAAACATTTCTAACTGCGACCTTACTTTAACACTATTTTCGCACATGTGCATGCTTGCGTATTTCTTCTTAGTAGTGCAACATTCCTAACGGTAACCTAACTTGAACACCATTTTCACACATTTGCTCGTTTAGGCATTTTTTGTTAGTAGTAAAACATTTCTAACGGTAACCTAATCTCAACACTACATTCGCACTATGCTGGACATTTTGTATTAGTAATAAAGTAGTCCAAACGGCAGCCTTACCTCAACGCCATTTTCGTACATGTACTCGTTCGAGTGTAGTTTCTTAGTAGTAAAACATTCCCAACAGTAACCTTACCTTAATATTGTTTTCTCACATGTGTACTTTTTCTTAGTAGTATAACAGTATACTAGTAACCTAATCTAAACACCATTTTCGCACATGTATCCGTTCGAGTATAGTTTCTTAGTAGTAAAATATTCTAAACAGCGACTTTACTTCAACACTATTTTCGCATATATACGTTCGAGTATAGTTTTTGAGTAGTAAAATATTTCTAACAGTGGCCTTACTTTAACACTATTTTTACACATGTGCATGCTTGCATATTTATTCTTATTAGTGTAACATTCCTAGCGGTAACCTAACCTGAACACAATTTTCGCACGTGTGGGTTTGGGATTTTTTGTTAGTAGTAAAACACTTTTAACGGTAACCTAAACTCAACACTATATTCGCACATGCACCAAGCTGGATATTTTGTGTTAGTAATAAAGTATTCCAAAAACGGCAACCTTATCTCAACGCCTTTTTCGTACATGTACTCGTTCGAGTATAATTTCTTAGTAGTAAAACATTCCTCAAGTAACCTTACATTAACGCCAATTTTTCATACGTGCCCGTACGACTATAGTTTCTTAACAGTATAGTATTCCTAATAGTAACCTAAAAAGCACGATTTTCACCCATACGAACGTTTCGATATTTTGTCTTATTAGTAAAACATTTCTAACGGTAACCTCAACACTATATTTGCATATGCAGCATGCTAGATACTTTGTCTCAGTAATAAAATATTCCTAAGGGTAACCTAGCCTCAACACTTTTTCGAACATGCACCTGTTCGATTATAGTTTCTTAGTAGCAAAATATTCCTAGCAGTAACCTTACCTCAACACTATATTCGCACAATCACAATGCTGGATATTTTGTCTTAGGAATAAATTATTCCTAACGGTAACGGAGTTCCAACACTATTTTCGCACATGCACCCGTTGGAGTGTAGCTTCTTTGTAGTAAAACATTTCTAACAGTAACCTTATCTCAACACCATTATCGCACATTTACCCATTCGAGTATAGCTTCTTAGTAGTCAAACATTTATAACAGTAACCCTACCTTAATGCCATTTAGGTACATGTACGCGTTCGAGTGTGGTTTCCTAGTGGTCAAACATTTCTAACGGTACTCTTACCGATCACCATTTTCGCACATGTACCCGATCACATGCAATTTCTGTACAACATGCCTAACAGTAACCTTCCATTTTACATGATTTTCACATATGTGCGCGTTTGTGTATTTTTTGTTAGAAGTAAAACATTTCTATCGGCAACCTAACCTTAACCTTACATCAACGCCATTTCGTACATGTTCTCGTTCGAGTATAGTTTCTTAGTAGTAAAATCTTCCCAACAGTAATCTTACTTTAATATTGTTATCGCACACTTGCACGTTTGGGTATTTTTTCTTAGTAGTGTAGCAGTATCCGTTCCAAATGGACCTGCACCTTGAAGAGTTCTAGATTACTGGAACGGGTGGAATGGCTTCCGCGTTCCAGTGACATAAAGAGCCAAACTACAGGTTCAACCAAAGTACTAGGGTCTTTAGTAAGGAAGCAGACTAAAACAGGTTAGCAAAAGAGGGCAGGAGCTTCTTCAGTACTTAGAGTGGCACAGACCATAGGGGTCGGTATGGCATTCTAAGACATACTACTGAGATACTCCCTGTATGTTTGTTGTGGTTTGTTTTGTATTTTTCTTAACCTTCATTAGGAATTAAACCACTAGGTCATGGATCGAAACGTAAATAAAGATGATTTTAACAACTATGAATGGTTTAATTCCCAAAGAAGACTAAGAAAAAAACACTACTGCGATGTGAAAGGCAACAGGAAACCACCACATTACCTCCTAGGTACACAGCGTACTTAAATTGTAATTAACATTATGGCATTCTCTGGAGGTAAAAGATTCCGTAGTTAAAATAGTCCCCCATTTGGATCTCCGGGAGGGGATTACTTCGGAGGATGTGATCGGAAAATTTATAAAAAGAATCGGGAACAATTTGCGAGTCGGGGAGGAGGGGGGGGGATGTCAGAACTATGAAACAAGTAGATAAGTTAGAAAACTTAAAAATTGAAATTAATAGATTAGCACTGAACATAATAGGTATTAGCTAAGTTCGCTGGCCAGATGCAGCGGATTTTTGGACTGCAGACTTTAGGGTAATTCATACAGGATCAGCGGAAAGAAATTCGGGTATGGGGATAATTATGCGAAAAAGATAGAACGACGTGTAGAAAACTACTTACAAATGAACGAAATAGTACTCATGGTTAGATTAGAATCTCAACTTAACCATCACAAACACATTATTTCAACATCATGCTAGAAGACGATATATGTGGAAGATGCCAGGAGATATAGGAACATATAAAATAGATTACATTCTTGTTAGACAACGGTTTAGGAATCAAGTAAAAGACTGTAGAAGCTACCCAGAAGCAGATATATACAGATATAGACAGCATCGTAGTTATGAAGGTCGCTCCTAAATTTAAAAATTTGAGAAGGAGCGGAAACGTGCACTTTGACTTTGAGAAACTAAAAGATAAATATATCCACGAAAGATTTGAAAAAAAGTCAAATGAATTGCTGAAAGATATCGGGGATATTTCTTATACTAAGGAAGTAGAAACAGAATTGAATAACATTAAATCCAGCTTAGGCATGGCGACCAGAGGTATCCTGGAGTATACACAAAATGAAAATAAGAAACCATGGATAACAAAGAATATCATGAATTTAAAGAAGAAAGTTAAAGTACAAAAATAGATCAGAGGAAGGAAGAAAACAGATACAAAGCCATAAAATGGGAAACTATTCGCAAATGCAAAAAAGCTAAAAAAACAATGGATTGATGAAAAGTGCAAAGAGGTACAAACTAAGATGGAAATAGGAAAGACAAACGAAGAATACAAACTAATTAGAATGAATTTTAGGGATATAAAACCGTATAGTATAGAAAAAATATAAGAGGAGGGAGGAGACGTCACCATAGAAAATGTAGAGAAAGTGGCTAGATGGCAAGAATATATAGGAAATTTTTATGCAGGAGAGGAACTAACAGCATTAGTAGAGGAATATACCACGCTAGAAAAGATGTCTCTCATCTTCAAATTGCAAAAACAAGCTATCCGGATTATTTGCCATAAACCAAGGGATGAACACTGCAGGCCGCTCTTTAAACGACTGAAAGTTCTCACATATTCTTCCCTATTCATTTTGGATACATTGCTGCTCTTCCGTAAAAACACTCTTAAATATAATAGTGCCAACACTTCACTTCACACATTACAAGAAATTCAAGAGATATCTACAAAATTACACCTACTTCCACCCGAGTTTATAAATCAATACTTTTTATGGCACCAACTCTCTATAATAAACTTCCTGACAGCATTAAAAACTCTAAGAATACTCATAATTTAAAATTGTCACTAATAGCCTTGCTGCGTGACCGGTGTTATTACACGGTGGAGGAGTTTTTGAATGATGAGTCTGTCAAATAGATCTATTATGACAGATACTTTGTTAATCATTATTGTTGGTTAATTTTTATTGGTTATGACTATAATATATTTTATTGTAATTATTTTAAGACTTTTAACACTGTCGTACACTATATGTTATATTGTTTGTTAAATTGCTTGTCTCTGCCACTACCATGTATATATGGGTTCAAATAAATACAATACAATCAGACATTGAAAACGAAGGGTGAATTGGGATATCCTATACTTAGAGATGAGTTTGAATTATCATTAAAAAGTCTGAAAAATGGTAAGGCGCCGAGTAGAGATAAGGTGCAAGCAGAAACTCTAAAAGCCGCTGGATAAGCAGTAACAGAATGTCTCTCCCAACTTGTAAGCTATATGTATGAGACAGACGAGATAACTAAAGATTTCAAGCATAATATCATAGTCACTATACCATGAAAGAGAGGCTCTGATAGAGGTGAAAATTTTCGAGAAATAAGTTTGACAGCACACGTGTTAAAAATATCAACTAGAATTGTACTAAGACGAATTGAAAAACGAGCTGCAGAAATACTAGAAGAAAATTAATTTGGGTTCAGGTGAAACAGAGGAAAACGGGAGGATATTTCAGCTCTGAGAGTGATAATGGAGAAAACGATAGAAAAAGGGGAAATCGTGTATATAGGGTTTGTAGATATGGAAAAAGTATTTGACAATGTAAAATGGAATGAGCTTTAGGGATAGACGGATAGTACATAGCGTATACAAAGAGCAAACAGCGGTAATAGAATTAGAGCAGGAACGTAGAGAAGTAAATATTAGGAAAAAGGTGAGACAGGAATATGCTCTATCCCCATTAATTTTTAACTTCTAAATCGAAGAGTCAATAAATATTGTCAAATACAAGAAGACATTTGGAATTATTATGTAGGGACAAAAGATTGATTTGCTTCGATTTGCAGATGATATAGCGGTGTTAGCATCTAGCAAGGAAGAGCTACAAGCTGCTCTTAATAAAATGGAAATAGTTCTAACAGAGAGATACGGTATGAAAATTAACAAAAATAAAACTAAAGTACCAGTATGCAAAGGATAGGAAAATAAACAAAAAACAATAATACAAATAGGTAACGAAAACTTACAAGAGATTAAGGATTTCTGCTACCTATAAAGCCAAATAACGAAAGATGGGAAGAGCGCAAAATATATAAAACAAAGATTAGCACAAGGTCGTGCTACATATAACAAGAAAAAGCAACTACTGTGTTCAAACTCAACAAACATAGAAACAGGGAGAAGATTGCTTAAAACATATCTGTAAAGCACAGCACTATACGGTCGTGAAACCTGGACAGTAGGAGAAGCGGACAGGAAAAAGATAGAAGCCTTTGAAATGTGGTGCTACAGACGTATGATAAAGATATCATGGGCAGACAAAGTTAAAAACAAAGAGATACTAAAAATGGTAGGGGAAGAAAGAAGTATGTGGAAAGCAGTAAAAAATATGAGAGATAGGACACATACTAAACCATGAGGGAATAGTGCGGAATATATTAGAAGCAGAAATAGGAAAAAAGAGGGGTATACGTTAGACTATTGCCCACAGATAGTGAAAGATTTTGGCCGTGGGAATTTCAGGAAAATGTGCAAACTAGCCCAGAATAGAAATCAATGGAGGTGTGTGTTCAAGCAATTCCAAGATGTAAAACCTAATGACGAATATAAACAACTGTACATAAACTTGATGATTATTATAAGCGACTAGGGGTATTAGTTTTGCAATACTCTCAACTAATGTTAGTTGTGCGAAGAAATTTACTGCAACACTATTAATTGGGCAAATGTCTAAGTATTGGGCGATCCTTGGCAGTCACAGGCTGCTTAACCCCCTTCACATACCACTGAATCTTGGTGAAATAAGACATATAATAAGAAAACAGCAGAAGGGGATTCGAGCTGTATCTAGGCTGTGAGAATTTCAGGGAACGGTGTAGGCTAGCTCGAAATAGAAATAAGTGAAGGTACGCGTCCAACCAGTTTCAAGACGGAAAACTTATTGATGAAAAAATAATTGCACTCAAATCTGATGATTATTATAATCAATTACAGGTGTTGATTTTGAAATATTTTCAAATAATGTTGATTGTGCGAAAGGATATATTGAAAAGCTATGAATTCGGCAAATGTTCAAGGGTTGGGGGATCTTGGTAGCTGCTTAACCTCGTTCACATACTACTAAATATCAGGGAATAGGGTAGACATTTGTAAACAATTGTTGAAAGCATATGTGTGGAGCACAGCACAGTACGTCTATGAAATAGGGGCAGTAGGAGAAGCAGACAGAAAAACGGTAGAAACCTTTTGGAATGTTGTGTTTCAGGTGTATGAGGATGATAGCATGGACAAACAAAGTTAATAACAAAGAGGTTATAGAAATAGTAGGGGAATAAAGATATCTGTGGCAAACAAAAAAATAAGAGAAATATAGCAAGATACTTATAAGGCATTTTTGGGGAATAGTGCGAAATATATTACAAGCAGATATAGGGAAAAAAGAGGTAGAGGTAGACCAAAAGCAGAGTGAAAGATGCAGGCTGTCGAAATTTCAGGAAAATGTGCAGGATAGCTCAGAACAGAAAACAATGAGGGTATGCGTCTAACCAGTTCCTGGACTGAAGACCTAACGATGATGATAGCAGTATAACAGAAACCTAACTTAAACACCATTTTCGCACATGTGTCCTTTTATACATTTTTTGTTAGTAGTAAAACATTTCGAACGGCTACCTAACATCACGGCTATATTCGCACATGCACTATGCTGAATGTTTTGTCTTACTAATGAATTATTCCTACCGATGACCTAGCCTCAACACTATTTTCGCACATGTACCCGTTCAATTACAGTTTCTGAATAGTAAAGCATTCCTAGCAGTAACCTTACCTCACCACCATTTTGAACATGCACCCGTTCGAATGTAGTTTCTAAAGAGTAAAGCATTCCTAACAGTAACCTTACCTTTTCACTATTTTCGCACATGTGCACGTTTGGGAATATGTTTTAACTATTATAACATCTCTAACAGACCCGTTCAAGTATATTTTTTCAGTAGTAAAACGTTTCTACAAGTCATCTTTACTCAAAATCATTTTTGCACATGTACCGAGTCGAGTATGGTTTTTTAGTAGTAAAACATTCCTAACAGTAACCATACTTCAACACTGTTTACAACCACAACAAACAAAGAAACCAATATTTGAGGTATCTGCAAAAGAACGATCCTTTGCTACTTCTAAGAATTAGTTAATAATTATAATTATATCACGCGTAATTGCGGTGTGTGCAGCCGCATGGTTGAATCCGACAAACTGAGAGGGCCTAAAATTAATTAATTTTTGGAGTTGAACTCGAGTAGATAAACTAGCTTCGTATCAGATAAGAAACCGTTTTTTACAATTATTTCTTATGGGTCAATTCTAAGGTCCAAAAAGACCATTTTTGGTAGATACAAAGGTCATTCATCCAAGTGACGAAACCAACCCGACAAATGACGATCCCAAACCGACATGTTGAGTATGGCCGCCCGGGCGGCCAGAGCCGCCAGGCATGGCCACCAGGGATGGCCGCCGGGCGGTCATATCCGACATATGTCTGGTCATGATCGTCAAATGTCGGGTTGGTTTCGTCACTTGGGTGAATGATCTTGGTGTTTACCAAAAAATGGTCTTTTTGTACCTTAGAATTGGCCCATAAGAAATACATGTACAAAAACTGGTTTTCTATCTGACACAAAGGTAGCTTATCTGATATCTACTAACTCGGTACAACATTTTAACTATCGAAATTTTAATTCAGAATAGTCCAGTAAATTAAAGATTGTGAATGTATATTTCACAAGTACTACTTCTGCGGTAAAATGCTGACAATTTATTTACACAAAGATTATCAAAGCTATCATCTAGGATCTAAATAAATACATAGGCATACATACCGTGCAACTTGTTCCTAAACCTGTAACAAAATAGTATATTTAGTTCACTTCAAAGAGTACAAAGAGTACGTCGCTCAATAACTATCACCACATCCATGTTAGTTGTGTTAAAAGCGGGGCATAAAAATAATTATCCATGTTTATTTCATTCTTTTATTATATCACAATAAATATTCCTAAAACTAGTTAAACATGTAACCTCAAAATTGAATACAAAAATCATGTTTTACATTGAAATTTATAAAAACACGCATTTTTTTCTCTTGATTTGTTATTTTGGACATAATACAAAGTGTTTGCTACAAAGTAGACGTCTTGCGGTTTTGCCAAACGGTCTAGTTTAATGACCGACCTACTCAAAATAAATTTATGACTGCAATTATTTAATTTCTTTTTCAGCTATGTAGTTTGTACCGTCACTGGTGCGCAAGTTAATGCAAAAACCATTTTCATTTGTGAGTTTATGTGCCAAAATCAGAAAATCATAAAAAATTACTAGAAAACCTAAAATCAGCATTTTTTCAATTAATTATTTTTCTTTATATCGCTACGAATCGTTTAAAATATACGTCAAGTATCTACGGACAACCCGGATTCCCTTACCGTAGCCGTTGCAAACTGATATAAGAAAACGAAAACATTGAGCAACTGTGAAATTATTAAAATGGCATTGGCATGGGATGAAAATACTGCAATAGATCTTTTTAAAAGATTTTTTCATATTGCTTCATACGAATTAAATTGGCGCGGCGGGGAAGCAGCAAACTACTGTAAGATACATTATTTCAAAGCAGAAAGGACTAATAACATCGACTGAACTGACTGCAAAGAATATAATACCGTATTCTCAACAACCTGCCAGGGTGGTTCAAAAAAAGTTGCGAAAGTAAATGGTTGACATCTGTCCTGCAAAAATATTTTATAAAATCTTATTGCGCCGCACAAAACACACATATGAACAGATATGCTTTTTTAAACACCCAATCCGTTTTGGAAAAAGGACTAATCAAAAGTTGGTACAAGAATATGCCTATAGGCATCAATGATATACTTAAGTGGACGAAAATATTTGCTGAAAAAGTTGGACTGAAAAATTGGATATCAAAAGTAAAAAAAATCCAATCATTGCCACTGTTCCAGCGCAGTAACACATTTAGCCAAAACTGATGTTAATGGATAAGAGCTAATTCAGAAGACTGGACAATACTCATCAAATTCTATACGAACTTATTTGTAACTCGATAGTAATCATATCATCACTCTAATCATGTATCTAATTTCCAACTCGAATCTTTCCTTAGCGGATCAACCACAGTGCCAACATCAATCGCTCATCAACAATCCACGTTAGTAATGAAGTCAACGTTAACAGCAAAAAATGTATTCCAAAATGCTATTTTCAATAATTGTTCATTTTAACAGCCCTTGCCTTCAACGCGAATATGTGCTTATTTTCTTGCTTTTGTATGTTCCTGTAATAAAGATTTAGAGTTCTATTCGATTTCTTTGCGGAATTTGCTTACCAAATATCACGCGATCGCAAACTTTCAGACGAATATTTTTTTTGTTTACTTTTTCATACTTACTTTCGACGGTAGTTTAATCCCAACTATTTGACAAAATCGCTCAAGCTGCACCCTCGAAATTTTGTCGAAAAGTTCTCGTTAAACTGTCTACGAAAGTAAGTATTCAAAAACAAGCTTAAACAATATCTTACTAAATTTGAGCTCATGGTATTATTTACGATAATTCACTTGGATATTTACGATCAGGTTTTCTTTTACGAAGAGGGATTTGTAAGTAATGTTGTGTTGGCCTCCGTCGAACTAATGACGCACCTAATATAGTCCCTAATGTATAAAAAATATTAGCGTGAGACAAATGACAACATGTTCCTTCAAAATCGTAAGCTCAATATTTTTCACGTTTGGTTCATATTGCGACAATTAGCTTTTCTGAGACAGGAGCTACAAACTACCAAAAACGAAATTATTATTCACTCTTTCAAAAAATATACCTAAAATGCCACCCGCCAAAATTTGTCCAAGATACATATTTTTAGATTTAAACGAAATTAATCAACGAAACCGAATAAAAACTAAACTATATACGTAAAGGATCAGCTTTACGTTACTGTTGTAAGGGAGAGAAACATCGTTGGCCATTGGACTTTAAATGCCTTCGACTGTTCTCACTGTTGTGCTTCACAAATTCAGTTCTTCCAAAAAATAGTTTTCAACGTAACCTTAACTTCAGTACAAAAACAGCTCTTTTCTTTATCACGACCCGGGCGCCATCTTGTTACTGATATAGCTTTCATTTTAGTATATACAGGCATTATGCATGCTATTGTCAATCAAAATGCTTGTTGGAGACTTTATATGAGTTACCAACGGAACAAAATGCGATACTTTTAAATGCAGAGGGTTGAAGGCTGATAGCACCGACACATATGCTTCATTTACAAAATCTGATGACACTAAATTCAAAACGTCATTTGAACCACACCATGAGATAAAACTGTCTCGAATGCAATGGTGTTAAGACAGTTAGCGTAAGTGCAAACACAAAACAAATATTTTTGTTTCTGAAAAAATTTCATTCAATGAATTTCCTGTAGGAGTAGGCAACCACCTATATTTCTAAATAAAATAAGCATGTAGCATGCAAACAAATAGTATGGACGTATAAAACATCCCTTAATCAATAACGGATTCATCCAACACTGCTCGAAATAGAACGGTCGGAACGTACAATACAAACAAACCTCGGTATAAAAGGAGATCCAAACGCTAGAGCAAATTACTTCTTAATTGTTCTCTTTTTAAGGTAGTCACCAAACTTCTTGAAGGAAACTTAAGGATAATGCAAGGTGGAAGTCGTCAAGTTCCTCGCGTACTAAGGGTTTTATTCAGATTATCTCATTTTGACCACCAAATCTAACGGAATTAAAGGAAGTGAACACTTCTAATAGTGGACAGAATCCCGCTAAAATTTAACCAATCAACCTATAGACCCATCACTTCATCAAGGCCAGCTCCTAGAGCTTCAATTTCTACCGACCAAAAAATTCGCTCGTACACCAGCGTCAGCCCAACAACCGCTTGTTACTGAAACTATGAAAATCCTATTGCAATCACCGCCATGAGGTGCCGCATTACATTCAGCGTAATCCGTGCCAGGGTTACTTACAACCTTTAACATTTCCACCTACAAAACACTAGACCCAGGTATCCGTCGTTAAGCCGTCTTTGTAGTAAAGCCCAAATATCCAATTCAATTTCGTCTTGAAGCCATAACATCAAATTATTCAACATAGGAACTCGTTCGGCAACTTTACAAACTAAAGTGTTTTCAGTTCTAGTGTTAAAGATATTTGCAATTTAATTACGCATATAAAACATTTGTAAATATTTCCTGCGCGTGTCATACCTTAAATGTTAATGATGCATTCACCAATCATTAACAACGTGACCTCAGACAACCAGAACATTATATTCCCAAAAATCTTTGCATAAAGTGTTTAATACTTAGTTTTGTTGTAGTACTTTTAGCTTTATGAATTGTATTTTGCAGCTTACAATACGATTTCTCGCCCATTAAGCGATTTAAAAAAAAACGGATTTACTTAAGCCATAAGACAGTGTTATCATACTCTTTCATAATTTGAATATAACTTGGTGTTTTTTATAACCGGCGTTTAAATGATAGCAATCGTTTAATTGCGATTGTTCCGAGTCAATAACTATAGGTTCTGAACTGACAAAAACAAAGAAACAATAATGGACAGTTATTATCGCCAGCATAGTCGTCAAAGTAATTATCCCTACACTTCTTCTAAGTAAAAATGAAATTTCTACAGAAATACTTTCGACATCCGCAAATTTTCTTATACCTTGGTTCTACAATAGCGCATAATGATGTGCACCAACAAATGAAGATTATAGCTTTCTCTAATAAATCCATCCCAAGGTGGAGTTGATGGTAATGTACTTATTATCAAATCCTTAACTAGGTCACATCAACAAAACCTTGCCAAAAACATATACGCTTATGAGTTGCCTATTCTACCAAACTTAACAAAGTGTAAATGAGCGAGTGGCAAGCCAAGAGTATGTTGCTTATTCCAAACGGTGCAACCGTAAAATTTCTGCAAATTTTTAGTAAAACAAAAGATTCAGCACTATACTGAAGTTCACGATAATCATTACAATTGATACGTCCTATAAATCCAATTTTGGTCTATATATTTCTATAACAAAGTATCCATAGATTCGTTAGCGATCGAAATTGTTTCAGGTTGCAAATATCCAGTAAACTGTATAACTAATACAATTATAGTAATTAACGGAGTCGTAGTATGTAATACTATAGTCGAAACTAGAATAACATTAAGCTTAGTTTAGAAAGACCCTGCTTTTACAACAAAAATGAAACTTATGTTTCTTGAGAATATTACTCGTCAATTGGACAGGTAAAAGATACTATAGTTAATCGCTTGCTCGTACAGAAGGCGTAATCGAATTCACATGGATCAGAACTTCAAATGCCATATTTTCTTTGATTTACAAATTAACCATGCAAAATTTAGTATGGTACCGCTTGTCTGAAGACCTTATACTTGCTTAAAAGCTAAGGAAAAGCCAATTAATGAATCTTTTAGCTTATTGTACTCTGGTCATCTGAAAAATCAATGATCATTGTTTGCGTAATAGAGGGTGTGGATGGCTTAACGCTTTTTCAGTCCAGATTTACTGTGACGTTCGTTGGTATTTCCTACAATATAAAAGAACAAACAGCTACGACAAATAGATTGAGGCATGGCATCGATAAAGTAAACTACACTGCATAATTCTTCGAGATACAGTAGTCACGTGTAGAATGGCATGAACGCCTTACATGTGATTTTCCAATGCTCCACCCGAAGGTATTACATTGGCCAAGAAGCGAGTTTTTTGTTGCCTGAAAAATTTTAAATTTTGCCGAATCCTTGCTGTTCCAAGCAAGGTAAGGATCTTTAACGTGCGTGACAACACTCACACATAGGACCTCCATTATACCTCTCATCCGAACGAGGGCATATTTTTGTGAAAATGCTCGCCTAACATTTTTCAAGCGGACCGTGTCGGGATTCGAACCCGGGACCTTGAGCGTAGTAGTCACACGCATACCAATTACGCCACGAAACCGCTTGGCATGATCGCTGCCGGGTGTTTCCAATAAGGCCGCCATTAGTTACACGTAGCGCATTCTGATTGGTCGAAGCAACGACGCATCTTTGTTTCAAAGCGAGGAAGTCGTATTAACATTCGATTCTCACTGAATACATCATAATAATTAATTCCTCAAAACATTGCCGGGAACTCAAAACCGCATTTATATAATACGTAATACCCTACTTACTCATACAAAAAAGTCCTCTACGATAAAATTGAGTAAAAATCTTCGTTAAGCGATTTTAACGCGTAACAAGCACCTCAAATATATTCAGAGGTATCATACCTAAAAATTGTCGAAACAATTTGAACTTTGTTGCACGTTAAAAAGCGCTACGCAAATTATTTTAGTTAACAAATAATTTTAGGAATTTTGTATAATTAATTTAGCTATATTACACATATTCGTGTAATGCAGTTTTAAAAATTATAAGGTATGAATTGCCTTTTGTGTTTTCGTAGTAATTATACCGCATAAAAAGATTGTTAAATATAACAGTTGGAAAAGTCAGTCGCGATATTCATTCCTATCATGACTATCTTATCTTTAACCGCTTGTACGGGAGGTAATAACCAAAAATTTAATTAAACTTAAGGCGTACATTTTATATACCATTATGTACTACTCAAAAATAATCAAACATTTTTTCAAATTCATAACGGCAAAAATCGTCTCAAATTACATGCACCTTTAATGTTGCTAAATAAAAATGGAAATTCAATTAAGACTATTTCCTTTTATAAATTTTCTTGAAGATAATTCAATTGTAAGCAACATATCTGTATGTATTTAAAATATTGTAGAAGTGGAAAGATACCCACGACTTAAATTTTGTATAATCGTAGGAGGTAAAACCTTCGGGTCCTCGAACCATAAAAACGAAGGCGGGCAAGTTCGCTGTTTCTTCAGGAACAAAATCATCCACTATCCAATGTAATATAAAGTGGATAGTTTCAGAGAAATTTCAAGAATTAATAAACTGTAATGTACAAAACATCCATATTTTTTACGCAAAATAACCAGTAGGCACCAGGTATATTAGTTCCATGTAGATTTGATACAAAGGTTCCACATGTTGAACAATTTCGATGAATAGGAATTTTGAAGATAAAATTTATTTAATGTAGCTTAGGATTATAAATAGCGTCTATAAAATTTCTCCGTACTCCTACTTAATCTGTTCCGAAGTCAGCTTAATCTATCCAGAAGTCCCTAAATATTTTTTGGATATAAGCAAAATAAATTTGCCACCAGGTAATAAAATAAGAGCAAAAGGAATCTGTTTCAGTCCTTATCATCATTATTTAAATTGATGGGAAAATTATTCTGAAGATGTAACAGACATGCTTAACAACAAGTCTAGAAAATTATTTCTATTAAAACTTGTAATTGAACACAAATGAAAATACATACCATTCAAGGAACAGACGTTTAAAAAACAGGACATAAATGGCCTGATTAGTTAAACGCCAAATTCGAAAAAGAATCTGTTATGCGCAGATAAACAAAGATAAAACGGCCGGTAATAAAGGAAAAAACTAATGTCCAAGTTAATCTTTCACCAAGTGTAGATTCAAAACTACAGCACTTGTGTCAATGGAAAATAACTATCAAATGAAAGGGAAACTACAATTTATTAAGTTTCATATTTGATGATAATCCAAATAACTTGTTTAATTGCTTTGGCGTAGAAAACCAGGAATTTAAGGAATTAATAAATATTGCAAATTCACAATAAATATGAGAAATAATGTAGGCAGGAGTAATTGTGAACTTACCAAATTAGGTGGTGTGCACTAAATTACTTTAACTCTGGAAGAGACTAACATCACGCTTCGAGAGTCAAATGAACACACACACTTGACTTATCACTTTTTGTCCTTGACATTACCGGTGCGCGAGTATATCAAACACGAGATGGCGCGAACATAATCGCCAACCTGAAATGTAATATTTTAAGAGAAGAATGAAGTAGTTTGGCATTTCCTCCAAACGGGGACTAGATTACCCGCTGGTGTGCGGAAGTGAGAGGAGAATGGGGATAGGAAAGGAATGATTTTATTTAAATAAATCAAATCAATCAAAATTACAATGAAATTAAAGAGAGCGAGAGAAACAAAAGTATATTCAAAAAATAATTAAAATTAAATAGCTATATTAATCAATCATAGGGAGGGGGAGTAGTTTATTGACCGGGCGAATAAATATATTGCCGACAGCTCGGACGGAGGCAACACGAACAACGCCGTCAGGTGATGGAAAGACTTCTTCTACCCGAGCGACAGGCCAAGAAAGAAGGGAAGTCGAAGATCCGGATAAAAGTACTATTTGTCCGGGTTGTAAATTCGGTTAGAAATGATCCATTTTGGACGAAGAAATTGGGAGCGTAAATATTCGTTGGTCCAGCGTTTCCAAAATGAGGACAAAATTTGCCGGAGCAGTTGCCAACGATTACGAAGAGACATATTATCGGTGATGGGAGCGCCCATTAAAAATGCCCTAAGGAGAGATAGTCTGTACCATCATTAGGGTCCGAAGAGTGAAAACACAACGGACGACAACCGCTTCAATCCTAATAAAAATAGTATTGAATTCTTCAAAAGTGAGGGGACGATTCCCGACAAGGTGATGTAATAAACTTTTGAAGTATTTGACACAGAACTCCCAAATACCACCAAAATTAGGGCTTTTGGGAGGATTGAATTTCTAAACAATTTGTAGAGAGGCGAAGTTGATATAAAGCTGGACTTTATTTTGCAAAAGTCAAGTTTTAGCGTCCTTTAATTCGCGAGATGCACCAACAAAGTGGGTTCGGTAGTCGGAAAATAAAGTAGACGGGGCGCCCCTACGAGATATAGATCTAGCAAAACAATCCATGAATGCGTCAGTGGTTAATTCCGAAACGATTTCAAAGAGTACAGATTTGGTGCACATGAATCCAAAACACATAAGTAAGTTTTTGTAATTGGGGCGTTCTTTCTTTTAGAAGTAAGTTCTCAATAGAAAAGGCCTGCGAAGTCAGTGCCGACTTCAGTAAAAGCATGAGTTTACGAACTCGAGCGGAGGGCAAATCGGACATTAAAGCAGGCGATGGTTTACATTTTAATCTGTACCACTTGAAGCAATTAAAAATATGCTTGCGTAAAACGGATCGTAGAGAATTAATCCAATATTGGAGTTGAATAAGCGTTTGAGTAGTTAAAACGCCAGAATGCAAAGATGCCTTGTGATTATGATCATAAATAAGAGTGGTCAACAGCGTATTCTTGGGTAATAAGAGAGGATGCTTAGAATCATAGGGTAATATAGAGTGGTTTAGTCTACTACCCACCCTGAGGAGACCATTTGAATCTAGGAAAAGAGTTAGTTTGCTGAGATACCCCTTAAGCGGTTTTCTTTTATTTAAAAGGGCGATTTCTTTGGAACAATAACAGACTTGAGTAATTCTAACGCAGACTGTCAAAGAATCATTGAGTTCAGAGACTGAAAGAGGACCAGCACGCTGAGATTTGTGGTGGCAATTGTTTAAAAAACGATTGTACGTTGAAGTCGTGATAAGGTAGAAAACCGAGACAAAATTTGTTCACAAATAAATAATTCGGTGGTGGTTAAAGACACCACGGACTTTTTTAGTTAAGGTAAGTCTAAACTAGAGGGCGCTTGAAAAACCGCGCGAGAAAATACAGTGTCTACCGAGAGTCGAAATGGTGCAGGTCTGCACCACCATAATTTATTATGAATTATTTCATTGGGTAATAGGCCATGAGAAGCGGCATCTACCGGATTGAAATCAGTAGGTATGTGCCGCCATTGTAAAGGGGAACTTAGTTGCAAAATTTGGTTTACACAGTTGGCAACAAATACTTTGAGTAAGTGTGGAGGGCTGACCAACCAGCCCAAAACAATGCGAGAATCAGTGAACAGGAGAATCTCGAAAAAATCGAAAGGCGGATTATTTCCGGTGATAGAATGTACCAATCTAGCGAGTAATAAGACACCGCAGAGCTCTAGTTTAGGGATTGTTAGAGATTTGAGAGGTGCTACCTTGCTTATAGCGAGACTGAGGTAGCGCTGGTAATGTGCAAATATACCGCAGCGCCAAATCATTTCATGCTCCCGTCACAGAAACCTAAAAAGAGATTTGTGGCATTCATGGTGAACAACTTTCGTGAAATTCGGATCTGTGACAAACAACAATTGAGAGGAGAGAGAATGCCATTCGTTGGCGAGAGCAAAAGGAAGAATTTGATCCCAGTCTAGCTGAGTATGCCACAATTGTTGCAAAAAACTACTTTGCGATAAATGTTACGGGCGTTAACCAACTGAACAGATCAAATTCCCGAGCTATGTACGATATAATAGATCGTTTAGTGACTGGATTTTGAAAAGTACTCGTGTAATAAGTGAATGCGTCTTCAAGGGGGCTCCAAATTAATCCGAGAATTTTTTTTATTCCCGAAACTTCATCTGAAAATTGCACGGTGGGTCCCAAATCAGAAGTGATAAAAGATTGCGAGTAGTTCCTGAGAGTTGCTAGACCATTTTCCTATAACAAACCCTGCACGACTCAATAATTCACTTATTTCAAGTTGTAGTGTTTAGCTTCCTCGTAACAGCATGCGCAGAAACGACGTCATCAACATACATACGATACAATAGCGCTTTAGAAGCTAGCGTATACTGTGAACCTTCATCGTGCAAGTGCAAGTTGATGTAAAACTCGCTGCGCCAGGTAGGCAGAAGAAGCGAGCCTATACGTTAATGTTTTTAACTCGTATTCTTTAACCGGTTGAGATGCGAAAAGGACGCCAAAATAAGTGCTGAAATTGGCAATCCGCGGGGTTTAAAAGAATTATGCCCAAGGTCCCGGGTTTAAATCCCGACACGGTCCGCTTGAAAAATGTTAGGCGAGCATTTTTCACAAAAATACGCCCTCGTTCGGATGAGAGGTAAAATGGAGGTCCCGTGTGTGAGTGTTGTCATGCACGTAGAAGATCCCTACCTTGCTTGGAACAGCAAGGATTCGACAAAATTCCAAATTTTCCAGGTAAACAAAAACTCGCTTTCCAGCCAATGTAGTAC
The DNA here is from genome assembly GCA_036346225.1 of Platerodrilus igneus. Classification (NCBI taxonomy): domain Eukaryota; kingdom Metazoa; phylum Arthropoda; class Insecta; order Coleoptera; family Lycidae; genus Platerodrilus; species Platerodrilus igneus. The sequence goes on along the minus strand of JARFIW010000507.1, from coordinate 5,508,983 downwards.
TTTCGGGTGGAGCATTGGAAATTAAAATATAAGGGGTTTAAAAGAATCATTCTATACATCATTTTAAATCACCGCAGAGAGCTATTTCATCACTTTGAATCGCGAAAATAATTTCTGGACGACATTTTTGTAATGTGGGACCAACTACCATTGCTGGTTGAAAGTACTTCCGTTTATCGGTAGTGAAACCGTTGAAAACATCTCTTAGCTTGTTGTACTACTAGAGGTCTTGTAGATAGGGTGATGTAGTAAAATATAGTTCGAGGCCGTCTGAGCAACTGGCATATGATCAAGCTGCTCATATTCTAATAGAAATTGGTTATAAAAAGCGTGATTAGTTGACGACCGAAGTAAGCGTTTTTCTAAATTTAAGTACGTTTTAAATACTGAGTAACGGTTTTCAGATAAAGCTACCCCTTGGGATTTAAATGCCAACGAAACTACATAACGATCGCTAATTCGTTGGTGTGTTTCATTAAAATGCGTTTTGCAATAAATATCGTCTGGGTTGGTTTTTACGAGGTATGGAATTTCTTCTAATTCCCAAAATTGTTGGAGTTGGAGACATAGTGAATCGGAGGTGGTGAACAAAGAAATGTCTTTATCGACATTTGGAGTAGAAACATGACCAATAATAACACAACCAAAAAGTGTTTTTATGCACAGAGACTGACCGGGAAGCATATACGGAACAGTCATTATTTCAGAAAAGGCACCAGCGCCTAATAATAAATCGATATTAGCAGGACGCTAAAATTCGTTGTCTGCTAATTTTAAATGTTGATACTGCTGAAGTATATGCGAAGGAATATTACCTGTAGGGATTTCACTGGAAATATCCGAAAGCACAGATGCTTCACAGTTTAATTTATGATGTCATGTATATTTTGAACGAAGGATACAATTTACTCGAGCCTTAGAAATGGCAAGTGAGTTTGCGATTTTGGAGATTTGCCAAATTCCGGTGAGTAACTTTAAGCGTAAACGCTGAACATAAGCAAGCTAAATGGCATTGACTGCCAGTGTCCAAAACGGCTTTGATAGGTTGCAAATTACCGCTGGAATTCATAATCAAAGCTTGAAGTGTACCTAACAATACCGTGCTCGCTGTAGAAGTATTAGAAAAATTACACTGAGAATTTGAATTCGAGGGGGCGGCTGTTAACGGGACGGCCAATGAGTGATGAAGCGACTTACAAAATGTGCAAATACCAGTGGATTTGCATTATAATTTGAATAAGGACCGCCATGACTACGGCCACGTCCCCAATGCTCCACCCGAAGGTACAACAGGTACTACATTACGTTTAAACGCGAAATTAACGTGCCTCAAGTGTAAATCTAACTTCAAAATTAATCTATTCTAAATAAAAATCTAACAAACCGAAACAAAACTAAAAATAGGGTCTGAATAATGGTATTCCTAGCGTTGACTTTGGAGTGTGTCCGATCAACAAGACACAAGCGAAATGAAAGGGGGAAGGATCGGAAATAACAGATACCAGATAGCAGCTGCCAGCTCTGCTTACCGGCCAGTAGATTTGCAGCTGGTTTTTAAATGGTTTCCTAAGCATTTAGTGCAACGTTGTAATTTTTGAATTAAAGCGTGTCGTTCAGAAAGTCCCATTTTGACAAAAAGTTTATAAGCATACATCTTGCGAGTTTGCTGACAAATAATTTGTGATCTTGGGGATTTACTGGCAGTTATTGTATTATTCAACAATAAGGTTTTGGATGTATAATTCTTACTGTGGTTTTTGCTTGTGCAGTTACAAATTCAAAAAGAGTTGCACAAGTGGGAACGTCACCAGTGTTTTGTTTGAGGTCAAAAGCAGTTTTGCTTTTGCGGTCTAAATTTCGATAAGAAATATAGAAGAGTAAATAGTTAGACAAATCGTCTAGATCAATGGCCTTTAAGCCGTTTACTATGAGGTGCCGTTTGTGTCTATAATAAATACTGAAATATATATATTTGTTCTAATATATATGTAAAATATTTTGTAATATATATTTTTTTCAAATATATATATTTTTAAAATATATATATATATATATATATATATATATATATAAATATTATAAGTAGTTTTTTACTCAAGGTAAGTTGATGAATACTAACGTATTGAAATTAATAAGATGAAATAATAACTTAGACTTTTTAACTTACCTTGAGTAAAAAACTACTTATAATATTTATATATTAATACTTGGCTATAGCCGTGATTTTGAGTGTTGCTTCCTGTCTATATCTGACATAAGTCAAAAACTTGACAATTTCAGATATGATTGACAAAAATGCTAAACGTAATTGAATGTTAGGTTTATATATGGTACTGTACACGATTTGGATTTGTAAATTTCCCAATTATAGCCATCGGCCTCGGTAGCGTAATTGGATAACGCACAGTTCCGGCAAAACTGAGATGCAGGTTCAAATCCTGTCCAAGGCCTTATATTTTCCTTCTTTCAATTACTAGCTCGATTTGAAATGATCATTTGGGCTTTACTTAAAAGGTTAAGTTATTATTTCCACTTATTAATTTATATATATATATATATATATATATATATTTAAAAATATATATATTTAAAAATATATATATTTAAAAATATATATATTTAAAAATATATATATTAAAAATATATATATATTTAAAAATATATATATATTTAAAAATATATATATATTTAAAAATATATATATTTAAAAATATATATATATTTAAAAAATATATATATTTATAAAATATATATATTTAAAAAATATATATATATATATTTAAAAATATATATATATTTAAAAATATATATATATATAAAAATATATATATATTTAAAAATATATATATTTAAAAATATATATATTGAATTTACTCAAGTAACAATGAAATATATATATATATATATATATATATATATATATAATTTTGCATTAGACTACCGCCCGATAGAGGCGCTGTTCTTATTCTGAACGCGTGCGTCTATTAGAGATCGCAAGTTTTCAGAGTTAAGCACCCTCGCTCTGGTCAGTACTTGGGTGGGTGGACACTGTTTTTTTTAGGAGCGTACATATACATATAGCAGTTACAGGACCGTGTAGCACATCTCGACATGCACATAAATAATTATTTAACAATCCTGTACACGAGTTCAATGCAAATTTCGGTGCTGCATGTGATTTTCGCTTGGCATACATTTTATTTATTATACCTGTTGATGGTTGCAAGACGCCGACACAAAGGAGGGTTACTTACAATCGCAGAAGAGAGTGCTTGCTATTATGTAATGATTATACGACTAATTGCTCGCATTTCAGTCTACTTTTCGGCTGTCGTTTGTTAAATTTTTGAGTAATTTTAAGAAAACGCGGAGTTTGAATATTTGCTAGATGCATTCTCATAAACACTTTACATACCCGGAACGCGACATTAAGTATAGACGACGACGATAGCATGTTGAAAAACACAGCTTCTCGTCCGATTACCGCAGTTAAGCAACGTTGAGCGCGGTCAATACTTGGGTGGGTGACCGCTTGGGAACACACCGCGTGTGGTTGTCCTTTTTTTTCTTTTTACGCTGGAATATCGTGTTCCCTGACTTTGTAATTTTTATTAAATTACACAACTCCAACTTTATATGGAAATGTCGCGTTCCGGGTTGTAAAGTGCTCATGAGAATGCATCTAGCAAATATTCAAACTCCGCGTTTTCTTAAAATTACTCAAAAATTTAATAAACGACAGCCGAGAAGTAGACTGAAATACGAGCAATTAGTCGTATAATAATTACATAATAGCAAGCACTCTCTTCTGCGATTGTGTAACCTCCTTGTGTCGGCGTCTTGCAACCATCAACAGGTATAATAAATAAAATGTATGTCAAGCGAAAATCACATGCCGCACCGAAATTTGCATTGAACTCGTGTACAGGATTGTTAAATAATTATTTATGTGCATGTCGAGATGTGCTACACGGTCCTGCAACTGCTATATGTATATGTACGCTCTAAAAACAGTGTCCACCCACCCAAGTACTGACCAGAGTATGTTTACTCTGAAAACGTGCGATCTCTAATAGACGCACGCGTTCAGAATAAGAACAGCGCCTCTATCGGGCGGTAGTCCAATGCAAATTATATATATATATATATAATATATATATATTTATTTAAATTCATATATATATTTTAATATATATATATTTTTTAAATATATATATATTTTTAAATATATATATATTTTAAATATATATATTTTTAAATATATATATTTTTAAATATATATATATATATATATATATATATATTATAATATATATATTTTAAATAATATATTTTTAATATATATATTTTTAAATATATATATATTTTATATATATATATATATATATATATATATATTAACGAAATCAAAAATTGTGGTTAATCTAGAAAACGAAAATTCTAATTTCAATTGAAGAGTTTTTTATCAGCCATAATATCATTAGTGCATGTAACTAAATATAATGATTCAAAATAACACAGTTGTGCAGAATTGGAATGTGGATAATGCAACTTAATCGCTAGTTTATCGTTTGTTGAACGAATTAATTTAATTCATTCGTTATCGGAGCTCGTTAAGGACCATATGTTTTGGCGTAGAAAGCCAGGAATTTAATAAATATTGCAAATGCACAATAAATATGAGAAATAATGTAGGCAGGAGTAATTGTGAACTTACCAAATTAGGTGTTGTGCATTAAATTACTTCAACTTTGGAAAATACGAACCGCACGCTTCAAGAGTCAAATGAACACACACACACTTGGCTTATCACCTTTTGCCCTTAACATTACCGGTGCGCGAGTATATCGGACACGAGATGGCGCGGACATTTAATAAAATTATATTTATACCAACAGAAAATAAATTCTAATATGCATTGAAAACTACTCTATAAATTGGTATTAATGCAAAACACAACATAAAAATAATTCGACTATAAACTACAAAATCATTTTTGGAAGTTACAGTTTGTAAAAATAAATTGCATAAAAATAAGTTAAAGAGAATCTGTTCTTGGATATGTAAAGAAGAAAAGGGAGAAGACATAAAGTGGGAATTTAAAAGCTGGGACATGACCACTAGGAAAACTGGCGTTTTACAAAATGGCGTAAATAGTGTGCATCTTTGGTTTTCCATTATTGTAAACGGTATAGTTACAGCTTTTTACCGTAATAAATTGTGTTGTGATTTATAAAAATAAAAGTGATAGATTATTTCAAGTCTTAATTAACATTTACTTTCAGAAATCTTCTTTGCAGCTAGCAGGTCTACATGTTTAGGTTTGTTTTAGGTTTAAAATAATTTTTGTTTCAATGAATTTTCATGTATATTTTCAGCCAAAATCACTCTTCTGATCTCAAGATTTTGGCACTCCCTTGTTAGTCATTCTAAGGCTTTTCCTCAGCATTCCTGCGAGATTAGGTGGCGTCCAAGACATTTCCCGATCTAGACCACATTTCATACCCGATAGCATTCTGGAACCCGCGTCAAACACTAACACCACTCGGTTCCACCGAGTTAGTCGGAGGAACAACTAGGGATGGACTCGGGCCGAGGCCCGGCTCGGAATGAAACTGCCGGACCGGCCCGGTCCGAAATTTCGGGCCAGCCCAACTTTCATTCAGTGAATGAGAAGATATTTTTTCAGTTGTGTTCAACAAGTAACTATTGCTCTTTTGTTTGATTTAAGAGTATAATGATTTTGAATTACAATCAAGATTCTTGTGTAACATACCGTAGTATATCATTTGATTTGTGATTCGTTGAAAAATCCTAGAAATATGTAACAAAAGTACAAAATGTTTAGCAATTTTAAATGTTTATGAAATTGTTACAGACGGATTTTTATAGCTTTTTTTTACTTTGAAAAACTGAAACTTTTGAAGAGAATTGAAGTTCGATCTATAGTTTGATTGTTTTTGTTCTAGTTCTTTTAAATTTTTATTTGACCGACTGACAAATCGTGACAAAGTTCAAGATTTAACACTTTTGGTGAATTACTGAATGCTAAAAATTAAATAAATTGTTTATATGTCACAGTATAAACGGTACCAAACTACATCGCTTAATATCTCAAGCAATTGAAAATTGGTACCTAATGATATTAAAACTTAAGGAACCTGAAAGTCAAATAATATACCGAATGTTTCTTTAAAAAAAGTTGGATTTTCAAAATGTGGTATATAGAGGACACCTTATTCCTTAGAAATATATATTATCTAATCGAATAGAAGTAAAATGAAGTAATTGTTTTAGGTTGAAAAGTTTTTTAAAAAGTGATTACCAAAAGGTATAAATCAGTGCATAGTTCCTTTTATATACTAATAAAATTTTATTTACTTTATCTTTTTTTTATGGCATGAGTTTGATAATGGCATTATTATACATTTCCCCGCAATAAATAAAAAACTATATCTGCAGCCAAGTTATAGAATTCAACAATAAATTAAGTGATAAGCATGCACGTAGCTAGGGTGGATGGGACTTAGGGGGCTAGGCTCCACCCCTACCCCCCCATAAATATGCTATCCATCCTCAAGAAAAAAACGCCATAAATATTGTTGTATTTAGAAAATGATTACTGGCTGTTTAGTCCCCCCCCCTCATAAAAGGCTAGTTACGTTACTGGTGATAATATCAAAATATTCAAAGCATGAAATTCAAAATTTCAAGTACCCTAGAAGTGTCTTCCATAGTCTACGAATAGACAATTAACGTATTGTTTTCGAAAGTTTTATTGAAATCGTTATTTTAAAATACAGGCAGCAGTAAAGAATCTTACGCTGATTAATATATACTACATGGTAGCGTTTAAATAGTTATTTGTATATCAGGGCCGCGAAATTGCTTTTTAGCGTACCGAGAGAAAGTTTGTCGCAGAGATCGTTTGCGACGGAAGCAATATAGTCTCGAGGTCGCTAAAATAATTTCGTGGTCAAGGTGCAATCGTTTGCATGGTTTTCTTACAAAAATTTTTCACTTAACTGATTAAGCTATAGCTAGAATTTAGATGTTTATATAATGGATTTACATCACACGTTGCTATGGAAATGATATATTTCAAACACCGACAATATTCTTAAAAATTCCTGAAAAATGTAGGGCTGCGCTAGTACTACATAGTTCAATTTCCTACAATATTTCAGAGTATTAAAAACTCAGCTTTCTGATTTACTATTCAACACCTGAAAAATTTAAAAGCCGGTGCGAAAATTTTTAGAGATATGCATTTTACTTAATAAGAAGTAATTAACCATTTCTTGTAATATCTTCGCGAGAGTCCTTAAGATATTTTTGTATTGTATACGTGTACTGGAATAAAATAGTGAGATTTCCGTACTTAAGTAACTAACTGTTGGATTTAAAGTGAACCATAATAATAGAAGTGGTAGTAGCTAACCTACATTTCAGTCTTCACTTATACCTTTGAGGAATTAGGTATAAGGGGATAACGACCTGGATAGTTGTTGAGCCAACCAACGCGGAAGAACACCTGCAGAGTTATTTGTATACCGAAGGATATTTACCTGTAAGTAGATTGCTTTAGAGAAATAAAGACTACTTTTAATATTCAAGGAAATAAACCTTATTGTCCATTGATACTGCTTCGACCGTTGACCTACTTGTATTGCTTTAAAACTTGTATTTTTTTATTTTGTACCGTTTAACATTTATTTGACAATAAAATATTCGGGATAGGAAGTGAATTATAATATCACGTCTTCTTTACACTAAACAAGACGAAAAACTGAGTATAATGGGTTCATGAAAACATTATGTGAAAATATAATTAAGAACGTTTGCTTACTCAATGTGAGATAGAAGTGAAAGCACGTGCGTTTTTCGACCCGAACTTTTCGGACCGGCCCGAATCGTTTGGTCCGGCCCGGCCGAAAAAAGAAAGGTCCGGCCCGGCCCGAATAAAGTAGTCAACGGCCCGGCCCGGATTCGAGTCCGAAATCGGGCCGGGCCCGGGCCAGGCCGTCCCGAAAGCCGGAGCCCGAGTCCATCCCTAGGAACAACACTTTTTTTTTCGATATTTTACAGGCACGGAATTTTTAGCGGAGTACTTCACCGAATTTTCTGTGAATTACCTGCTAGATATTTTGAAATCCAAAAACTATACGTTCAGAAAACCTTCTAGATTATAGGTTAATTGAAATAATTAAACAAACAAAAAAATTTGAAAGTAGTGTACGCTACCGCGTTAAATTAGTTATAAAACTATATAATTTAGAAGGGTCGTACGGCAAATGCCAACAGGCCTATTAAGAAAATATATTCTAAGACTCAGTATTATTATAACCTACAAATCAACCAACAGGAGAGCTGCAAAACGATGCATTTACGAACTGAAGTGTGCACAATCTTTAAGAACTGTATAAGTTATGCAACTATGTATTTATGTACAATGTACTATCTGCAAAATAAATAACCTTTTCAGATGGAGCGAGTTTAACTGCATTTAATAAATCAGTTTATGCGTGAATCCAAGGGATATAATTCACAAAGCAGCCGCAAAGATGGTTTGCATTAGCGGCGTTTTGCGGGGAGCCGCAGAGTAAATCGCTGACCGTGAGGTGAAGAACCTGTGTGGTCGCTGCATGTACTAGGCGTGAAATGGGTCAACCTCGATAATTATCACAAACTATTGCGCTTACATAATTTTACTGTGCAAAGTCAGTGGCGTGTCTAATAGAATATGGTTCTATGCTGTCCTCCTTCATCTCATGATGCATATTTTTAGATTTATTATTATTGCCGGTTCTGTATTTGATAGAAAATATTTTGCAATTAATTATACAAATTTAGAAATCTATAATTACAATATTGCTGCATGCTGCAAGTAAATAGGTGCAGTAACCTATTTTAAAAGTATGACAATTGAAGATGTACTTGAACAAAAATTTCGAGAATTTAGTATACAAATGAAGCAGGATAGATGGAAAATTATGCAAATTTCAACTAGAAGCTTTAGGTTTGAACCACATAAAGAGTTCATACATTTCTACAAAATTGTATACACTTTGAACAATCACAGAGATTAATGCCATAATTACAGAAACTTGTATTGTTAATAAAATCACGATGCTATTCTAGTATGTATTTGGAAACGCATAGTATAACTCGGTACTAAGAATATAAATTAATGCTATCGCAGAACTTGCAATTACAGCTTCTCCAATATTTAAAAAAAAATTGTAGTTTATGCATAACGTTGTTGCGCATGTAACATTTGTCATGTGCACAATTTCTGAATTTACTTTTATTGGTTTAATGTGAGCAGGAGTATTTTATGAAACAGTAATACCTGCTGTATGATATAAATAAGTCTTTTCAAAGTATTAGATCAAAATTCAAATTTGCCATGTGAGCACAGACAAATTTTAACCCTGTAACGGCAGCAATGTGACATGCCAGCACATGATAGATATATACCTGTGTATTATGTTCTGCTTTACACACAGCAAGACATTTAAGTAGCATTGATAACTGTCATATGTTGAAACGACTTTTGTTTTACAGAAGGCACCACTGAAACGTTATTTCTTCTACGTTGAGGCGCTAGTGTAACTTATTTTTCTTAATGGCGCCAGTGAACAAAAATCTTTCGTCATAGCTAGGGGTCTATTCCTGGGTAGAGCAATAAGAAGTGGGGGGTAAGTCGAATTCTGTTTGCAAACCAAAGCTAAGCTAAATTAAATAGGCGCCACCATGTCCTGAGATAATTACGATAATAGCAGAGCACAGTTCTAAGGGCGGACGTGGAAACCCAAAGATAAAACGATCGCCTTCGTTAACAAAAACCTGTCTTATCAAAATAAGACGCAGCTCCTGTAAGAAATTGCAAAGATTAAATAAATAAAAAAGTAGAACACCATTTGTGTCCTATAAAAGTATAAAAAAATATGATATTGGCACCAAATTATTACTCAAAAATTTTACCTTTGTGTAATTAGATTTGATCGCATTTGACCAAAATAAAAGCCTCTAAGTTGAACTAATTGTTTACTAAAAAAACTCTCTTTTAAAATTTCGGAACTTTTTAACAAGTAACAAAAATTTATCTTTAACATCTACATCAAAGTCAAGGTTTTGACTTTTTAAAACAACCAACTACACTTTAAATATGAACCTGCTTTAAATATTTGAGTGAAAATAATTTGTAAGCATAATACACTGAATTACGTTCTAACCTTGGCAGATCTTTTCGGGTAGATTACAATTTCTAGAATCTTATTCAGAGTGTCTTTAAATTTTCAGATTTAAATTTTATGATTTACATGTAGATAAATGTTAATCACAAAAATATGAATGTTTGGTTTAAACTCAATGACAGCTGCACAAAGCATTTGTTCTCATGACAACATCTGTCAATTGTGCAACACAAAAAAATATGACGTCGAAAACATACGTTGAAATTATCTAAGGTTCAGATGGAGCAAAGCTTGTAATTATAAAAACCTAATCTGACAAAATTTTGTTCTATGACTTATAAAACCAGTTCAACAATAATTGAGAATTACTCAGATTACATGTTGAAAACATAATAGCAACTTTACGTGCTTTATATGATAGTCTGTTTATCAAATTTTTATGACATTCAAAACACATGCATGAAATATCTTATATCTAATAACGAACAAAACTGCTTTTGTTGCTCCATGATAAATCGAGATGGAAATTTATATTCTTCAAACAAAGTTACCAGCCATTTCTAACTAGAGACGACTGCAATCCAAACTAACATCCATAATTCCTAGTTAACAAATTTCTTAGTAGACAAATTTCAAATCGACAAATACTAAGTAACGAATTTTAAATGATGAATCCTACATGATGCGCTAAATAAATTAAACCAAATTAAATTAGTTCGTAAAATATATACTTTATCAACCGTTAGTAGAAGGTATCTTAATAGTTTCAGGTCGAACACGACCTGACCTGCTTACTTTAGTAATTGATGCGAAGGTCGCCTACCTCTAGCCGGGAATACATGTTGATAAGGCAGTTGCTAGCGGGCGACTAACTTAACGAAACAAGAACCGAATCGTAGCGACGTTAGAGGCGTGTAATACGAAAGAAACAACTAGAGATGCGCGTGGAAATAACTTTATGTGACACAGATATTTTAATATAAGAAGATTAATAAGGAATAATGCACGCTTAGCGCATTATCCTCGTAATTCAATGCGAATAATTATTACTGAAATTAAACATGTTACAATGTAGCAGTTTATTTATGAATTGGCATTGCTAAGAAGTGTAAAAACTGTCCTATTTTGTAGTTTAAATTAAATACCCAGTTTTTATAGTGCTGTATAAATTGCTATTACAAATACATACATCCATACATAAATTTTTGCTTTGAGAATCACGCTAAACTACATATGAGCAACAATAAAGAAAGAACTATTGCTCAGTTTCATTTTCCATTATGTTTTTGTATGAACATCTGGCAAAATAAACTATTGACTATGGCAACCATATCTGTCACCGTCAGTAAAGTTTTCAATTCGTGTAATTAATAGAAACCAATCGATGAATCATGTAACAATAAGTGTAATTCGTAAGTGATTTTCTATACATTAGTAACTATATCCATTTCGAATGGACCTGCACCTTGTCGAAGTTCTAGATTATACTAGAACAGGTGAAATAGTTTGCGTGTTCTAATGAGCTAGAGAGCCAAACTACAGGTTCAACCAAAGTAGTAGTGTCGTTAGTGAGGAACCAGACGAAGATAAGTCCCCGAAAGAGGGCGGCGGCTCTTTCGGTACTTAGATTGGCAGAGACTATAGGGGTCGGTATGGCAGTCTAAAACACACTACCGCGATGTAGAAAGTTACGGGAAACCGCCACATTACCTCCTAAGTACACTGCGTACTTAAACTGTAACAAACATGATGGCATTCTCTGAGGTAAAAGATTCCGGAGTTAAAATAGTCCCCTATTCGGATATCCGGGAGGGGACTACTTTGGAGGATGCGATTGGAAAGTTCAGAATAAGAGTCGGGAACATTTTGCTAGTCGGAGCGTGGAATGTTAGAAGTATGAAGCAAGTAGGTAAACTAGAAAACCTAAAAATTGAAATGAATAGGTTAGCATTAGACATAGTAGGGATCAGCAAAGTTCGGTGGCCAGAGAAGGGGGATTTTTGGAGTAGAGACTTCAGGGTAATTCATACAGGAACAGAAGAAAGAAATTTGGGTGTAGGGATAGTTATGCGAAAAAAGATAGGATACTGTATAGAAAATTACTTACAAAAGAACGAAAGAGTACTCATGATTAGATTAGAATCTAAACTGATAAACACAGTAATAATACAAGTATACATGCCCACCTCTAGCTACAGTGACGAAGAGGTAGAAGCGATTACAAAGATATCGAAGAAATACTAAGATACATAAAAGAACATGAAAATTTAATAATTACGGAAATTTTTAATACAGTGGTAGGTGAGGGTAGGGTAGAAGCAGTAGTAGGTTTATTTGGTTTAGGCACGAGAAACGACAAGGGAAATAGGCTGCTAGAATTTTGTGACAAAAACAATTTAATCATCATAAACGCATTATTTCAACATCATGCTAGAAGACGATATACGTGGAAGATGCCAGGAGATATAGGAAGATATCAAATAGATTACATTCTTGTTAGACAACGGTTTAGGAATCAAGTAAAAGACTGTACTGAAGCTACCCAGAAGCAGATATAGACACTGACCACAACATCGTAATTATGAAGCCCGCACTTAAATTTAAAAATTTGAAAAAAAGAAACGAACAAAAACACTTTGACCTTGAGAAACCAAAAGATACAGATATTCAAGAAAGATTCAAAAGAAAGTCAAATAAATTGCTGAAATATCCGATACTAAGAAGTAGAAACAGAATGGAATAACACTAATCCAGCCTCGACATGACGGCCAGAGATATTCTAGGGTACACACAAAAAGAAAATAAGAAACCATAGATTACAAAGGATATCGTAAATTTAATAGAAGAAAGACGAAAATACAAAAATAAATCAGACAAAACAAGAAAACAGAGATACAAAGCCATAAAATGGGAAATTATTTGCAAATGCAGGAAAGCTAAAAAACAATGGATTGATGAAACGTACCAAGAGGTACAAACTAAGATAGAAGCAGAAAAGACAGATGAAGCACACAAAGTAATTAGAATCAATTTTAGGGATATAAAACCGTATAGCAAAAATATAAAGGACGCGGGAGGAAACGTCATTATAAAAAATGTGGAAAAAGCGAGTGGATGGCAAGAATATATAGGGAATTTATATGCAGACCAGGAACTGAAAGCACTAGAACAGGAATCAGACATTAAAAGGATGACTTGGGATATCCTATACTTAGAGGTGAGTTTGAATTAGCATTAAAGGGTCTGAAAAATAGTAAGGCGCCGAGTACAGATAAGGTGCAAGCAGAAACTCTAAAAACCGCCGGACAAGCAGTAACAGAGCGTCTCTTCAAACGTAATATAATAATAACCATACCAAAAAAGAAAGACGCGGATACATGTGAAAATTTTCGAACAATAAGTTTGACAGCCCATGAATCAAAAATACTAACTAGAATTGTACAAAGACGAATGGATAAACGAGCTGAGGAAATATTAGGACAAGATCAATTTGGGGTTAGGCGAAATAGGTGAACACGGGATGCTGTTTTAGCTCTCAGTGTAATAATAGAGAAAACAATAGAAAAATGGGAAAGCGTGTATATGAGTTAGTAGATCAGGAAAAAGCATTCGACAATGTAAAATGGAAAAAAATGTTCAAAATACTCAAAAAAGATTGGAATGAGTTATAGGGATAGACGAATAGTACATAGCTTATACAAAGGGCAAACAGCAGTAATAGAATTAAGGTAGGAACGAGAGAAGTTTATATTAGGAAAGGGGTGAGACAGGGATATGCCCTATCCCCATTAATTTTTAACTTGTATATTGAAGAGGCAATGAATACCGTCAAATGCGGGACGACATTTGGAATTACTACGTAGGGGCAAAAAATTGATATGCTTAAATTTGCAGATGATATAGCGGTATTAGCATCTAGCAACGAAGAGTTAGAAGCTGCTTTTAACGAAATGGAAACGGTTCTAACAGAGAAATACGGTATGAAAATTAACAAAAATAAAACTAAAGTACTAGTTTACAAAGGAGGGGAAAATAAATCAAAAACAAGAATACAAAAATGTAACAAGAACTTACAAGAGGTTAAGGATATCTACTACCTAGGAAGTCAAATAACGCAAAATGAGAAAAGCGCAAAAGATATAAAACAACGATTAGCACAAGGTCGTGCTACATTTAACAAGAAAAAGCAACTACTGTGCTCAAAGACAAAGAACATAGAAAGTAGGAAAAGATTGCTTACAACATATGTGTGGAGCAAAAATCTGTACGGCTGTGAAACCTGGACAGTAGGAGAAGCGGACAAGAAAAAGGTAGAAAGTCTTTGAAATGTGGTGCTACAGGCGTATGATGGAGATATCATGGATAGACAAAGTTAAGAACGAAGATGTACTAAAAATTGTAGGGGAAGAGAGAAATATGTGGAAAACGATAAAAAATAGGAGAGATAAGATAATAGGCCACATACTACGGCATGAGGGAATAGTGCGGAACATATTAGAAGCAGAGATAGGAAAAAAAGAAGTCGAGGAAGACCTAGGTTAGACTACTGCACACATATAGTGAAAGATGTTGGCTGTAGGAAGTTCAGCGAAATGAGTAGGCTAGCTCAGAATAGAAATCAATCGAGGTATGCATCCAACCAGTCCCAAGATGGATAAACTGATGACGAAAAAAGTAACTGTACCTAAACATGGTGATTATTATAAGAAACTACAAGTATTGGTTGGGCAATATTTTCGAATAATGTTAATTGTGTGTAAGGGTTTACTGGAAAACTATTCGGAAAATTTGTTAAGTGCTGGTGGATCTTGGCAGCCACAGGCTGCTTAACCCCCTTTACTGAATCTCGGTGAAATAGAGCATAAAATTAGAAAACAATAGAAGAGAACCGAATTGTATACAGGCTGTGTAAGAATTTTAGGAAACTGTGTAGGCTAATTCAGAATATAAATAAGTAAATGTACGTGACCAACCAGTTTTGAGACAAAAAACCTAATGAAGAAAAAATAAGTGCAGATAAATATGATGACTATTATAAACAACTACAGTTATTGGTTGTGAAATACCTGCAATTAATGTTGACTGTGCAAAAAGACAAATTGGAAAAATATTAAATAGGCAAATGTTCAAGTGCTGGAGGAACTTGGCAGCCAAATGCTGCTTACCCCCCTTCACAACCACTGAATGTCGGAGAAATAGGGTATATACTTGTAAAACAATAGATGAGAACTGAACTGCATCTAACAAGAAAGAACAGCGCGTATGATGAAAGACAACAAACATAGAAACAAGAAGAAAATTGTTGAAAGGATAGGTGTGGAACACAGCACAGTATGTCTATGAAATACGTGCAGTAGGAAAAGCAGACAGAAAAACGGTAGCAGCCTTTTCGAATGCTGTGCTTCAGATGTATGAGGATGATAGCATGTACAGAAAAAGTTAATAACAAATAGGTTTTAGAAATAGTAGGGGAACAAGCATATCTTTGGAGAAAAATAGGAGAAATAGAAGGGCAGAATAGTATAGGAAAAAGGAGGCAGATGTAGACCTAGATAAGATAGTGATAGATACAAATTTCAGAGAAATGTTTAGGTTAGTTCAGAATAGGAGACAATGGGGGTATGCGTCTAACCAGTGTTGATGAACTGCGACAGCACGCGTATCAAAAATATTAATTAGAATTGTACAAAGACGGATGGATAAATGGACAAAAGAAATACTAGGAGAAGATCAATTTAGGTTTAGGCGAAACAGGGCAACACGGGAGACTATTTTCGCTTTGAGAATGATAATAAAGAAGACAATAGAAAAAAGAGAAAGCGTGTATATAGGGTTCGAAATACTCAAAAAGATTGGAATCAATTTTAGGGATAGTCGGGTAGTACACAGCTTGTACAAGGAGCAAACAGTGGTAATAGAATTAAAGCAAGAACATAGAGAAGTAAATACTAGGACAGGGGTGAGGCAGGGATATGCTCTAATATCAGTTAAAAATAAATCTAACAGTGATACTTGCAGAATCAACAAAACGCTTCTGGTAATTAAAAATCTTCCTATTTTAAATTGATCCCCAAATCGGCTTACAAGTTTTTCCAAATTAAATTTCCAACAGCAATTATCAAAGTACATTTTTGGGTTAAATCTTCTTTTCAATTATTTAATACATCTTTAAAAATAGCTTTATATTGAAGAATGTTTGCCTTTTCTTCGTAATTAATAATGTAATTTGGGTTTAAAAATATGGTGCAATATTCATTGCAACCTCGCAACTATGTTTTACTGCATACTTCTATATAACGCAGCGGCTAGCGTTTTAAAATAACATGTCTTGATTTACTTTAAGCATCGACTGCATTGGATCAAAATTAATGAATGAATTCTTCCTAAAACGATAAGCACTCCTTTATATAACAATTGTCTATTTTCTGGAATTTTACACGAATAATCTTGAAAATCATGATGTAAGGGGTTCCTAGAATACCCAATTAGCGTATAAAATTTCGACATTTTATAACCTTATTATCTGATTCCAGCTACTCGTGACGCTCGCTTTGTCCTTGTTTATCATATGCTATTATTGTTGCGTATCGCTTCTCCCCAATAGTGTATGTGAAGGTCATAAATTATTTCTTATCAGTTGTTTCAGGGATTTTACGTTTTATTTTCAAAGTTCAAGCTGCTTCTTGGAATAAAAATGTTTATTTAATGAGTTTATACGAACTTTACGTATTCCTAAATCTCGATGACTCAGCTTTTTATATTATAGAGAATTCTCTATTTAAATGAATTGCAATATTCACTGAATAATTAATTTAAACTTTCATTGCTTTTTAATGCAAAAGAGTTTCCGCTTTATAAGAAATATTTGCTTTCAGTACACAAAAATGTTTATTAATTTTGGGGTTTTTAAATACACGTTGATTTTAGTTTCTCAAACGAAATGCGTAAAGCTGTACCCTTTTATGCTATTTACAGCAAATCAAATGCATTTTACGGTATCTTACAATTTACATATCCAATTTACGTTACTTGCTATTTATTTACAATATACTTATATCATACAAAGTGATTATTTATACACGCACAATTTGCGTTTTTGCATTGTACATCAATGAATAAAGGTACGCTTGTATTATACAAGGCGGAACCATAAATTTACGAAAATTCCATTTTTTCCGGATTGTATTATACTTTGTGAAATTTTTTTTATAATTAGGGTTTTAATGACTCTGGTGGCCTCTTATCACGTTAATATATATATTACTCATATTTAGACCAGGGTAGAAAATTAATGAATTACATAAAATAATTTTAATCACCGTGTATAAGGAATTTTATTAGATAATACGCTTTATTAAAACACCGTGGAGAATAAAAATTCATTCGTTTCAGTAAAAATAAGAGATTTAAATCATGTACAAGACGCTTTATATCAAAAGAAACAGTATTAACAAGCTCTACGTGTAATGTATTTATTCCGAGGAAAGAAACAAATGGAAATTACGTGCAAAATTTATATTAATTAACCTTATTTTAAGTAACCGGTATTAAACAAAGTGTACACATAATAATTAATATTTAATTTGTATTCGCTAAAAATGAAAGGATAGAAGTCAATTTTAATTGGAGTTAATTAAACCATTATTAATAATAAGCATAAAAGCCTGTAAAAATCCAAGATTAAAATACCACGAAATAAGGCTCTGAGAATTAATAGTATGTTTGAACACCTGCGTAGTTTAAACAAGCTCATTCGGCGTAAATTTTGCAGATAATTAATGGTTTAGAGAATCTTGGAGAAACCGTCGCATAATAGTTACGAGAAATGCTAAAGGTGGGTTATTTCACACTCCACATGGACTAAAATAATCGATAATAAAGAATATCAATTTGCATCAATAAGAACAGGTTAGATAGAGACAGATAATATGCACAAGACCGAGACACATATAGTAAAAGGCGTGATTTAAGCAACGTCACGAGGGTCACAATTGGTTGAAAATAGGATGCAAATATCAGAGGTAGAAACAACGATTTCTGTATAAAATTTAATTAGTTATTCTCGGACATGTTTGCGTGCCGTGTTGAAATTTTTGAGATTTAACTGGGGCGAGTACAAAATTCGTAAAAACCGACGCGCGGGCTACGGACTGGGAACAGAGCATGCGAAATTCTAGAAACTGGCCGACAGACAGGCTAACCTCTATATATACCCAGGGGAATATGAACAAGCTCTCTTACATCCGCGACTTGATTCAAGATGTTAAACAGTGCATTTTAGTTTGATAAAATAATTTAAAGTTTGCTCGTATATTTTGGTGATTCAAAATAGTTTGTTCTTTACGTGCTAACATGAATATACTTTAGTGCACTTAGATACAAGGTAATAAAATTTAGTATCACTGTACCAATTAGTAAAATATACAACGACAAATGTATACACAAAAGTAGGCAGTTTTGGCGTATATTGGTGAAAGAACTATGAATTTCTTTGTTATTTTTCGGGGGTGTTAATAATTAAATGGTTCGTAAACATGACTGGATCCACTAAACAAGGTTCAGATATACACAGATGAGTTCCGGAAAAGCCCTGAAACAACTTTAAATAAATGGTGATGGAGCAAATTTTTAAAACGTTGAGAATCAGAAGCCGTAAATATAACCCAGTTGGAATGGTGTGATTAACAAAAGGGACGATGTACATTGAAGCTACGAGTGCAAGTAACCTTCAGGTAAATTATACTATTTTGTTTGAACTTTGATATTGTTGTGTGTGTTGAATAACTTTATAATTGATTTACTCAAAATGGACAGTAGTGAAATGGTACTAACAATAATATTTTAATTTTAAGGTGAAATTTGCTTGTTTAAGTAGAAAGGGTATTTAGTATTGATGTTCTGGATTATGATGAAAATTTAGGGTATGTCTTTGAGCTCAATTAGACGAACCTGGTTAATTAACGTAAAGGGGTGGTAGATGCTCCTTTGTACTCTGCATATATTGTTATAGTAATTAGTAGGCATCCTACAAGGACTTTAATTCTGGATGCACATTAAAATGATAATAAATTTAATTTTGAAATTTTCCGATATTAAAATTTATGCTGAATATTAATTTTGAAATTTTAATGTATTGTGAATATTGATGTAAATAGAGTTGACGTTGATGTTTGTGGTAGGAATGTGTTTGTTTTTTTTATGTATGAGGATGAAAGCTATCTAGAGGAGCAGCCGAGGCGATTAACAGAAGAAAGTCAATGGACCAACACAGTTAAGGTAATGAATAGCTTTTTGTAGGTTTCACAGCATTCTTGACGCCCAATTCGTGAGGCTCGATTCGAAAAGCGTAGTTCACGGATTTTGTAGGTTTCACAGCATTCTTTATATATATATATATATATATATATATATATATATTACTCATATTTAGACCAGGGTAGAAAATTAAATAATCACATAAAATAATTTTAATCACCGTGTATAAGGAATTTTATTAGATAATACGCTTTATTAAAAAAACCGTGGAGAATAAAAATTCATTCGTTTCATTAAAAATAAGAGATTTAAATTATTTACAAGACGCTTTATATAAAAAGAAGCAGTATTAAAAATGCTCAACGTGTAATTTAATTATTCTGAGTAAAGAAACAAATAGAAATTACGTGCAAAATTTATATTAATTAATTCAAGTTTAAGTAACGAGTATTAAACGAAATGTACAAATAATAATTGAATATTTAAATAGGATTCACTAAAAATTAAAGGGTATTATTTTAATTGGAGTTAATGGAACCATTATTAATAATATAATAAGCATAAAAGCTTGTGAAAACCCAATAATAGTCAAATCGTAGAAGGGTTATTTAAAATGTTACGTTTGAAAACACCTGCGTATTTTTAAAAGGTAATTTCAGTTTAATTTGTTTAGATAAACATGTCGATTCTACCGATATTGGAAACGGTCGGATGCTTTAGCACGAAATACAAAACAGGGTTTATTTAAAAGGCTCGTTCTGCGTAAATTTTGCAGATAACGAATGCTTACAGAGAATGTTGGAGAAACCGTCGCATAATAGTTACGGGAAATGCTAATAAGGGGGGTTATTTCACAGTCCACATGGACTGAAATAATCGATAATAAAGAATATCAATTTGCACCAATAAGAACAGGGTAGATAGAGACAGATAATATGCGCAAGACCGAGACACATATAGTAAAAGGCGTGAGTGGAGCAACGTCACTG
This sequence comes from Platerodrilus igneus, assembly GCA_036346225.1. Classification (NCBI taxonomy): domain Eukaryota; kingdom Metazoa; phylum Arthropoda; class Insecta; order Coleoptera; family Lycidae; genus Platerodrilus; species Platerodrilus igneus. Next base: position 5,488,540 of record JARFIW010000507.1, on the reverse strand, counting down.
GGTTGCAATTGGTTGAAAATAAAAGGCAAACTTGAGAGGTAAAATAACATTTCTGTATAAAATTAATTAGTTATTTCCAGACGTTGCGAGCCGTGTCGAAATTTCTGAGATTTAACTGGTGCGAGTGCAAATTTAATAAGAACCGACGCACAGGCGGGCGAGATGGGAACATAGTATACGAAATTCTAGAAACTGGCCGTTTTGGGGACAAGACCGACAGACAGGCTAACCACTATTTAAACCCGTGTTGATAGGAGTGGGGCTCTCTTAGATTTTCGAATTGATTCAATGCGTTAAACAGTGCTTTTTAGTTTTCCGATTTTGATAGAATAATTTAAACAGTTTGCTCGTATATTTTGGTGATTTAAAACAGTTTGTTCTTTACGCGCTACAATGAATGTAATTTAGTGCACTTAGAAAAGAAGATACAAGGTAATAAAGTTTAGTATCACTGTACCAATTAGTCAAATCTGCAACGACAAATGAATACACAAAAGTAGGCAGTTTTGGCGTATATTTCTGAAAGAAGTATGAATTTCTTTGCTATTTTTCGGGGGTGTTAATAATTAAATGATTCGTAAACGTGACTAGATTCACAAAACAAGATACAGATATACACAGATGAGTTCCGGAAAAGCCCTGAAACAACTTTAGATGAATGGTGGTGGAGAAAATTTTAAAAGCGTTGAGAATCAGAAGCCGTAAATATAACCCAGTTGGAATGGTGTGATTAACAAAGGGACGATGTACATTGAAGCTACGAGTGCAGTAACCTTCAGGTAACTTATGCTTTGCGGTTCGATTTTTGATGTGTTGGTGTGAGTTGAATAACTTTATAATTGATTTACTTAAAATGGACAGTAGTGAAATTGTACTAACAGCAAATTTTTAATTTTAAGGTGAGATTTTCTTGTTTAAGTAGAAAGGGGTATTTAGTATTTATGTTCTGGATTATGATGAAAATTTGGGTGTGTCTTTGAGCTCAATTAGACGAACCTGGTTAATTAACGTAAAGGGGTGGTAGATGCTCCCTTTGTACTCAGACTCAGGTCTGCATATATTGGTATATTAATTAGTAGGCATCCTACAAGGACTTTAATTCTGGATGCAAATTAAAATGATAACAAATTTAATCTTGAAATTTTCTGATACTGAAATTTATGCTGAATTTTAATTTTGAAATTTTAATGTATTGTGAATATTGATGTAAATAGAGTTAACGTTGGTGTTTGTGATAGGAATGTGTTTGTTTTTTTTTATGAATGAGGATGAAGGTTTAACTAGGTGAGCAGCCGAGGCGGAAAAGAGTAAAGAGGCGAGTAACAGAAGAAAATGACGGACTAGTTAAGTTAATAGCTTTTTGTAGGTTTCACAGCATTCTTGACGCCCAATTCGCGAGGCTCGATTCTAATTAAAAATGTTTCACAGCATTCTTGGCGCCCAATTCGTGAGGCTCGATTCGAAAAGCGGAGTACCCGGATTTTGGTGGTTCACAGCAATATATATATATATATATATATATATATATATATATATATATATATATAACTTGAACGTATGAGTTAATGGCTTAAAAACTACAATTATTTATAACTAATGACTATTTACATAATTAACTTCCTCTTATTTTATTTATGCAAGAAATAATTATTTTATAGCTACGTAAACAATAAATGCTTCTTCGTCTACAGTTTTATTTATTACAACACTCTGTTGGAAGACACTTTTTGTTTTTGTTTTTCGAACTTTATGATTTTTTTTTTAATTTTTAAAATAATAATGAGAGTTTTTTACTCAGCAGAATACAACTGAAGCTCACTTTTTAACTCGGCTAATTGATGTTGAGTTGTGATTTCAATCACACTTCCGATTCACATTTTTTCCAACTTACAGTATTCTTCTAAATATTCAAAGAAAAGAGCTGTCTATTGGTTCAAATATAAATAACTTTCTGATATAAAGATCTGCTTTTTGGCGCTCAACAAGATGATCGATAGGATGTGGTATTAATATTAAGTGCACTTCTTGTCAATCTGCAGGAATGTGTTTATAAAACAGTTTTTCAAATTTGGTGATAGTTCATGATAGTCATAGTAAGCAGGTGCGAGTTTGAAATGTTTTAGAAACGATTGGGAAGCTGTTTGTTAGATGATAATAAGTTGTCGCACACTGTTTTGCAGCTGCTAGATTTTCTTAGTTGATTGCTAGTTGAAACTAGGTTGAAAGTATACATATAGTGCTATATTTCGAATAAATCGAAGTAAAGGTGAGAGGTAAATGCCAAATTGTTGACGTCCAAATTCAGTAGGTCATATCTATGAAACGATTTTAGTGCTAGTTTTTCAAATTTGGATATCAGCTACTTGTTATCGCTAGATTCTTTTTTTTTAGCAAAGGGGAGAGGACTGGTTAATAAATATTTCATAAATTACCGGTGAGTTATTATTAATATGATAAGTTTATAGTGGGGTGGTAGCCATTGTTAAGTTTATAGCAGATGCTTAGTACAAGATTTGTTAGTAAATGGGAACTACTGGGGGGACTTTGGTGTTAGTTCTCCAAATTTTACGAAAACGGTGCTCAAGTTTAGGAATGGAAGCGAAGACTTGACGGATCAGTTGTGCAGCTTTTTTAAATCATCGTAGAAGTGTTACAGTTCGCTATAGCGCTTACTATCTATCTGGTTTGCAAAAAGCAATTTTTGATAACAAATATTTCTGGGTGTCCACCGTTCAAAAATAAAAACAGTTTGCACCACATTTGCACAGCTTAAGAAATTTAAAGAACAAATACTGCTTCACTGCTGCAACAATGTTCGTCATCCTACATCCGCATTAAAATACAAAATGCCTGAATAATTTTTAGATTAAAACACATTTATGTCTTTTCTTTGCAACTATTTATTGCATCCACTCCTGCATAACTGTAACTATTTCTCTATTGTGTTTTATGAATATTATTCTGCGTTATGCTGAGTTGCGGGCATCATGCGGTGTGAAATATCTATAGATCCTGATCCAATAAACTATGTGATGTTGAGAAAGGTCCGGGCGGACAACGACCCCATGAACGCGACTTTATAACTTCATCCAGCGCGTAAGTTCTTTGATCGACCGATTTTAAGGCTCTTTTACACGCTTGTAACATGGCAATTGGATGCGGTACTTACTCACAAAGTGAATTAGTAAGCATGTAGAAGGAAAATTTTTGTATAGTCGTTTCTATTTTGTCTTTCAAAATATTTTGGGGAAACTACTCGAAGCGTAGGAAATTTAAATACGTTCCAGTTGATTTTATTGGAACAAGTCTTCCGGACATGTGTTCAGTTACAATTTTTCTTTTCGTTGTGAATTTTTATGCTCAATTTATAGTTATTCAACCAACAGTTTAATGAGCGTTACTTTCCTAAACTAATATTTTTTTTTAAAAAATTTCGTCATAGGCTTGAATCAAAGAAACAAGCTTTCTAAGGTTGAAGGTTCACAATTTTAGAAATTTCAACGATCTACCACTAATCTTTGTGTTTTGTTATTACACCTTGCGTAGCAGCGCGTCGAACCACTCGTCGTGTAGTTAAAACCAAAAATTATATACTTAATGGTGGTTCAGAAACAGGATGAGTAGCTAAGATCTCTAGCAACTTAAAATTTAATTTAGTTTGTTTCTTACATCGTATTGCGAAGCAGCAAAAATAGTTCGCATAACTAACACTCAAAGAAAGTGAAAAATGTAACGGTTCAATGTTGTGAGAAGAATGAGGCCAAAGTAATCTGGCTCGCTAACAGGTTTCCTGGGCTCCTGGGCAACTAGAGCCCAGGCCCCTAAATGGTGGTAATTGACTTTGAGTACACCCCACCCACTCCTCAATTAAAACGATATAACTGTTAGTCTGCTAGCCTGCAGGTTATTTTTTTACCAAGACTTACTTGACTGTCAGACTTTGCTGTAGAACAAATAAACTCAGTCACGATCTTTCGATGTAATATAAACTGTACTTATAATATTTTCTATATAAATAAATAAATGTCAGTTAAAAAGGATGGAAAAATATATTCGAAATAAAAACTTTTGAGGTTTATCGGTAAACACATTTTTGCTGTTTATTATACAGTCATTTTTTAAAACTGGAACTTACTTGAACATAAAAAACATACATATATAAAAAATATACATATAAAAACTGATAACTTTTACGAAAGTACAACTCTCCTGACCCTCTTCCTTGCAAAGTCATCAATAATATCATCATATTTCAAACTCATTGTCAAATCAAGCTCCATCGCCAAGATGCTGAGATTGTTCATTCTTCTTGGTTCTTAGTTGACCGATTGACACTTTTGATTGTTTCCATAACACTGAAACCTCTCTCAGCTTGACTTACAGATACAAGGAAGCAGCAAAACAATCTGATAGCTATAGAAATATTCGGAAATATGGAGTCTAGCTTTATCTTCTTCAGAGCGTTCAAAAACTGTAAAGGTTGTAGTGATAGTGATTTTTATCCTACGTTTGTCTTATGTATTGACTTCAGGTGTTTGATTTCATTGAAAATGTCAATATCTATGTCTTCTTTGTATATTTGGCAGAAAGTCAAACATTGCTTTTCAATTTCGTTTTCATCTTCTTCATCCGTATATGTCCAAAGACATTGGAAAAGGTCACTATCCTTTCCGGAACATTCAAATCTTTGATTAAGACCTCCAATGACCTAGTCAAGAAGTTTATAAAAAAACCTTAGCTCTGAAATGCTCCTCTTCAGATTTTAAGGTATGCCCTTTTGATTACTGCATCTTTTTGAGGTTGATGAGACATCTCTGGTCACGTCATAGAAAATTTTCTTTTCTTGAGCCTTTTCTGGTTGAAATCCTTTCCACATTTTATACATTCAGTCATGATCGCTGCCACTAGTTTAGCATCTGTGTAGGAATCAATCCATTTTTTAACTCCTCAATTAGGTCACTAATGTTTTTTGTCACTATGTCGAGTGTTGCAGATCGGGCTTGTAAAACTTTAATTTTGTGATCAATGGTGACACGCACTTTTTGCCATATTGTTGACATAATAATAGATTCAAACGATCTTAGGTATTTTATTAGTCCTTTAAATCCTTTTAGGTTAAGTTCCTTGCAGTCATTCAGGACTTGGATAATAAACGGTAAATGTTTCACAAAAAGCTGAATACTATCCACTCGAGCCGACCGTCTCGTTTGGGAAACACTATGGTAACAACCTATACGTTTTTCTAAATATTCCGATCTTCGCGGAGTTCTAGAAAAAAGTTATGTCTTTTTTAACATTCCAAAAAATGTTAGCACTTCTTCGCAGCACTCTGAATCATTAACTCCACACAGGTTCAGGCTATATGTGACAATTAGAATAAAATGCCAGATTGTTATGTTTAGTTATAATTACTTGAGCACCGTTATGAACTCCGGCCATATTTACAACGTTGTTATATCCTTGTCCCCCTACTACTCTTCAACGCCTGTAGCCAAAATATTGGTAGTGTTTTATTAAAAAGTTAATGTATTTCAATTAATATGAATTTACCGTAATGAAACTTAAAATTATAGATGAGCAAAACTCCACTTCACTTTGTCAGTTTAAGTTTAAAATGTCAGTGCTTCATAAGCAAATATCCATGTGTACAGACGTGTTTTTTTGTCGCTTTTATAAAATTATATATTATCATTGGACTATAATTTTAGGGTATACTATGGTCTCCAATAAACATGCGACGGCAGTTATATACAAGCGAAGTACAAATGAAAGAAATAAAGTCAGAACAAAGTTACTTTTGCATGGTGTCTATTCTAGCTAAGTTGCACAATTATTGCGCACACGCTGTATTTTTGACACTTCCCGGTACAAACAAAAGACATAAAGAAGAGTAGAAAAGTTAAAATTTTTCAATTCCCGATTGCTATCATTTCACTTTCTTCGAAATTGAATTAGTCACCTTGTTACATGCCGAAAATCGGCTATGTATCATGTTTAGTTTAAGTTTAAATTTGTGAGTAAATTCCCGCCATTATTTCGAATAGACTTGTGCATTTCTGTCATCTTGGACAGTTGCGTTTGCGCAAAAGGAATGCACAGACGCCGAGTGATGGCGCAAGTGCGTGGTGTGTGACACGACATTATTAGCCAACGAGATGTCGAACGGTGACGTTCACCTGTGCCGTTCTTTTGTCTTTTCTCTTTCAGAATGTAGGTTTCCTCCTTATCTTGCTTTATCGTTCCCTACCTGGTTGTTCCTTCATTCTGCCTACAAACAGAAGAAGAGGGAAGACGTTAAATCTGGATTCAACGATGGCATAACGTAACCCACGCCCAAACAACGCCCAAACGAGATACATGGAAATCAGCATGGCCCCTGCGCAAGGATGACCGCAAAATCGTGAAGCGTTCCACATTTTTAATTGAGTACCTTATATATTTTTAAAGTGCAACTTGTATCATTGTAAACATATTTGGCATGGGATAAAATTTGACACGAAAGTATGTCGTAATATTTTTTGTTGTGCAATAATGTGAACGTGGATAATATCAGTGTGGCCAACTGCAGAAGTGGCTCTGAGCGCGGTCGTCGGGGTTGTAACAACCTTACATCACATAATTTGCGCAATTTTAGAGCACAACCGCTAAATTTTTGGCACTGGTCGGCACAAACCCAGCACAAATAAAGGAAATAAAAAAAATTGAAAAATGTTTGATTTCTTTTGTTCCCCCATTCAAGCTTTTTGTCAAATTGGAGTCACGTTAAATCATGTGTAACTTGTTCAATTTTTGAGTACAAATGCGGAATTTTTGGCACTCGCTACACATTATATTTGGTTTTAATCAAAAACGAATATCCTCCAAAAAAAGCAACGTTTTGAAAAACCGTAAATTAGGTCTTATTAAGGAGCGATGCCGCTACAAGGCCGTTATAGCAAAAATCAATGACATGCCACCAAACTCAATAAAAGGTTCGGTAAAAGTTAAAGGATTTTTAGTAACACAATATGTAAGGCTTGACCATAAAGTGAATACAGTGTGAAAAAGTTCCTTATTGGAAAACTACAAATTGAATTTTATTGAACATGAATGCCGCTATGAGATTGCGTTGGCAAAAGTCGAGGGATCGTCACATAACTAAAAAAATTTCTTATATGGTTACAGAATTTTTAGTAACACATTATGTAAGATTTTATTCAAAAGTGAATATATCCCGAAAAAGGAAACTTTTTGAAAACTGAAAATTATGTCTTATTAAGCGAGGATGCCGTTATAAGACTGCGGTGGCAAAAGTTGAGGACTTTTCACCTAACTCAAAAAAGTTTCTGTCAAAGTTAGAGGATTTTTAGTACCACATTATGTAAGGCTTTACTTAAAAGTGAATTCTTCCTGAAAAAGCAAATTTTAGAGAAACTGCGAATTAGGTCTTATTAAGCAAGGATGCCGCTACAAGACAGCGGTGGCAGTATTCGAAGACTTCTCACCTTACTAAAAAAAGTTTCTGTTAAAGTTAGAGAATCTTTACTAGCCCATCAAGGAAGGTTCAACTCAAAAGTGAATCATATCCCGAAAAAGCAACTTTTTGAAAAACTGTGAATTAAGTTTTATCAAGCGAGGATGCCGCTACAAAACCACGGTGGCAAAAGTCGAGGACTCCTCACATAACTGAAAGAAGTTTCTGTCAAAGTTAGAAAATTTTTAATAGCACATTATGTAAGGCTCTACACAAAAGTGAACATATCTTGAAAACAGCAACTTTTTGAAAAACTATAAAATAGGTCTTATTGAGCTGTGATGCCGCTACACGACTGCGATGGTAGAATTCAAGGACTTCTCACCTAACTCAAAGAAGTTTCTGTCAAGGATAGGGAATTTTCAGTAACAATTATGTGATGTTTTAAAAGAAAACGAATATATCCCAAAGAAAGCAACTTTCTGAAAAGCTGTAAATTAGGTCTTACTAAGCAAGGATGCCGTCACAAGAATGCCGTAGCAATAGATGAGGACCGCTCAACTAACTTCAAAAGATTACTATCAAGGTTAGAGAATTTTTAGTAAACACATTATGTATGGTTTTACTCAAAAGTGAGAATATCCCGAAAAAAGTAACATTTTGAAAAACTAGCAATTAGGTGTTATTGAGTAGGAACGCCGCCACAAAACGGCGGCAGAATTCGAGGACTCCTCACCTAACTCAAAAAGTTTCTGTCAAAGTTAGAGAAGTTTTAGTAACACATTGTGTAAGGTATTACCCAAAAAAGCAACTTTTTCAAAAACTACAAATTAGGCCTCATTAAGCAAGGATTCCGGTACAAGGTTACTATGGCAAAAGTTGTTACGTTTATTTTGAACATCCCACACATTTTTACCGGTTAATAATCAATACGCGGTCCAATAATTTTCAACTCAAATCCCTTTTGCTTTAAAAACGACAAGTTTAGGCTACAATTGCATAGTTTACATCCTGTATATTTTATTATTCTGCAATAAATACGCTTTCGAATAATTCCTCAATTTAAATCTATTTGCTTTGAAACGTAAAGTTTATTATGCTATAATTAAATATTTCATAGCCTGTTTTTAGGTAACCTTCAATTTGCTCAACATTACAACCGCGTATAATGGTTTTTCTCCATCGTGACAAGGTAACGACTTGTTGAAATAAGGTCGCACGGTATTCTCTGGTAAAACCGTGTTTTCCAGCTTGAATCGCGTTTCGATAACACGGATGTTTGGATTTCGATTTGGTGTCATTTAATTTCATTCTGAATTTGATTCTGCAGCCCGTGCGACGAAATATGTTCTACATTACTCGTTCTATCACTTTAAAAGCATGCACGCTTATTGTTGTTCTGCCAATTAGAGATGTCTTGCATGTATTGGTGAGTGTTCCCGCGCTTACCCCATTTAACCAGATTCTATTTTTAGCTTTTTTTTGCTGGAGATCAAAGGTGTTCTTTCTGGGTGTAGCCCACCTGTTCGTTGTCGTGGACCAGTTGGTGTAGTTAAGATGGTAGCCACGTTGTTATGCTTTACTTTCGTATATGCGGATGGGTTAATTAAAAATAAACCTTAAATTTAGAAACCTTTCTAGTAAGGATTTTACCATACAAAGCATTTGTTATAACACTAATCAGTAAAAAAAGAATACTGCTAATACTTTCGTATAAGCAGATGGGTTAAGTACAAAAAGCAAAAGCATTAAAGTTTGAAACTTTTCTAATAAGGATTTTACAAGAACAAACATTAGCGCATCTAATTCAAATTGGGTTTATCCCTGGGTATGTTAGAAAAGGAAAACAAGTCACATACATGTGTCGGAATACTTATCTTATCATCCCTCGGAAGCGAATTGACACCATCGCCGCGGTGGTCAGCAACAACCACGCTACTACCAGAATTGCAACGGCGGTCTACATGCAAAAGCAGTTGGTCTACATAAAAAAGAACCCATTTGGCCTTCAACTAAACAAGCTAAAAAAATAAAAAGAGAAGCTGATTCGAATGGGAACTCGCGGGGAAATTCACCGAATACACGCAAAACACCTCCTAGTTGTCGTACAGAAACACGTGCATCGCTTTTGAAATACAGTGACGAATAAAATGTAGCAAACACTTCTACGCACAAGCTGCAGAATCAAACTCAACAAGCGTTCTAACACCACAAATTCGAACTGCAAATCCTAGCTTATCGAAGCGCGGTAAAACTGGAAAACACGGTTTTATCGGATAGTTCAATACACTATGTAGACGAATGTTTAGATGGAAAACACATAAGAAGCAATTATACGCTATCGGAAGGTTTAACAAATTGAAGGTTACCTAAACAGGATATAAACTATTTAATTCATCGAATAAATGTTTCGTTTAAAGCAACTAGATTTGAATTGAAAATTATTAAAAAGGGTAGTGTTAGAAAGAGGTAAAAATACAGGATGATGTTCGAAAGATTTAAGCGGACTCTATTTGCATGAATAATGAGTTACCAGCAAAAGATATAATTTTTTAATTTAGGCCGAAAATAAACGTAAACAACCTGTACTAGATGGAAAACCTAAATTTACTTTTAATACTTCAAAATTTAACATACTTGCTGGGGAGTAAATTTACATTTAATACCTAAATTTACATTTAATACTTGAAAATTTAACATACTTGCTAGGGAGTAGATTTACATTTAATACCTAAATTTAACATACTTGCGATTGAAAAATTTTAAACATTAATTTTCCTTTTTTTACTGAGTTTCATTACATGTTAGACGCGAAATGCGCACTTCGTGGATCCACTATCCAATTTATCCGTATAATATAATTGTTGGCGCTAAAATGATAACGCTTATTTTATTGCGTTCTCTTGTTTGTACCGAATTATGTATTAGTTTTTTTAATTTTATTTGTTAATAGATAATCGTGGACGATGTGGTTTAGGTTTTTTTTTGTATTTAGGCTCCCCCCCTCTCCGCGGTTGATAGTTAGCCTGGTATTTACGTTTTCGTTCGGCTGCGTCAGTGTACGTAGCAAAGTCGAGAACTCGCCATCTATCTTAAAAAATTTTCTTTCAATGTTATAGAATTTTTAGTACAAACATTATGTATGGTTTTACTCAAAAGTGAATAAATACGAAAAAAGGATTTTCTTTTCAGAATTGTAAATTAGGTCTTACTAAGCAAGGATGCCGATACAAGGTCACGTTGCATAAATGGAGCAGACACGAACAAAATATTTAGTTTTTGAAAATTATAGTGATAATCATTTTGGATTCACATACACATACACCCACGTACGTACGCACAACCGCATCACGCATGTACACACGCGCACACACACACACACCATACACACGCACATACATATACACGCTCACCCACTCTCGCACATACACCACACACACACACATACACATACACACACGCACACGCACACACACACACGCGCTCGCACGCACACACACACACACACACACACACACATTATAAGAAGGTGGACCATGTGCAGAGAAAGTTTGCTTTAGAAATAGAAAAATGTGTGGCTTTACAATTAAAACACGCATATAAAGGTCTTGATAATTTGGACCAATTATATACAATTCTTGCAATTTCTTGAATTGTAGATAGCTCCTAACTTAGGTTGTATTATATATATTTTGACAAGATTTATAAATACCTAGACTTTGGTTTACTACACTTAGTGCACAAATTACTTAATTCGGTAATTAATTCTTAATATTAATACTATTCAAGCGTTTACAATATTACCGAATTAGGAATCGGGTATTATTTTAAAATGGATAATTGAGGCTGATATGGTTGCTTGATCTTTACTCAGTATGGCAGAGACGTGCTCTCCTTTCGTTTGTTCGTCAACTCCGGCATTTGTTCTCGGTTCTTGAAACAAGTAACATAGATTTTCGAAGGTATCGAGCGTGCGAAATGCGTATCGCCATTTTGATTTGTATCGTTTAATGGGAAAGTCCCATATAAGGTTTGGTTTCGCTGTTGACAGTAATCAGGTAAAAGATTTATTCCTTATTATAATTTTATTTCAATTACAACGCATTTTTTTTGTTGGTTGATGATTTTAAGAATCAATAATAAAGAAAAACAGCATAACTATTCAATTCGTTGGTAATTTGCAGTTCCGAAAAATTTATGTAAAAAATTTGCTTGTTTGTTCAATTCGAAACATATGGACTGTCGGTTGCCTTGTGATCTTCAACATTTGTTCCAAAATTCCAGGTAAGCGATTAGCTTTATACACGTCTGACGACCTGTTAGTTTTGAAGTTTGATACGGAAGCCAGTATCACGTTTACACGAGCAAGTTAACCTAACAAATATTTGTTTATATTACGATGCAATACAATTTTCCATTTTAAGTATTAATGTATACGTTTCAAGTGATATTTATAATCTAAAACCTGTTTTCATTGCTCAGGCTAAGCGGACTATTATTAAAGATTAATACCTGAAACTTAAGTAAATATTCAACAGAATTCGTTTCCTTGGCTATAATTTAATATAGCCTTTTAGATAATATTTTAAGTAATTATTTAACTTTAAACTGACGCTTAACCTGTAGTTCTAAAATTTGCAGCATAATTGTGAGCCTGCATATACAGATCTGAATATCAAATGTTGTTGTATAAAAATTACTGTTTTGATATGAATTTATTAGGGAAAATACACTCTACTAAAATGAAGTCTGCTGTCGCTTTCTAAAAACTTTTGTTTTTTAAATAAATAATTGTTGTATATTTTGTAAATAAATTATTAAACATATCAAAGAATACAGATTTATCAAACGAACAACTAAAACTAAATTTACTTTTTTATTTTAAACAAATGCGTCCAAAAATAGGGAAACTAAATGCAATTCTTTGATCCATATTCCTAAATACGCGAGATATTAATTGTGACCTATTGGTAATTGCTTTTACAGTGCTTTCTATCAGGTTTGGTCAGTAGTACTACTACTCAGTTTTTATATTAGTAACTTGTAAGAGTGTAAAACGACAGGCTCGTTGTAGTCTTATCTTACAATAGTCCTCAAGCAGCTCCAATAGTATGGTTTGATAACATACATTTTTTATTACAGGAAGTAATTTAATATGATATTTCTTTTGCCATAGCAACCAAAGAATATTTTACTAGTGTTTACATGTCATTTCTTCTGCAATAGCAAGATGGTAAGAGTACGTCTCTTGTTTTTCTTTGCTCAACTATATTTGTAACGTTATTCGTGGCAGCCACGTTGGGCGCCCAAATTTATGCTACGTTGGCTCGTAGCCGTGCGTAACACAAAGATATCATGGAATGACCGGGCTCAATCGGAGAGTAGGGGGGGTTGTAGAAACCAGACTGACATATAATGTATGCGGCGGTAAGGAGTTAGTGACAATACCTGCAAGAAAATTAGTTAAGCAAACCTGAAAAAAAAAGAATAAGCATAGCAGCAATGAAACGTCTAAGTTATTCAGTACTTTGTAGAATGTAAATAAAACTGTTTAGATAAACTATATAATATAATCACGATAAAAGCATTACAAAAAATTTTATCACAAAGTGAGGTAATATTGGGGAGTAGCAGAAACGTTTCCTCACACACCAATTAAACATAAATCAGACAAAATGTTAACAAAAGATAAATAGGTAAGACACAATTGATATGAGTAATTCAGTAGTATTGATTTTTTATCTTTCTTTTTTTTTCTTAATAGCAGGCAAGTCTATTGTAAAAGGTATCAGAACGACGAAGACATGGCAAAACAACGGATAGATATTTAAAGTAATAACAAGTAGGAAATAGTTCAACTTACAAAAAGTCCTTCAGCAACGCTTCCTTGCAACGGATATCCTGCACTAACGAAGCACTTCACCTTTGACTGTGAGGGTGTTGATGGAATTTCTTACATTTTACACTAATCACACCTGCGTATTTCACTAGTGTTAGCAGCAGACATTATCATGCTGATGGAACTATGTAGCATTGATAAATTTCTTGTTCATTCTCTTTCCTGAGACAATAATTTCGAAATATTTTGTAACACAAATCGAAAAAAAAAATGGTAATAAAAATTTAGAATCACGGGCCTTCAAGGCACGATGTAATGCATTAAACTAACAGTAACGTGAGGTGTTCTATTTGCTACCTATGGTAACAAAGAAAAATCTAATGCTTTTGAATAACGAAATTTGCGCAACCAATGATCTATTTTAGATTCTTTGGGGTTAGAAAATTCAGAAACTACAGTATCAACTGTCTTTACATGTGAATGGGATACCTGTTTATATGAAGCAACCTTTTTTTCTACTAAACCTGCTACAACTGTATCATCATTGTTTTTTTTTAAACACTCAAGCTTAAAACTGTAATTGGATAATCCAAAGTATGCACTACTCTGATAAAAAGGACCACGAAGACTAGATCGCACACACAGTTCAAATATAAAAAGACAAATCAACTAAAAAAACACAATCAATAAAGCAACGCGTATCACTAAGTCAATGTTCCGTAAAACGCACGTGCAGGTCGAGTACAACAAGTTCTACTACTTTTATTTCCAACAGAAAAGCAACAAAAAAACAATTAGTAGAGCAACGCGCATCATTAAGTCAATGTTCCGTAAAACGCACGACAAGTTCTACTACTTTTATTTCCAACAGAAAAGCAACAAAAAAAAACAATTAGTAGAGCAACGCGCATCACTACAACCGTCCGTCAATGACCTTACAACCGCACTTGTATTCAATCAAACACGTTACCTATACAGCATACTTCTTTCAAATGTAATCAGAACTACACTGCTAATCTGTTTATATAAACTCGTTGTTACCATAAACTCTTGTCGACTCTTATCGCGACTTCGTTAATAACATAAGGACCATCCAATAAGTGAATGCACCATCATATCTAATAACTAATTACAGTTGTTTATCATTTTCGATAAGTTGGAAAGTAATTTACGAATAATCCAATTTACAATTCATTCCTTGCAATTTATTTATTAATGAAAATCAATCTTCAAATTATCTACTTTAAAGTAATACCCACGAGTTAAATTGCATACAAATCTGAATTATTCTGAAGTATTTCCTTTATACAAACAGCGATCCCAAAGAAACGATGTATTTACTTATTGGGAAAAAGCGTAAAATGTTAAACTACAAAAATGCACGTTACATATTGTTCTATTACAGGTCTTACGCACGCTTTTTTGATAACTGTGTTCACACAGCGAATGCGATATTTTTCTCTGAAGCTTTCCAAGTTCTCCCTAAGAGTACATCTTGTTGTTTCAGTAGCCTAGGGCTTGATGGCGCCTATTTAGTGTTGCTCTAATTTTAGTTTCTATAGTGTTGTACGGGGTATAGCTTTTGAAGACCCACGAACACCTCTCATTGCGCTGCTCAGGAATAGATCGCTAGCTACCTCCAACAACTTCTTTTAGGAAAGCGATTTCTTAGTTAGTCACTCCCACGCAAAGGTGAGACTACAAAAAATGTTTCAAGAGTAAAAGTGAATAACAATCGTGTAAAATTTATTTTTTATATCTCAATTCGTCACACTCCGAATTCGTGTAAAAATTCGCACAAAAATAGGTTTGGGGATGGATTATAATCCAATGAGCTTTCTAAACATTTAACGCATTCGCAATTTTAAATCAAATTTAACGCAGCTATTTTTCAATCATCTACTTTCCAACTGAAATATATCTATTACTAACTATAGTGAAAAAAATTGCCATTCATTACAATTTTCGACGCCACCAACACAATTTGTAATCTAAATAAACATGCCTACTTGATAGTTGGCAGACTTTTTTCTAACTCGCTTTCCACTGAATTTCCTCGACAGGTCTTTGCCCTCTTAATTGGAAATTTATTAGTTCGTTTTCGATAGCGAAGTTAAAAGCTTAAATAGAAATCAATCCAATTGTGCGTTGGTTTGGTTTATTAGTCGGACAAGTTTATTACAACAAATTACAACATTACCAGAAATAAATAGTCGGAACGTGCTGAAGGATTTAGTTCGTTGGAACGATCTTAAAGTTATAACAATAACATTAGAAGCGGGGTCGATGAACCTCGAGAGTGTGTAGATAAAAGCGAGGTTGACGATTGTGATCGTCATGTGCATGTGTTTCTATGCGAACCAGCGCCTATTTTGTCTTCTAGTTTCGTCAGTCGCTAAAATAAATCGTCTAGACCTAGCATAGGAGCACTTTCTTGACCTATATATTCTAAACTGAGAACTGCTATTTCCGTTGCATAATCGTTTATGTTAAAACATTTTATTAATTTGATATTGTGAGTGTGGGTATGTGGTGTAATCATATGCTTAAACTAAATTTATTACTTGCAGGCTATTTGTTTATTTTACATTTTCGGACATATGCATATAAAATAAGTAAGATACAACAAAAATGGTTATTAATATCAATCAAACGTCTAGTACTACTGTATTGAAATATTGAAATATTAGTTCTTTTAAAATTTCTTATGATATTGTTGCGCTCAAAATGCCACCCAGTACACCAAGAATTAAATCTCTAACATCGAAAAGAAAAAATGATAAACAATTTACCGTAATTGGTGTTAATTTCACGTTTAACCACTACACATAGCATTAATAACAGGTGAGTTATTGGTGGGGTTTTCTTTGGTAATGAAAGAATTCACACGTTGAGCAAACATTGAAAAAATCGATTGAAAATAGATGAATCTGATACAATTATGTATGAAAAACATTATCATCCATATGAGTACCATGATTCGGTTGCAGGCCTCCATCCACGTCGAAATTTTCGATGACTTTTTGCAACAAAAGTGAATCAACCGCCTAAATTTTTGTCCAATGTTGTTTTTTGGGCTTGGACTATTCTTGGATGATTGACATTCACTTTTACTTTCAAATGGCTTTAAAGAAAAAAATTTAATGGTATCAAGTCGCAAGATCTTGGTGGCCAATTCACATCCACGTTTCGTGAGATTATTCGATCACCGAACTTAGTGCGCAACAAATCGATGTTTTGGGATTTTGTGTGGAAGGCGGTTTCGTGACAAAGTTGGTTCGCGTATGACTACTAAACCTAATGTCCCGGGTTCGATTCCCTACACGACCGTGTTACGTCTAAATTCACAATTCTATATATTTTCGTATAGTTTTACTTTTCAAATTTTGCAAAACGTTTGCTTCTACTTTTTGTAAAAAATTTATAAGAGACGTTAGTAGAGGAAAATCAAGAATCCTGGAACCTCATTTCCACCAGCATCCACATTTCCACACACATCTGGACCAAATAGTCTTCTTCGACTAACCATTTTCATCTTTCGAGATAAATCTACCTTGTTTGGTACCAATTAATATTAGATTTTTCTCAGCTACCTGAATTTATAGGAATTTTTTGGATATCATCACTGCCTAACGCGGAACCCCAATTTTAAGAATTTTTACCAGTAACATTCTGAACCAAATCGTTTTCTTCGACTAGCCATTTCATCTTTCGAGATAAATCTATCTTGTTTGGTGTGAATTAATATCAGATTTTTCTTAGCTATCCGAATTTCTAGGAATTTTTAGATTTTAAGATTTTTCACCCGCAGCGATTTCTGACCGTCCTTATAAATTTTTTTAGCCATGCGATACATCAAATTAGTCTAAAACTTTACGCAGAATCCTAATCTGCAAACAGATGTAAAATCCAACCACCCCTTACCGTTTTACACACACATACCCTCTAGCGACTGGACCAAATAGTTTTTTTCGACTAGCAATTCATCTTTCGAGATAAATCTATCTTGTTTGGTGTCAATTAATATAAGAATTTTCTCAGCTACCTAAATTTCTAGGAATTTTTTAGATAGCATCATTCCTTAAGGCGGTACCCCAATTTTAAGAATTTTACCGGTAACATTCTGAACCAAATAGTTTTCTTTGACTAACCATTTCATATAGGTAAAATCACCACAACGCTATGCTATCGGCTACCTAGTTTCGGCTACTTTTCCAAGGTCGTGGTGATGTCAAAGCCTTTTATAAATAAAGAACAATGTAATACTATTCTAAAATTTTTATTCTGACATTATACATAACAAAATTTAAAAATATTTAATGCCAAGCATGGAGCCATTTAAAATTAACTTTAATAAAAAGTTATACACAGAAAACAGTTCTTTCTTTGTGTTTGTTTGGAGTGATTTTAATTTTATCTAATTTTATTCGCAACTTAATATTTAAATCGACACCCAAGTTCTCTATCTCCTTTTCTAGCCAATAGTTTGATACATAGAGACCATCTAAGTTTTCGAATCGTAAAATGTACCGAAGTTTGCCTCTATGTATAAAGTCTTTGATTCCGCCGACAACCAGATCCATTCCTTCGTGTAATTCTTGCAGCTTCTGACGATCTTTTAATCGCGGCTCTCCCACTATATCCTGCATACGTATCTTGTTAGCTTGATCGACTTTTTCTTGTCGGTATTGGAATAATCCGACCTAGATCGGACTGGGCAGGGGTGCGCATCGACATATGTCCGGATATATGTAGTATGTTAGGTTAGAGTGAAATTGCCTTATAGGGTGAAATTGCCTCATAGGATGAAATTGCCTTATAGGGTGAAATTGCCTCCTAGGGTGAAATTGCCTCATAGGGTGAAATTACCTCATAGGATGAAATTTCCCCCGACCTGGGTCGGATTTATTCCGAATGTTGGACATATGTCGGACATATGGCGGACATGGCTGACATATGTTGGATACATGTTGGACATATGTTGAACATATGTCGGATATATGTCAGATATATGTAGGACATATATCGAATGTATATCGGATATAGTTTGGATGTATGTCGGATGTATGTCATACGGATGCGAGAAGAGAGAGAAGGACAAAGAAGGGTGGAGGGGAGGGTTTATGTTAGTTTACGTTGTTTGGAGTTAGGTTAGTCAGTGTTGTCTGGAGTTAGGTTAGGTTAGTTGGACTTGTGTGGACTTAGGTTAGATAGAAGGAAAAATTTATAAGTTAGGTCAGCACCGCAGCGCTGACCTAACCTATCATCATTGTTAGATCTTCAGTCCTAGAACTGGTTGAAGATCCCCATTAGTTTCTATTCTAAACTAACCTACACATTTCCCTGAAATTTCTACAGTCCACATCTTTCACTACATGCGTGCAATAGTCTAATCTATGTTTTCAGTACACGTGTACTTGGGAGGTAATGTGGTGGTTTCCCGTTGCCTTCCACATCGCAGTAGTGTGTCTTAGAATGCCATACCGACCCCTCTAAGTTCTAAGAGCTGTTGCCCTCTTTCAGGAACCGATCTTAGTCTGGTTTCTCACTAAAACCTCTACTACTTTGGTTAAACCTATAGTTTGGCTCTTTAGCTCACTGAAACACGCAAACAATTCTACCCGTTCTAGTATTATAGAACTTTTTCATGATGCAGGTCCGTTCAGAATGGATATCGTTTATAGTATTGTTAGAATGTTTGAATTTATTTCTAAAGTTTCAAGTGGATTTTCCGTGAGTATTTTCTTATCTAAATTTCGAAAAGTCTTGCTATCAATAGGTAACTTTTAGTATTGAAATAATTTATTTTTAAAACTAGATTTCACTTTGTACGACGTTCCTGAATGTGCAAGTTCCTCGGATTTTGAATTGAAACCAGCAATTTTCACGTCTACTTCCTTTTCAGTGTTTTCTTAATGAGATTGGTAAGAGGGGTAGAGTTCAATGCGTAACTAATATGAACTTTATTTTCAGCTGGTTTAGTCTAGGTTTCGCTTTTGGTAAAACTTGTGTGTGTGTACGTTGTGCATCTCCGTTTTCATTACTCTTTGTTTTGATGGTAAGAGAGACTAAGTTTTATGTGTAACTAATATGAACTTTATTTTCAGCTGGTTTAGCCTAGGCTTCGCTTATAGTTGAAATTGTGTGTCTACGTTGTACGTCTCCTTTTCCGTTACGCTTGGTTTTGATGCTACTGGATTGCTACTGGACTCATTACTAATATATCATCGTGGTGTTGATGATTCCTCTTTACCATAGATAACCTGTTTTGGATACTGCTTAGTCACGCATAGATGTTCTATGTTTAGCAGACGCAAGTTGCATCGATCTTATCCGTAAGTTTTGAAGCCCTAACCACACTATTAAATTTTTGTCTTTCTTACTAACTGAATAAATCCTATAGTTGTTTACAACAGTCAGCCATCAATGTGTATATTGGGGAGAATCAGTATAAAGGTTCGTCCATGTTTTACATACTGTTTTTTTTATATAAACCAATATTCTATACGTACTATTTGGTACACGTGTAAATTCGGGTATCTATTATTTAATTATATATGTACCGGAACAAGAATTACCGGTGATATGTAATTCTATTACGGGGGTCTGCATGCTTACTTTAAGAGGGGCTTGGTGGTTACTTAAACTGCACACATTTCTAATCTTATTAATTAGATATAAGTTATGAGGTTTCGTAGATAGATTTAAGAGTGACGCCAAAAATGCAAATCTATTTGCTAATTATTGTTAAGATCTCTTTTCCTATATATATTCCTTTATAAGAATCTATCCGAAAGTGTATAGTTAAAATGTGTGCCTGTAGTTGGTTACCTTAGCAATGGTTATTCCATAACGTGCAGCTCTTGTTTGGCGATTTAGTACGATTTGTACAATTAGGTCACCTTTATTGAATTGCTATTATTAACATGAAATTTCTATAAATTGTTTAATTTCAATCATAAAGGTAAATATTTTATGAAGGTTTCATGATAAATACAAAAATATTTAAATATACTGCTAGTGTCCTGCAGGATAAAGGTTTGTACTTTAACTTTCTGTTTTGATTTGTTACAAATTCAATATCGTTTCTGCGTCCTTAAATGTGTTACTAACTATTAATTTTTTCTATTCTAGCGGGTTGAATAGGTTTTTAGGGTTTTTGTTTTACTATGACTCCCCACACCCACTCCTCGACGACTGGTTAGTTAGCACGGCATTCTTTTCTTTTCCTTTGTGATAATCGGTGCAGACTACTTACGTTAATTTCGTTACTCTCTTCCTTGTCTGCATGGTATACCGTAATTTTAGCATACCCAACGTGGACCCCGATTTTTTGTACAAACTCTTTTGTCCCCGATAATCATTTTTGTAGTGTCCGTTGTATTATTACTTTTCCGCTTCATGGGGATATTCTGTAGATTTTTGTTTCACGTCGAATTATCGGAATTGTTTTCGACGATAATTTTAGTACTTTTCCGTATGAAAACTTTGGCGCCCAAATACTCGTTTACTCCTCTCTATTTTCATAAATCACTTCTCATACATTCGTTAACTTTCTTTTGTGTACTTACTTTCTTTTGTAACACCTTGGTATTATCCCTGAGTGGATCCAGATTAGAATAGCTACATGGTACGGCCTTCCTGTCGTAAGAAGCGACTAAAGTGATCCAACATACTCTCTCAACACAGTTTTCGTACACGCACACACTACACACGTACAGATACGCGCACACGCACACACTCCATACACACACACACGTAGACCTAAACACGCACACACGCATGCTCAACCATATCTACAATCGATTTCGATTTTTGTCTTCTTTCTTCGGATCTTCTGCTGTTTCTTAGTGTTTTTAGAATTCTAATTTTGCTTCTTTGTTCCTTTTGTTCCACATTCCTTTCCCACTTCCTTTGGCTTGTTTTTCTTACTGGTATCCTTACACTGACTTTATTTAATTTTCGATCCTCTTCCTGTTGTATGTACTTTCTAGACCCTTTTTCTTTTCTTCGGAAACTACGACTTAGTCGACTATTTGGTCTATTTAGCCATTATTTTCTTCGATTGTCTGTTTGATACGATTCTTTGTTACCACAGCTTGAAGTGCATCAATTTTTTCATCCACGTTCTTGACGTTCCCTAGCATAATTTCTTTTCTTACTTTTTAGTTTTCTTCACGAGAAACCGATTCTTTTTCTGAGGTTTGAAATCTTTATTGTTTCTTTATTACATATATCTGTTCTTCGACGGTTTTTGCAGTGTTAATGTCATTCCATATTTCTCCTTATTAATTACTACCCTATACCTTTCCATTCCCTATAGTCCTCTACTTCTTTTGCGTTGTCCGGTATTTGACACTTAGAGCCGGATACTTTTTGTCTGTTTTTTTGTTCTCTTTTTGGCCCTGTTTTGTTTGTCCGATAAGCCTTTCCTTTTCTGTTCGGTTTGTTGTTCTTTTGCTTAGTCCCTTGTTTTGCATCCTACCCCCGACCTTTTAATATTGCTAGGGAGGGAAATTGGTTTCGTCCAATTTCACACTCCTGTATCTTTTCGTACAGTTAAACTTTTCAAATATTGCAAAAAAATATTCCGGTATACCGTGCGGACACGAAAGAGATCAACGAAAACAACGTAAGTAGCCCGCTCTCACAACAAAAAGGAAAAGAAAAGAATGACGTGCTAACTATCCAGTGGTAGGGGGGTTTCTAGTAAAAGAAACACATAAGACCTATTCGTCCCGTTGAAATATAAAGGTTATTAAATAACAGGAAAATAAAATTAACAAGGACAGCACGTTTGGCTGTTAAAACACTATAAATCAATCTAATAGGATAAATAAATATCAATAATAATAAAAAAGGATAAAAACAATATAAATAAAGGCAGGGAATAGTACACTGGCACTCTTTATTAAACTAAAACAAATAAATTTAAAATAAGTAATTTTGTGCGTCCGTTACAGTAAATTATTTTGACGAAAACACATTTAGAGACGAAAAAAATATACAATTTGTAACAAATCAAAACAAAAACCTCTTTAGGTACCAATATATTTAAATATTTTTGTATTTATCATGAAACCTTCATAAAACTTTTATCTTTATGATTGAAATGAAACAATTTATAGAAATGCCGTCTTAATAATAGCAATTAAATAAAATTGACCAAATTGTAAAAGCCATACTATATCACCAAACAAGAGCTATAAAAGTGCATTATGGACTAAATCATTGCTAAGGTAACTACACGCAAACATTCTAACTTCTTTACCCTTTTTCGAATAGATTTTTATAAAAAAAATTAACTAGGAAAAATCCTAACAATAATCAGCAAGTACATTTGCCTCTTTGGTGACACTTTTAAATCTACCCACAAAACCATACCTAATTAATAAGAGTAGAAATCTGTGTAGTTTATGTAAACACCAAACCCCTCTAAAAGTAAGCATACAGACCCCCGCAGTACATACATATCACCTGCAATTTTTGTTCCGGTTAATAATATGATTAAATAAAATATACTCGAATTTACACGTGTACTAAATCGTACGTATAGAATATTGGTTTATATAAAAAACAGTGTATCGACACATGGACTAACCTTTATACTGGTCCATCCGATATATACATTAATGGTTAACTGTTATAAGTAACTACAAGGATTTATTCAGTTAGTAACAATGACAACAATTTAATATTATGGTTAGGGCTTCAAAACCTACGGAAAAGATCGATACAACTTGTGTCTAATAGATATAGAGCATCTTCTGCACGTGAGTAAGGAGTATCTAAAACAGGTAGTCTATAGTAAAGAGGAATCATCAACACCGGGACCATAAATTAGTAATAAGTCCAGTGGCAATTTTTAATACAGCTTAACCATCAAAACCAAGCGTAACGGAAAAGGAGACGTACAACGTAGACACACAATTTCAACTAAAAGCGAAGCCTAGGCTAAACCAGCTGAAAATAAAGTTCATATTAGTTACACATAAAACTTAGTCTTTCTTACCAATCTCATTAAGAAAACACTGAAAAGGAAGGAGGCGTGAAATTTGCTGCTTTCAGTTCAAAACTTGTGACGCTTGCACATTCGGAAACGTGGTACAGAGTAGAATATGAAATCTAGTGTTAAAAATAAATAATTTCGATACCAAAAGCTACCTATCAAATAATTTATCTATACCGGATTTCATAAGACCTTTCAAAATTTAGATAAGAAAATACTCACGGAAAATTTATTGCAAACTTTAAAAATAAATTCAAACATTTCAACAAAGCTAATAAATGATATCTATCCATTTGATCATGTAAGGATAGATTAGAGCAAAATTTATAACAAAAGAAATAACATTACGCCTCATAGGCTTAAAATAAATTATTAAAATACAAGAAATCACCATAACGTCTCGTATAATTTTTTACAAAAGGTTAAAGCGAAGCTTTGTAATAGGCTAACTCTACGAAAATATACAAAAGTGTGAAATTGGACATTTATACAGTATGAAATATTTTCTCTCATACAAAAGCATATAAAACATTTACAAAATCGTTTCTTTCAAATATAAAATAATTTCTAAGAAGTATTTATTATAAAAAAAATATTCCTTACGTTATTTTAAATTTACAGAACTAAATTTCTTTTTTTTTTAATGAATATTTACCCGACTTTGTTTATTCCCAAGCTTGTAAGGTTTGTTTAGCCAAAAAGTCCTTGACAGATTATCTATTAAAAGGTCAGATTATTTAGAACTCTGAATACAAACTTTCCTGGTAAAAATCCTCACAAAGGAAATATTATATGATTAACACTTATTATTCTACCTTAAGTTAAATACAAATACTCCAACATCAGTTAAAAATAAATCTAAAACTAATATTTGCAGAATCCACAAAACGCTTCTCGTAACTAAATATCTTCTTATTTTAAATTGATGTCCAAATCAGCTTACTAGATTTTCCAAATTTAAAATCCTCATTTCAAACAGCAGTTACCAAGGTACATTTTTTGGTTAAATCTTCCTTTCGATTATTTAATAAAATTTTTAAAATAGCGTTATATTGAAGAATTTTTCCTCTCTATTGTAATTAATAATTTCCATTTTTTAAATGTAATCTGCGCTTAAAACATCACTTCTATATTCATTGTAACAATGTAATTATTAAATTACAGAAAAACTCATTAGCGTCTAAAATCGCGGCGTTTATTACCTCGTAATCTTGTTCCAGATATTAGTGACGTGCACGGTTTGTTCTACTCTAACACATACGAGGGTGGTTTGAAAAGTTCGCGAAACAAAGCGGAACATGAAAAAATTTGTTTTTAAAATATAGTTAATTTTTCAACATAATCTTCGTCAAGTTGAATACACTTCATCCAGCGATATTCCAAACCCATTATGCCATCATGAAAGTGCGATTCTTCAAGGCCTTCAAAATAGTCGTCGGCAGCTGCTTCGTCCGTGGATAATCGTTTTCCTCCAAGGAAAACTTTTAGTCGTGGAAATAGGCGGAAGTCAGAAGGAGCCAAATCAGGCAAATAAGGTAGATGTTGCAACATCGTACTTCAGATCATTCAATTTTTGCTAGTCTACTGCACTTGTGTGTGGACGTGCGTTATTCTGATGGAAAATGATCTTTTTCTTACGTAATTCAGGACTTTTTTTACGAATATTTTTATCCAGTTGGCCTAGAAGTTTAGCGTAATATTCACCGTTTACTGTTTGGCTCTTGGGATGATAGTCAATTAGTAGAACACCTTTAGCATCTCAAAAAACTGATGCCATCTGCAAGTTTGTGGTTAGTATAACTACCGGTCATCATATTTTTAAATCAGAACTCACTAAATTACTGCGCGATAAAATTATCTCTAATTGCCTACAATCAACTACTATTAAGTAGTGGAGCACAAGTAACAAAATCAAAGAGGTGCAACACACTTACAAATCATCTAATCCTGATTACGAACTATTGCAATGAAAGTACAAGCAACTTAAAATAAGTTATCGCATTCTGCATAAACGCTGAAGTAGAACAAACGCAAGACTACGGGGTCAAAAACCCAATACAGTCAACTAAATTAGCATCGTGGAATATTATTTTTGTAGCATCTGTATGTTCACAAACAAATTTAAAGTTATTTTGTTAGCAGCTGAAGTGCATCGAGTTATTTCATTTGGCAGCTAAAGTGCACTCTATTTTACTAATTTAAGTTTGCAGAAGGTCACAACTTGGTTGCTCGACTCTAAAGAATGATGTAATGTGTATTTGATTCGTGAATTTGTAACGTGCATTTTCGTAGCTTAACCTTTTTACAATACTCAATTCGTAAATACATTTCTGCAACTACTATCTCTATGTTTTATATATTTATTAACTCGTTTGCGAATAATCCCTTTATATTATATTACGCGATAATCGACTTTCACTCTCCACGATTCGATAGTGTGGTTAGGTGATCGAGATTGAAACACATCCTTAGGTGAATGCGTCGTATTATAATGAGTGGATATTATTGATTTTCTAGTTATCGATAAGAGGTTGTAATAGAACGAGTTGAATAAACAGATGGGAGTGGTAGTTTGCTCTTCGTTCCTATATATAAATTACGTGAAAAATACTGTTTCCTTGTGGCTTTTACTAATTGTGTTTTTGTGGCGTTGTCCTTTTCTTATGTGAGTAGTTCATACTTTGGATTATCCAAATACTGTGGATACTGTAGTTTCTGAATTTTCTAACCCCAAAGAATCTACAACAGATCTTTGCTTGTGCAAGTTTCGTGTTTGCGAAATATAACAGATTACCGGCTTACAAAGGTATCGGTTGAAGTTTCTCACTGCTTTTTGGGATGTTTATGAAGATAATAAACATTTGGTCCCAGTTGAAATTAAACTAGTGCTACAACATATTTCGAAATTATTGCCTCAGGAAATAGAAGTAACAAGAAATTTATCAATGCTACATAGTTCCATCGCGTGATAATGTCTGTTGCTAACACCAGTGAAATAGGTAGGTGTGATTAGGGTAACGTGTGATAAGTTCTATCAACACCCTCCCAGTAAAGGGTGAAGTGCTTCGTTAGTGCAGGACCTCGTGAATCCCACACTTCAAATGCTAGGAAGCGTTCCTGAAGGACTTTTTGTAAGTTGAACTATTTCCTACTTATTATTACTTTAAATATCTATCCGTTGTTTTGCCATATCTTCGTCGTTCTGATACCTTTTACAATAGACTTGCCTGCGATTAAGAAAAAAAAGAAAGAAAAAAAAATCAATGCTGCTGAATTACTCATACCAATTGTGTCTTATCTATTTATCTTTTGTTAATATTTTGTCTGATTTATGTTTAATTGGTGTGTGAGGAAACGTTTCTGCTACTCTCCAATATTACCTCACTTTGTACTAAATATTTTTGTATTGCTTTTACCGTTGTTATATCATATAGTTTTTATTTACATTCTACAAAGTACTGAATAACTTAGACTTTGCATTGCTGCTATTCTTTTTCTTTATTTCAGGTTTGCAGGACTAATCTTTTTTATTGCAGGTTTGCTATTCTAATTTCTTTTATTGCAGGTACTGTTACTAACTCCTTACCGCCTCATACATCATAGGTCAGTCTGCTTTCTGCAACCCCCCTACTCTCCGATTGAGCCCGGTCATTTCTTTGACATTCTTTGTGTTACGTAACAGAAATTTTGGCGCCCAACGTGGTTGCCACGAAAAAAACGTAACAGAAATTTGGCGCACAACGTGGTTGCCACGAAAAAAACGTAACAACCTAGTTACATTGCAGTGGTTTTAAAACATTTTTGATACTTTCTTGTGTGTCTTTGCTTTAGACTCCAGGTATATTAACAATTTTTATTTGTCTTATCGGTCTTTACGCCCTCTTTAAATTAATGACATAAAACTAATGCCACCCTGTATATAAATTTTTAAGTAAAATAATTTTAAAAGCTGGTCATTATATCCTGTTCAGCACCTTAAGGAAACGGATTTCCAAAGAAGGATTTTTATTTTTCGAATTTGTACTGCTTAGAACACAAGGAATAAACAGTTTTTGAAAAATATTATTTGGAGCCATGACGCAAAGTTTACGAAAAACTGCATCTTTGACCGACATTATTCACATCATTGGTTCACAGAAAATTCTCATCAAGCATACATAACAGATTTTTAGGAACGATGGTCTTTTAACGTTTATTGTGTAGAGATTCCCGAATCGTATGTGTAGTGTTTTACAGGAAAATTTAAACGGTAAAGTTCATATTGTTTTAGTAATTTTTTCGTTCCTTAATCAAAACTCTTTATAGGGGAAATTGCATCATATTTATATAACTTACCACTTAATGAAGTACGCAAAATAGTTTACCAGCACGATGGCGCTTGTTTGGTCTCTTTGTAGCACGTTATCGTGTTTAATTTTAGGTCGTTGTAAATTTGTAGTTGTAAATAAAATAGCAAAGCTGTCATCCCTTGTCCCATTATATCCTGTCATAAAACCTCCTTTGTGCCTGTGAAAATTAAATTAGACTATACAGGGGTAGTGATCGATACTTGCTCAAAAACATGAAAAAGAAACGGTTGTTGGTTCGGTAAAGTGAGTTAAGTCAGTAGTGTCTCCGAATGTGATTTTATGGATAAACCGTAAAAAACACAGTGATAGTGCGTACGTAATATGTCCAATAAATAGCCATACAGTCCACTTCGTTGAAGAGTAGAAACGACACTTATAGAGCAATAGAATACGGTTGAGGTAAGTCGATATATAAAAATATAAGACCCCTCGCGTGTTATCAGTGCTACTGCGTTTAATAGGAACATTATAACCGATTACTTACTCAATAGCCTATTTATAGCTAATAACGAATCTCACTTATGGCCACTTCGATTAACCGATCTTACTACTTTAGATTTTTTTATGAGGGTATGTAAAAGATATGGTCTTCTCCCACGCTCGTTCTACTACGGAGGATTAGAAGATACGCGTATTAAATGTCTAAATTCTTTAACTCCGGAGCAAATACAAAAGGCAACCAATGAAGAGTTCTTAAGACGCATTTTGAAATGCTTGAATCAAAATGACCGACAAATAGAGCATTTCAAGACATTCTCTTATAAGTTTTTATTTATTTATTTTTAGGTAAGATATTTGTTTGATCCATTTCGAATGGACCTGCACCTTGCCGAAATTCTAAATTACTAGAACAGGTGAAATGGCTTGCGTGTTCTAATGAGCTAAAGAGCCAAACTACAGGTCCAACCAAAGTAGTAGGGTCGTTAGTGAGGAACCAGACTAAGACAAGTCCCCAAAAGAGGGCAGCGGCTCTTTCGGTACTTAGATTGGCAGAGAACATAGGGGTCGGTATGGCAGTCTAAGACACACTACCGCGATATGGAAGGCAACGGGAAACCACCACATTATCTCCCAAGCATACAGCGTACTTAAATTGTAATAAACATGATGGCATTCTCTGGGGTAAAAGATTCCGGAGGTATAATAGTCCCCCATTCGGATCTCCGGGAGGGGACTACTTCGGAGGATGCGATTAGAAAGTTAAAAATAAGAGTCGGAAACATTCTGCGAGTCGGAGCGTGGAATGTTAGAAGTATGAAGCAAGTGGGTAAGCTAGAGAACCTAAAAATCGAAATGAATAGGTTAGCACTAGACACAGTAGGGATCAGCGAAGTTCGGTGACCAGAGACGGGGGATTTTTGGAGTGGAGACTTCAGGAAACTTCATACAGGAGCAGAGGAAGGAAATTTGGGTGTGGGGATAGTTATGCGGAAAAAGATAGGATACTGTGTAGAAAATTACTTACAAAAGAACGAAAGAGTACTCATGGTTAGATTAGAATCTAAACCGGTAAACACAGTAATAATACAAGTATACATGCCCACCTCTAGCTACAGTGACGAAGAGGTAGAAGCCATCTACAAAGATATCGAAGACATATTAAGATACGTAAAAGGACATGAAAATTTAATAATTACGGGGGATTTTAATGCCGTGGTAGGTGAGGGTAGGGAAGGAGCGATAGTAGGTTTATTTGGTTTAGGCACGAGAAACGACAGGGGAAATAGACTGGTAGAATTTTGCGACAAGAACAATTTAATCATCACAAACACATTATTTCAACATCATGCTAGAAGGCGATATACGTGGAAGATGCCAGGAGATATAGGAAGATATCAAATAGATTACATTCTTGTTAGACAACGGTTTAGGAATCAAGTAAAAGACTGTCGAAGCTACCCAGAAGCAGATATAGACACTGACCACAACATCGTAATTATGAAGGCCGCACTTAAATTTAAAAATCTAAAAAAAAGGAACGGAAAAAAGCACTTGGACTTAGAGAAACTAAAAGATAAAGATATTCAAGAAAGATTCGAAAAAAAGTCAAATGAATTGCTGAATAATATCAGGAAAATATCTGATACTAAGGAAGTAGAAACAGAATTGAATAACATTAAATCCAGCCTAGACATGGCAGCCAGAGATATTCTGGGGTATACACAAAAAGAAAATAAGAAACCATGGATAACAAAGGATATCCTAAATTTAATAGAAGAAAGACGAAAATACAAAAATAAATCAGACGAAACAGAAAAACAGAGATACAAAACCATAAAATGGGAAATTATTCGAAAATGCAGAAAAGCTAAAGAACAATGGATTGATGAAAAGTGCAAAGAGGTACAAACAAAGATGGAAATAGGAAAGACAGACGAAGCATACAAATTAATTAGAATGAATTTTAGGGATAGAAAACCGTATAAAAAAATATAAAGGACGCACAAGGAAACGCCATCATAGAAAACGTAGAGAAAGTGGGTAGATGGCAAGAATATATAGGGAATTTATATGCAGGAGAGGAACTAACTGCATTAGAACAGGAATCAGACATTGAAAATGATGACTTAGAGATACTTAGAGACGAGTTTGAATTAGCATTAAAGAGTCTGAAAAATGGTAAGGCTCCGGGTACAGATAAGGTGCAAGCAGAAACTCTAAAAGCAGCTGGACATGCAGTAACAGAACGTCTCTTCCAACTTGTAAGCTATATGTATGAGACAGGCAAGATACCCAAAGATTTCAAACGTAGCATCATAGTAACTATACCAAAAAAGAAAGGCGCGGATAGATGTGAAAATTTTCGAACAATAAGTTTGACAGCACACGTGTCAAAAATATTAACTAGAATTGTGCAAAGACGAATGGAAAAACGAGCGGAAGAAATACTAGGAGAAGATCAATTTGGGTTTAGGCGAAACAGGGGAACACGGGAGGCTATTTTAGCTCTGAGAGTGATAATGGAGAAAACAATAGAAAAAGGGGAAAGCGTGTATATAGGGTTTGTAGATCTGGAAAAAGCATTCGACAATGTAAAATGGAAAAAATGTTTGAAATACTCAAAAAGATTGGAATGAGTTATAGGGATAGACGAATAGTACATAGCTTATACAAAGAGCAAACAGCAGTAATAGAATTAGAGCAGGAACGTAGAGAGGTAAACATTAGGAAAGGAGTGAGACAGGGATGTGCCCTATCCCCATTGATTTTTAACTTGTACATAGAAGAGGCAATGAATACTGTCAAATGCAGGAAGACATTTGGAATTACTATGCAGGGACAAAAAATTGATATGCTTAGATTTGCAGATGATATAGCGGTACTAGCGTTTAGCAAGGAAGAGTTAGAAGCTGCTCTTAATGAAATGGAAACGGTTCTAACAGAGAGATACGATATGAAAATTAACAAAACTAAAACTAAAGTTTTAGTATGCAAAGGTGGGGAAAATAAATCAAAAACAAGAATACAAGTATGTAACACGAACTTACAAGAGGTTAAGGATTTCTGCTACCTAGGAAGCCAAATAAAGCAAAGATGGAAAAAGCACAAAAGATATAAAACAAACATTAGCACAAGGTCGTGCTACATTTAACAAGAAAAAGCAACTACTGTGCTCAAAAACCACAAACATAGAAACAAGGAAAAGATTGCTTGAAACATATGTGTGGAGCACAGCACTGTACGGCTGTGAAGCCTGGACAGTAAGAGAAGCGGACAAGAAAAAGGTAGAAGCCTTTGAAATGTGGTGTTACAGGCGTATGATGAAGATATCATGGACAGACAAAGTTAAGAACGAAGAGGTACTAAAAATGGTAGGGGAAGAAAGAATATGTGGAAAACGGTAAAAAATAGGAGAGATAGGATGATAGGCCACATACTACGGCATGAGGGAATAGTGCGGAATATATTAGAAGCAGAGATAGGAAAAAAGAGAAGAAGAGGCAGACCTAGGTTAGACTACTGCACACAGATAGTAAAAGATGTAGGCTGTAGGGGTTTCAGGGAGATGTGTAGGCTAGCCCAGAATAGAAATCAATGGAGGTACGCATCCAACCAATCCCAAGATGGATAAATTAATGACGAAAAGATAACTGTGTTTAAACATGATGATTATTATAAGTAACTACAAGAATTGGTTGGGCATTATTCTCGAATAATGTTAAGTGTGTGAAAGGATTTACTGGAAAACCATTATTTCGGCAAGTGTCTCATTCGCTGAATCTCGGTAAAATAGGGCATAAAATTAGAAAATAATAGAAGGGGAACGAGCTGAATACACATGCTGTGTAAGAATTTCAGGGAACTATGTAGGCTAGCTCAGAATATAAATAAGTGCAGGCATGTGTCCAACCAGTTTTGAGACGGAAAACCTAATGACGAAAAAATAAGCACAGATAAATCTGATGATTAGTATAAACAACTAGTTGTTGGTTGCGAAATATCTCCAACTAATGTTGGCTGTGCGAAAAGATAAATTGGAAAATATAGTAAATCGTTAAATGGTTAGTGTTGGGGGAACTTGGCAGCCACAGGCTGCTTACTTCCCTTCACAACCACTAAAGGTCGGAGAAATAGGGCGTATAACTGTAAAACGATAGAAGGTGATCGAACTGCATCTAACAAGAAAGAACAGCGCCTATGAGGAAAGGCAACAAACATAAAACAAGAAGAAAATTGTTGAAAGCATATGTGTGGAGCAAACCACAGTATGCCTATGAAATACAGGCAGTCTGAAACGCAGACAGAAAAACGGTAGCAGCCTTTTGAAATGCTGTGCTTCAGATGTATGAGGATGATAGCATGGACACACAAAGATAATAACAAATAAGTTATAGAAATAGTAGGGGAACAAGGATATCTGGGGAAAAAGAGAAATAGAAGGGCGGAATACGTTCTAACGCATTTTGGGGAATAGTATGGGATATATTACAAGCAGAGATAGGAAAAAAGAGGTAGATGTAGACCTAGATGAGATAGTTATAAATGCAAACTGTGCAAATTTCAGGGAAAAATCTGTAGGTTAGTTCAGAATAGGAAACAATGATGGTACGCGTCTAACCAGTTCTAGGACTGAAGACCTAATGATGATGATTTGTTTGATCTCTTTGTCGCACGTTTTTGTGGTTAATTTTAAGTCTTTGTAAATTTGTAGTTGTAAATCAAATAGCAAAGCTGTCATCCCTTGTCCCGCTATATCCTGTCGTAAAACCTCCTTTGTGCATGTGAAATTAAGTTGACAAAAAGGGTAGTGACAGACACTTGCTCATAGACATCGAAGCAAAACGGTTGTTCGTTCGGTAAAGTGAGTGAAGTCATTGTCTCCGAATGTGATTTTATCGATAAATCCCTAAAAACACAGTGATAGTGCTAACGTAACACGTCCAATAAATCGCCTTACAGTCCATTTCGTTGAAGAGTAGAAACGACACTTAGAACAATATAATACGCGGAGGTAATTCGAAATATAAAATTATAAGACGATCCGCGCATTAACAATATTATTAGATGAGATACATAGTTTCTGTGCTTATAAACACTTTTTTTCAAAAAAATGTTCTTGCTCTGGCATTTTCGACAAATAAAGTTCTCAAAAGAATTTTCTGCTTCTAGGTACCAAGATATTTTTTCCATAGAATTGTTTAATGCAACAAAATATGGTAGGTTACATTTAAAAAAGCCGCACCTTTTGACATTTTATGAGTCAAATTACAAAATGAATGTTCTAGCATTATGTACATTACAATAAGGTTTTCTTAGTACGTGGAAATAATATCAAGTATTGTTAATGTCTGAGGGAAAAAATCTATTTTGTAAGTTCGTTCAGTTTTTAGATAACCAATTTATGTGAATGTCTACAAATATCAAAATTTTACAAAAACTCAAAAAATCTCGAAAACGGCATTAGATAGAGATATGGTTGTATTATAAAAGTTCACATACAATTTGACAAGGAACTCAAAAATGCATAAATATACAGGACGTTCCATTTGAAATAACGATGGTAATGCCGACTTCCGGTATAACCGGAAGTGCTAGCGTATAGCAAATTTTCAGATTGCTTCTAATATTGGTCTTCCATTTACAGGTGACCTCCCACTTAAAAAAACACCCTGCATTTGTGCACCAACAATGTACAAACCTTTCCCTTAAAAAAGGGAAATTTCTTGGGGGCTCTTTAAAGCCTCACAAATTAATTTCTTTATGTCTCAGAATGCGAAAGTGTACAAACGCCCGAACACTTTGCACACTTAAGTATCTGATATGCGTAAATGAATGGTGTAGAGAATGTGTACATTCTTACAGGAAGGACTATGGAAATGGACCTTTTTGTTCTATCTCATGTAAACAGTGGAGCGGTGTCTTGAAAGGATATAGATGGAAGTTAAGTATACTGAAGGAAGTGAAATTTTTATACAAAAATAAAATTGTATTCACGCTTGTTTTTTTATATAGATTACATACAAACGTAGTTGTATTTATGTATCTTTTAAAAAAAAAACAGCTCTTATTTAATTAAAACTTTTTCACGGATTTCATACAGTTTACAAAATAATAAATGAGATGTATTAGCTACGTTCTACATCCAAATTAATTTTTCTGTTGCTAACATTTAAATGGCTGATATCTTTAACCACTTATCTCGAGTACTTCTACAAGATTATTACTATTAAGATTTTCTTTACGTTTTTTTAGAGATCTGTATTATAATAGTTCATGATATAATAGAATCATTGCCTGTAAATACTAGGTGAGGTCTGTGGGCTGCTGGGGTGGATCGATGTGAAGTCATTGAACTTGACGCGTGCTCAACCTACACTATCGCGAAATAAATAGCGTCCTAGATACTTTAAATTATTTTTTTCGCTAAATTAATAGTTGAATAATGCGTTAGTCATAAGACTTGAATTTGGCAATGATGCATGCATTCTACTACCTGTGGTGAATTTACATGGCACTGAAATGCTCAAACTACAATGATTAATCTCCATAAATATAAAAAATTAATACGATCGCTAATAAATGTATAAATACTTTGGATTAATGTTTGGAGAGCTCGGTAGTGACGTGCGTAGGCCAGCGTCGGGCATTGACCTCTACATCACAAAAATTTAATTATCTTAAAAATATTCTAAGCACAATAAACTGTAAAACGTTCATTATATTTAGAAGAAATTTACAGTCGTGTATAAATAGACGAGATTTCGTAATTGTTTATGGTTTTAAACGGCTGTTCGAATCCTAATGTCTTTATGGAGTTGTTTGCTTAATCCACTCTAAAGCGAGACACGTTTTCGGCATTACTATTGCGAACTAACCTAAATTAGGTTTCACTTTTGCGTGCTTTAATAATAAATCATGTCAATCCGGTAAAGGGTTACCGCCAGGGATGTTCTGAAAAAATAACAGTTTATTAAAGGAACCTAACAATTACCCTTGAAGTAATTTTGTTTCAAGGGAAGAACTTGCTTTTCATACCTCATCTAAATGAATAAGCTGAATAATTTTCAATTTAAGAAACTAAGACTCTTAGTCGATAGAAAGGTAAGAATTAAAACCCTCGCAACAGTAATGTAAACAAGATTATACAGTTTGACCTGCAATTGTTATTGTTGATATTACAATCACTTTAATTTAATTATGCAAGTTAAGTATTAAAATAATTGAGAGTATACTTTCCTGAAGATGTTTACTTTAACAACTGTAACAAACGTATTTTTAAAGTCATTTTGTAATTTACAACCAGGGACGGTTTTAAACCGGTAAATGAAATCGGCATCTTCAGGGCACTTTATCATTTGGGGTGCAAACGATAAGAAAATTTTCAAGACAAAAATGTAACAAAATAGATATTTTTCTACGAATTAGTTTTAACTAACGCAGATACAAAAGTTTCATTTTTGCTGTTTGGAGACTAGCCGATACAGGGTGGATGATCTGCTACGTTGATTGACGTTGATTCCCAGTTAGAACAACGCCGGGTACCTAGGATTACCATGAAAGAGCAACAACACTTACTTACCTATTCCTAAAATAAACGAGCTACATTTCCACAGTCCCACCCCAATCGAAATTTGAACTTTTTCCTACGTCATTCGTTAGTGCATCGTAGGTGCACAAATGTGCACAGTATACGAACGTTTGTGCACATCTCTATACGGAGATACGAAGAAAATAAAGTGGAGGGGCTGTAGAAACCGCAGCCCCCCCCCCCCCTCCACACACACATACACAAATTCCTGATTTTTATAGCCAATCGTTTGTGCATCGTAGGTGCACAAATGTGCACAGTATACAAACGTTTGTGCACATCTCTATACGGAGATACGAAGAAAATAAAGTGAAGGAGCTGTAGAAACAGCAGCCACCACACACACACACACACACACACACACATGCCGGATTTTTTATAGCCATTCGTTTGTGCATCGTAGGTGCACGAATGTGCACAGTATACAAACGTTTGTGCACATCTCTATACGGAGATGCGAAGAAAATAAAGTGGAGGGGCTGTAGAAACGGCAGCCCCCACCAAAGAAATTTCGAATTCTTACAGCCAATCGTTTGTGCATCGTAGGTGCACAAATGTGCACAGTATACAAACGTTTGTGCACTTCTCTATTCAGAGATACAAAGAAAATAAACTGAAAATATCGGAAGTTTCATGTAGATCTTGGAGATCAACATATTTTACTTGTATGCCTTTGTATGGTAGACAAAAGCGCATCAATAGAAGATATATGTTCTTGTTATCGTGGTTTGAAGCATCCGTCAAAATTGTAAATTCGATTTACCATGATCAACATTTAATTCGTCAATCGCGGTACGTCTCAATACATTTACTACAATAACTTCTGTTTTCGTCCGATTTCTTGAAAAATTTAACATCGAAGAACTCGAAGCGGTCGACACATTTACGTCTCTCAGACTTTATATTCTGTTCAATATTACCGGTACCGCTATGAGACACACTGAATTCTGTACGTTTACGCATATGACATCGTAGGGAGTATTCGTTTGTTTAATAAACAGTTTGCTTGTAAACTGATATTAAATATGGACTTGCATTTCGGCATAGTTAAAATGGGAGTTTTCAAAACAAAACACTTCGAACGCGAGTGTTAGTGGAAACAACCGACAATTGAAAAAAGGCGATAAGTAGTAAGAAGTACTCAAGGCGTGGATGGTAAGCAAACCAAGACGCCCCTCCTCTGTCCGCCCATTCCTATCCGTCCCATTTTGCATTATCCGTCCACAACAAAATTTTTGTAAGAAAACGTTGTTCATTTGATGGGCGCTGACACTTCGGCAGTTCTATGTTTGTTTTTTTATATTATACTTTGAGAAAGAGTACAAACGCTACGCTCTAACAAACAATTATCCTTAAAGAAGAGAAGAAATTTGTTTGGTAAAGAAGTTACCATTTCTGTGGTCTCCGTTCCTCGCAAATCGCTTTCCTTTTACCTTAGTGTACGAAAGAGCACAAACGTTGAGAGTTTTGCAGAATTATGTATGTGTAATACACGCCAACAAAAATCACTAAAAACCTTGAGTATGGCGCGTAGGAAAAGTGTTGCTGTTTATGTGGACAACTCAAATTTCTGCATAACTACTATTGGTTAGGTGAGTGAAATTAGCCGCACCTTTTTTAAATTTCAAAAAATTTCTTGTAGCATATTTAGGCGTTATTTTGCGCCGTTAAAACAAAATGTTGCGCTCACCTAGTAAACAAGTTATATTAAAAAAATTATTGCGAACAAGTTATTTAGGAAATTTTTCGTAGATGCGTGAACCGTGCCTACTGGAGATTTTCTAAATAACTTGCTTGCAACGAGGACGCAAAATTTTATTTCAAGGGTGCAAATTGGTGCCTAATGAGCGCCTAACTATAGCACCAATTTTTTTTTCAAAATTCCGAAAAAGTGCGGCTACTTGTACTTGGCCGAAGCTATAGTTTTTTAATATAACTTGTTTAGGTGAGCGCAACATTTTGTTTTAACGGCGCAAAATAATGCCTAATTATGGCACAAGAAATTTTTTGAAATTCAAAAAAGTGAGGCTAATTTCACGCACCTAACTAATACTAGCTATGCAGAAATTAATTTGAATTGTCTACATAAACAGCAACACTTTTCCTATGCGCCATACTCAAGGTTTTTAGTGATTTTTGTTGAGGTGTATTGCACATACATAATTCTGCAAAAATCTCATCGTTTGTGCACTTTCATATACTAAGATAAAAGGAAAGCGATTAGCGAAAACCGGAGACCGCAGAAATGGTAACTTATTTACCAAACAAATTTCTTCTCTTCTTTATGGATAATTGTTCGTTAGGGCGTAGCGTTTGTACACCTTCTCAAACTATAATATAAAAAATAAACATAGAACTGCTGAAGTGTCAGCGCCCATCAAATGAACGACGTTTTCTTACAAAAATTTTATTGTGAACGGATAATGCAAAATGACAGAGAAGGGGCGTCTTGGTTTGCTTACCATCAACGCCTTGAGTTCTTCTTACTACTTATCGCCTCTTTTCAATTCCGTGCCACCGTTTCGAGTTCTTCGATGTTAAATTTTTCAAGAAATCGAACGAAAACAGAAGTTTTTGTAGTAAATGTATTGAGACGTACAGCGATTGAAGAACTGAATGTTAATCATGGTAAATAGAATTTACAATTTTGACGGATGCTTCAAACCACGATAACAAGAACATAAATATCTTCTTTTGATGCGTTTTTGTCCACCATTACAAGTAAAATATCTTGATCTCCAAGATCTACATAAAACTTCTGATATTTTCAGTTTATTTTCTTTGTATCTCTAAATAGAGAAATGCACAAACGTTTGTATACTGTGCACATTTGTGCACCTGCGATGTACAAACGATTGACTATAAAAAAATCCAAAATTTCTTTGGTGGGGGGCTGCCGTTTCTACAGCCCCTCCACTTTATTTTCTTCGTATCTCCGTATAGAGATGTGCACAAATGTTCGTATACTGTGCACATTTATTGTTCGAGTAGAACAAAGGACACAGTCTTGACAGCAATTTCCTTTAATGAAAAATAAGGGGTGCGCTTCAAGGTACAATTTTAACAATTAGTAATTTAAACTTTTTTTCTATAACTTAAATTTAGTGCGCCTATTTGAATCGGTGACTATTAACTTTAAATATAACTGTTTGTAATACAATGAAAGAAATCTATATTAACTACCTTCTAGCTACGCTATTTCCCAAACTCTCTAATGTGACGGTAAGATTGACATTATTCGCGTTTCTCCGGTAACGCGTTTGTACTAACATCTACAGTAACATTCCCCTCCACGTAAGGATGTTCGTTGACATCTTTACCATCCTCGTTTACTTCTAGCAATGCCAACTTCGCCACCGCACGGTGGAATACTCCTGTTGGGATTTGTACTAACGCTTGACGGGCGCGGCCATCTTGTCCATACCGAACTGTTAGAACTCGTCCTCGAACCCAACCGTTTCTTTTGCTGTCGTCGATAATAATTACAAGATCCCCAGGCTCGACCGGTTTCGTATCACCAAACCACTTGGTCCGTTTGGTTAGGGTAGGCATATATTCCCGTATCCATCGTCTCCAGAAATAGTTGATGTTGAACTGAATTAAGTTCCAACTATTATGTACAACTTTACGGAATCATCCATGGTTACAGTTGGTTGCTTAATTCCGCTTGAGCTTCCCAATAGAAAATGATTTGGAGTAAGGGCTTCTTGCTCCTCCGAATCTAGTGGTAAGTACGTAAGCGGTCTTGAATTAACTATGGACTCCGCTTCCACCATTACTGTTTGTAACGCCTCGTCGGTAAGTTTACGTTCTTTCGGTAGATTGAGAATAGCATTCTTTACGGAGCGAACCATACGTTCCCATGCACCGCCCATGTGGGGTGTTGATGGAGGAATAAACAGCCATTTCGTTCGGGCATTGGTGAACGTTGCAGCAGACTCCGCCTCTATTCGCATTATCTGTTGCTTTAGTATACGATCAGCTCCTATAAAGTTGCTTCCGTTATCGGAATATATTTCTAGTGGTGACCCACGACGACAGATAAATCTGCGTATGCACATTATACACGACTGTGTTGATAAATCAAAGGCAACTTTTAGATGGATTGCGCGTATGCTAAGAAA
Source organism: Platerodrilus igneus (assembly GCA_036346225.1). Lineage (NCBI taxonomy): Eukaryota > Metazoa > Arthropoda > Insecta > Coleoptera > Lycidae > Platerodrilus > Platerodrilus igneus. Next base: position 5,448,737 of record JARFIW010000507.1, on the reverse strand, counting down.
TGTGAATAAAGCAATCCATCTCTTAGCATTTGATCGCCCTACCTTTACAAGGATAGGTCCAAAGTAATCAAATCCAATAAAACTGAATGGTCGGAAATAAGGAGATAATCGTGCTGCAGGTAGCTGTGCCATTTTAGGAACTTCTGGTCGTGCTTTATAAACTTTGCACCACTGACATTTCTTGCTAAGCTTTCTTACTAAGACACGCAGTCGCGGAATGTAATAACGCTGTCGTAGCTCGTTGACGACGGTTTCAGAATTGCCATGAACGTATTTCGTGTGGTAGTGATATATGATTAACGAGGTCACTAAATGGTCTTTAGGTAGTATGACAGGATTCTTGGTTTCCTCCGTTGTCCATTGAGCAGCACCGATACGTCCGTCAATTCTTAGAACTCCGTCTCTATCCAACATTGGGGTAAGCTTATAAAGAGGACTAGACCTCGCTAACTGTTCCGTTTCCTGCACTGACGATCTTCTCTTTGACAGTATTAATAATTCTAATCTGTACCTCCGCTTTGTGAAGCTCTGCCTGAGCGAGAGTTGATGTTTGTCGTATGCCTTCATTATTTTTAGATTCCCTACACGCATCAACAAATCGCAATACATAGGCCATCGTTCGTAACAAACGATTCCACTTAGAAAACCGTTGGAATTGTATTAACGGAGTTGACACCGAGACGACGTTACTGTGTATACAACACGTTCTTAATTCTTCTTTAGTATCGGGAACAACTTGTTCAGGCTTAGGCCAATGTTCCTCAGCTAGGTACAAAAAGTCTGGTCCTCGATACCATCGGCTCGTTGTAAGAAAACTAGGTCCCTTTCCCCATTTAGTCGCTTCGTCGGCAACGTTGAGCGCACTGGGAACCCATCTCCAATCTTTTTCGGCGGTGGATGTCAAGATTTCTCCTATACGGCACGCAACAAACTGTCGGTATCTGCGATGCTCAGACCTAATCCACGCTAAGACCGTGTTAGAATCTGTCCAGAAAAATCGTTGATGGACTGAAATCGAATGCCCATTGATAACGTGTGAAATCAATCGAGTACCCAAAACCGCAGCCATCAACTCTAATCGAGGGATTGTCGTATACTTTAAAGGGGCCACTTTTGCTTTGGCTGTTACTAGCGCGCATTGTACACGCCCGTCGGAATTAATTATTCGAAAATACACCACAGCGGCGTAAGCAGTTTCACTAGCGTCAGTAAATATATGAGTCTGCAGAGAACCGTAGGTCTCACTGCTTACTCCTTTGAAGTAGCATCTGGGTATACCGACGTCGTTAACGTGAGCAAGTAAAGTACACCATTTTTTCCAGCGCTCATACAGCTCGTCATTCACTCTCTCGTCCCAATGAATACCCGTTCTCCAAATATCTTGCATTAGAATTTTGCCATGTACAAGTAAATGAGACAGTAAACCGAGTGGATCGAAGAGACTCATTACACATTTTAAAATCTGTCGTTTTGTTGGTATAGTTCCAGAAGTGACCAAACGTTCAATTTCTCCGCTAAAGCTCATCGAAAATTTCAGCTCGTCTACTTTCGTTTGCCAAAGCATACCCAAAACACGTTCTGAACCGTTACTTTTAGAAGGAACAAGTTGCTTTGAATCTGAAACGCTTTTCCCGCCGATATAGTTCAAAACAGCCTTCAGATTTGTAGACCATTGGTGAATTTGAAATCCACCTTTAGAGTGAACCCATTCCACCTCCTTGGCGACCCTTTGTGCCTCTTCAACGGTCTCAAAGCTATCTAAATAATCGTCCACGTAGTGGCATTTCAAAATTCCTTCCACGGCTCTAGGGAAACGATCAATAAACTCTAAAGCGTTTTTATTTTTAACAAATTGGGCCGATGATGGCAAACAGGCTGACCCAAATGTAGCAACATCCATTAAAAGAATTTTAGGGTTTTCATCGGGACTGTTTCGCCATAAAAAACGTTGAGCGTGTTTATCGGCCTCCACGATTTGGATTTGGTGGAACATCTCTTTGATATCGCCTGTAACTGCCACCGAGTATTGACGAAAGCGAAAAGTACAGACAACAATGGCACTAAGAGATCAGGCCCTGGAAGCAACATGGAGTTTAACGACACCTCTCCCACTTTGGCTGCTGCGTCCCAAATTAGACGCCCTTTACCTGGCTTTTTTGGATTCAGAACAACGCCTAACGGTAAGTACCAAACGCGACCCTTTGGTGCTTTACTTAATTCTTCCTCAGTTGCATAGTGAGCATATCCCTTTGTTTGATATTGTTGCAGCTGAAGATGAACATTTTCCTTTAAACTGGGATCTCGGTTCAGACGCTTTTCTAGGCACTCCAGGCGACGCATTGCCATTGGATAGCTATTTGGGAACTTCACATGGTCGCATTTCCATAATAGACCTGTCTTGTAACGGTCACCAACTCTGATGGTTGTTTCTAGGAGTATACGTTTTGCTCTCAAATCGTCCTCGGACTCTAAATTTACAATCGGAAGCGTTCCAACATCTTCAACACCAAAATACTCTTTAAGCATAAGTTCAGCTTTATTATCAGACTCACAGTCACAAATATGGTAATTGAACTGTTCAGCTGTATTTCCCTCTTGAAGTTGCCCATAAACACACCACCCTAATCTTGTTTTTGTCGCTACTGGACCGTATTTGCCTTCAATTATTTTCAGTGGGGCGGCTAAAGGTAGATCACGCAAACCCAATAATAGTTTTGGGGTAGCTTTCTCATAACTGATCACGGGCAACCTTTTCAAGTGTGGAAATTTTGTGGCTATTTCTTCAAAGGGCAAAGATTGTGTTGGTAAATTAAGGTGTTCAACTGTTCGCACATTTTCTAATCTGTAACACTTTCGTTTTCCAACCGCAGAAACACCCAGCAATATGACCTGCGAATGACTTTCGGAACGTGACATATTCGCTGTCCACTTCAAACATAACGGTACATTCGGTCCACTTACCCAAGCTGTTCTGCAATTTCTTGTTCCACAAGAGTTGCAGAAGAACCTTCATCTAGTAAAGGGAATACTTGAATGGACTTTGAGTTTCCATGCAAGATCACGGGTATTATCCGAAATAACACTGATTCGTTAATGTGGTGATATGAATGGCTTTCCGTTTTGGGCGGACCTGTTATTTTAACGTCTTTCTTAGTCAGAGAATGCAGCAGGGGATGGTGCTTCAGTTGACAACCATCAATTTGACATTTAATTTGCTTCCTGCATGACCTACGAAAGTGAAGTTTTAAGCAGCATCTACACAATTTTAGACGTTGAACATGTTTCCAACGGTCTTCAACACTACAGTCTAAAAATATCTTGCAGTCTTTTGCAAAATGTGCTTCATTAAAGCATAGGAAACATTTCTTTTCAGAGTTTTTATTGTCAGCAGAGCCACCGGATGTAGGTAGATTTCTCTGGTCATGAGCGTGAAGATTTATCTTAGCTTTTCCTGTCCGTTCACACTGATTACCAGAGTATAATACTACCCTACTGACTGATTCCACTACGGACGACATAAAGTCGCTGAACGTTTGAAGTGATGGAGTAGAAAAGCTGTTCAATTGTTGGGCCCACTGGAGCTTTATGTTAGCGGGTAATTTTTCTACCAGTTCTTGTAAAGGACTGGATTTAACAGATGAGCGTGTTGTCCGACTGCGACTAGGTGCTGCGTGAGATTCCTAACCGACATCCCAAACTCGATCAACGTTTCTAGTTTTTCAGCCTTGGGGGATGGTATGGCTAATACGTTTTTAATTAGTTTATTTACTATCACCTCGGGGCGTCCGTAAAGCATGTGGAGTGTCTTTATCACGTCCGGCACGGACTCAGGGGTCAACAAGTAATACCTAACCGACTTGAGGGCACCACCTTTTAAAGATCGTTGCAATCGAGCAAGATTTTCGGAGTTACTGTAGCCACAAGCAGCTGTAGAATTATTATAGCTACTTATAAATATAGGCCACTGTTCCGGTTCACCAGAGAACTCCGGTAAGTCACGTGGCATAACCTGCCTAGCGGCTAGTTGCTCTGAATTGGCTCTTTGAAAGGTTGCATGTTCTCTCCTCACAGGCAGCAAATATTCCGCACCTCCGTGATTTGAACGCGCGGAATCAAAATGACGCTCCTTCGTATTTGTGGAATACACAGGATTTGTATTTAAGGGTATAGGACGATCACCCGCTTTTAACGCCGATTGATTTCCAGCTTCGCTTTGATCGAAACGTAAACTGGTAAAATGATCGGCTAAGTTCACATCACACGTGACATTTGCACTGCGAACTAAGGTATCGTTTGCTCTACCCTGATCATGGTCATTTTTTTCCTCTACAATATCTTTTAGCAAAACGTGACGTTTAGGAATGGCTGTTTCATATGGAATTTGAGAACACAATCCGTCCCGACGCTGCAACTGTAGTTGCCAAATCCGCCACTGCTCTTTTAGTTCTTCCAAGTCCTCTACTGAAGAACTTTGCTGCTCTTGAAGCCTAACCATTTTATGCTGTAGTAAACGAAACAACTGCTGTTCTGCTTCCGGTTTAACTTTAGAATTGGAATCCTTGGCCGACGGTACGTTTTGTTGTGGTTTTAACTGGGTTGTACCCATTACCCTGCAACGTTTACTTCCTCGTTCATAGGATTCTCAGCTAAATAAACCGAGCGGTCAATTTCGGACAATCTCACGGATGCTACAGACTTTAAACTTTGATTGTTTGTGTATTTAGGAACCTGATTCTCGACCCATGCAGCAACATTTTGTACTCGCTCGTGACATTCAGGTTCTGAGATGAAGCTGCAGTTATCTGCTTCTTCGTCTAACAAGCCCTTTTCCAGTAGTTCATATTTCTCTTGCATGTATCTTTTTTCTAATTCCTGTTCCTTCTTCTCTAAAGCGTGCTGTTCTTCTAAACGTTTTAATTTAAGTTCCAACTGCTGCGCTTTGAGTTTAGAAGTACTAGACCGTGAAGATTTAGCCATCGGGGGAACAGAAACGCATTTCGCACAAACCCAGATTCGATTCACAACAGATTCGCTTACACCCGCGCAAGAATAGTGCCACCAGTTATCGCACTTATCGCAGGCAACAAGATTATCTGCCGCATCTGGCCTTTTACATGCAATGCAACTGAAGCAAAAGTTGAGATCCAAATTATTATCTTCCATAAATCTTGAAGATTTTGTTCGAGTAGAACAAAGGACACAATCTTGACAGCAATTTCCTTTAATGAAAAATAAGGGGTGCGTTTCAAGCTACAATTTTAACAATTAATAATTTAAACTTTTTTTCTATAACTTACATTTAGTGCGCCTATTTGAATCGGTGACTATTAACTTTAAATATAACTGTTTGTAATACAATGAAAGAAATCTATATTAACTACCTTCTAGCTACGCTATTTCCCAAACTCTCTAATGTGACGGTAAGATTGACATTATTCGCGTTTCTCCGGTAACGCGTTTGTACTAACATCTACAGTAACATTTATGCACCTACGATGCACAAACGATTGACTATAAAAATAAGGAATTTTTGTGGACAGCCCCTCCACTGTATTTTCTTCGTATCTTCGTATAGAGATGTGCACAAACATTCGTATACTGTGCATATTTGTGCACCTACGATGCACAAAGCATTGGCTATAAAAAATCAGGAATTTTTTTGGTGGGGGGCTGCCATTTCTACAGCCCTTCCAGTTTATTTTTTTCGTATCTTCGTATAGTGATGTGCACAAACGTTCGTATATCGTGTACATTTGTGCATCTACGATGCACAAACGATTGACTATAAAAAAATCCGAAATTTCTTCGGCGGGGGGCTGCCGTTTCCACAGCCCCCATTTTTGTTTTCTTCGTATCTTTGTATAAAGAGATGCACAAACGTTCGTACACTGTGCACATTTTGTGCACCTACGATGCACAAATGAATGAAAGTTCAAATTTCGATTGTGAGGGGGTTGTGGAAATGGAGCTAAATCAAAGGTTTATTTTAACTTCAACTGGATCTACTCCTCTCAAGCGGATTCTTTTAGCCATATTAAAATTCCGAACTTCTAATGTCGGATCTATTATACTACAATTAATATTTTTAGATTTACACCGATAGATAAGCCCATGCACAACCACTTGCTTTTCATTCCAGATAGAAAAGAAAAATGACTTTCCAAAACTGTTAAAAAAATGTATAACTTTAATGACCTATTCAACCTTTAAGAATACGTTCCAAACCATAAACAGAACATCTTCAACAAAATATAGCACAATATAGTAAAATATAGAAAACCGTTGTACTCTAAAAGGTAAATTATTCCCTCACTAAATTTCAAATTAAAATGACTTGAAAGTCTAATCCTTTAATAAAATAGAATTTACTTGACAGAAACAGCACCACCAGTGTCTGCGTGTTTTAAAAATTTACATTTTCTAAAAATGTGCATCTGCACCACAATCACTAAATGACAATTACCAACGAACAACTTGAATGTATCTATAAACCTTAAAATATTCTAGAAACATTAACAACCTGAATTATTATGGTAGGGACTCTTAACCTAAATGTAAGTAAAATAACTGCATTAATTTAAATACCAGAAGGACATAACTATTAACTATTGTTACATGCCAAAATTGGCATTTTACAGTTTTAAATATGTGACTGAATTTCCGCCATTATTTTTAAAAACAGACATGTGCATTTCCGTCATTTCGGACAGTTGCGTCGGCCCAAAAGGAATGCGCAGACGCGGAGTGATGGCGCAAGGCGCGATGTGTGACACGACATTATTAGCCAACGAGACGTCGAACAGTGACGTTTTTCCTGTATGGTTCCTTTTGTTTTTCCCTTTTAGGATGTAGGTTTCTCTTTATCTCTGCCTTATATCGTTCCCTACCTATTCCAACCGTACCGCTACGAACGGCGAAGAGGGAAGACAAAACAAATCTGGTTTCAACGATGGCCTAATAAAACCCACGCCCAAACAACGCCCAACGAGATCCATGGAAATCAGCACGGCTCCTGCGTAAGGATGACCGCAGAATCGTGAAGCGTTGCACATTTTTAGGTGAGTGTTTTTTATCTTTTTTAAGGTGCATCTTGTATCACTGTAAACATATTTGGTACATGATACAATTTGGCAAATTATGTCGTAATACCTTTATTGCGCAATATTGTGGACGTGGAGCGTATCAGTGTTGCCGACTGTAGTAGTGGATCATAACAGTTACGTGGGACTATAACACTGTTAACTATCAACCTAAAACAAAAAAGTTGAAAAAAATAGAATGGACAAAACTTTGAAAGCTAGTATAGTGTAAACGGGAGGTGCGACAGGGTTACGGTTTGTTGCGAATGAAAGCCCTTACTATTAACTGAAAAATAAATAAAAACCTAAAACAAGGAAAATACTTCAATAACCTTAATCCATACTTGTAAGTATCCTAATGGGAAATTAATTTAAAACATCATCAAACCATAGCAACATGCTAACATGTAAAATGAGGCTTACAGTTCTGTAGCGCAAAGATTTTTGTTAAGAGACTTAACCAAGATATACTCGTATAACAATACAATGTCAGTATCAGATTGTACTGTTGAAGAAAGTAAGAAAACCTAATATAACACAACAGCATAGTTATGCTCTTATACAATTTCAAATTTAGCGAAAAGCCTGCGTAATGCCAACACAATATAATTGTTTTTAGAATAGACAAGAACAAATAAATTAACCCCAGGGCCGACTTCAGATGGTAAGTAGGCGATGCCCGGGATTGGTGCACCAACCTCAGTAAGGCGCCCAAAAGGACGTTCGAAGAGACGCCTCAAAAGCTCGACCGAGTATATTTATTACAAAGTTGTTACAAGTCGAACGACGCACGCTTGCGTGGAAGTAAATAATTTTAGGGCTGGTAACCCGATTTTTATAGTCCGTGAGATACATCATGGCGTTTCCGTCACAGCCACAGATAAAACAAATAAACAACAAACTTAATAATAAGAATTCTAGATATATAGCGCCCTCTATTTGAATTGGAAGAAGATATTACATAATAAATACAAAAAAAACGATGATTATGTTCAGCACACACGCTAAATTTAGTTCTTACTGATGCAGCTAAATTAAATACAGAAATCGCTAATTTCTTTGGCATAATACAGCAAGTTCATGTTTCTTTAGTAAATCTGCCAAACACAGGAACTTGTTAAAAAGAACACGCCAACATTACCCGAAAAAGTCGTCCAACATGAGATGGGAAGCTTGGATTGAGACCTTTCGTTGTTACGTGTTAAAAAGCGCTTATATTATTTTTGTAAATAATTATGTTAGGGGATTTTTAATCATTAATTTAAGTAAATTACCATAGTTGTGTAGTATAGTGTTAGAATCTAGAATATTCAGGCATATTACTGTAGTCTAGGTTACCCAGCAATGTTTAGGGGAAATTGTCTGTTATTATTATGTAATTGTGAGGTGTAGACGTTTCTTATGGTTCAGTACCCGACATGTGGTTTTCCCGCGTAATCAGAACGCGTAACGTAGTAGGATTGTGTGAGCCAAGTGTTGGAACCGCGGCCATGTTAGCATTCTGTACATGACTATCTTATTGTTAACTAACTTGTGTGTGCGAAAAGTGCAATAACTTTGTAGTGGCTAAAATTAACGACTAAAATTTGAACTTTAAATAAAACCAATTTAAAGCAAACTTTTAGCTCCAAAAACGTAATGAAAGTTCAAACTTGACTGTCAGCTTAAATATTACATTGTGTTACATGGGAGGATTTGCAGTAGCACTGAGAGATAGTGAAGAACGAGGTCTAATAGCGTCAGGTTTGTACGATGAAATTCAAATTTTGAAAAACATTCTCCTTGATAAGATATGGATTCTACAAAAGATTGCAATATATTTATAAGAATGAATTAGAGAGGGTTTTTGTTAATTTGACAATTACAATTAGAATTTTTTACTCTGCCGGTTTCAGTTGTAAGCGACGAATGTTGTTTTTTTAGGCCCAAGTTAATAAAAACGCACTTAAGATCGACAATTTCCCAAGAACGGTTAGTGACCTGTCTATGATTACAATAGAGAGCGAAATTTGTGAAAAACTAGATACGAACGGCATTTTAGAAGCAATTGCTTCAAAAAATTCTAGAAAAATCAATCTGTAAATATTTTATTACTTTCTTACTAAGTATATGATTTTATTATGCTTTTATACTCAATTGCAATTAGTATGTTTAATAGACAGCAATTAACCTAGAGGTTTGTTAGAAAAAAATCCAGCTCAATATTAGCGTCTATTAATGGCATGACTCGTAGATTTTTAATGTTAGCTTTTTATATATAACATTTTGGACTGTTATGTATTTTTTGAAACCGTAAAAACACATTTTATTTAATCGACAATAAATATTGCACAGTAGTAAAAATAAAAGTACAAGTTTCGATAGCTGATCTTTGGAAATTGGGAAATTGCTCAAACATTGCCCTAGCATCAACGAGGGGGCACCGCCTACAGTTTGCATCGGGGTGCCTAACACCCTAGAGCTGGCACTGATTAACTCACCCTTTCATAACGGTATTCTAACAGGAATATTCGTTCCTTGGTTATACATTTTTTAAGTAATCACAGTAAATTAGAAACACTTGAACAGTGCAATATGCAGCAGAGAAGTGTTGTTTCAAATATTGTTTGATTTCCTACGGTAGTGATCGTGATGTTATTGCTATACATTCTTTTTAGTATAATATATAATCTGATAAGTTGGGTGTTATATTATTTATAAGTAGAAGTAGATTGTTTATTATATAATATATTTCTGTTCAGCAAATAATTATAAATGTTCACCATTTTAAGAAAATCTGGATGTGAATAGCAAAATATTTTGTTGTTTTCACCTAAAAATCAATAACATCAAAGAAATAATATTTTTTTATTATAAAGTCCGTCAATAATGTTAATTAGCATTATTTTTTATCAATTTTATATGAGGACTAATTAAAATGTAGTGGACGAAACAGAGTTCCAAGATGCTACGATGGCTTCCCCGTAGGGGATAAGTATATGACGAGGCACATAAAGTTAAATTGCGTTTGAAAGGCCAGGGTAAAGTTCAATTCACGGGTTCGTGAAATTATCCTCGTTACGACCGGATAAAAAAGAGTTATGACCTTAAAAATTCACCCCTTCACTGATTTGGATTTTGTGGTATGATGTGCTAAATGAGCTGCTTGTGTTGGATAACCCAAGTAATTGTTGCAAAAAAAATTGATGTTGTTGGATGGATATCCTTAAATTTTTTACAAATTGTGAGCAGCAGGAGCTTTTAGGTTTAGATTTACTAGTTAGGTACATATCAATTTTAAGTATAAGTTGTAAATGGTTCGTAGTTATGTATGTGGATATTAACAAATTATGAAAGTGATTACTTATTGGACTAAATTAGCAATGGAATCAGTGTATATTGGTTTTAAAATATAAGTTGTATTGGTGGAATTTAGTGTTAATTGGCATTTAACTGTTTTCTGTTTTTTACGAGGTGCATTTCCAGAAATTGGAGTGATATAATCATTGATGGATTTGATTTAATTATTTTGGGATTTTGTTTAGTAATACCTGACCAGATTGAGGCAAAGAAATTAGGGTATTTAAGTGTATTTGTATTATTGTTGAAATTATTTAATGTCAATAAAGGTTAAGTATAGGATGAAATTTATTTGCATTTATTTATGAACTAAGATAATTAGGTCATTATAAAAGAATATCCAGTCAACCCAGTAATGAAGTCGTATTTGGGAGAGACCTTAATTTCGAAAATTTTATTAAATTTGACAAAAACTTAATAAGTGTTTTAAGTTATCATAGAAGAAAGGTAAAGTATAACGGCCTAAATTTAGGAAACCACAAGTTAAGGAGACATATGCGGAATAACCGTCTTCCGTGTAGAGATGACATCGAAATAATTGTTGAGACAAGACGGTTCGGGCCCCTTAGCTATGACAAGAGAAAAGTCCTTCAGGGTAAGTGATTAGTAAAACGTAGCTTTTATGTATTTCAACCTTTCTATTTTTATTTCAAATTTTCCATTTTTTATTATCTTTTTCACATAAACTCACTTCCGCAGCATTGTAGTTAGCCGGTACAACTTTAGCTTGTTACGGGATCCTCGCCCCTTCAGGGTAAATCTAAAATTATAAGGTAACGCACATTTTACTCGTAACAAGAGTTCTCTTTTTACTGTAAACTCTTTACTTCTTACTCAATCGGCGGTCGGGTAAGTGCATTAATTTTTACAGGGTTTTCAAATTGGCACAAATCTTTCAAAAACGTTGCGTACTCGCATAATTTATGAAGATGATTTTAAAAATTGTATACAACATATTGACTTCAAAAAGGCCTTAAAAAAGGGTAACAACAGTTGACGGTAAAATGAAAATCTAAACGAATTAGAAAAACAACAAAGGTGTAGTGCACTTGAGCGTGTAATAGAAGTAGTTAAATATCCATGTATATAATGTCTTCCACTAATAGGTTAGTCAGAAATTTATTTTGCAATTATGATAGAAATTCTCTGAAACTTATTGAAGTATTGACACAATTTGATATAGTCACTGCGAATGATCAACAACGTGCAACGAAAGCGAATAATATAGTCCATTGTTTAGAATGGAATTAAAGGTAATTTCTCAAAAATATTTTAGACAATATTTTAAATTTAGTAAGAAAGGCAAAATATTTTTCTGTTATATTAGATGGTACCCCAGAAACAAGAAAAACAGAATAAGTGACAATAATGGTAATTTTGTTTGTGTACAAAATATAAATGTTGGTAGGTATACAAGAATATTTTTAGGTTTTATAAATATTATGAATAAAATTGGCGCTGCGTTTTCATCTAGCATTACAGAGAAAAAGGGGTATTAAAAATCTTTCTAGAAACATTAGCTGAATTTGAAAAACTGTTAAAACTAGCTATCAACGTATAGATGAACCTCTTGGTGGTCCTCAACTATTATTTAAAATGGACTGTATCAACATAATTTTGTATACAGCCCTTAATTCTGTACAAGGTAGATGTGAGCAATTACGCCGCAATAAAGTCTGTACATTATTAAATGATCATCAACATTTAAAAAATATCAATTCAGAAGAATTAAAAGATAACTGCAGCGAAAGAAAAATCGTTTCAATGATAAAGATACAAAAGACATTAATTGCGTAGATATTTATAATGAATTATTATCACTCAAAGATTTATATGTATATGAATAATTTTTAAAATCTAAAAAATTTTGCGACTACAGTTCATATATTGCCATAATTTAAATTTAACTTTTGCAAATTTATGCATTGCATTACGCATATTATCAAAAATTCTCTGTGTCTGCAGTAAACGGAGAAAGATCTCTTTCTGGATTAAAATTAATTACAACGTATCTAAGATCCAATTTGATGAATTTGTTGCTACAAAAGTAAAGAAAATTAATTTATAAGTCAGCGTTGTCTTTCTTGTTTCTTATAAAAAATACAATATTTGCCATCTTGGATTCTTTTCTACTTTTGTTTGTAATATACTTCGAACTTTTCAAACATTAATTTTTATATTAAATTGTATTTTATTTTACTTATATTATGTTACTGTCATCATCATCAGTAGGTCTTCAGTTCTACAACTAGTTGGATGCTGCTCCATTGTTTTCTATTTTGAGCTAACCTACACATTTCCCTGAAATTCCTACAACCTACATCTTTCAGTATTTGCGCGTGATTTTCTAATCTAGGTCTACCTCTACCTCTCTTTTTTCCTTTCTCTGCTTGCTATATACTCCGCACTATTCCCCCATGCTTTAGTATGAATCCTATCATCATATCTCTCATATCTTTTACTGTTTCCCACATATTTCATTCTCCCCCTACCACTTTTAAAACCTTTTTGTTCTTAACTTTGTCTGTCTAAGAAATCCTCATAATATGTCCGCAACACAACATTTCAAAGGCTTCTATCTTTCTCCTGTCCACTTTTCCTACTGTCTATGTTTCACAGCCGTACAATGCTGTACACCACATATGCTTTCAGTAATATTTTCCTTGTTTCTATGTTTGTGGTCTTTGAGCACAATAGTTGCGTTTTCTTGTTAAATGTAGCACGGCCTTGTGCTAATCTTTGTTTTATATCTTGTGTTATTTGACTTTCTAGGTAGCTGAAATCCTTAAGTTCTCGTTTCCTAGTTGTATTTTGGTTTTTGACTTATTTACACCTCTTGTTAGTACTTTAGTACTTTAGTACTTTAATTTTGGTTTTCTTAATTTTCATACCATATCTCTCTGTTAGTACTGTTTCCATTTCATTAAGACCTGCTTCTAACTCTTCGATGCTAGATTTTAATACAGCTATATCATCTGCAAATCTAGGCATATAGTCATTTGTTCTTGCATAATAATTCTGCATTTGGCAGTGTTCATTGCTTCTTCGACATACAAGTTACAAATTAATGGCGTTCCTGCCCTACTTCTATTACAGTTGTTTGCGCTTTGAATAAGCTATGCACTATCCGTCTATCTCTACAACTCATTCTTAGCGTTTTGAGTATTTCAAATATTCTTTCCCATTTTACAATGTCGAATGCTTTCTCCAGATCTACAAACCCTATATATTTGCTTTCTCTTTTTTCTATTGTTTTCTAGATTATCCCTTAAAATCAAAATAGGTTCCCGTATTCCCCCGTTTGGCCTGAACCCAAATTGATTTTCTAGTATTTCTTCAATCCGTTTTCCATCCGTCCTACAATTTTATTTAATATTTTTGACACATTTTGCTGTCAAACTTATTGTTCAAAAAATTTTATATTCATCCGCACCTCTCTTTTTTGGTATAGCGACTGTAGTATTAAGTTTTAAATCTTTGGGTGTCTTGCCTGTCTAATACATATAACTTACAAGTTGGAAGAGATGTTTTGATACTGCTTGTCCAGCAGTTTTTACAGTTTATGCTTGCATCTTATCTATACCCGGAGCCTAATTATCTTTCAAATTCGTCTCTAAGTATAGAATATCTCAAGTCATCCTTTTCTACGTCTCATTTTGTTCTAATGCTCCTTGTTCCGGTTCTGCATATATATTCACTATAAATTCTTGCTATCTAACCACTTTCTTTACATTTTCTATATTGATGTCTCCTGTAACCCTCATATTTCTGCTATACTGTTTTATATCCCTAAAATTCATTCTAATTAGTTTCTATGCTTCGTTTGTGTCTCCTATTTCTTTCTTAGTTTGTACCTCTTTGCGCTTTCCATCAGTGCATTGTCCGTTAACTTACTTGTATTTGCCAACAATTTACCATTTTACGGCTTTGTATTTCTGGTTTCTTGCTTCGTTTGGACCGCTTTTGTATTTTCGCCTTCCTTCTATTAAATTCAGAATATCCTTTGTCACCCATGGTTTCTTATTCTCTTCTTGTTTACATCCGAGAATCTCTGGCTCCCATGAATTGAATGATATTCCATTCTGTTTCTACTTCCTTAGTATTAAAAATTTTCTCCAGGTCTTTCAGTAATTCGCTTGACCTTTTCTTAGATTTTTGTGGATATCTTTATTTTTTAGTTTCTCAGTCAAAATGCCTTTTTCTGTCCTTTTTTCAAATTTTTAAATTTAAACGGGATTTTCATAATTACTATGTTATGGTTAGTGTCAATATCTGCAACCGGGTAGCTTCTTCAGACTTTTACTTGATTTTTAAACCGTTGTGGAACAAGAATGTAATCTATTTGATATCCTCCTACGTCTCCTGGTATCCTGCACCTGTATTGTGTAGAATGATGTTGAAATAATGTATTTCTTAGGGTGAAGTTGTTTTTGTAGCAAAATTCTACCAGCCTATTTCACCTGTCCTTTCTCGTGATTAAACCAAATGAACCTACTGCCGCTCCTTCTAATGCCTCGCCTACCATTATTATTAAATTATTAAATTATTATTAAATTATTAAATTAATTATTAAATTAAATTAAATTAATTATTAAATTATTAAATTTTCATATCTTTTTACAATTATTAATGTTTTCGATACCTTTGTAGATCGCTTCTGTCTCTTCCTCACTGTAGCTAGGGGTAGGCATCTATAAGTGCATTATTACTGAATTTACCAGTTTAGATTCTAATCTAACCACGAGTATTAATTCGTTATTTTGTAGGTAGTTTTATACACAGCGACCCATCCTTTTCGCATAGCTATCCCTGCACCTGAATTTCCTTCCTCTGATCCTGTATAAATTACCCTAAAGTCTCCGCTCCAAAAATCCCACGCCTCTGGTCATTGAACTTCGCTAATCCCTACTATCTTTTATGCTAACCTATTCATTTCAATTTTCAAATTCTCCAGCTTACTTACTTGAATCAGGTTTCTAACATTCTACGCTCCGGCTTGCAAAATGTTCCTGGTTTTTCTTTTAAACTTGCTGATCACACGCTCTGAAGTAGACCTTTCTTGGATATCCAAATGGAGGACTATTTTAACTCCGGAATCCTTCACCCCAGAGCATGCCATCATCTCAAAGAAATTTTTAGTACGTTGTGTACTTTTGAGATAATGCAGTGGTTTCCCGTTGCCTTCCACATCGCAGCAGTGTGCTTAGAATGCCAAACCGATCCCGATAGTCTCTATCACTCTAAGTACCGAAAGAGCTGCTGCTTTCTTTCTGGAACCTGTCTTAGTTTTGTTCCTCACTAAAGACTCCACTAATTTGGTTAAACGTATAGTCCGGTTATTTAGATCACTGAAACACGCCAGCTATTCTATCCATTCTTGTATCTAGAACTTCGTCAATATACAGGTCCGATTAGACTGGATTTTGCTATTGTAATTCATTTAAATAAATAATATATTTTCTGTGATGTATAACTGATTGTATAATTTCTTATGCTATATTTATTTAACTCAAAAGGAGTAATTTT
Source organism: Platerodrilus igneus (assembly GCA_036346225.1). Lineage (NCBI taxonomy): Eukaryota > Metazoa > Arthropoda > Insecta > Coleoptera > Lycidae > Platerodrilus > Platerodrilus igneus. The sequence continues at coordinate 5,432,793 of JARFIW010000507.1, read as the reverse complement.
AATTTAGACATCGTGTTGCATAATAGCGTTATTTCCCTCTGTGTTTACAACCTTCTATCATGTTTATCGTTAAAGCGATTTCTGTATACAGCAAAAATTAACATAATTATACTGGCTAAGGTTTGCAATGACATTGTCGTTAATTTTACAAGGTGACGTATCTTACAAAAGTCAGTTTTTCGATACGACTAGAACTGGCTGATCCACTGATAAAAGCACAAACCTCGGATCCCGAGAACAAAACTGCCGCCCTTGAAATTTAGTTTTTCAGGGTAATCCAGATCCACAACACCACACCACAAATCATATCTCTTTCAGGAATAATAATTATATTGCAGTTGTAGCCTAGTTTTGCTTATTTTAAATAAATATTAACATGACATCTATCAAATATTATATTTTAATTACTAAAGGTAAGTTCAGATAACGACGAATGCGAATTTTTTCCAAATCGCAATTCGTAAATTTAGAACGTCTGAAATGCAATGAATACAAATCACGAATATTTATGAATCCTATATCTAACTTCCTTAAGGTTAACAAAAAATGTCATAAATTCAGCGTGTGTTGTCAAAAATATTAGTCATGGGTTTACTTTCAACAATTTATTTTATATTAATTATTTAATTTGCTGAAAGTTAAACATAAGTTCTATTGTTGTGTAATATGGAAGAAAAGCAAAATTAACATTATGGAGGTTATGTGAAATTTAAATTATGCACCTAACAAAAGTGACATTTAACAAGATGGGTGTATGTGAATTTCGCAAATATGTTGAACTTTTTTCAACACTTACGAAATTCGTAACCGCAATTTTATTCGGACAAAAATTGCGAATTTCGTCCTTGTATGAACTTACTATAAAATACTAGTAGTATTTTTTAAAACAGCTAATAGCTATGGAAACTTGCAAACTTCAATAACATAAAAATAGGGATTTTTAAAAATTAGTCTACAGTCAATAAGATAGCAAACATTATATTTTTCATTTTGACAAAAAAGTTCAATAAGACAACGTTGTTGTCAATTGCTTCGAGATTGTCGTTCTGTAGCATCATGAGAAGTGACTCTGGGTTTGCAATTGTCATCGAATAGCGAATAGCTTGAAAAAAGTTCGCTCGTAAATCACTTGACGAGAGGAATTGTCAGTAGGTATTTATATGCTATAGAGAGTTCTGTATACATTACACTAAACATATTGAATCACAACTATGTTCATAAATGCGTTTGGTGCATAACTTGCATGACCTTATTAACACACAGATTTATATTTGTGTAAGTTCATCTAAAACTATATTTTTTTGCTCCATATAATTTCTCTCCAAAGTCAAAGAAATATTTGGCTATTTGGAAATTGGTCTTCAAATGACCCCTGTTACTCTAACATTTCTTTGTCATTAACCGAATTCAGACACCATATTTTTTTGTAATTCAATCGTTGGTACACCGTTTTTAATTCAGGGAACATTCTGAAATCAAAGCATCAGAGGTCTTAATATAATCTCATTTTTCATTTAATCAGAAAATCTTTTTATCATACTGTTATTCATGTGGTCAATGACAATATAGAAAACTTTAACTCTGAAGCTAGCTTCGATGTTGAACCCGGTTTCATCATCATAGCTTCCATCTGGTATTTTTGCAGGTTTATTGATAACTCGATGATAATGTTATGAAATTTATGTACACATGTTTTCGATTCAACGTATCTTCGGCTTGAATACCTTGATTGTCTCACTTTCTGACCAGTTATTGAAACGATTACATATTTTGCAAGTAGTGTCCCTTGTAGATCTCTATCTAGCTATGCCAATCGCACTCAATCAAACGATCGGATTCTCTTCTAAATAGAATTCAGTTCTTGGTACGATTCCTCGATAAACACTTGTGTCTGCTGCAATAAGCCAAAGTAACAGTTTACACATAGAGGCTTGTCTGTCATTACTAGGTTGAAAGAGTAAACGTAACACCATATTGGAAAGCTCCACTAAAGAGGATGCGCGGATGAAGGTGAAAACATAAGGCTTTGGCTTCATTCTAAACTAACAAACTGTAACTGTACGAAAATGGAATTGTAGAAGATGATAACGGAAATTTTCTGAAAATCGGAAACGCACTATGACCTGGTTGTGTAAATCAAACTCTGAGCTATTTTTATAAATAATACTGCAGGGTAGTATTTCATTGTTTATGTTAAAAAAAATTCATCGACTAATGAACGAGAAATAATTTTAGTAGAGTTGAGTTTTTGAAGCAGAACACCCAAATAACACCTTTTGAGTGGAAGGTTTCACTGCTTTATTGAAACTCAAAAATAGTCATTACACAAAAATGCACTGTAACGTATTTTTTTCTGGTTACACTTCGGTCTTTAAAATAAAAATAAAACAGCTATAATTTAAAATATTTAATTTGTGAATTACCGTCCAATTAATACATAAAATTGATAATAACACATAGATTCTTCTACGTTTATGCTCTAAAGTTCGTTACTAAGCTCTGTCCAGTTGTCAATTTGTTCACTTCATTATCAGCGTTCGAACGGGCAAGCTGTTCTACTAGTGAGTGGAGTCAAGATGGCCGTGTTTAAACACGTGGCCTCTAACAGAGTAAGAAAAAGAATATAATTGATAAATTCTTGGTGTCTGGAGGTTGAGCCTAACAGCTGTAGCGTGAGAGCATGATTTTCTATAAGCTTCGCTCAGAGCAGTTCTGTTGATCCCTGCAGGCCTAAAAAGATGGAAGCCCCTTTTGACATCATTAATACAGTTGGTATATATTAATTAAATAGATTATACTAATATTTTTCATCTTAGTGCAATATCTCCGATAATAACTTAAGACAATTTCTTAAGGCAATATTTTAAAGCAAGAACATATATGGTTACGTCTTATTTAATATAAAATGCAGTAACGTAGAAGGCAATTTCACATGTGTTCCGTATATTTCAACTTCACCAATAAATAACATCAAATAAGGAAATTTTGGAGCTATAGTTTTGTTGAAAAAAAAAATTCATTCGAGCTGAGGTTGGTATTGTTGTATTCCGAAGAACTTTGATGGTTATGGAAATTTCCGACAGCTGAGGTCAAGGTCCAGTATCTTTCGTTCAGAGCAGTTTCGTAGCACGTGAGTGTTCTTTAGGATTTAATAACTTTGAACATAAAGTAAATTACTATAAATAATCTAACATTAAATATTTGAGTAACGTAAAAAGAAAATAGCTTTTGAGGAATCAGCGAATTAAATAACAAGTCGATTGTTTGTCAGAATGTTTGCACATGTACACAAATAGTACATTTAATAAAGTTGTGAATGACATCTTATGTCAGATATATAAAAAACATAGATTCAGTTGTCTTATCTAGACGTCATATGCCGTCTTAATTTAATTTAAAATATGTTTAAATATTTTGAGGTCATGAACTTGCATTTTTCATCGACATGTGAAATTCGCGTACGTACTGTTAAATAAAAATAAATTAGAATAAGTACATTCTACAATATTAGCACTTTGATAATTAAATTTTATTGTGAAGATCAAGGAAGTACTTCATTGATTTAAAGAAATTTATGTATTATGAGTAACTTACAAATTCCAAGTCAATATATTTAGATTTTATAGAAAAGATCCATTCAGAAATCTTCCTAATTTTGTGAAAAACTTTACTAGTCTATTTCTGTTCTAGAAAAATTATTAAGAGAAAATTTTATAAAGATACAAACTTAAATATTGTAGTTACATATATTCAGAAATTTATCCAAATAGAATTTATTTTGTTTTTGAATGACTTTTTATTATTTAGAATTCAAAAAAAAAATTGCAAGCCATCCCTGATTAGAAATTGTGTATAATGAAAACGAATTCCCTCAGTATATATTTTAGAAGCCTAAAATCTATTATTTTATTTTTGGCAAATATTTTTGAGGACACAAATGGTGTCCATGTTGTACCTTTGTTTGTTCACAGGTCAAGCCGAGACATCTGTATGACATCTGGTGTTTGAGGTCTTGGTAAGTGTGTTTTAAAGAGTGAAATTCAGGTTTTATGGCTATGTTGGTGGTGTTAAGATAAGGTTTCCGCATTCCCCTTATACAAGCACAGTTAAATTTTGTTGGTTATTGTATTGAAAAATACGGTGGCGCTCATTAAATATATTTTTGGTCTTTTATCAACCCATGACCCAAGCTCATGATCTACCCAGAGCTAACACTCGACTAGCCGTTTATGTCTTAAGAGTTTTTCTTTATCTCAAGCCATTCTCCATCCAACTTTACCTTGGGCTTACATTAATAAGAAGAAATTCTCGACCTTGTGATATCAGGTTAGGGTTTAGGAAATTTAAAGGTGTATTGTTTTTTAGCTGATAGTCACGAGGATAAAGTTAATAATAAAAAATCAAGCAAGAAAGAATTTTTTATTACAGCACAAATAGGGAGAGAGAAAGAAGTTGTTCCTCATCGAGAAAAACCAAAAATAGTTTGACGATAGTTATCACTTAGTACGCACGAAAATTTTATCTCGAATCTCTGCAAAACGTAACATGTCTATTTTCTGTTCCTGTACACTAATACCTATCTCTTTTCTCTTTCTAGCTAAGTTTAAAGCTTGCTCAATATAAGCATTAAAAATCAAAGGAGATAGTATACAGCCCTGTCTAACACCATTTCTAATCTTAGCCCCCTTTTCTATTTCATCAAATCTAATCACTACGCTTTAGTTTTTATATAGACCGTAAATAATTTTTCTATCCCTAGGAGAGATTCCTATTTTTTGTAAAACCCTGAACATAACAATCCCATTAACCCTATGTATGGATCTAGGTTGTTAAATTTCTAAGAATGCTCTCCGCAACAACCATGCAAGAAACTGTGATATTTAGTTCTAATTTGGAAATTATTGCTATGTTCAATGGGAAAGTAAAATATTTATAGTAGCCATGGTGGTGCCCGTGAGGCAAAAACTCAAATTTTAGGTCACACAATGTATACGGGCATAAAATTCCAAAATACTACCTATTATTTTTAAAATTTATGGATTTATATTCATGCTGACGCTAAAATTGTTAATAATAATACTTGTTTCGCGTTGGATTTACGCTAAATAAGAAAAAACAAACAAAGAAAAGCCATAATAGTTTTGTTGTATTTCTGTTAAATACATATTTGAACGTAACTCAGCTTCATAAATTATTTTAAAACCACAAAAAAGACAAGCATAATAATTGTAATAGTAAATTTTCATATCGTGGTCAAGTCATTTTAAGAAAGCTTAAGAATTATGAAGTAAATAACAGTGAAATGACTAATAGGCATGTTCAATTGCATAATTATCCCAAATATAGAATAGCTTTTTACAATTTTAGTTAAATAAAGTAAAATTAATGTTATAGGAACACGCGTATAATTATAAAATAAAGTAAGCCCAGACAACCTCATAAGAATATTCAGACCATGTAGTAATTATGTAAAACTACAGGTGCTTACTAGTGTAACTTACCAATATCAAGTTACAGATGAATAACTATATCATTCAATACAAAGTAATCAGGTTATCAATGTATTTATTCAAAGTGCTAGAAAAGTAAAATAGCCGTAGGCACGTGGCTTTTGTCTGATGGTATCATAGGAGTTCATAATTGGTTCACATGGTAGGAATGTTATAAAATGACACCTCACTCTCCTGAACACAAAAAAATCGGGAAAAACGACAAACACCGACAGCGGAGAGAGAACTATTAAACCAATAATTTGCGATCCATACACAAAAACAAATGTACGTGTGAATGTGAAGGGGAGTCGAGTTATGAAGCAACAATAGGGTTTTAACGTGGTGAAAGCCCGACGATTTTTGACAGACCCACAACATTAACAGATTGGGACGATTTGGTTCTAAGCAAAAAAATTGGAAATAAGCACCCGATCGCAAATGGCTTTACTCTTGGCCTAAATGGAATTTTTTGTTCACCTGCACGCTTAAGTTAAGTGTAAGTTATAAACCCGTCTGTATTGTGGCATTTATGCATCAAGCTTTCTTTCATAAAATATTGACAAATTTATACAATATTCACCCTTACTTAAAGTATAATGTTAAATTATTAGATGTATCAAATCTAGATTGCAAGTTTTAATTGAAAATTAAAGACGTGTTGCGAATTCTTCTAATCGAATCATCAAGATCATAGTTAATTAAAATTGAACCGATCATGAAATATCACAATTCTGTGTGTTTCTGTTTACAGAGGAATCGTTGTGTCGTCGAGGTTTACAGTTGTGTAAGTAACTTTAAAATTGTTGTACAAATACCTGATTATAGGAAAAATGGAATAATGTTATATTAAAATAGATCTAGGTGACGTGGTAAGTTGAAATTTCTTCTGTTATGTGTTTAAACACACAAGTAGCATTCGTAAATGGAACTCTATTCCACCAGGAGGTTAACGTAATTAAAATTCACAGGAGTACTCGTCGTCCAAGCGATTTTCAATAGACTAGAATAGACGAGATATTAGTAATGTAGCTTGAAATTGCACTTAGTAAGTTGCTACATTCTTTCTATTTTCTTGTATTGTTTCCATAGGGACCCACTCCTGCAGCAGTGTAGTTAGCGGGTGCGCCCTTGACTGGTTACGGGATTCCCGCCAATTTTAGGCAATCACAAACTCAATTATTAAACACTTTATTCATTCGTAACATAACAATAGTAAATATCTTTATTGCCATATACAAAAAAAAAGATAATTGAAAATTAAAGATATAGTGTTACATGCCAAAATTGGCAATGTACAATTTTTAGATTTAGTTATAATTTATAAATTAATTCCAGCGTATTTTTTAAATTGAAAATGTTAACTTCGGCGTCGTGGACAGTCGCGCCTGCGCAGAGGGAATGCAGGAATGCGCGAGTATCTAAAGGGGGACTAAGCCATGAGCCCTCAACGAAGCAACAACTATTTTGGTGTTGTGTGTGTTTTTCTTTTGAGGTATGTAGGTTCCCTGTATCTTACTTTTTATTGTACCTAGTACCTTAATTCCCTTCATTCCCCTACGAATGCAATAGAAAGAAGGACGGATGGAAATTTGAATTCAACATGGCGTAACGCAACCCAACCTACAAATCACCGTTAGACCCTGAGATTAAGCTCAGAGATGCCACTACGTGAGTAATTTGATTTTATTTAAATTGTGCTTGCAAATTTGACTTAAAAAGCGGTTGCATCACTCTTAAAGCGTGGTCGGTATATGTTACAAAATGGCGAGAATTATGCCGCGCGTGTAAGTATAACAATGCCGCTCCCAAAAGTATAACAATAGTAAAAGAAATAAATAGAGCAAAAATAAATAAACAAACTAAAAAAGAAGAATGTGTCAAGAAGCGCAGGTCATGCTAAAATTAGCCACTTCACCTCTTATCAATGTGATAATTATATACTAGGACTGTTGTTAAAAATTTGGGATATGGTAATAGTGTAGTTATCAGATGCTTGACATATAACAATTTTTGTCAAACAAAAGTAAGAAAATATTGAACAATCTACAGCGAAGTTTTGAATTAATTATATTTGAGGAAGCATGCGCTTAAATTGTGAGCATCTTCGACCAATGATTTTATTATTTTCGTCTGATAAAAAGTGATAGAGTGCATCGACGGTTTGAAAACAGCTTTTGGTGATAAAATACTACCAAGAACAATTGTGTTTCGGTGGTACTAGGAATTTAAAATTGGTCTGAGTAGTGAATTTCGTGTAGTCTATTAACAACCTCGAAAATATTTCAGAAAATCATAAATCAACTTCGTGGTAAACGATTTTCAAATCTAGAAGATAGTATTGAATCTAATCTTTAAAGTACAGTCTTCTAAACTGAAAAAATGCTTTGATAATTGGTTTGTTTACATGAAAAAATATAAAGATAGTAAATGGAATATTTTGAGAAACGATAAAGTGATCGTTTAATTCTAAACATTTTTGTCTTCTTCTATTCCCAGATTTTAGTAGCAACCCTGGTTCTTGCAGCATAATAAGTAGGACATTTAAGTTAGTTTATGCGACCCGGAACAAGATCTTCGATGGCGGCACTGTTCCCCAAAACCTGGAACGTCTAGCAGTTAATGGAATTCTACCAACTAATAATGGTAAAAATACAAACTTTCCTTGAAAATGATTTCATTTAATGCAGTAACGCGTTGCTCGTCACCGTGTGGTGTGTGTCGATCTTTTAATCAAACAAGAATCAATTCGCATACAAGATTAGTATTCAGATACAATCTAATCGGATATAAATACCAATAGCATATGTCCTTTCTGAATGAAAATCCTTGTCATTTACGTAAAAGAAAATAAGAAACACCAAGGAAAAATTTGTAATTGATATGCAAATGAAAAACTAGGTAGTATTATACATTCTGATTAGATTTCATTGCCAAACGACACACTAAACATTTTAATTTCGACAATAATAGCTATCCTTTTGGAAGGTCAACATTTAGCATTTCATTATGAAAATAGTACGTAAATTAATTGTCAGCATGTGTAACTAGAAGCGTTTGAAGCGTATGGTGACGAAAAAACACGTCTGCTAATTTGTACGTTATAACTTAGTGTTATTACACATTTAACTGATAAGTGGTCAATGTCTTGTTAATTGCCCAAATACTATTACTATTTATATTCACTTTCTTTTTAAGGTCGTTGAACTAATCATTGATTCCCGCTTGAATAATTACAAACTTATTCGATCTCCTCTTTGTTGATAACTTAAAGCACATTCCTCTGAGATTATTTAAATGAAATTGTGGACGGAAATTAATTCCTCTTTCAATGCAAGGTAATATTTTATTACGAAAACGTCCTTACTTTTATTATGATTTGCAAAAAGAAACTAGCGTTTACAATAAAAAAAAACAACAGTGCGCATGAATTTGGCGCCCTTCAATTGCTACTCTGCGTATAGATAGTGAATTGAAATTAGGTCATAAAAGCTTTAAGTCGATAACAAGTTTGCTCATTATCCTTCTCTTAAAACGCGACAAAAAGGCCCCGGGGCGGTTCCGTGGCGTAGTGGTATGTGTGTGACTACTACGCCCAAGGTCCCGAGTTCGAATCCCGACACGGTCCGCTTGAAAAATGTTAGGCGAGCATTTTCACAAAAATACACCCTCGTTTGGATGAGAAGTAAAATGGAGGTCCCATGTGTAAGTGTTGTCACGCACGTTAAAGATCCCTACCTTGCTTGGAACAGCAAGGGTTCGGCAAAATTCCAAATCTTCCAGGTAAAAAACACTCGCTTTCTGGCCAATGTAGTACCTTCGAGTGGAGCATTAGAAAATCACATGTAAGGTAAAAGGTCCCGGTCTCCCCAAATTGAGAAGGGGCGAAGAGGTGGGCTGCAAAAAGCACGTTTTCCAAATATCCCGAAAACTACGAGGTATTTCACATACATGGCTGTATTTAAAATTAAAGTTTATCAAATTCTATATAAAGATGGTACTGTTCAATGTTTTGCTTAAATCGGTTATTAATCATACAAAAAAATTAAAAAATCACAGGTCTATTTCCACAGCTTCTCCCTACAATGAAAATGTAAACTTTTTCTACATCATTCGTTTGTGTATCGTAAGTGCGCAAATGTGCACAGTATACGGACATTTGTTCGTGTACTTCTATACAAAGGTATGAAGAAATTAATTTAAGCCCCCCCCCCCCTGTAAGCAATTTATAGATATTTTTATAACAAAATTGGTTGTCCATGGTAAGTGCACAAATGTGCACAGTGAATGTGCGTTTCTGCACTTTTCTGCACAAAGATTTGAAGAAATTAAGATCGTGGAGATGTAGAAGCAGCAATTGTTTGTACATTGTATGTGCACAAATGTACACAGTGTGAGAACGTTTCTGGACTTTTCTGTTGTAAAAAAATTAAAATGGCGAGCTGTAGAAACAGCAATCTTTCATCCGAAACAAATTCACATTTTTGTAAACGCAATTATTTGTACATAGTAGGTGCACAAATGTGCACGGTGTACACGCTTGTTCACTTCTCTATGCAAAAATATGAAGAAACTAAAATGGCGCGGTTCTAGCAACGGTAGCCACCACTAAAACAGCTTCATGTTTTTGTAATAGCAATTGTTTGTGCATCGTAGGTGCATAAGTGTGCAGAATGTAAGTACGTTGAGCACTTCTTTGTACTAGAATATGAGGAGATTAATTTTGGGAAACGTACATATATACATTAATACATAGTAGGCTATTATAGGCTAGCTGTGCACAACATGCAAACATTTGTGCACTTTCCATTACTATCCAATACAATGCAGAAATTAATTTGAATAGTCTAAAAAACCGTAGCATCTGCCTTACGCAGTATACTAGTGGTTTTTAGTGTAATTCGTTTGTGTATTGTAGATACACAATTCTACAAGTCTTAACGTTTGTGCACTTTCCTATAGTAAGATAGTAGAAATATGATTTGCGAAAATTTGTTCTGTTTTTTAGAAACAATAGCATTTGCTCGCATTCTAAAACTATGATTTAAAAATAAACATAAAGAGAGCTGCAAATGAAATAAATTCTTTATAATCTTACAAAATATTGTCTCTGCATGGAAAATGTATAAATGTGCAATAGTTTTCCGGAGTTTTGTAATAATTCATTAGTAACTGATTTTTGAAAACTGCAATAATAGAAGCACTTAACTGAAGTAACAATCAATTTTTATTTCTGAACTATAAGTCATTGAATGAAATAACAATTTTTTGAGAAGCAGTTGAGATGCCGCTTTTTCTCGTAAGATTATCCTATCGTTACGTTTAAGTACATCTACTCTAAATACACTTATTTGTATACTATGCGCTGGGTACTACTACATAACGAGGAACGATTTCGAAACAAAATGGGCTATTTATATAGGAAATATTTGCAGATTAAAAATTTAAATGATTGGAATTTACGTCCTAGAATGAAGGTCAATTTTGCATTGATAAGAAAGCTCAACGAATGAAATATATTGATATGAACTAAAACGTTTGTTATCGCTCTAAATTACGTGACTAGTAAAGAATCTCATATCTGGGCAATTCAGTGGATTTTTTTAAAATGAATATATATCAAACATTCATAAAATGTTAAGGGATATAGCATCTAGCTTAGATAAAATATCTACAAATTATACCATGAACAATTGGAAGAGATGGTCGCATAGAAACGTGTTTCCTTATACAACCGATATATCTGTACTGGATGAGATATCATTACCAACAAAAATTTTTTTTCCAGCAACTTAACGTCGTTAAACACTACTTTTGTACAGTAGGGATATAGACAGACAGTGTGGAAAAAATACAGCATTGGTGAGTACAGTAACCTGTACGTCAAGATTAACACGTGACATTGTTGGCTGATATGCTTGAAAATTTTGGAAAGTCTGTATGAAAACTAACAATTTCTGCCCCTTGTTTAAACTGGGACGTCACATTAAAAAGCACTAGCCTGATGTTCAAACTATTGACTTGTGTAAAAATAGATCATTTCATGTAGTCAAGGGCCAGAAGAGGCTTAAAAATTGTAGCTAGCGGGAAACATGCTATGACCAACTATAAGCAAATTGAAGACTATGATACAGTAATACCCGACATTTGATTTTTTCCAATGCTCCACTCAAAGATACTACATTGGCCAGGAAGTAAGTTTTTTTTACCTGGAGTGTTTAAATTGCTCAACCCTTGCTATTCCAAGCAAAGTAGGAATTTTTAACATACATGACAACACTCACACACGGGACCTCCATTTTACCTCTCATCTGGACGAGGGTGTATTTTTATGCAAAATACTCGCCTTACATTTTTCAAGCGGTCCGTGTCGGGAATCGAATCCGGGACCTTGGAATCAGCAGCAATAGGCGAACCTTCTAGATCCATGGAACAGTCACGATACAGTAATATCATTGAAAAATCTGATATACAATCATTTCAACAATTTTTATAGGCTATGCATGAGTCCGCAACTTCCTATTGGATAAACGCCAAGAAAAATCAAAAGTCGTAGAGACATATTAAAAATCCTGACACACAATAAGAAAAAGTTTATTTTAAATGTAGGTTTGGAGCAGCCGAAATAATTACACCTCATTTAATGATTTATCGTTATTTCTTGAAAAGTTGACGTCTACTATTCGAAACAGAAGACTTCGAATGTGCTTGCGAGGTTCAAGTGAAAAAGCTATTTGTTATATATTTTAAGTTTCAACACTTTCTGCGATATGAAGTTTGTTACGTGCCGAAATCGGCCACAATCGATTTTGACGTTTATATTGACTAGGTCTCGCAGTAACCTTCTTCTGATCGTATTATTAAATATGTTTTGGAAAATGCGTTTGTTTTTGTACTCGATGCGAGGCGAGAACACCCCCTACTAATGCTATTTACCGGGGAATATAAAAAAAATATTGAGTGGGGTCAATCAGGTTATGTGGTGTATGAAGCTTAGCCTCGTTCTTTTTTATCATCCACGCATCAACAAGAGTAGATAGTTCAACATTTCCCTTGATCTGCATTTTATTAATTACGATTTAGCGTCGAACTCCTGACCTATCTCCACGTGTTATTATGTTTCGTTTTGGGTTAGTGAGTCATCTCATATAACAATTGTTGTTTTCGACGAATATCTATTGTGCGTGTAAAACCATCTACTTCATTTTAATGTCGTTTCAAGCTTTGTCCCGTAATTACTGGTGACTAACTTGTGGATTCTATCCGTTCTGCTAGAGATTTATAGGGAACACCTATTGGGTGATTTGTTTCATGCGAAACATCGTTTAGGCGATTTATACTACTATTAGTATCATCAACAGTTGCGGCGACCTTTGTTTCAGGAGCAGAAGGCCAGTAGTGTAAACTGCAGACCTGTACCTGCCACTGGAGCTGCCTAAGAATTTCATTTAGGCAGCCTGATTTTTTAAATTTTGTTAGTCGTAAACATATTTGCTGTCTGTGCCTGTAACATTCTTAAGTGTTAATCACTTATAGTAACTAAGTTTAAATTGAGCTACTTTATGATTTGAGTAACTGTAGGATACGTAGCTAGTTTTTTTTGTGGGTAATTTAGCAAGTTGAAAATCCCATCTCTAACCTTCATTATAAGATTAGTAAATACTGTCAGGGCCGTACCATAGTTTTGTCTATATAGTAGTTTTTCAATGGGTGGTTTGATGTGATCATATCTTGTGTTGGACTGCGCTTCATTATGTGTTTTAAGAAATTGGGTCCTAAACCAATCCTTCACCTTTCAGGAAGTGGTACAATTAAAGTTCACTATTAATTATTTGAAAATGTACGCTTCTTTGAGGCAAATAATTGAATATAAAATTAGCTCTATAAAGCCCTATCTAGTTGCGTTAAGCCACCTTGGGCACTAGAGTGGCGTGTTGCCTATACTTGGTATTCTGTCGTAGCATTAGAGACGGTGTACTTAATCAATGTGTTTCTGAAACAATTAGTATATGTTGTATTTGGTAATGTTACTCTTTAGCACTTGGCAAATTACTGTAAATTTGGAGGCTCGCCTATTAAAACCACTTCCGTTAATTTTTGCAGTATTATACCTTTTTTTTTATTTCTGATTATCCCATCAGTTTGTTTTATTTTAGGAGCATTTTACATTTTCTATAGGTTAATTGGTGTTATTTATTAGCAGAGTGTTTGTAGGGCTCATCCTCAGAGTCTGCAAAGCTTTGGCCGTCTGATGTTGCTCTCACTTTCTTGGTACACGTTGAAATTTATAGAAGGCAGCTGGTTTCCCGCTAGACACGCGAGTTTCCTTGGTCTAACGCAGGATATTAAAACCTTGTCCTGGGTTTCGCCCAAGCACTTAACTATGTCACCAGTCTGAGGAACTTCCCCAACGCCTTCATTAAACTATTTTTCCCGTCACAACTTTTACATGCTGATGAACAACACCACATTTGGCAAGACTATGGAGAACGTGGACAAACGCATCGAAGTTTAGATTGAGATTTAGTGGGAGTCTGGGGGCAGGTAGTGGATGAGAAGATTAATAACCCGCTTAACTTAAAGCTGTTTGAAATTCGTGAAGAATTGGTTATCATTCCAAGGAATTGAATGAACCTGAATTACAACGAACCAATCTATGTTAGGAATTTTCTTGTTTTTATACATATTTCTATGATAATGGCGTACAATTTTAAAAACAATATAATAAGTCCTCAATATGGTAACCAGTTTCGGCTATTAAATACGGACACAACAAGATTGAACTAAAGTGCTGAAACTGAAAACCCTTTACACGATATTGTGAAACACAACAGTCATTAAGGAGATGGTCTGCAAGTTTTTTCTTGCGATATAGCTTCGATTAGTGCAGAAATGGCAAGCAAATTCGAACAACCAGAAAGAAATCGTGAAGATTTATATCAACTAGAACTCAATATGCAACCCATCAGAATTGATACACCTTGGTAAAAAACACATTTTGAGTGCGGTGTAGGTTCAATGAAACTTAATTTCTTCGAAAACTACTTTCTACTGAAATTTTTGGTTGTAAATTTTTTTTAATAAAATGTTCAGCTACTACAACTTTTGGTGGATGATTTTAGAATAGGCTAGATAAATTTCCGTCAAAAGGCTACAGTTTTCTTCTGAATATAGCTTGTATATACATGTTCAATTTTGCGACACTACTTCTGGCCGATAAAGCTTATGTCGAGTTTTAAGAAAGTGAACGCATTAACACTTGGGGGACTTTTTTATGCACATTCTTTACTGATAAGGATTTGTGCTACATGTTTGTCTAAGCAAGACGTTTCTAGATATCTCAGAGATTCATGTTTAAAATACATCAAAATACGATACACGATGGAACAGCTCCTTGAGTGAAAAGGCAGCAGATGTTGCTTTTGTTTTATTTTTGGTAGAAATCCACGTATCAAGTTATTGAATTGCCAATATGTTCAGATACTAAGTGGTGGTTGGGTTATTTACATTAAAATTTCATTCACATCCTAGTCGGTTTCTCTTCACACCCATGCTGTCTTTATTCGAAAGTTCTCAATCGCTAAACACATTTTCAAGCACTGGTCTAAAAAATGAGATTCATCGTATAAAGTTCTCTCACCGCAAACAAAAAATTTGCAATTATTGTTTTGAAGTTCTAATGAGCTTTAATAACATAGCTTACTTTTTCATCAAAAAATTGGAAATGAATGAACTTTTGCGTGACGGATGACTGTTGTTCTATATATAGTAGGGGCGAAGGTCTACTGAAAAAAATAACAGCTAGATAATCAAAAATGCTCATCCGGATGTATGAGCTTTACTTTTTTGTACTCTTAACATATAAACAAATCATAAACTTTCGGCATTATGACCGCACATGTCCGGAATATCGCTTCGTGTATGAACAGTAGCCACGCTGCATTTTTATATGTAGAAAAATAAAAATCTAAGTTATCATTCATAGCATTCCAAAGCTTGCAACAGCGAATACAATAGAGAAAGCTTCTAAAGGCTTTCTGGAAACAATGAAGTTTCCTTTGACAACGGCAAATTCCCACTATGGAGTTTACCTCAGCTATGGGGCTTCCACGGAAACACCTCCTACGCTTGACATCTGTTATTTTAGAAATAAATACAGCTCCATGAGAATAGAAATAAATCTTATGAGAAAAATTCTATCGTTTACAACTAATCCACATAAAAACTAAAGCAAATGTGAAAGAGGAAAATGAACGAAAAAGAAGTCGACAAGTCAAATACAGTACAAAGCCACTGAACAAAAAGAATCCCAAGGGTTGACTGAAGATTAAGCAAGCTCTAACTTAATCCTTCGAACATCTTCGAACGCGTATAAAACAAATAAGCAAATCAGTTTTATTTGTAGCCCATTTTATTTTAATCAGCTAGAAAACCTATGTTGTAGCTGGAAATAGCTTATTTTACTTCATAAAAAATATTGTATTACGGAAAAGATATTTATTTTCATAGTGTGCTCAATTTAAAGAGAAAAGTTAGCGAACTTTATGAATCGGGGAAATCAATATCTACCGGTTAAAACGTTATACTAGATCGTAGGGGTAAATTCGTTGTAACATTTGGAGGTATTCAAAAACTTATGACGACTTATAAATGCGAAATCCAGAATTATTTTGAAGGGTAAATAGGTAGTACCTTAAAATTAACACTTCATTCTGATGAGAAGGAAAAATATCTACGGTATTTAAATAAAGAAATCTTTTCTGACTAAATGTAAGCACAGTTGCTGAAAAAGTCCTTCAAGATCGTAGATTCTATGCATGAAGTTTGGGTACAATCGAATGAATTGTAAAGTCCTAGTTTGTCCAATCGCATCTGTACGCTTAGATATATGCATGTATCCGCACGTCAACTCACACTCGCACACGAATATATGCTCTAATCCACGTTGTAGCAAGTCTAAATTCCTGAATACTTTTAGAATGTTACATTATTTGCCCCAAATTTTAAAATTTGTTGTTTTGTATTTATGGAGATCATCTAAGCCCAAAGCTATAATCTAGGTGTTTTATAGTTAACGAACACATGTATATGGTTTGTGAAAACTAAAAAAAAAGACTGTAGAAGCTACTCGAAAGCAGATATAGACACAAACCGCAATATAGTGATTAAGAACGCCGCGAGTTACATATCCCCCATATTAAAATGTATATAAAATTAAACGCATTTATTATGTCTCAGTAATAGAATGTTACATTGTAGTAAATGAAGGTTATAATTAAAGGTTAATCAGAGTTCATATCAGAAATAAGAAAGGAAGTAACTGCTTTGTATTCCAGACGCAACCTGATACGGCAGGTGCAGAAACAATAAACTGCAATAAAGCAGTCTTGATTAAAATTACTTAGAATAGGACATTGTATGATTATCGAGAAACTGCAGACAGAAAGATCTGCACTTTCCCACAAGATGAAGTAAGGTCAGAGGCTTCATAAATGCTGTAAGGAGCTCCTGATCGTCAGTCAGTCTTTGAACTTCATAACTTTAACATTGTTGATGGTTCAAGCAACTCACCGTAATTTTTAATTATTAATTATTGATTTATTAACTTCAAGTATTTTCGTCAATTTCAATTACTTAATGTTTAATGAATATAAACGTCTAAGTTGTTATAATAGATATGTCGTTATTTGTAATTGTAGAATTAAAAATAAATTTGATAGAAGTGTTTTTGACAACAAAACTTTTTAAAAAGAAGCTCCAAAAGAAGCAGAACCTATCTCGCGCTTAAATTAAAAAATTTGAAAAGAAAGGAAAAGTGCACTTTGACTTTGAGAAACTAAAAGATAAAGATACCAACAAAGAAACATGAGAGAAAGTCAAACAAATTGTTGAAAAACATCGAGAAAATTTCTGTAAGGAATTACAAACAAAATGGAATAACATTAAATTCAGCTTAAACATGGTGGTCAGAGTATTCTGCGGTAAAAACAAAAAAAAAAGAAACCACGGGTAACAAAGGATATTAAGACTTTAATAGAACAAAGACGAAATGACAAAAACCGACCAGATTAAGCAGGAAAACAGATACAAAGTCATACAATGGGAAAGTATTCGCAAATGCAAGAGAGCTAAAGAACACTGGATTGATGAAACCTGCAAAGACGTACAACCTAAGATGGAAATGGGAAAGACAGATGAAGCATACAAACTAATTAGAACAAATTTTAAAAATATAACGCCGTATAGCAAAAATATACAGGATGCGGGAGGAAAAATTATCATAGAAGATGTAGAGAAAGTTGAACGACGGCAAGAATGTATAAAGAATTTATATGCAGGGCAGAAAGTAAATGCACTAGAATACGAATCGGACATTGAAAATGATTACTTGTGATATCTATACTTAGAGACGAGTTTGAACTAGCATTAAGTCTGAAAACTAACAAACCGTCTGCTGCAGATAATGTGCAAGCACAAATTCTAAAAGCCGCTGAAGATGCTGTAATAAAACGCCTCTTCCAACTTGTTGGTTATATAAATGAGACAGGCAAGATAACCAAAGATTTCAAACGGAACACCATAGTCACTATACCAAAAAGGAGAGGTGCGGATAGATGTGAAAATTTGCGAACAATAAGCTTGACAGCAAACGCTTCAAAAATATTAACTAGAATTGTACCAAGATGGATGGAAAAGGGGTGTCAAAAAATGTTAGGAGAAGATCAATTTGGGTTTAGACAAAATAGCGAAACATGGAAGGCTTATTTATGAAAAAAAGAAAAAGCGTAAACATATTGTTTGTGGATCTTGATGAAGTATTCGACAATGTAAAATGGGAAAATATGTTCGAAATACTCGAAAAGATAGGAATTAGTTGTATGGACAGACGAATAGTACATTGCTTATACAAAGAGCAAGCAGCGGAATTAGAGCAGAAACATAGAAATATAAATATTAGCAAAAGGGTAACACAGGGATGTTCTCTATCCCCATTAATTTTTAACGTGTAGATCGAAGAGGCAAAGAATACTGTCGAATTTAGAAATATATTTGGAATTATTATGCAGGGACAAATGATTGATATGCTTAGATTTGCAGATGATCTAACGGTATTAACATCTAGCAAGGAAGAGCTGAAACAGTGTTACGGGCATATGGAGCGTTTAGTCCTTAAATTTAGAATTGCCCAGAAACGGCGGGAATCCAGTAACAAATTACGAGCGTACCGGTTACCCACACTGATGCGAGAGTGCGTACGTATAGAAATAACTACATAAAAAAGAAAAATCGAAAATGTAGCAATTAATTGGGTGCAATTTCAAGCTAGGTCACCAATAATACTTAGCTTGAAAGGTTTAACTTGTAAATTATTGGCGCCCACTCGTCTAATCTAGTGGGAATCCGCTGTACGACGAGCATTCCTGGGGATGTTTAATTAAGTTAACCTCCTGGTAGAATGGAGTTCTATTTACAAGAATGCTACATTATATGTGTACACAAAGAAAACAACAAATTTAACTCACTGCATTATCTAAATCTATTATAGTACAACATTATTTAATATTTCTTGTAAACAGGTATACATACAAACCTTTAACGTTACCTTCATCAATTTAAACATCAGCGACATAACAAAATTCGTGTAAACAAATACGCACACACAGTTGCAAAATTTCACAATCAGTTCATATTCAATTAACCATAACCTTGATGTTTCAATCATAATAATTTAGAGTCTCAAATACGCACACACAGTTGCAAAATTTCACAATCAGTTCATATTCAATTAACCATAACCTTGATGTTTCAATCATAATAATTTACAAGTCTCAAATTTAACTAAAACTTGCAATATCCAGAACTTACACATCTAATGATTTAACACTATACTTTAACTAAAAGTGAAAGTTGCATATCTTTGTCAATATTTTACAAAACAAATATCATGCATAAATGCAACCGAATAAAAAATAAAAGTTCTAATGAGCTATGACTTACAGTTACGCCTTCAGGTGGCTAAAGAATACCCTGAAGCCAAGAGTAAATTAGTTTGCCACCGGGTTCTTATTTTCAATGGAACCAATGGAACCAAACCATGCAAATCTGCTAGTGCTATGGGTTCCATCGAAAATTCGCGCGTTCTCACCATGTTAGTTTTAGTTAGTTTTCTTGTTTTGTCCCACTTTCAAAATGTGTGGTTATCTTTAAACCAGAACAAATTTTCGTTTGTCTTCATATCTAATGGTCTTCTGAGCACATGCCGTCTCCCGATAAAGATGTCCTTTCTAAGGCCATGATGTTGTACCTGGTATGTAAAAGGTGTCTTTTATTTTATTCTTCCTAAGATACATAAATATCGGTTTAGAAAACGAGCAAAATGCTTATGAAGAAAGCTTACCTGAATAACCCGTTCAAAATATTAATGAACGGAAAGCTAATTATAGATAAATTTTTAGGCTGTTCCTCGTGTCGTATTGCAATATTTCGTTTTTGAAACACGTTTATTTTCTAGGGTCCTCCCGTAGCGCATCCTCCCGTAGCATATCCTCCGGTAGCATATTCCTTTGGTGAAGTATCTAATTATCTGTGCTAGGCTATATACGTATATGCATTAATTTTACTACCTACAAATATTATCTTTTATCGTGCAAGAATGTTATGTTGACGTTTTATGTACCTTCTAAAATAAATTAAATGTCCGTTGACAAAACATATGGTTGTGGAACGGAAGGATTGGCTCTTACAAATTAGAAGTTTGAGGTTAACAACCAAAATAAACAACGATGGTGTTCGTCTCAACAAACCGTAAGAAGATCCTATAGTTCTGAACAAGCCGTAAGCTCAAAGCTTAAGTATAAGTTTCTTTCATATATCTTGAATACAGGTACGAGTTTATCTTATTAATTTTTGTGACGGAACAATTTGCATGTGTTACATTTATAATAATAATAATAATATTAATTTTGCCTTTCTATATAACCTTATGAGTTGTAAACAGAAAAGCTTTCATGAAACCTTTTTTTTGTGCATATTGAGGTTATGTTCAATTTAAATGTTTAAATAGAATTCTCTTAAATAGTGTTAAATACAACAAAGCGTATTTACTTTTACTTAGAACTTTTAACTAGAAATTGTGTCTAAGTACAATAATAAATTTAGATTTTCTAATGCCTTATCTGGTAGAGTTTGAGACAAATTTTACAATTACGAGAGTGTAGATATATAAACTACACTTAGTGATTTTATCGTATGAAAATTTGGTTGTAAGAAAATAACGATATATATTTAATTTTTTTATTAATGTTATTAACTAAACGTCAATATATAAGTTGTATTAAGGTAAATTCTTTAGTCATGTTTTAAATTGCATCCCTATAACTTGTCTGAGTAAAATTGTACTTTGTTCTCTAAACTTCTGAGATATAGTCTTTTGCAATCTACAGCAGCCACAAACGGTCGACGCTAGTTCCGCCAGAGTTTTATTTAGACTCTGTAGTACATTCATTCCTACCTGTAAAAAGGAAGGGTGCAACGTGAATCAAGCGCAAACTCATAAGTATCATCGTGCGAGGGTCATGTGACTACGGCTATTGCATTTTCTCATCAATCTGAATAGATATATTTGAAAAATGTCTACAGTTTATTAAATTACTTGTAACTTGATCTGCAAGTTTCATTAATTAAGCTTTTGTGTTTTTAAATAGTGACTACATTGTATGAATCAGCTTATGATATGGTTCGAGGTATACTTTGTTATGGTGACTATGCAATATTAATACTACTTTATTTTACTAAAATATGTAAAAAGCTCCCATATATTTGGGATAATTATGGTATGGATTACGTCTATTAATAATTTCACGTTTACTTACTTGTTTATTGTAAAAGGTTCCTTAAAATGACATGACCCCGATATAAAATTTACTGTTATAAATATTTTGTTTACCCTTTTGTGATTTTTTTGAAATAATTTATGGACTTGAGTTACGTTCAGATATCTATTTCATCGAAAAATTTTAAATTTATGACTAAAATTTTCAATAGAATTGAAAATTTATTGATGTCAAACTTAATGAATATTATTATTCATGAAATCAAAATATACAGGGTACATCAATATTAATTTTGCCCGTTTAAGATTAATTTTCTCCTTCTTCATTCATTTTCTATTTAACATAACGCCAACGCCCTACAGCAGCTCTTAATAAAATGGAAACAGTACTAACAGAGATATTCTATGAAAATCAGCAAAAATACGACTAAAGTACTAGTATATAAAGGAAGGGAAAATACGTCAAAAATAAAAATATGAATAGGAAACCAGAGTCTACACGAGGTTAAGGATTTCTGCTACATAGGCAGCCAACTAACACAAAATGGAAAAAGTGCAAAAGATATAAAACATGAATTAGCACAAGGCCGTGCTAAATTTAACAAGAACAAGCAACTACTGTGTTTGAAGACACCAAACATGGAAATAAGGAAAGAATTGCTGAAAGCATGTGTGGAGCACATCACTGTAATTATTTTTCCTTACAGTGTAAGTAATTATACATATTCAAAGCTTATCAATATTGATTACGTGATATAATGGCAAGGGTTCAGTTAAATATATTTGATAGTAGAAACATACAATTGAAGGTCCCGAATTTTCTTCAATTTTAAAATACCCCTTGGTGGTACAGTATGCGCAGTTGTTACCAGAAGTATCACATGAATTAATCTGGTGTTTATTTTAGAGGGCAGTTTTGTGGCGTACTTGGTATGCGTGTGACTACTACGTCCTAAATCCCGAGTTCGAATCCCGACATGAACCTCTTGAAAATTGTTAGGCAAGCATTTTTCACTAAAATACGCCCTCGTTCGGATGAGAGGTAAAATATAGATCCTGCGTGCGCGTATGGTCACGCACTTTAAACATCCGTACCTTGCTTAGAATAGCAAATGCTCGGCAAAATTTTAAATTTGCCAGGTAAAAAGAACTTGCTTCCTGGTCAATGTAGCACCTTCGGGTGCAGCATTGGAAAATCAAAGTAGTGTTTAGTTTGAGATAAGAGGTTCCGTGGTTTATTTGGTATGTGTGTGGCTACTAAGCTCAAGGGTCCTAATCCTAACGCGAGCAACTTGAAAATTGGCGAGCATTTTTCACAAAAATACACTCGCGTTCGGATGAGAGGTAAAATGTAGGTCCCGTGTGTGAGTGTTGTCTCGCACGTTAAAAATCCCTACCTTGCTTGAAACGGCAAGGATTCGGCAAAATTCCAAATTTTTCAGGTAAAGAAAAACTCGCTTCCTGGCCAATGTAGTACCTTCGTATGGAGGATTGGAAAATCTGATACAGTGTTTAGTTTGAGGTAATGTCTGTCAACTACTTTTTATAAAACATTTTAAAAAGTGTACTTACTTTTCTGGTCACGAAAATTAACTTTCCTTGTTTAATCTTTATCATAAAATTGGATCATTATTCATATTAG
This sequence comes from Platerodrilus igneus, assembly GCA_036346225.1. NCBI lineage: Eukaryota > Metazoa > Arthropoda > Insecta > Coleoptera > Lycidae > Platerodrilus > Platerodrilus igneus. The sequence continues at coordinate 5,409,830 of JARFIW010000507.1, read as the reverse complement.
TGATATTAAATTTCTCTTTGTTAATACTTAAAATCATAGTGATCTCGAGCCCACTACACTATTGAAAATTCGGTTACTTTCTTGAATTGTGTGTAACTAACAGAAGTGGTGAAGGTTACAAATGTTCAAAATTCATTTGAGTAGATGCAGAAATGGAATGACGAAATTAATTACTTTTTTAAATCAGCAAATTTAAGTTACTGGTTAAGGTTTCTAAGGTCAAAGCATTTTTAGATTTTTTTCCAATTTTGCTTTACATAATCAAAATAATCAATATGCAACACATGTACGGTAGATCTAGTATGCTGTGGTCCTTCAACTTGTTTGTTAGAATAATAAGAACAAGCTCAAGCGTGAGGTTCTTGGTTTAAAATTGAAAGTATTTAGTCTACATGGTATGGTATTAAAAGAAATTTTGAGACATACAATTTTATTCAAAGTGTTGTTATTCTCGGATGTTTCAGTTTATGATAAACATGACATAAAAAGTGTAATTTATGATAATGGAGTTTTGTACGCACAGTTTTGATTAAAAAATCAAGTAAACCTTTTACGTTTTATACAAGGTCCAATATAATACAAAAGCCTTCCAAAGCTAGGTAGCGCTTTTGACAATGAACATTTACCTCAAAATAATTAATAATAAACTATTTTCAGGATCTCGTCTATAGAGAAATTGAAATTAAACTTTGATTCCAACATTTCCAATAGAATGTTACAATCTTTGTGAGAGCAGGAATTCCTATATTTTTTATATAAGAAATCCTGAATAAATTGAATTCCAAGTATATATTATTGGTAAAGTTGTGTTAATTTTCTTACAGATGCAGTGTCGGACACACCATTAAGAGAACAACAGTAATGAAAACAGGTAGTAAATTAATTATCTCGTATTTCTTTTGCTTATAATGTCTCTTGCCCCCGATGATTCCACGGTCCTCCCTTCAAGTTGATCATATTTGTAGTCGGTTTAAACTTAAGGACGCATTGGTGCATAAATTCACATTTTTTGTGCATAATTAATTTACGAACCATCTCGTGTTTTATCGGATAGTAATACTCAGCAACATCGCTATAAACTTATCATTATTTAAAATTGTCAGCTATCTACCAATTTGCTCTTCCCAGGGCCTATCCTTTTACAGGAATCTCTAAAAGCTCAATAATACATAATATAAAAATTCTATTTAACGTGTTTACGTACGCATATAATCACACACACGTAGGCACTAACGCATCCATACAGACGTATAGTATAAATTGTCAAATAAAGTTTTAGGATTTAACAAAAAAGAAATTCATTTAGAACTCGTATTTGCACATTGCAAAGTCTATAATACTCGCGCATTAATTATGCATACAATTGCATATAGGAAAAAGGACATTTATCAATTTTAGCTAATTCAGGAACCTTAGTAAGAAAATATAGAAAATTTTTAGAGAAGTCAAGTGGTTTACAATTAACCACTAGGGCTATTTAATCATATTATTAAAGTAAAATACTGAAATAAATAGTAAAGTACTCAGTACATTATTTTACAACCAGCAATTAAAAACTGGGACTTCACCATTGCATATCAACTTCGTTAAACACCAACATATTTTCCATGACTAATCATCCTACAAGCGAAGGGTCGAAAATATTCTCACGCATCTGAAAGACACCAAAATCATTGTAAATTATTTAAATAGAGAAGCATAAAACGCCATAAAAATTAAATGCGTAAAGACAAATTCCAATGGTGCAGATGTGGTAGTAAATGGACAGCGTGAAAATATAAACACATAGATTCTCAGGCACCGAGAAACCCTTGACTTTAACGAGTTCAAGTTGCTCGAACCCTGTGAATTAGTATATCGCGTAAACCCCGAGGGCATTTTGATATACCATGAAATCGCAAAAGAAACTCAGTCGGTCAGTCATGCTTTTTAAGTAGTTATAATTCAATCGACTAACAACTAGTGTCGAACGATGATAAGTTTTTAAATAATTTAGAGTACGGTAATTTCATCAGCCCGAGTTTGCGAGTGAAAAGCTCTCGGGACGCGTTTGCGAGCGCAATTAAAGAAGTTCTGGTACTTGGTAAAAATGATCGGCTAATTGGACGCATTCATCGACAACCGTTGAATTCCAAGGTTTACTTACTACCACCTCATTGTTGACTTGCATGTGGTCGCTCGAATCTTGGAAGAAAAGTCACTATAAATGGTTGAATTTGTTTCACCTGCTGCATATTTCAAACAGGTAGTTAATATTTAAAAGCACATCATCCATTTTCTTATTAAGTGAACTTTTTTTTGCGCACGCTTGAATGAAAGCGATTTAAAACCAGGGAAAGTATTACAATTGTAATTATAGAAACTGATAAATACCTATTTAGCTCGATTGGATATTTATAATTAATAATTTCATTTTTTCACGTAGATTTGGCCAAATAAGGATAGTTTAAGTTTTGTTACGATGACATTCATGTTTTAATATAGGTTAAGAGAGCAGATTTGTGCTTTTATTTGTATATTTTAAGTTAATAGTTGCAGAAAAATACAAGTATATACGAGTTGTATGAACGTATTAATTATCTTAGCATCATCTCGGAGATCTCATCGTCTAGCAAGATAAGACCAGTTCTACGTAAAGTAGGCGCTCAATTGGACTGAAAGTTCATAGATCTTTTCAGGTAGGTGCATGTGCTAGAATTGTATACTTCTAGTATAATTCCTATTGTTTCCATAGAATCCGCCCCTTGCCACTGTAAGCTAACTGGTGAATTTCTTCTGTTACGTCTCTTTATACTTATTTTATCCTAGCAGACAAAAGAATGTGTTGACCTCCACGTGATGTTCACCGGACAATAAAATATTTTGTTGAAAATATTTGGTTGACTAACCACACACACCATTCTTTTGTTCAATTTTGCAGCAAAGACCAAAACTAGAAGCATGTGCTTTTAACACATGGTCTTAGATATCGAAAAACTAAATTTGGACGGCACGTGAATTTGGGTTTAGGAACCGTAATTTCCTTAGGACTAATTCGATTCGAAATTTTTTTAAAGATTCACCGTTTTTAGAGTCTTAAATATGTGTTCGAAAAAATGAGCAAAAACTTACGACTTGGTCTTAAAAAGGTCGTAACTTGGTAAGGGTTGGTTCGATTTCAAAATTGAAAAAGATTCTAATTTCTCGGACATTCTGCACTAAATTCATATCTTGAACCTTCAAGAATATCTCTGGAGACTGGGAAAAATATCAATAAAAAAATGTCGCCTCGGTTTTAAAAGGATCGTAGCTTGTTAAGGGCTAGAAAAAATTTAATTTCCCAGAAACTTCTGGGTTAAAAATATATTTCAGATCCTCGGAAAAGCTCTTAGCTCGTAAATAATATCAGTACAAGGTTACATGCTAATTTCAATTTATTTATTAAATATACTTTGCAAACTAACTGATACTTCTATGTCTGAAGATTGATTAAAGATGGAGATTTGAAATGGAACCAGGAGCTTTTGAATATACTTAATCCAATGGAGACCAGATATTAAATAGTAATTATAAGCGATGACAGGTACCTAAAAGAAGAATTTGAAGACTGAAACAGCAAGAATAATTTTTTTCAAACCTGAAACTCAATTGTATATTATTAAGTAGATTAAGCTAGCATAAACTTTTTTAATTTTATGTATAAATGCCGGAAGACATTTAGAATTATTATTATGCAGGGGAAAAAATTTAAATGCTTAGATTTGCAGAAGATATAGCGGTATGAGCATCTAGCAAGTAAGAGTTAGAAGCTGCTTTTAATGAAATGGAAACTGTTCTAACAGAGAGATACGGTATGGAAATTAACAAAAATAAAACTACAGCACTGGTATGCAAAGGAGGGGAAAATAAATCAAAAACAAGAATACAAATAGGTAACAAGAACTAACAAGAGGTTAAGGATTTTTACACCTAGGAAACCAAATAACGCAAGATGGGAAGATCGCAAAAGATATAAAACAAAGATTAAGACAAGGTCGTGCTACACTTAAGAAGAAAAACCAACTGCTGTGTTCAAAGACAACAAACACAGAAACAAAGAAAATATTGTTTAAAAAATATGTGGAGCCCAGCACTGTACGGCTGTGAAACTTGAACAGTAGGAAAAGCGGACAGGAAAAAGATAGAACACTTTGAAATGTGGTGCTACAGATGTATGATGAAGATATCATGCACAGATAACGTTAAGAAGAAAGAGGTACTAGAAATAGTAGGGGAAGAAAGAAATATGTGGAAAACAGTAAAAAATAGGAGAGATAAGATGATAGGCCACGTATTAAGGCACGAGGGAATAGTGCGGAAAATATTACAAGCAGAAATATGAAAAAGGGGAGGTAGAGGTAGACCTAAGTTGGACTATTACACACAGACACTTGAAAAATTTAGGCAATGGGTATTTCATGGAAATGTGTAGGCTAGCTCAGAATAGAAATCAATGGAGTTACGCGTCCAACCAGTTCCAAGATGAAAAACCTAACGACAAAAAAAAGAACTGTACTTAAACCTGATGATTATTATAAGTAGCTACAGGTATTGGTTTGAAATTTTTTCAACTAATGTTGATTGTGTGAAAGGATATATTGGAAAGCTATTAGTTCGGCAAATGTTCAAGTGTTGGGGAATCTTGGTAGTCGCAGGCTGCTTAAACCCCCTTCATATGCCCTACATTTAATTTTCCAATGCTCCACCCGAAGGTACTATATTGACCAGAAAGCGAGCTTTTTTTACCTGGAAATTTTGATTTTTGCCAAACCCTTGTTATTGCAAGCAAGGTATTGATCTATAACGTGCGTGACAACACTTACACACGGAACCTCCATTTTACCTCTCATCCGAACGAGGGCGTATTTTTGTGAAAAATGCTCGCTTAACATTTTTCAAGCGGACCGTGGCGGGATTTGAACCCGGGACTTGGGAATAGTAGTCACACGCATATCAACTACACCAGGGAGCCATCTCCTCTTCATATACCTTACATGTGATTTTCCAATGCTCCACCCGAAGGTACTACATTGGCCAGGAAGCGAATTTTTATTTACCTGGAAAATTTGGAATTTTGCCGAACCCTTGCTGTTCCAAGCAAGGTAGGGATTTTTAACGTGCGTGACAACACTCACACACGGGACCTCCATTTTACCTCTCATCCGAACGAGGGTGTATTTTTGTGATAAATGCTTGTCTAACATTCGAACCCGGGACCTTGGGCGTACTAGTCACACACATACCACTACGCCATGGAGCCGTCTCCGCCCGCCCCCCATCATATACCACTCAATATCGGAGAAATAAGGTATAAATTTGTAAACAGTAGAAGGGGTAACGAACTGCATCTAACAAGTAAGAGCAGCAGATAGGTTCGAAAACAACAAACATAGAAACAAGGAGAAAATTGTTGAATGCATATGTGTGGAGCACAGCACAGTACGTAGTAGGAGAAGCACCCAGAAAAATGGTAGAAGCCTTTTGTAGTGTTGTGCTTTAGATGTATGAGGATGATAGCATGGACAGACAAAGTTAATAATAAAGAGGTTATAGAAATAGTAGAAAAATAAAGATATTTGTGGAAAACAAAAATTAGGAGGAATAGAAGGGCAGGATACGTTCTAAGACATTTTTAAGGAATAGTTCGGGATGCATTACAAGCAGAGATAGGAAACAAGAGGTAGAGGTAGACCTAAATCAGTCTATTGCACGCAGATGATGTAAGATCCTGACAAGAAATTTCAGGGAAATGTGTAGGTTAGCTCAGATAAGAATCACTTAGGATACGCGTCTAACCAGCTCTAGGACTGAAGACCTGATGACGATGATATATAAAGTTTATTTGGAATTGATAATTTGGTTTAGGCAATTTTGAGACCAGAGGTCAAAGCATTTTGATCCTTACAAAAATTTCTGTACATCGTCGTTAATCAACTACGGTGACGGGTATTAATAATAATAATAAAAAATTATTTGAATTATCCAGAACAATTTTAATGGAAATCGTGTGAGTCTGAAATGTTTAGGAGTTTGCAAATAATTAGCGCGGATTAGGTGAAGGTTATTTTAATACGTAAGTACGCATAAGGTAAAATTTCTGTGTAAACTTAAGCTGTAGATTGTGTCTGTAAGCGTTATTTATTTATATGTATTTGGATGTATAGAATTGTGTTCATAGATATTTCTTTGATTCTGTGTCTCATTTCATTTTCATAAAATTCACAATATATTTTTCGCTGTGCCAGTTAGAGAAGGAAAAAGGGCACGGTGAGGTAAAGATTTCATATTTTCTATTGCATCCCTACATCGATACAGGGCGGCTGTATCTGATTCGTAGCAGTATATTAATAATATCTATGTACAAACGTTACATATGAGTTAATTGAGAAACAAAATTTTTATATTCATGATTTTTTTAGTACGTCTTTGATAATATATACAAAATAGTTTAGTGACAATAAAACAGTTTTTGCAAATGGCTCGTTTTATAGGTCAGTGTGCCTTTTTGATACAAATTTCTGTTTCCGCCACTGCGGAGAAGTCGCATTATTTAGGTCTTATATGTACTTTGTAAAAATATGCATTATTTTACTTGCAATTTATTGATTTTGCAAGCAACATCGTATACGATTTGCAATTAATTTTAGAATGCAACTTTTTTAATGTTTGGGGAAAACAGATATAAATTATCTTGACAAATATATTTTATAAAGTTAAAAACATAGATCTTTATACAGCAGCGGCCTTGGGGGGGGGGCAAACTGGGCGACTGCCTAGGGCCCCGCGAACAAAAGGGCCCCGCGCACCGCAATGCATATTTTAAAAATGTGTGTTACACTTTATTTAAAACGATAGCAAAACTGTTCAGAGTATAGCTTTATGCATCATAAATCTATACAATACCTAGTACATATTGTGTAGTTTACAGTTATAATCCTAGTCACCTTTTTCGAGCGGATGAATCACTGTAGGAATAAGAAACTTCCATGCTTACAATAAGAAACAATGAAACGTCCTGTTAAGGTCAAAGATAAATATAAGAAAGCACTAAGCAGTTACATTGTGTACCTAATACTTTTGAAACTTCTTAAGACTGCACACTTTACAGACTTCATTATCTTTTGTAGGGTGCCATGCCATTGTAATATTTCTTTTGTTGTTGGTTGTTTTCCCCATAGATAATCAGTGTTCAAACTAAGTACGGGTTACTTCCATATCATATCAGTAGATTTAGAGTCTTCAGAATAATAAAACTTTAAGTTAGTTCAGTTGTCATTGAGCATTGAGCTTTTCATATTCAACAACCTTTTGAGTGTCGAAAAAGGACGTATTTTTAATAGTGTAATTAGTTTTATAGTGAATTGAATAATAGTTTTGTGCAAGTGCATGCAATAAATAAATGTAATGAACTAATGAATTATTAAGTATCACGTGATTTGATTGTAATTGTAAATAAATCATTAGTGTTTTAAATTAAAATTAAGTCCAATAGCAAATAGCATAAACTGCAGATACACTGATTAATGATTATCTTCTGAAGGAAAATAATTAGGTAAGTTACAATACCTATAGGAATAGGATGGAATTAATTATTCACTTATGTTTTGAAATTTTGGTTCAATAACAGACAAGTTTGAATTTTTTTGCATCAATCTATTAACGAAATCGATATTGTTAAAGTGTTGATTATTGTCTAAAATAATGCATAAAGTGAAAAATATTTTTATTCCATCGGTAACTTCCACACTGTGTAATATATATATATATTTTAAAGTGATGGCATCGCGCGAACGAGACGTTGGTAGAAAATATGAGTCTGGAAGTTCGAAAAGGAAAAGATCCGAGAAAAGGAAGGAACAAGCTGGGCAACTAAGCGGATCTCTCGTAAAATATTTGAAAACAGGAAATTGTTCAAGACAAACGGATATGGAATCGTCATTGACATTGACATCAATCGATTTGACAAATTTGGCACCTGTTGAAGAATTACATTCAACAATGCTTCCCTCCGAATCTTCACCGGAGCCTGATGAGTCACCCAAATCATCATCTACGCTTGGGTCACATACTTCATTGTTTTCAGCAGCCTTAGAGTATGAATCAGCTGAAAATTTCAACATGCCGCTCAATATAAATATAGAAAATGATCCAGGAATGTGGCCTACGTACATTACTGATGCAGCACGGTCTGTTATTGTGCTCAAAGGTCCAAGTGTCGTAGATATTAATTTTCCTACTGATGCTAATGGGCGACATTTTAGCAGGTTTTACTATACCCGCACCTTAAAAAACGGTGAAGAGCAAAACAGAAGTTGGTTGGTATACTCAAAGCTGAAAGACGTTATATACTGTTTCGCTTGCCGACTATTTGGTAATTGCTCATCAAAATTAAGCTCCTATGAAGGATTAAATAAATAGAAGAATGTAGGTGATCTCTTAAAAGGACATGAAATTTCTAAATCACACAAGGAATGTCTTTTAAAATGGTTCGCTTTTTTCTGGTTCTAGTGAACGGTGGGCTATTTTAAAGGAAAATGTTAATATTTCACTAAAACGTTTATCGGAAACGAGGTGGGAGTGTAGAGTAGAATCCGTAAAGGCTGTGAAATATCAGCTAAATGATATATGCAGTGCTATACAAAGTTTAGCCGAAAATACAACAGATTGTGCTTTGATTAGTGAATGCCAATCAATCGAAAAAGAAATAACTTCTTTTGACTTCGTAATGTCTTTAACAATATGGTACGATATATTACACAAAATAAATTTAATTAGCAAGATGTGGCAAGTAAAAAATATGCATTTAACTGTCGCTTTACAACATTTGCAAGGTTTTATTAAATGGATAAACCGATATACTGGCTTTCAGTCGGCATTAATTGATGCAAAAGAACTTGCTGAACAAGCGGAAATTGAACCAACATTCAAATGTAAAAGAAGCAGGCAAAAGAAACGCTTTTTTGATTATGAAGCAAAAGATGTGAGTTCCCAGACACCAGAAATTAACTTCAAAAATAATTTTTTTAATGTGATTGTTGATACGGTTCGAGGAAGCGTTGAGCGTCGATTTGAAGCACATAAAGAGCACAGTAATATATTTGGCTTTATGTATCAAATTCGAAATTTAATACATATGACCGATGAGTCTATTCTAAAACACTGTAAAGATTTGGAGATATCATTAAGCGTTGAAGGAAGCAAAGATGTGGATGGATTAGAACTATATGAAGAGTTAAAACTATTTATAAGAGCGTTTGATGGTGAAAACAGTGCCATTTCTGCATTAAAATATATCATTGAAAACAATTTAAATGAAGTTTACCCAAATATAAGTGTTGCTTTAAGAATATTATCTACAATTCCAGTGACCGTTTCGTCTGCAGAAAGAAGCTTTTCCAGGTTAAAATTAATAAAAACATATTTGCGGACTACAATGACTCAAGACAGGTTGTCTGCTCTTGCATTAATTTCTATCGAAAACGACGTTGCTGCCTCGCTTAATTATCAACATTTTATACAAGATTTTGCTACAATAAAAAGTAGAAAAGTTTGTGTCTGAGAAGTTTAAAAAACTCTCAACATTTTTCTTATTCATCGAATTGTTAATTGATGGTTTTTTTTTATTTTCATGTTTTTAAATATTAAATTAAAATCCATTTGATCCTGATTCTAATCCTAATACAGTTCATGTAAAACATTTTATTGTGTTAACAATAAAAAAATCAGTATTTTTGGTAATATTAAAATTTTTAGGCTTTTACCAAAAAACTTAAGTCCGCATTTCAGTAGCTTTAAATTTTGATTTCACGATAAAAAAGCCCCGCAAAAACCTTTTGCCCAGGGCCCCGCAGAGTCTAAGGCCGCCGCTGTCTTTATATGACCAGATTTCTTTCCTTTGAAGAATATTTATTGTAAAATTTTAAAAGTTCAACAGTTTTATAAAATCTATCAACACTGATTTGATTCCTATTGCTTTCAGTAAACCTCTCGCAACCACTCATATTCTATTCGAATCGAACTGTAAACTAAGGGCATCTAACAAATCTATTAATTGCTTAACGCTGGATTATGTCATTAGACATTAAAAATTTTCTAATCTAGGCATAGCCATATTTCAACAGTACAATCGGCGACGCTTGTTGTAAATGGAAGTTCAAGCAAATAGCAAGGCAAAGATCGACCCATAAAAGTAGGTGACACACATTTAAGTGTTCCATTGTCAAGACCTCGCAATCGAATTCTGTTGTCATGGCCAATACCATAGAGCAACGCTACCGTGGTAATCTTTCTTAATTTGTTAGCATGAACCGAAAACTATTATCAAGTATGAATACAGAAACTTGAAACCTTTGTGATGTGTAGTTTTTTATATAAAATTTATTCGATGTTCCTTGCGATAGTTTAGTCTATTATCAAAATTAATTTCCATTCTGCTTTAATTCATTGTTTATGTACGTTTCCTAATGGGCCGCTTATTACGCTTGGCAGGTGTAGTTGATTTGATATGAAGAACTTTATTCTGTTTGTAGCTATTAAAGGAAGAATATGAGTGCTCTATTTTCTGTTGTATGGCCTTTGAAGTGCATTTGATGCTTTTGATTTTTAGCAACTCCTTTGAAGGATTTATGGTTATACAACATTAATTAGTGGTGTTTGTTCACTTCCGTCTGGGGAACGTTTTGAGTCACCGATTTTTTCCTACTTCAATAAGGCCGCCCAACGTATGTATTTAGTAGGTACAGTATTTGTATTCTAATTTTCCTTTTTTGTTTTAGCGGTCTTTCGTCCTTCGCCCTTCGTCCTTTGTCCTTCGTCCTTCGGTCTTCGTCTTTCGTCTTTCGTCTTTCGTCTTTCGTCTTTCGTCTTTCGTCTTTCGTCTTTCGTCTTTCGTCTTTCGTCTTTCGTCTTTCGTCTTTCGTCTTTCGTCTTTCGTCTTTCGTCTTTCGTCCTTCGTCCTTCGTCCTTCGTCTTTCGTCTTTCGTCTTTCGTCTTTCGTCTTTCGTTTTTCGTCTTTCGTCTTTCGTCTTTCGTCTTTCGTCTTTCGTCTTTCGTCTTTCGTCTTTCGTCTCTCGTCTTTCGTCTTTGCTCTTTCGTCTTTCGTATTTTGTCGTTTGTCTCGTCTTTCGTCTTTCGTCTTTCGTCTTTCGTCTTTCGTCTTTTGTCTTTCGTATTTCGTCTTTCGTCTTTCGTCTTTCGACTTTTGTCTTTCGTCTTTCTTCTTTCTCTTTTCTTTTCTTTTTACTTCGCTTATTGCACATACTTACATGGTTGCACCTTATAATTTACTGTTGGACCAGTACCCGTTTTATCCTGGAAGAAGAAATAGTCGCCTGGCCGTTTACAAAATCCAGTATTGTATTGCTGCTAGTACACCAGACAACTGGATCTTTAAGGTCGTATACTTATTTATTTTGATACATGTTTTTCATCGCCTCACCGATCAATTTAGCTCGCATTATCAGTGAAAATTATCCGCATTTTTATTCCAACTAAATTCAATTGTGCAGTTACAACAGATTTATATTACATTTTTGAAATTAGAAGTAGAGTTTAATATATCATTTTGTCGGAAGGGATAAATAGCAACATTGTTAACTTACAGTGTGTTCATTATTTATGAAGGGTATATGTATATTTTTGGATCTTACAGTATATTTATAATTGTTGGGATCTACTTTTCTATTACTTTTGTAGGCTGTATCTTGGGTGAGATTGTTATTTTTATGAAGTGCAGATGTTGTATTGTAATTTATTTATAGGTACATTATTGAACCAAACCCCCCCCCCTGGTGTCTTTTAAAAGGCCCACAAACAAAAGCGTTATTATTATATTACTTAAATTGTTCTACATTTGCAACTTAAGCGGAATGTCCCTCGCTGCGCTATAATCAGCGTAATTATTATTTATTCATTCGCATGTGTTTCGGTATCCTGTGTATGCGCCAAACCGTTCGTGGGTCTCCCCCCCCTCTCATTATGTATATATATATATTATGTTTGTTCTAGTATTCTGCCGTTTTGGTACATTCCTTGTGCAAAATTTTTATTTTTAGATTCATATTATCTCTACCTGTTTTGTGCCATATTTATACTCTTTAGGTACTGGTATATGAATTGTTATTTTTGTGCCAAACTTGTTTGATGCCATATGTTGTATTTTGTGTGCACTGTAGACTTTCCAAGTTAAACATTATATTCTTCGGGCTACTAGAATATTGTTTTTTTTATTAGTTTTATTTTTATTATTTTTGAGTTATCGCGTGAGAACTGTGCCGCTTTGTGGTGCTTGGCTATCGCGTTTGGAAACTTGTGTGGTAGTTAGAACCTTTGAGTCGCGGTTCTATATTTTCTTTGTGGCAATACTCTGGCGCTCTTGCTCTTTAGGCTTCGCCATACTGGTCCTTAGCCGAAGCCTTTAACCTGCGACCTACTGGCTGAGGAAACCACCCTTCTCCTGCCATCAGCATATTAGGGACCACTCACGTATAATTCTTTATATCTACTTTCGGTTTACTATCCGCAGTGATACCGTTAAATACCAAAATGTTAAGGCTTTATAAGTATTTTGTTTGTAGTTGTATTATGCCAATCACAATTAATTTAAGTCCTTAAACTATTCCCCAGCTAGAACCCCTGCATTATCCCTACCTTTAGTGCAACGACATAAAAGGGTTGGTAAGTTACGAGTGGACGACTATTCAACTTCGTGCTCGCTTCTGGCTTTGGTTCGTGATTAGTTCGGTGCATCGAGCATCAATAATTAGCAACAATTAGTGAACATTATACAGTCCATAATAATTTGATAGCAGTGCAAGTACAATCAACAACTACAACCAGTGAAAGGTAGGTGATATATTCCTTTAAAATTACCATTTCCTTTGTGTGATTGTAAATGCAAATTAACATTTTTGGTCCTTTGAGCAAATATTTTGCTTATTAATTGGTTTATTATTGGCATTTTTGGCATTCATTTTAACTACATTGTTAATTGCTCTTCGCTTAAATTAGGGGTTGACCGCATTTAGAATAAAAGTGTAGTCATACCACCAGTTTCATAGTCAATTGTGTAAACTAACTTATAGTAGATGCAATTTCGCATTAAATTTGAAATTTTGTAATGATACAGAATATTATAAAGCCTTAAAAATGACAAATCTTTGTAAATTTTAGGGATAGTTAGCGTAAGAATTTGTGGTCAGAAAAAAGGTGTTTAAGCAGTACAGTTATTTTAAACTTGTAATTCAAGTTCGCTAGAGAATTCAGGTATTCCTAAAACCGGGTAGCATAACCCTTTGATCATTGTTATATTGAAACTTGCAAGCTCCCGTTAGGCACGTTGTAGTAATGCTTAACAGGTAGTTCAACATTACCCTTGGTATATCCTATTATTAGGTGAACAAAACCCTTCATTTTTGTAGCTGAAATCAATATAAAATCGATATTAGTAACCTTGTTCGTTAGGATGGCACATATTTCATCCGATAGGTTGATGGTAGACTTAAAGGCCGCACTCGATAGATTATCTGACATATCTGATGCGATAAATAAATTGGAGCATATTAAAGGCAATTGTATTTCTGTTAATATTATGGCTGAAAGCGCCTTTGATATCAAAAACGATGTAGATACTGCTTATAAAACGTGCATCTTGGATGAGAACAACTCGGAATTATTAAATGAAATTACAACACTAAGAATTGAAATAGATAGGTCTTTGTTAAACATTAAAATTATTAAAGCGCAATTTGATAATATATCCACTGCTGAAAAAGGCTTGACTGAAAATATTACTGGAATCGGCTCGTGTAGCAATATTCGACTCCCTCGTATAGAAATGAAAAAATTTTCTGGAAAAATAGAACATTTCCAAGAGTTTATTCAATTTTTTAATAATTTGGTTCATGAAAATAATCAATTGCTACCGATCGAAAAGTTCTATTTTTTAATTGATGCGTTGGATTTTAAGTCTAGAGAACTCATTAGACATTTGCAAATTTCGAATAATAATTATATGCTAGCTTATTCAATTATTGTGGAGAGGTTTAATTCAAAACGTTTAATTGCAAACACGCATTGGAATGCTTTAGAATCGTCACCAAAAGCAAAATTTAATTCACACACAGATTTAAGAGAATTGCTTAATTGCTTTACGGAAAATATATCAAGCTTACGTCAAACTAAGATTGATTTGCTCGACTTCGTATTGTTTAATTTGTTATCAAAAAAGGTAGATACAAATCTTTTGAAAACATTTGAGTTAGAAAATACATCAGACATTCCATCTTATGATCAATTAAAATTATTTCTAGAAAAACATTGCAAGGCATTAGAAATTAGCAATATGGTTGTTTCCGATACTCCGTCCAAAGTTAATACGTCCATTAAACAAGCCATATCATCTAGTGTACCTTCTAAACGTTCCTTTGAATATTCAAAACCCCAAGTTCGAAAGTCATTCGTAACAACTTCATTCACTCAGAAATGCAGTCTTTGCAGTGGTACTCATAACTTATACCAATGTGAAATGTTTCTGAATAAATCGCCACAAGACCGTTATAACTTTGTTAAAGACAAACACTTATGCATTAATTGTCTTCGCAACTCTCATATGGTCACACGCTGCTCTTCCAAACTTGTTTGTAAAAAGTGTGCAAGGGGTCATCATACTTTATTGCACTTTGAAAACCCTACAGTTGCACAGAAACCTGCAGTCACTCAGGCAACAGATCAACTTCCCGAACCCACCTGCAACACTACTACAAGTACGTTGTTATCATCTAGATCGTCCAACACAATGACGTTATTAGGCACCGCAAGAATTTCAATTACAGATGGGTTTGGTAAAGTTCAGACAGTAAGAGCACTTGTAGATAGTGCATCAATGGAAAATTTCATGACTGATAAGTGTTGTCGACGCTTAGGTTTAAGAAAATCGAATATTTCAATGAAGGTTGAAGGCTTAGGTCTATCTGCTTCCCATGCGTATGGACAAGTATCGTGTAAAATTAGTCCTCAAGGTAAAACTGTTCCAGAGTACAGCATTGATTGTTTTGTTTTACCAGACATTTGTGGAACCCTTCCTTCATCAAGGATCTCACCAAATAGTTGGCCTCACATAGTTGGATTAGATTTAGCAGATTCGGACTTCGACAAACCTAGCCATATCGATTTATTGTTAGGTGCGGATTTGTTCGCGCGTGTTTTATTAAACGCAACTCGCATTGGGTCACCAGAATAACCCGTGGCAATTCACACTACCTTTGGGTGGATATTAACAGGAAGGTTCTTTCTTCTGTTACATCTCGTATATCATTAGCTGCACTTGTAGAAGATGCTAACATTACTCGATTTTGGGAACTGGAAAATATTCCAGATTCTAACAAATTATCTCCTCATGCGGAAATTTGTGAAAGGCATTTTGTGGACACTCACAAGCAGGATGAAACCGGTCGTTTTATTGTTTTGTTACCTTTCAATGGTCCTGAACCGCTATTTGCTGGCTCTCGGGAAATAGCACTTCGAAGATTTCTTTCACTAGACCGCCGTTTGGAAATAAATCCTCAACTGTATAATTCGTACAGAGAATTTATGCAGGATTATATCGATAGTGGTCACATGTCTCGTATTGTATCGGATTCAACTCGATCGTCTACATTGACGCCGGTATATTACATACCACATCACGCCGTGTTCAAACCAGACAGTACAACTACAAAACTTCGTGTCGTATTTGATGCTTCAGCCAGCGCTCAAAGTGCAGGGTCTTTAAATGATCATTTACTCGCAGGCCCCCCTCTTCAAAAAGATATCATGGAGCTGTTATTACACTTTCGTTTACATTCTGTAGTTTTAACTGCGGACATTAAGCAAATGTATAGACAGATTCTTATTTCTACTAGTCATCGAGACTATCAACGTATAGTTTGGAGATTTAAGTCCTCGTAGTCTGTTATCGATTATCAGCTAAACACTGTTACATACGGCATCACATCATCACCATTTCTAGCCATGCGTGTAATTCAAGAACTTGCAAAAAGTCAATCGTTACGTTTTCCTATTGCTTCCAAGATTTTAGCGTCGGATACGTACGTGGATGATTTGATTACAGGGTGTGATTCGATAGAGGATGGCAAACGACTCGTGTATGAATTAAACCAAATTTGCCAATCAGGTGGTTTTATGTTGCGAAAGTGGAATAGCAACGTGCCAAGTGTCATTGGCCATTTACCTGATTCCGTTCGGTATCAGCAAGCATTTTTGTTTGAAGAGGTAAACAATACGTCTCAAAAAATTTTAGGACTGCAATGGCAACCATTGACTGATGTGTTGTTTTACAATCTTAATATCGTTGATCGGCCTTGTACCAAAAGGAATATGGTTTCGGAAATTGCAAGGATCTTTGACCCTCTGGGGTTATTATCACCATTGGTCTTCTTCGCAAAACATTTGATTCAATCTATATGGATATTAGGAATTGGTTGGGATGAACTTCCTCCCCAACAAATTGTTTTAAAATGGAATCTGTATCTTCAACAATTACCCGAGTTATTGAAAATTGAAATTCTTCGACGGATTCTTTGTGATAACTATCAAACTGTACAAATTCATGAATTTCGTGATGCATCGGAAGCTGGATATGCAGCAGCAGTTTATCTCCGCTGTGTCGATGAGAAAGGGAACATCCAAGTATCATTGGTCTGTGCCAAATCTAAGGTCGCACCAACCAATCGTATATCATTACCTCGATTAGAATTGTGTGGTGCAGTGTTGTTGTCGAACTTGGTCGAGTATGTGCAAAATACGTATAGAGATAATTTAGTATTGGACGATACACTTGCGTGGTCAGATTCCACAGTAGCATTAGCATGGATTCGATCTTCGTCGTATAATTGGAAGACCTTTATTAGCAATCGTGTCTCGCATATCCAAGAACGAGTGGCTCCATCATCGTGGCATCATATTAAATCACAGGATAATCCTGCTGACTGTGCATCAAGAGGATTATTAGCTGCTGAGCTTGTTAATCATCCTTTGTGGTGGACGGCTCCATCATGGTTACTATTACCTAAAGAGAATTGGCCTGCTCATATGGAACCAACTCTTACAGATCACACTCAGATGCACATTGAAAAAAGAACTTTATCCCTTAATATACACGTTGCAGATCATTTCGTAGACTCGATGGTAAATCAATTTTCAGATTTGCGAAAAATATGCAGGATTCTGGTATATATTTGTCAGTTCATTCGTAACTTGAAAGTTCGTGCAAATTTGGATATTGGAAACTTAGAACAATTATTGGTCTCCCCCGAACAGTATGCACTTCATTTATTAATAAAACGGGTTCAAGAACAAGTTTTCAGTCAGGACATTGATATCATTCGAAAGGGAAAACTTAGTAATAAACAACTTCGACCTCTCAGTCCTTTCCTTGACAGTGATGGGTTGTTAAGGGTGGTCGGCCGGCTGCGAAATGCAGACATACCTTATGATACAAAATTTCCTTTGCTACTTCCTCGGTCACACCGGATGACAGAGCTCATTATTCGAGATTGCCATACGAAATATTTACACCCTGGACTTAGAACTACTCATTTTTTGTTAGTACAAAATTTTTGGATTCTGTCTGCAAAAAGGGCTATTCAACAGTGCCTAAACTCTTGTATTCGATGTTTTCGTCAAAAACCTATTTCGCTATGCCCTCCTATGGGCGACTTGCCCCCCGCTAGACTTACTGCCGGTAAAGCGTTTCTACATACTGGGGTAGACTACGGTGGACCCTTTTCTATCACCATGAATCGTATTAGAGGTGCCAAATCATTGAAAGCCTATGTTTGTTTATTTGTTTGTCTAAGTACAAAAGCGATACATCTGGAGTTGGCATCAAACCTATCTAAAGAGGCCTTTATTGCAGCTTTACGGCGGTTTGTAGCACGCAGAGGTAAATGCTTGCAAATTCATAGTGACTGTGGAACAAATTTTATCGGAGCATCTCGGGAACTAATCGAATATATGAAGCAGTCATCTGAAACGGAAGGTATTCACTTTGTTTTAATCCTCCGTCGGCTCCTCACTTTGGGGAATGTGGGAAGCTTGGATAAAATCTGTAAAGTCCCATCTCAAGAAGGTGGTAGGCGAACAAATTCTCTCGTACGAAGAATTTAACACCATTCTTGCTCAAATTGAAGCCATATTAAACTCCAGACCTTTATGTCCAATGAGTAACGATCCCACTGATTTTTCATTCTTAAGTCCTGGTCATTTTCTGAACGTAGAACCAGTGTCTGTCATTCCCGACCCTAATGTCTTAGATCTGAAACTATCTTCCTTAAATCGTTGGCAACTGGTTCAACGTATTCAACAATCATTTTGGAAACGGTGGCATTTGGAGTACCTGCACACTTCAACAGAAAACCAAATGGTTTTCTGCTAATTATTCGTTAATGGTGGGAACGTTGGTGTTGATTAAAGATACTCAAGTGTCTCCATTACAGTGGAAAATGGGACGTATACATACGTTGCATTATGGAAAGGACAATGTTTGTCGTGTGGCTACCGTGGCAACATCCCAGGGACTATTTAAAAGGCCCGTGGTAAAATTGTGCCCTCTCCCCATTCCAGAGGCAACTTAGTATTATAGTTAGTATATTAGGGTAAGTTAACTTTTAAATTTACGGTTATATTTTTTTTTTGTTCGTTTAGACACACTTAGAAAATAAGTTCCTAATACTTATTTTGGTGGGCGGTATGTTAAGGCTTTATAAGTATTTTGTTTGTAGTTGTATTATGCCAATCACAATTAATTTAAGTCCTTAAACTATTCCCCAGCTAGAACCCCTCCATTATCCCTACCTTTAGTACAACGACATAAAAGGGTTGGTAATTTACGAGTGGACGACTATTCAACTTCGTGCTCGCTTCTGGCTTTGGTTCGTGATTAGTTCGGTGCATCGAGCATCAATAATTAGCAACAATTAGTGAACATTATACGGTCCATAATAATTTGATAGCAGTGCAAGTACAATCAACAACTACAACCAGTGAAAGGTAGGTGATATATTCCTTTAAAATTACCATTTCCTTTGTGTGATTGTAAATACAAATTAACACCAAAATATAGTTCTATTTTTGTATTTTAATCTACTCTATACAAATACGTTTTCAGAAAACGCATTTTATACATATTCTTTAAGGAGATACCAAAAAGGAGCTGGAAAAGAAGTGATTTACCATAGCATACCGTTGTTTGGCAACGGTAGCAAAATATCCTGATCCCTTGAAAACCATAAATTACTCCAAAAAAAAATTTTATAGTATATTAATCTTATTTCTATTTATTAGGAATTTCTTGTTTGATGGCAAGGTGGAATGTAATTTTGCAACATAAATTTTTTTACTGAAATATGTCCAAACAACCTTAAAAACATCTTTTCAGTCCTAAAAACGGTATACGGTAATTGCTCCTGAAAAATCCTAAAGCGACTCGACGATTAATCGAACTAGGTTGGGCGACCATTTATTTATTTATTCTGTTCCGTCTTACACAATATCTGACGGTTAAGTACCTCTCACATACCGGGGTAGCACTGTTGAACGTTGGTTAAAACTTCGAGATAAAGTTAATTAAAAAGATAACATACTAGTGTTAAGAAGATTATAGTTGTAGTGTTAGCGATTAGCTGAAAATAACTTCTGAGAGCTCATAGAAATTTTATTGTAACTACGAGTTACTGAAAGGGCTTGTATATTCTGTTTGAAAATGAAGAACTCTTGTTTGTGCAAATAAAGTTCTTGTTACAATATTTTTGGTGAACGTAAGAGCATTTCTCAAATATTTTTTATCAAAGGTTTTCAGAAATACCTGGTATACCAGGTTATATTTCTAGGCAATAGAAAATAAGTTCTTTAAACATCGAATGTAGGAAAGTTCGGTTTATTAAACGCTAAACAAATGCAACTGTTCCCGATTTTTAAATCAATTCATTAAATAATCTTTTTGAATGCTACACTATACAAAAATAATTGCTGACTTTTCTAGAAGTGTTGAGGCGCGAATGAGTTTTTCAAAAAGTCAAGATTTTAATTTTCACGATTTTAGTCTTTCCGCATAGGAAACGTACACCTAATAACATGTAGAGATCAATGTGTTTTCTCTACAGAGTGTATTGCAATTTAGTATAAAATTACGTAATCACCAAAATTTGAAATTCATCACTACAAACGGCACAATTTTCTTCACTACTCTAAACATAATAGTTAGGTATTATATAACTAGTACCGTTGTTACGTTCCATTCCTGTAACTAAATAATTTGGCAAATAGTTATTTTTTAAAATTGCATATGCAGTACTGTTGCGACGGTGATTTTGCATGCTAGTAGTGGCTTTGTTCCCCTTTCAATTTTTAAACGATTGTTTATTCTACATCCTGCAAAATGTCTATTAAATATTCAGTACAAATTTATATACATTATTTTTTCTATTTTGATAACGTGCTAAACCTACGATTTTATTATTATCAAGTAAGAAAGTTTGCTTTGGTTATCAAAGGCTAAACATTCTTGTATTATGGTTTGGTTGAAATAAATTTAGAACGTGTTGTTTGTCAAACATTTGCTTCTAAGTGGGAAATATGTTTTAAACACTTGCATCTCTTAAATAAATTATGAACATATGGATTGAAAATACGTTTAATGTGTTAGCATGAAACGCGGGGTTTGGGATCATCAAAGATTAAAAATGCTTGCCAGATGTCTTTGCTTTAAAGTTAGGAAATTTGGTTATCAATACTGTTACTTCAAAAATACTATTATCATGTTAAAACGTGGCATTTCGCTATCAAACAGGTGTTTACGGATGCAGATTGCAAACAATGGAAATTGTCCACCAGCTTATCTTTTCGCGGTATTATTAGTCGAAATAGTACATGTCTATAGTTTTTATACAGGATGTAGGCCACCCGTTGTACACTTAACTATATAATTTGCAATGTTGGTTGCAGATATGCCTAACAGATTGAACAGTCATACCAGACAGGGTTTTCGCGCAGACATACTTCGTGGAATTCTTCATGTTGTTTTGAGGCCATTTGTTTTCTTATTTGCGCTTATCTGCAGGGGATGTTTTAAGAATACTTTTCAGGTGGTTGTTTGGTCCATGGGAAATATTTTTGAAGGGAAAACACGTTACCACTTGATGGCTTATTTCCACCTAAATATACTAGTTGGGATGCGGAAAAGAGGATTCTATGCAGCGTCTTTTCACGTAAAGAGACTTGAAAAGTAGCGATGTTATTTAAGAGGTATTGCTTTGCTTCGATTCTATTGAGTCCTAGATTAGTCAATTTTCTGTAACCAGCAAAATTGTTTCATAGAAGTGTCCTGTCCGTTGACAGTTGTAAGTACACGCCTTCAGATCTGCTACGCTGGTACCATAGGCAGGCTGGCACTGCAGTTGAATCAATAGTCCCCTCAGAAAGCACACACTTCTCTTTGGCATACAAACGGACTTAGGTAAGATTAATCTGTTCTTTCGTTAATGCTTTCTATAAAACCTAGCTAATTCTGTTTTATTGTTGATAACCATGCCAATGTTCAAGGTTTTTCTAACGCGTGGTTATGGCACGATAAATTACAGACTCCAGTTCAAAAATTAACTATCAAATGTCAGTGCAAAGTTTATTACGCGATTGTTTTTCAAGTCACAATTAAGATAAACATAAGTTCGCGTTAAATCAATTTGGAAAATTTATTTACTTTAACTTAAGATTTAGGAAATGCTAACGTCAATCACTTGTTTACTACTTGTAAGCTGGGATAAATTTAGTACTTAGTTATCTATAAAACTTGCTTTCAGGTTAGGTTTGCGCTATTACTTTTAGGTTTCATCCCGAAATGCATTTCGGTAAGCAGCAGGTAAAACACTTCGTATTGCTGTATATGTTATATCTAATTTTCTTCTTGTATTTATTTAGGGTTGGGAACATTGTGTAAGTATACAAGTACTTGTTAATATTTTAATAATGTGATGTGACTGGGAAATAATCCCTATTTGATATTTGTTTAGATTTTACGTATATGTTGAAGTTATGTTGTGTTATACGTGAGTTAACGTTTTCGTTTATATCATGTTTTAACACGTAAATGTTCGTTTTGGTTTTTGTAAATATTCCTTTTTTATACCATGTTTGTTAGCTAAACGTTTTGTAATAACTCTATTTCCTGAAGTTTCCTATTTTTCTTTCTGGTGATCCACCCTACACTACGACGTTTTCAGCTAACACGGCATTACTTCTTTGGATTTCCCCTATTTTGTTGCGGTATTTGGTGCGGGCAATTGTCTTTGCTTACCTTACTTTTCTTTCTTGTCAGCACGGAATACCGTAACGCCGTTGTAAGAAATTCGAGAAGCCACTATATAAGAAGATTGATTAATTGTTTACCTCACAAATTTATCAATTTCGGATTATATAATATTATGAAACTTACTCTGTTGATAGATATACAAGTGAAGTAAGATGCTGTTTGTAAGAGAAAGCCCCAGTCGCATTAAACAAACGCCAAGTTTAACCAAGATAATAGGATTGTTAATTTAATTAAGAAAATACATAAATTAGCTATATGTATTTTATAGCATTGTTACTAAAACTTTTAGTGCATGACGTCTGCAAACAATCGCATAAATATTTAATAGGATAGTAATAGGTTCAACAGTTTTAACAAGAATTTCGGTATTAAAATAGTAGAGGGTAATTGTGCCTGCAATTAAAAATTTATTTATATTAAGTGTAATAAAAATCTACTATTCTTGCTTTACTTTAAAAGAAAAACTAAATGCACATTCCTATCTCTAAGTGGTGATGTACTGCAGTAACTGTTAAAAACACTAAGAAATAAATCTTATAGACCTTAAAGAGCAACGGGAGAGAAACCATGTCAGATGAACGTTGAACGAAGATGAGAATATGTTTCTCTCCATTACACATCAAATGTGTTTAATTAAATTGAATAAAAATGTGAATACTAAATAACGAATTCAAATGTGTGAGTTCACTTTATAATGTAATTTTATGACACGCAGACAAGCACTGAAAAAAATATTAGGATATACGAATTCAGTTCGTTACATTGTTTATTTAAAATTAAACCTGTTGAGAATTTAATGTAAATGTGAAAGAGAGAGAACTCTGCGATTTTCACCAGTATTATAAAATAAATGGCGATTAAGAGCTCTGGTAGGATTTAAATTAAATACAATAAAAACTTCATCATTATCATTAGGTCTTCCGTCCTGGAACTGGTTAGATGTGTACCTTCATTGTTTCCTATTCTGAGCTAACCTACACATTTCCCTGAAATTTCCACAGCCTACGTCTTTCACTATCTGCGTGCAATAGTCTGATCTAGGTCTACCTCTTATCTCTTATTTCCTATCTCTGCCTGTAATGTATCCCGCAATATTCCACAAATGACTTAGAACGTGTCCTGTTCTTCTGTTCCTCGCTCGGACGTAATTTATTACACCCCAAATGCGATCACAAATTCTTGCCGTTAAACGTCTATAGATTTACATGCAAGAAAGCAATTAGAAATTATACAAAAGGCGCACCTTTATTAGTAGCTATAGCAAAAACACGGATCGGATAGTTGTTTCCAGCGGAAAATCACCACCGACGTCTTTAGGTAATTTACAGTTTCGTGAGGTCCGTTTCTTTCAGTGAAGTGTGTTGAACCTACACTTTTAGGGGACAGACACTTGTAGTGATTGAATACGAGATAGGTAAAGGAGATAACAAGTACACTGCAACTAACGTACTCACGTTTAATATATCAAGATTGAAACAGTAGCTGGTGGTAAAGTTCCGTTTGAAACGCGCCTTTCTCATGAACTCGCCATTGTTCCCACTACAAAAAGGTTTCTGATTGGCTATACGCCATAACCAGCCAATCTATCGGCTGGACAAATGCGTGTTTAAACGAATACATTGATAAACTAAGGGTTTTTGACGTGAGTTTACATGAATTCAGAAACCACAAACTTTACACGTAGTAATCTAATTAGTTAATGATATGAAAAAGTTTGCCCTTTTGAATTAAGAAATCTCTTATTCCTAATATTAACATGAAAACTTTGTGCAACCAAAAGGCGTAACAACGTTGAGTCTAAGGCTGTAGCATTTTCTATGAGGATTTATTGCATCTGTTTATATGATGTACAGCTTTGTAACATAGATTTTACCTTAAGATCAAATCCCGATCCTATCTATTATTATTGGCGTTCAGCCCACTTTGTAGCTAAGGCGTAAATTTACCGATCGAACCTTACTTAAACCACATATGGAATTAATTTTTTTCGGATTATATTATTCATCATCATTAGGTCTTCAGTCCTGGAACTGGTTTTACGCGTACCCTCATTGTTTCCTATTCTGAACTAACCTTCACATTTCCCTGAAATTTGCACAGTCTGCATCTATCACTATGTGCATGCAAAAGTCTGATCTAGGTCTACCTCTACCTCTCTTTTTCCTATCTCTGCCTGTAATATATCCCGCAATATTCCCCAAATGTCTTAGAACGTGTCCTGTTCTTCTGTTTCTCCCATTGTCTTTGTGTTGCACGGATATCTTTCTTCCACTACTATTTCTAGAACCTCTTTATTGTTAACTTTGTCTGTCCATGCTATCATAATCATACATCTAAAGCACCGCATTCCAAAAGGCTTCGACCTTTTTCCTGCATGCTTCTGCTACTGTCACTATTTCATAGCCGTATGGTGCTGTGCTCCACAAATATGCTTTTATACAATTTTTTCAGTTTCCATGTTTGTTGTCTTCGAACATAGCAGCTGCTCTCTTGTTAGATACAGATCGGTTCCGCTTCTATTGTTTCCTAAATATATACTCCATTTCACCAATAGTCAGTGTTATGTGAAGGGAGTTGAGCAACCTACAGCTACCAAAATCCTCAACACTTAGACATTTGCCGAATGAAGGAGTATCCAATAAATTTTTTCGCACAATCAACATTAGTTGAGAATATTGCTAAACCAACACATATAGTAGTTTATAATAATCATCAGCTTTAAGTACAATTCTTTCTTCGCCACTAGGTTTTCAGTCTTGCAACTGGTTGGACACGTACCGCCAATGATATCTATTCTGAGTTAGCCTAATATTTCCCTGAAATTTCTACAACCTACGTCTTTAACTGTCTATGTGCAATAGTCTAACCTAGGTCTACATCTACGTCTCTTTTTTCCTATCTCTACTTCTAATATATTCCACACTACTCCTTCATGCCTCAGTATGTGACCTATCATCTTATCTCTCATATTTTTTTACTGTTTTCCATATATTTCTTTCTTCCCCCACCATTTCTAGAACCAATTTTTTCTTAACTTAGTCTGTCCATGATATCATCATCATACGTATGTAGCACTACATTTCAAAGGCTTGTATCTTTTTCTCTTTGCTTCTCTTACTGTCAAGTTCACAGCCGTACAGTGCTGTGCTCTACACATATGCTTTCAGTAACCTTTTCCTTGTTGTCTTTGAACAATGTAGTTGCTTTTTCTTGTTAAATGCAGAACGGCCTTGTGCTAATCTTTGTTTTCTCTTTTGCACTTTTCCATGTTGCGTTATTTGACTTCCTAGGTAACAGGAATCCTTAACCTCTTGTAAGTTCTCGTTTCGTATTTGTATTCTAGTTTTTGATTTAGTTTTTCCTCCTTCATATACTAATACTTTAGGTTTATTTTTGTTAATTTTCATACCGTATCTCTCTTTTAGAACTGTTTCCATTTCATTAACAGCTGCTTCTACGTCATTCTTACTAGATGTTAATACCGTTATATCATTTGCAATTCTAAGCATATTAATGCCAAATATTTTCCTGTATTTTAGGGTACTCATTGCCTCTTCGATATACAAGTTAAAAATTAACAGGGATAGGGAACAATCCCTGTCTTACCCGTTTCCTAATATTTGCTTTTCTACGTTCCTGCTCTAATTCCATTACCCTGTTTTCTCTTTGTACAAACTATGTACTATCCGTCTATCACTAAAACTCATTCCAATTCTTTTGAGTATTTCGAACATTCTTTACATTTTGACATTGTCAAATGCTTTCTACAGAAAACTCTATATACACGCTTTCTCATTTTTCTACCGTTTTCTCCATTAGCACCCTCAGAGCTAAAATAGGCTATAGTTATCCCATGTTTTGTCTAAACCCAAATTAATCTTCTCTTACTTTTTCTTCAACCCATTTTTCCATCCGTCTTTCTACAATTCTAGTTAATATTTTTGACATGTGTGCTGTCAGACTCAAAATTTTCATATCTATCTGCGCGATTCTATTTTTTGGTATAGTGCCTATGATATTACGTTTGAAATCTTTCAGTATCTCACCTGTCTCATATAGCTTACAAGTTGAATGAGACTTTCTGCTACTGCTTGTCCATTCTTCAGACCCTTTAATGCTGATTCAAACAACATCTCTCAGTACAGAATATCCCAAATCCTCCTTTTCAATGTCTGATTCCTGTTCTGGTGCTGTTAGTTTCTGTCTTGCATATAAATTCTCTATATATTCTTGTCATCTAACCACCTTGTTTAGATTTTCTATAATGATGTCTCCTTCCGCAACCCTTATATTTTTCCTATACGGTTAATATCCCTAAAATTCATTCTAATTAGTTTTTGTGCTTCGTATGTCTTTCTTATTTTCAACCAAACTTCGTTTGGTTAATGAGATGGTCTAGTCTGTCGGTCGGTCTGTCGGTCGGTCTGTCTGTCTGTCCGTTGCACGGTTCCCGTGATGTTACAAGACATATAATATATGATTCTTATCCAGTTTTTTACGCTGAATACGAATACGCTATTCACTTTTCGATATTTCAATTATTAATCAAGATATTCGACTTTAAATACGAATTTTTACACATTACTATTTATTATTTTCGCGTACAATTAAATTTCAAATATTTAACACAAAGGTAAGTAATATTTGTTGAACTTAATGTCTAAGTTTGGTTGTGAGCCGTACATGCGGCTTAGATTTTTCTTTTCATCTTAGTTGGTATCTCTTTGCACTTTTCGCTGATCCATTGTTCTTTAGCTTTTCTGCATTTGCGAATAATTTCCCATTTTATGGCTATGTATCTCGGTTTTCGTGCTTCGTCTGGCCTGTTTTTGTATTTCATCTTCCTTCTATTAAATTCAGAATATCTTTTGTTATCCATGGTTTCTTATTTTCTTTTTATGTAAACTCCAGAATAACTCTGGCCGCCATGTCTAACCTGGATTTAATACTATTCAATTCTGGTTTTACTTCCTTCGTATCAGAAATTTTACCGATTTCTTTCAGCAATTCATTTGACTTTTTTTCAACTTTTTTGTAGATATCTTTATCTTTTAGTTTCTCAAAATCAACGTGCCCAATTCCGTTCCCTTTTTTCAAATGTTTAAATTTAAGCGCGGCCTTCATGATTATGATGTTGTGGTCAATGTCTATATCTGCTTCTGGCTAGAACCGAGCCCTCGCCACTGAAAGCTAAGTGGTGCAGTATTCACTGTTACATCTCTTTTGTAGCGTAAAATTAATTCAGGTAACTAACGTTAATTCTACACGTAACAGATTTCGACAGGAATAGTTTACTTCGGATTTCTTTTGAAGTATTTCTGTATTCATTTAATTATTGATGCCGATAGTTTTCACTAAATTAGTTCTTTTGTGGATGTGAATTAGTACATCTTAGATGAAGCAACGTTAGTATTTTAATGTTTTTCATTAATAATGTCCATGTGCTAACTAACCTCACATTTTCTTAATCGTAGTCGTAATGTTCAATTTCGCTCGTTTCTAATTTTAAACTGTAGTGCAAATCTCGACCTTTTTAAGGACTTTTCATTTAGATTAATTGGGTCAGTCGAGACCGAACACCAACAAAAACACAACTTTAATTACTCGTATCCAAATTGTCAGTGTACTACAAAAGATTTAGGTGGAATGTAAATTAAACGTTTTGCGTGAAACATGTAATTTTTGAAAGGTACATTTTTGAAACGCATTTTCAATAATATCTACAGCTCACGCAAATGTAATTAGAACTGAAATTTTAAAATAATTATACAGCGTTCTGATACGGGTAATACTTCAATAATTGCCAGTAAATGAACATAAGTTTTTAAACTTTTTTTTATTATAATTTTCTAAGTGACTGCGAAAGCGAAAGGAGTAATGGCACCATCTTCTAACGGTACTTTCTTTACTTTCTATTCTTGAAGTAGGCCTGTGTATAATTATAAAAATGTACTCTTATTTTCTACTGAATTACTGCATTTTATGGTCTAATGGTTCGTCTTGTTCGTTTTATAGGTAGCTAATAATCATAATGAAAATGAAATTCTAACGTATCTGGAATATGTGAACGATCTTCCTTACAAGATGGATTGATTCCGTGATTATACACCATAGAAATATGCACTTGAATAAAGCAATTTTATATCTTCAAAGTTGAAATGATGGAATATTTTTTTACTATCAGTTGCTCGAGCGGTTTGATTCGACTTTCAAAAGCTCTCCTATTTTGCGCCAGTTGTTTACCTGGCTCAACTTACATTATTAATAATTTGTGTAAGATATTTAAACCGTTATCTACCGATGCAGTATTTTCGCATCTACCTTTCTTTCCATTGCCAGTATACCAGTCCTGGATATCGTAAATGATGGCCTATTTATCAGTTGATGCCTCGATAAATTCTTTGTAATTCGTCATTCGTTTGTTATCCAGCCTGGCCATTTTTCAAAATTTCTTTATAGCATTACATTAATTTTTTTCTCATCTTTAAATCCCCTATAGTCCATGTTTCATAACCATCAATGCTATATTTCGTACAAATTTTTTAAGAATTCCTTCCTTATATTTAAATTCAGCTTCGAAATGAACGAATTATATTAGTGACGGAATGTTTTCTTTGTTAACACAATTCTACATTCCATATCACTTTTATCTTTCTTATCTCTTATAATTCCCTAGCCTAAATAACAAAGTTCTTTGACTTTAGCAAATTTGTCCTGTTTGAACATTTAAAAGGTTAATTACGTTCTTCGATTGCTTGTCAATATATTTGTTTTATTTCTAAATATGTTCCTGTCTTTTAAAACTTTATCCATACCAATTAACAAGTCTTCTAGACCGATTGTGCTATTGGTTAAGAGATGTTACTTGCAAATCTTAGGAGTGGTATTTTTTCCTAGCACGCTTATTCTCAAACATGCTACCTACCTATACGTAGCCGGAGAAAAGTAAATACCAGGCTAACTACCAACCGCGGAGAGTGGGTGGATTCGCCTACATACCAAAAAAACAAAAAAAAAGTACATCGCCCACGATTATCTATTAACACATAAAAATAAACAAAGTTTTCTGTACAAACAAGCAAAAAGAAAATAAATTAGGTGTTAATATTTCACAGCAAACGATTATATTATACGAACAATTCAGAAATTTAGATACGAGGAATCAAATCGAAAATTTGAGGAGATTAGGGAAATAAGTGTCGAATCGAGTAGGAAATTTGACCAATTGAGCCACGAATTAGGGGATAAAATAGAAAAATCGACGAAGAAATTTTCAGAGTTTAAAAATAGTCTGACGGTAAAAATGGGGGAAGTTGAGAATAGGGTTGATAGAAATGAGCGTGATATTCGAGGTTTAAATTTAGAAATGGGACAATTAAGGACTGATGTAAGGATTTTCTGTGAGGATGAGATCAATGCGAAAATGACTGAGGTAACGGACTCGTGTAAGGATCAGTTAGGTCGAGTTGAGAGAGAAGTGACAGGGATTAAGCATAATGTAGCGACTTTAATGGGGGATGGTCCAAGGTTTGTAACAAGAAATGTGTCTTTCGAGCAGCAAATGAAATTTTATGGGGATAGTAGAGTAAACCCGCAAATATTTATCAATAATGTTAGAGAACTAATAAATAATGTATACGACGAACAGGCAAAATTGAATATTGTAAAAGCTTTACTAAAAGACCATGCAGTATAATTTAATAGGACTGGAGATTGACACATACAGGGACTTCGCAGACAGATTTTTAAAACACTATTGGAGTGACCACAGACAAGACCAGGTACGAGACGACTTAATTACGGGGAAATTTAAGGGAGAATTTTCAGGAAATAGAGAGCAATATGCTATATGCAAGTATAGCATAGCTAAGCAACTGAACCCACCACTGACGGACCGACAAATTATTAAATATTTATCGAGACATTCGAGGTAGAGGTACGACAACACGTTGCACTACAGAACATAGTGAACAGAGAAATGTTTCTGGAATACTTGCAGAGGTACGACGATGTAAGTAGTGGACGACCTCGAGAGCATAGGGAAAGACAGATCAACACGGTTAGATTTGACAACAGACGGGACAACTATGCTAGACGGAATAATTATCAATACCAGCTACAAAATTGGGAACCACGACGACCATATTTCAGAAGTAATAGTTTAGGAAGGGGACCAGCACCGAGACCGGGACCTACCCGACAGAACAGTTCACCGGACATACGGGGGACTGAAAATACAAACACGGAACGAGTGGAAAAGCCTAGGACATACGCTGAGGTGACGGCTAGACCAGGATCGAGTAGGGAAAACAGACCTGGACAGGATTTTTAAAGACGGACAAACCACTAGACATCACTGTGTACAAGTATGAACATCCGAAGGAATTTTTAAAAATTGAAGAGGAAATTGAGCCAGAAATAGTTGAAAAATTTTGTTTGCCCATAATAGAAATTAAAATGTTTGAGAAAAATTTAGGAGTTTTGTTAGATTCAGGAGCTGAGGCGAGTTTGATATCGGAGGAATTCGTCAATGAAATTAAAAATAAAGTTTGTGATAGGATAATGCCAATAAAAAGAAGTCACCTGGTTGCGCCGAATAAAAAACGATTTGCTGTTGTGAATAGCGTAGTTATTTTGAAAGTAGAGTTAGGTTCAGTAAGCTGTGAACAAGAATTTATCATTGTACCTGGGTTAAAATTTAAAGGGATATTAGGGGTCGATTGCATGATGAAGTTAGGGGTTATAATAGATATGGAGAGGAAAATAGTTAGGATTGGGGATAGGATAGTGCCCTGGAAGGCCAGTTATGATGTCACGGAAGATGACATGGGGTTGTGTATTAATAGTATAGAGGGAGATGATGAAGAAGTGAGAGAGATCGACTCAGGGGAATATAGTGAGGAAAAGTTAGATGAGGTACAAGGAATAGTGAAAGAAGAGGCTGAACAAGTAGAGGTAGAGTCAGGCGCAGAATTAATATTGGATAACGAGTCAGAATTAAAAGGGTTAGAAGTAGAGACAGCATTATGTGACACACAAGTAGCAGATATAGGCATAACTGAGGTAAAGGGCAAAAATAATTTTGATAATTTGGATTTGAATTTAAAAGATTTTTGTGAATTGAATATTGTACATGAAGGGTCTAGAAGAGATGAAAAATTTTGTATAGGGGGGAAAGATAAAGATGTTGAAGTAGTATCGTTTGGTTTGTCCACAGAAAAAGAAAGAATAATAAATGAGAAACAGACAAGTATAGGGAATGAAGAAGAAATATTTAAGGGTCAGGATAATAGGGATAAGTTTATTTTATGTGAAGTAACAGGGATGATAAGTATAGAGATAGAAGGAGGAGAAATAGGGATGAAGAGTATTAGGATAGTTAGAAGAAAGACTTGGAGGATCAAGAAAAGAGTCAGATTTAAATAACAAGATGAAGTATAATGACAAAAGATAGAGATAGATGAATTTTAGTGGAGAAATTGAAGTATAGATATAGAATAGAGAGATAGCGATAGGTGTATATAGAAAAGTAGATGTAGAAATAGGATAGATATAGATAAGTGTATAATAGAGTAAAATTTAAATAGTTAGGGATAGAAATAGGTGTATATAGAAGATTAGGTATAGGATTAGTATGGGAGATAGTTAGATATATGTATAGAATTAGGTATGTATAGGTAGGATAAGAATAAATAGTGATAATGGGTGAGGTTAAAAGTTACGAAGACTGAAAATAAAGACAAAAGGACTAAAGGGAGAAATAAAAGGAGAAAAGACAATGAAATAAGAGGGTGAAGAGTTAATAATAGATAGAAATAGTTAGGTAAAAGATAGCGATAGGTGTGAATAGTTAATTAGAAAAAAAGATAGGTGTAGATAGATAGAAATAAGTAGAGATAGGAGTAGAAATAGATAGAAATAGGTAGATAAGTAGTGATAGGTTGGATAAATAGGTATAGGTAGTGTTAGGTGAGTAGATAGGTGTTTAGAAATAGCGGATAGCATTAAATTAGAATGTAGGTATTTAAATTCAGAAAAACCGGGGATAGTTTTTTAGAATTGAAATAGGGGGATTATATAGTGGTTTTAAAAGGTTAAAAATAAAGATAAACGAAACAATTTCAAAACACCCTGTATAAAGGAACAAACAGAAATTACGTTCGAAATTTATATTAATTAATTCAATTTTTAAGTAACGGGTATTAATCAAATTGTACAAATAATAATTAAAAATTTAATAGCTTTGCAAAGAATTAAATGGCAGAAGCCAATGCCATGCATTTATTAATTTAATTGGAGTTAATTGAACAATTATTGATATATAATAAGCATAAAAGCTTGTAAAAACCCAAGGTCAAACGCGTTGCTAACAAACGGATATATCAGGAGGGTTAAAATACCATGAAACGAAGCTCGGAGAATTGTATTTAAAACGTTCGTTACGACCGAACACCTGCAAACTTTTAAATGTCAGGTTCTAATAAATTTGAGTAGATAAACATGCAGATTCTAAGTATATTGGAAACGGGTGAATGTTTTAGCATGAAATACTAAACAGGGGTTATTTAAAGTCACGCCGCAAGTCCACGTGTGTTTAGACAGCAGATAGTCAAGAATATCGATTTTGTACCACTCAGACCAGGGTAGAAAGGGACAGAGAAAACGCATAAGTAAGAGACTCTAATAGGATAGGAGGGATTTGTGAAGCGTCACTAGGTCTACGATTGGTCGATATGTTAGTTTGATTTGAAACAAGCACGAGGATAGTGTAGCGTGATATTCTTGAAATTTTATAACGAGGTATTGAAATTCGCGGATTTGAAAATGGAGTTGAGTGCAAAATTGCGAGAATGTGTGGTGTTAACAGGGGATTTCGCGTTAAGCAGGTATGGAGAGGTTACATTCGGAGTGTATAAATGCTTTTAGAGAACCTGGTGAGGGCCCTTGAGTTTTCGATCGCTCCAAACAACGTATCTACGTATCACGAGTTGTAAGTATTACTAAATCAGTTGAATTATATTACATGGTGATAGTCTCTTAATTAAATACGCGGTTAAGTGTGCCGAAATTACATTTTAATAGAGATATCATCTATAATTATAATCAACTCGTGTCGGGACATTAAGTAACGTGGTTTGAAGCATCTAATTAATGAAGAAATAATTTTAAATGGAATTTGGAATTTGGTTACACCGGGGAGGCCGCGTTTGCAGTTCAATTTAGATGGAGTTTTTCTAGTAACAGCTAGAAACGACCTGCAGAACGGATAGAAGAAATAGATGGCATCATCCTCAGAGCAGAGATATACTATAAATTTGCAAGTAACGATTTGAATTGTGACTTTATAAACTGTGAATATTGGGAGAACGTATGAGAGTGAAATTCCAAGGTAGTGTGTATTATTTACGTATTGAACTTAATACGTGTAAATAACTTTATTATGGTATTTAACTAGAAAGTTGAAGGTGTCTATAAAGCTTTTAAACGTTCTATCAGAACGTGAAATTTTTGTGAAGAGTACATGGCTTTGCTTTGTTATTTGTTTTAAAAGTATGCAAATGCATAATTAGCTGGGTTATTCTGAGCTCACCCTACTCCAGAGTTTAGTTAGAGTAAAATGAATAAATAAATTATAAAAAAGGAATTTTAGAGAAGGTATTATTCAAGGCCCATTTACTCCGGGTACAATTTATGTGTTTAATGATTTTAAAATAAAATACTGGACTTTATAAAATAAGGTTTTCTGAAGTGTAACGTGATCAATGGAATATGGACTATATTGCATTTTATTTGTAAATAGTTATAAATAAAAGCTTGTATGTTAGTTGTATTTGAGGTTTTATTGCTAGTGTGTGTGTATGATTGAGAATATGCGAGTGAATCTAGATACCCAAGAGGAGATCCGAATGAGCTAGCCGGAAGCAATTGAAGAAGGCCGTTCAACCGAAAAGTGAGAGAGGAAAACGGGTAAGGATAATTTTTTTTTGGATTAGTTAATTTTTGAAAATTTGTTTATTGTTGTTGTTGGTAAGCATCTTACCCGAGATCCACGGCATAATTTTGACGCCCAATTCGTGAGGCTCGATTCTTATAAGGTTACACAGTAATTTATATATATATATATATATATATATATATATATATACACACATACATATGTACACAAAAATAATAAATTTTCTATTTAGCATCCTCAGAATCTACAGCTGTAAGGTTAATGAAATCTGTAGAATCCTGGTCTTGCCTTAATTAGCAACCGCTTTACTCCACCAAATCCAAGATGTTCCTGAATCTCCATCGTAGTCTCAAAGTCCATATTCTGAACACTCCTCTCGCATTCTCCTCGTCAGCACCATACCTAGGCCTCCATATTGACACCCGCCTCAAAACCAACACCCACCTAACTAAACTCAGTAACAAAGCAAAGACTATCCTTTAAAATCCCCATCACTCACTTCCTAAATCAGTCCATCTTACTAATCCCACACGTAGGCTTGTCCTTAATCAAATTATAATTCCCATAATCAGATACGCTATAGGCTACTGGTTCCCTCTAGCTGCTCCCTCTGCAAGACACAAACTTATCACTATTACTAGACCTTTCCTTTTCTACTTCTCACGAACCTAAAGAACAGTTCCTACCTCTGCACTACACTCTACTTCAACTTCCCCCTATTGAACTAACCCTCAGTTCCTGCATTCAAATCTGTAACCTTAAACAAAATCAAACCATCTCCCTACACGACAGAATGTTACTCCCCGACAAATACCGTACCCTCCTCAAGACTGAAATCAAATTCCTTATATATCGTTTCTTGTTCCACTCCTGACAAAAGTTCTGGTCGCTCTCCCACACTGGCAGACATACCTACCACAACTTCTCAAATATCATAGAGATCCTTCCGCACATTCCTCTCTCCAATCAATCTACCATTCAATTCTTCATCGGACACGGTTCCTTCCGCAGCAAACGTTATCAATTGCATTTAACCCCATCGCTTCACTGTCCCTGCGATAATAAATCCTTAAAAGCACCTTTAAATCTTATTTACTCCTGCCTACTCACTACCATTATCCAATCCAACTTTAAAGTAATACTCGAGCTCAACCCGTATACTCCGTTACCAAATTTAAATTTCTTAGCTTCCCATCACCTACATGATCTGTACAAATTCCTTATTGAAATCCTGTCTAGCAAACCACCCATCCCGAATCCGTGGCGCTAG
Organism: Platerodrilus igneus; assembly: GCA_036346225.1. Classification (NCBI taxonomy): domain Eukaryota; kingdom Metazoa; phylum Arthropoda; class Insecta; order Coleoptera; family Lycidae; genus Platerodrilus; species Platerodrilus igneus. The sequence goes on along the minus strand of JARFIW010000507.1, from coordinate 5,374,223 downwards.
CTCAGAAAAATACCACTCGTTGAAGAGTAGCACACGTAGATTAAGTGCAACCTCATCCACTCTAGCACACAGACACAGTATCTGAACTCATAACGTTCTGCATAGATAAGGCAACGACAAGAGCAAGGGCACGACGCCCAAATTCCGGCAACCGCATTACAACCAAAGAATTTAGAAAAATTATTAAATTTTGTAAATATTGCAACAATTAAAGACGATACAACTAGGTTAGGCCTCTGGCATGTAAATACTTAAAAATAAAGATTGATGGATGATAAAAAAAAAGGTTATAGGTTTGGACCTCGTCTGCAACCCTTATTTTTTCTTCTTTCCTTTTTCCAACTACCAGATCGACGTGAAATAATTATTTAGATTTTGTAGAAAAGCCTAAGTTATAATTTCATTTCAGTAAATATAATCAGCTTGCTTTACGCAACTATCTTTATATTTGTATTTAATAGCTGACTTTAACATTGCATTTGGGCATCGCTTGCTGTCTGTGTCTGAGATAACGTAGAAACTTGACATTGCCAGATATGATTCATAAAAATTTCAAACGTATTTGAAAATTAAGTTGATGTATGGTGGCATATGCGATTTGAATTTGTCCGCCTTTTCAATTTATAGGTCTCAACGGCTCAATTGATAAGGACATCCAAGTACAAATTACAGGGTTACCGAACGAGTTCTACAGAAAATTCCATCTAAAGCTGACAATGCTGTGATACCGTTTTAGTAGAATACTTTAAGCAACAACATTTTACAGCCGGTCCATCTAGACGGAATATTAAAAGACAAAATTATATATACAACCACACAGAAGTGTTGTTGCTAATCAAGTAACCTCAGAAACTAGTGATTCAGATGTAAATCAGCATTTGATCAATGACAACTCAGACGATGGCCATTATCCTGTCGCAGAAAAAAATGATGAACAAACCGAAACCAACTATTCTGAACTGGACAATGACAAAATAACACCTGGCAAATTCCTATTGCCTAAAGTTTATGGAAGATTAAGAAAAATGTGTATCGGTATGCAACTATAGTACAAAGCGTGACAAAGGGAAACTATAAAAACCTGAAATTAAACTATTAGGTGTTAAGTTTCGTGTTTTTGTTAAATTCCAAAGTAAATGAGATAGATAGTTCTGTTAAATATTCATTTGAAAAGATGATTGATGTCTTTGAAACGAAATAGACATTTGCCTTCGTAACTAAAAATATTTTGGTTTTTTAAGTAAATAACGAATTTCTTGCAATATTTTTACAGAGTTTCTGTTATTAAATAGAACATTTTCCAGATAGACGTGACTGATCAATCTCACTCCTACTGAACAATATCTCCCACCAAACAATGCCATGTTACTTGAAAAGGATTTGCCTGAGAACCGTGTGGATGAGATTGATCATTTATAGGTTTATCAGCATGAACCTTGTGGGATAAAACGATGATAAACAATCTCACCCCAAAACCAGTATGAGAGTGTTCACGACATTTTTGGTCTAAAACCTTGTATTTATGAAATTTAGTTCTCCATATTTGGTGTAAATGTTCAAATTAATCTGCCTTTCGCGATCATAATTTGATGTATACATTTTTTGATCATCTACTCTCAAATGACGGTATATTTCTAACTAGTTAATTACAAATATTTTAAATTCCGAATAAAATCCACTTGCTTAAGCTTTATTTAATAACAGTAATTTATGGAAAATATCAATACTTTCTTCTTGCTGCATGACTAAATAAGGACCATTGCTAAAAGCGTGTTTTGGCCATCACGCATGCCGTTAAGATCACTGTCCTACTTTACCATTGCAAATTTCCAGTTCACTACAAGCAGTACAGAATAGAATCGACCTTGATTTAGTATTGAAACTCTATTATACAAATTAGGCTTATGATTTAATAAGCAGTTGATAAATTGGAACCTGATATGGAGCCGCAGTGTCATTAGAAGTGCAAAATACTATATAGAATATTCCAGGTGTTAGCGAAGAGATATTTTAAAAAGAACGTCGAACATAATTCAAATATAAATGTTAAAAAGTAAATACTGTTAAATTTATTTACTAAATAAGGCGAAAGTGTTCGAAGATGAAAGTAACAACTTTCTTTGGCCCTGTGGTAGTAACCTGGTTCACTTTTGACGCTTCTTAGCGTATTTATTCACAGTGGTCTTTACACTTCACACTTTTAATTTACAAATATTTACCGATAAAACAATTAATCATCTTTTTAAATACACAACGACAACAAGCCTGTGAGGGTAGCTTCTGTTTGAAAAAGCGCAAACTTTTAATGTGCAATACATTTTTATTTTAGTCATCAAAAAGAAAACTCAACTCCATTCACAAGAATTTTAAAGAAATCACAAAAAAATATATATTTTTTTTTGTTACAAAAACATACAACTTAAACACTATTTATGTTAAACAATATGTACATTAAAACACAAGATTGTATTGTAGCCTAAAAATAAAAATGTAGACGTAGGATTTTGAATGTTCAGCACAGTGACTTGTCTGGTTTTTCCTTTACTTTTGAATTTACTTTCAACGCCTAAACGGCTTGGCGCGAAATGTGACTTCTTTGTCGGACAACTATGATCAACGACGATTCTCAGCCACGGCAGCTACAGACCGAATAAGGAAATCAGCTAGACCTCGGTGTCATTATAGCCCGGAAAATCAGAGGAGAGTGTCCATCGTGCAAAATGCTAGCCCGCTCAGTAACACGGTGAAGTCGTACTAGGCACCGTGAGATTCCTTGAAGTTAGAAGGCAAAATCCTGGTGCGATCTCTGGAAAAGGAAGATGGATCTGTGAGAACGTTTTGGGTGGTGGTTCTCAAGAGTCGGCTGTCCGAGGTTTTTAAGCATCTACATAATGGGACGTTGGGATGACACTTTGGAGTTAAGAAGACTCTAGAGGAAGTTCGTAAAAGAATTTACGGAGTTGGCTGCGAGGAAAACGTCAGGGAATTGCAGCTAAAGTGTCAGTACGTGCGCCGTTGGCTTACCAAAAGGTGTTCATAAGCCCATTTGATAGACTGGCAATTGACATCGCCGGCCAATTTCCGAAACCGAATCAGTAAATAAATACATCTTGGTGGCCATGGAGTACTCTACAAAATGCACTGAGGCGTATACCATATCCTATAAGTAAGCAGCATCCGTCGCTGACGTATTAATCAAAGAGAATTTCTGCTGTTTTAGAACACTTTTGAAGCTTCACGCTGTCCAGCACAGAAAGTTTGAGTAGACGACATTTCAAGAAATTTGCTGGTTGCTGGGGATGAAAAAGACTAGAACGAAAAACTGTTGCATCCTCTATGGGATGGTTTTGTATAACGCATGAACCGCACCTCGGGAAAGTACCTTTTCAAGATAGTCTCTGAACATCAAAGGAACTGGGACCGCTATATGCAACTATTTTTATTCGCCTACTAATCTGCGGTTCACGAGAGTTCTGTAAAGACCGCTCCATATGCTGTGTTGGGATGCGAGATACGTTTGCCACGTGACTTTGGGTTAGGTAGTAAGCTTGCAGAAGACGTTGTAGGCGAAAGTTATATCGAGGAACTCAAGTGGAATATGAATGACAACCATGAAGACATATGAAAGAATATTCAGATTGCAAGCAACTTGATGAAAAGAAGGTATGACACCAGGGCCCAAGACTTTGATTTTCAAACTGGAAATAGCGTCCAGTTGTACAATCCCAGACGGAGGCACAGATTGTCGCCAAAGTTACAAAGAATTGGGAAGATCCTTAGGAAGTACTGAAACGGATCAACGACTTAGTGTATAGAATTCGTAAGCTCCCAAAAGGCAGAACAATAATAGTGCACATTAACAGACTGGCACCTTATGACAGTGATGACTACGACAATGCTGGAGGACATGGTAAAGTGTGGCGACTTGTTATGTTCATTTCCTGTCGCTTGCCAATTCCTGTTTACTCCTAATTAAATACCAGAATACGTAGTATATAGGCAACTCATGTTACTCTGTATACACAATTAGTACTACATTTTTATAATCTAGATAGCTTTGCGGTTTTGTTTTAAAAGTTCAGAAAAAATAATTTTGACAATGCCTTCAAAACGGTGTTACTTTATAGATAATCTGCGCTGGTATGCACAATTTGCTCGAGTGTTTGTATTGTATATAAATGCGAGCAATTGCACGAGAAATTCTTCCTAGCGTACGTTCTATCAGTGCAATTGGTAAGTAACCATTTGGTTTGGGAGTTGCTAAAAAACAGTATTTTATAGCTCGCTTTAGGTCCTACGCTTTCCTGTTGAATTCTACGTGGTATGTCCTGGCATGAGACTTGGCTGTAGGACGGTCTATTCCTCATTAGTGCACATTCTCCTTCTATGCTTGTAGCTTCGAATCTTCAGGAACAACACAGCTATGATTGTAACTATAACCTTTGTTAATGTTAGTTAGAGGTTACATCTGTTACCAAAAACATACAAATTTTGTTATATGATCCACTATATGACAGGACCCACATTCATAATGGGGTACGTTCACTTTTGGTCATACTAAAATATTTCTCTCATAAGAGAAAAAGGAACTGGTGGATCGTTTATATGACTAATGTACTCGACCAATCAGAGTACCGTCTTTCTATTCGTAACAGGTTGTTTGACGCATTTTATTTTTAATGTAGTGGTTTGTATTCTAGGGCGAATTAAGGTTCGTGGCTTGGGAGCTGCCTTTTTAAAAACCAGTTCCAAACTTCATAACAATTTTATTTATTTATACAGAATTGACTTAGGGAATTTTGACAACTTAATTAAATATTACTTTAAATCGAAATTACACTAGTTAATTGTACTATGATGAGTAGTCTAACAAACTGCAATGCTAAAGCGGATCGTTGGACTGACTGTCGTCGACTGAGGCTCCCGGGCTTTTTATAATATTCCTACCCCCTCACATGGCTGTGGGAACTTGCAGATCCCATGTCTGCTTATTCTTAACTCTATTCATAATTACATTGTTGTAATCTTAATTTCTAAGTAATCACGGTACCTGACCGTCTGTGACCTGACATCTGCAGTGTCACTATCGTCTGCGATACAAAGTAGCGCTTCCGTTCTCATAAACGTTAATAAACTTTACAAATTGTCCTTCTGTTACAATGCTGCACTTCACTTGGTTTATTCTTAACACTTTCTAATAATTTCTTAATTATTCTATTTTAATATGTATACATCGATTGGGGGATACATAACTGGCGTCCTGTGGTACATTATAAGCGGGAATTATAGGCACAACAAAACAGTAAATGCAAATCCTTAAAATAACTGAATATCTGTATGTACTTGGGGTGGCTGAGCGTAAAGTTAGCGACAATCAGATAAAGTTATCTATAACTCTATTACCTTCACGTTAGAGCTTTGTATTTTAAGGCGGTCAAGGCGCATTATAGGCGAAAGTTGTAGTGCTTGTGCTGGCTGAGTGGAAAGTTAGCAATAATCGAATTAAGTTGTTTATAACTTCACTATTTTGAATGCTAGATATTTGTATTTTAGGGAACCGACGGGGCATTATCTGCATATGTTGTAGCCTCAACAAAACAATAAATGTAGATTCTTAAAACAATTGAGTATTTCAATGTACTTGTGCTGCTTGAGCGTAAAGTTAGCAACAATCAACTTAAGTTGTTTAACTCCATTATTTCATGTGTTAGAAATTTATATGTTGGGGCGCACCAGGGGCATTATAGGCAGAAATTATAGGCGCAACAAAACAATAAATACAGATTCTTAAAACCACTGAACATTTCTATGCAATTATGTTGAGTTAGCATTAATTAAATTAAGTTTTTATACCTCTATTATTTTCAATGTTATGGATTGGTATTTTAGAGCGCTCTAGGAGCATTATAGGCGGGAATTGTAGACGCAACAAAAAAGTTATGTCATCATCGTTTTGTTTTCGACCTTACTTAAGGTCGGTTTAACTTTCTATTCTGTGCTAATCTAAAAAGTTCTACATATCCTTCACAATCTAAATCTCTAATAATTTGACTAATATAGCTTGGTCTAGGTCTTCCTATACTCTTCTATCTTTTTCTTATCTCCCTGGCTCTACATAGATATTAGCAACCTGATGGTTGTTAAAGAGCTTCAACATGTTTGCATGATTCCCATTTATAAGAAAATGAAATACTACCTAGTTATCCCCTTCAAAAAAGAGAAAGTATTAAATTATATGTTATGGTAAGGCTAAGCAACGAATCGCTGCCAACATACCAGACCGCCAACAAATTCTGAGTTATGTCATGTTGACGTTTATTAAATTATATGTTCTGGTAAGGCTTAAGCAGCGAATCGCTACCAATATGCCAGACCGCTAACTAATTGTGAGTTATACCATGGTGACATTTAGTTAACTGATTTTTATTTATTTTTTTTTTGTTTTGTTTTCGAACTTACTTAAGGTCGGTTTGACGCAGCTCTAAATTCTTTTCTATTCTGAGCTAGTCTAAGTACGTCTACATATCCTTCACAATCTAAATCTCTAATAATTTGACTAAAATAGCTTTGTCTAGGTCTTCTTACTCTAATTTCATTTGGTAGTCTATAATCTAAGACCTTACTAAATAGTCCCTCATGTCTTAACTGCTGCCCTATCATTCTATCTGTCCTGACCTTTAATTGTTTCCACATACAGGGTTCCTGTGTAAGTAAATGTAGTTCCTTAAAACATCTAACTATTTTAATGTACTATGCTAGTTGAGCGTAAAGTTTAGCAACAATCATATTATGTTGTTTATAACTCTTTTATTTTTAATGTTAAATATTTGCATTTTAGTTCGCCCCGGGTGTATTATAAGAGTAATGGCAGCCGCAACAAAACAATAAATGCAGATTCGTAAAACAACTGAATGTTTCAATGAATTTGTGGTGGTTGAGCGTAAAGTTAGCAACAATCAGAATAAGTTGTTTATAAATTTATTATTTTATTGTATAGATTTGTAATTTAGGGTGTTATAGGCGCATTACAAGAGGGAATTACAGGCGAAAATATAATAAATTCAGGTACTTAAAACACCTTAATATTTCAATATACTTGTGTTGGAGCGTACAGTTGGCAACAACTTTTTTATTTTTGATATTAGGAACTTGTATTTTAGGTCGACCAATGGTGCACGTAAGCGCAAGGATACAATTAACGCATTTTTTTAAAAACAACTTAATATTTCAATATATTTGTGTTAGCTGCGTGTGAAGTTGTTCCATCATCATCATCATTAGGTCTTCAGTCCTGGAACTGGTTAGACGCGTACCCTCATTGTTTCCTATTCTGAATTAACCTACACATTTCCCTGAAATTTGCACAGTCTGCATCTATCACTATCTGATCTAGGTCTACATCTACCTCCTTTCTCCTATCTCTGCTTGTAATATATCCCATAATATTCCCCAAAAATGCTGTAGAACGTATTCTGTCCTTCTATTTCTCCTATTTTTTCCACAGATATCCTTGTTCCGCTACTATCTTTATAACCTATTTGTTATTAACTTTGTCTGTCCATGCTATTATCCTCATACATCTGAAGCACAGCATTCCTAAAGGCTGCTACCGTTTTCCTGTCTGCTTTTCCTACTGCCTGTATTTCATAGGCATTCTGTGCTGTGCTCCACACCTATGCTTTCCACAATTTTCTTCTTGTTTCTTTGTTTGTTGTGTTTCATCATAGGCGCTGTTCTTTCTTGTTAGATCCAGTTCGGTCCCCTTCTATTGTTTTACAATTATATATCCTATTTCTCCGAGATTCAGTGGTTGTGAGGGGGGTAAGCAGCCTGTGGCTGCCAAGTTCCCCCAGTACTTGAACATTTGCCGATTTAATATTTTTTCCAATATGTCTTTTCGCACAGTCAACATTAGTTGCAGGTATTTCACAACCAACACCTGTAGTTGTTTATGATAATCATCAGTTTTATCTGCACTTATTTTTTCGTCATTAGGTTTTCTGTCTCAAAACTGGCTGGACACGTACCTGCACTTATTTATATCTGAACTAGCCTACACAGTTTCCTGAAATTCTCACACAGCCTATATACAATTCGGTTCCCCTTCTATTGTTTTATAATTGTATGCCCTATTTCACCGAGTTTCAGTGAAGGGGGTTAAGCAGCCTGTGGCTGCCAAGATCCCCAGCACTTAGAGATTTTCCGAATTAATAGTTTTCCAGTAAATCCTTACACACAATTAACATTATTCGAGATTATTGCCTAATCAATACTTGTAGTTGCTTATAATAATCATCATTATAAATATTTATGATCCCGGGTTGGGACCGTGTCATTTTATAAATTAACGTCGACGTTTCGCCCACTTTTGTAAGGGGCTTCATCAGGATAAGAAAAGAAACAAGTAATAAAATAAAAAATATAACAAAAAGATAGTATTAAGTTAAAGGTCATTTCGAATGGACCTGCACCTTGCCGAAGTTCTAAATTACTAGAACAGGTGAAATGGTTTGCGTGTTCTAATGAGCTAAAAAGCCAAACTACAGGTCCAACCAAAGTAGTAGGGTCGTTAGTGAGGAACCAGACTAAGACGGGCCCCCGAAAGAGGGCAGCGGCTCTTTCGGTAATTAGATTGGCAGAGACCATAGGGATCGGTATGGCAGTCTAAGACACACTACCGCGATGTGGAAGGCAACGGGAAACCAACACATCATCTCCCAAGTACACAGCGTACTTAAATTGTTATTAATGATGATGGCATCCTCTGTGGTAAAAGATTCCGGAGTTAAAATAGTCCCCCATTCGGATCTCCGGGAGGGGACTACTTCGGAGGATGCAATCATAAAGTTAAAAATAAGAGTCGGGAACATTCTGCGAGTCGGAGCGTGGAATGTTGGAAGTATGAAGCAAGTAGGTAAGCTAGAGAACCTAAAAATCGAAATGAATAGGTTATCACTAGACATAGTAGGGATCAGCGAAGTTCGGTGGCCAGAAGCGGGGGATTTTTGGAGTGGAGACTTCAGGGTAATTCATACAGGAGCAAAGGAAGGAAATTTGGGTGTAGGGATAGTTATGCGGAAAGGATAGGATACTGTGTAGAAAATTACTTACAAAAGAACGAAAGAGTACTCATGGTTAGATTAGAATCTAAACCGGTAAACACAGTAATAATACAAGTATACATGCCCACCTCTAGCTACAGTGACGAAGAGGTAGAAGCCATCTACAAAGATATCGAAGACATATTAAGATACGTAAAAGGACATGAAAATTTAATAATTACGGGGGATTTTAATGCCCTGGTAGGTGACGGTAGAGAAGGAGCGGTAGTAGGTTTATTTGGTTTAGTCACGAGAAACGACAGGGGAAATAGGCTGCTAGAATTTTGCGACAAGAACAATTTAATCACTACAAACACATTATTTCAACATCATGCTAGAAGACGATATACGTGGAAGATGCCAGGAGATATAGGACGATATCAAATAGATTACATTCTTGTTAGACAACGGTTTAGGAATCAAGTAAAAGACTGTAGAAGCTACCCAGAAGCAGATATAGATACTGACCACAACATCGTAATTATGAAGGCCGCACTTAAATTTAAGAATGTGAAAAAAAGAAACGAAAAAAGGGACTTGGACTTAGAGAAACTAAAAGATAAAGACATTCAAGAAAGATTCGAAAAAAAGTCAAATGAATTGCTCAAAGATATCGGGAAAATATCTGATACTAAGGAAGTAGAAACAGAATGGAATAACATTAAATCCAGCCTAGACATGGCGGCCAGAGATATTCTGGGGTATACACAAAAAGAAAATAAGAAACCATGGATAACAAAGGATATTCTGAATTTAATAGAAAATACAAAAATAATTGAGACGAAACAGGAAAACAGAGATACAAAGCCATAAAATGGGAAATTATTCGAAAATGCAGGAAAGCTAAAGAACAATGGATTGATGAAAAGTGCAAAGAGGTACAAACGAAGATGGAAATAGGAAAGACAGACGAAGCATACAAATTAATTAGAATGAATTTTAGGGATATAAAACCGTATAGCAAAAATATAAGGGGAGCACAATGAAACGTCATCATACAAAACGTAGAGAAAGTGGGTAGATGACAAGAATATATAAGGAATTTATATGCAGGAGAGGAACTAACTGCATTAGAACAGGAATTAGACATTGAAAATCATGACTTGGGATATCCTATACTTCGAGACGAGTTTGAATTAGCATTAAAGAGTCTGAAAAATGGTAAGGCGCCGGGTACAGATAAGGTGCAAGCAGAAACTTTAAAAGCCGCTGGACAAGCAGTAACAGAACGCCTCTTCCAACTTGTAAGCTATATGTATGAAACAGGCGAGATACCCAAAAATTTCAAACGTAGCATCATAGTAACTATACCAAAAAAGAAAGGCGCGGATAGATGTGAAAATTTTCAAACAATAAGTTTGACAGCACACGTGTCAAAAATATTAACTAGAATTGTGCAAAAACGAATGAAAAAACGGGCGGAAGAAATACTAGGAGAGGACCAATTTGGGTTTAGACGAAACAGGGGAACACCGGAGGCTATTTTAGCTCTGAGAGTGATAATGGAGAAAACAATAGAAAAAGAGGAAAGCGTGTATATAGGGTTTGTAGATCTGGAAAAACCATTCGACAATGTAAAATGAAAAAAAATATTTGAAATACTCAAAAAGATTGGAATGAGTTATAGGGATAGACGAATAGTACATAGCTTATACAAAGAGCAAACAGCAGTAATAGAATTAGAACAGGAACGTAGAGAAGTAAACATTAGGAAAGGCGTGAGACAGGGATGTGCCCTATCCCCATTGATTTATAACTTGTACATAGAAGAGGCAATGAATACGGTCAAATGCAGAAAGACATTTGGAATTACTATGCAGGGACAAAAAATTGATATGCTTAGATTTGCAGATGATATAGCGGTATTAGAATCTAGCAAGGAAGAGTTAGAAGCTGCCCTTAATGAAATGGAAACGGTTCTAACAGAGCGATACGGTATGAAAATTAACAAAACTAAAACTAAAGTTCTAGTATGAAGGTGGGGAAAATAAATCAAAAACAAGAATACAAGTATGTAACACGAACGTACAAGAGGTTAAGGATTTCTGCTACCAAGGAAGCCAAATAACTCAAGATGGGAAAAGCACAAAAGATATAAAACATTTAACAAGAAAAAGCAACTACTGTGCTCAAAGACCACAAACATAGAAACAAGGAAAGGATTGCTTAAAACATATGTGTGGAGCACAGCACCGTACGGCTGTGAAGCCTTTGAAATGCGGTGTTACAGACGTATGATGAAGATATCATGGACAGACAAAGTTAAGAACGAAGAGGTAGGGGAAGAAAGAAATATGTGGAAAACGGTAAAAAAATAGGAGAGATAGGATAATAGGCCACATACTACGGCATGAGGGAATAGTGCGGAATATATTAGAAGCGGAGATAGGAAAAAAGAGAAGAAGAAGCAGACCTAGGTTAGACTACTGCACACAGATAGTAAAAGATGTAGGCTGTAGGGGTTTCAGGGAGATGTGTAGGCTAGCCCAGAATAGAAATCTATGGAGGTACGCATCCAACCAATCCCAAGATGGATAAACTAATGACGAAAAAATAACTGTGCTTAAACATGATGATTATTATAAGTAACTACAAGAATTGGTTGGGCAATATTCTCGAATAATGTTAAGTGTGTGAAAGAATTTACTGGAAAACCATTATTTCGGCAATTGTCTAAGTGTTGGGGGATCTTGGTAGCCACAGGTTGCTTAACCCCCTTCACTGAATCTCGGTGAAATAGGGCATAAAATTAGAAAACAATAGAAGGGGAACGAGCTGTATACACATGCTGTGTGAGAATTTTAGGGAACTATGTAGGCTAGCTCAGAATATAAATAAGTGCATTTACGTGTCCAACCAGTTTTGAGACGGCAAACCTAATGACGAAAAAATAAGAACAGATAAATCTGATGATTAGTATAAACAACTAGTTGTTGGTTGCGAAATATCTGCAACTATTGATGACTGTGAGAAAAGATATATTGGAAAATATATTAAATCTGTAAATGGTTAAGTGTTGGGGAACTTGGCAGCCACAGGCTGCTTACCTCCCTTCACAACCACTGAAAATCGGGTATATAATTGTAAAACAATAGAAGGTGACCGAACTGCATCTAACAAGAAAAAACTGCGCCTATGAGGAAAGACAACAAACATAGAACAAGGCGAAACTTGTTGAAAGCATATGTATGGAGCACAGCTCAGTATGCCTATGAAATACGGGCAGTCCGAAACGCAGACAGAAAAACGGTAGCATCCTTTTTAAATGCTGTGCTTCAGATGTATGAGGACGATAGCATGGACAGACATAGATAATAACAAGTAGGTTATAGAAATAGTAGAGAAACAAGGATATCTGGGGAGAAAGATAAGAGAAATAGAAGGGCAGAATACGTTCTAAGGCATTTTTGGTGAATAGTATGGGATATATTACAAGTAGAGATAGGAAAAAGGAGGTAGATGTAGACCTAGATCAGATAGTTACTATGATTGAAATCTTTGGGTATCTCGCCTGTCTCGTACATATAGCTTACAAGTTGGAAGAGACGTTCTGTTACTGCTTGTCCAGCAGCTTTTAGAGTTTTTGCTTGCCCCTTATCTGTACTCGGCGCCTTGCCATTTTTCTGACCCTTTAATGCTAATTCAAACTCATCTCTAAGTATAGGGTATCCTAAGTCATCATTTTCAATGTCTGATTTCGGTTCTACTGCTGTTAGTTCCTCTCCTGCATATAAATTCCCTATATATTCTTACCATCTACCCACTTTCTTTACATTTTCTATAATGACGTTTCCTCCCGCGTCCTTTATATTTTTGCTATACGGTTTTATATCCCTAAAATTGATTCTAATTAATTTGTATGCTTTATCTGTCTTTCCTATTTCCATCTTAGTTTGTATCTCTTTGGACTTTCCATCAATTCATTGTTTTTTAGCTATCTTGCTTTTGCGAATAATTTCCCATTTAATGGCTTTATATCTCTGTTTTCCTCTATCGTCTGATTTATTTTTGTATTTTCGTCTTTCTTCTATTAAATTCAGAATATCTTTTGTTATCCATGGTTTCTTATTTTCTTTTTGTGTATACTCCAGAATATCTCTGGCCGCCATGTTTAGGTTGGATTTAATGTTATTCCATTCTGTTTCTACTTCATTAGTATCAGATATTTTCCTGATATCTTTCAGCAATTCATTTGACTTTTTTTCGAATCTTTCTTGAATATCTTTATCTTTTAGTTTCTTAAAGTCAAAGTACCATTTTTCGTTTCGTTTTTTCAAATTTTTAAATTTAAGAGCGGCCTTCATAATTACGATGTTGTGCTTCTGGGCAGCTTCTACAGTCTTTTACTTGATTCCTAAACCGTTGTCTAACAAGAATGTAATCTATTTGATATCTTCCTATATCTCCTGGCATCTTCCACGTTATCGTCTTCTAGCATGATGTTGAAGTAATGCGTTTGTGATGATTAAATTGTTCTTGTCGCAAAATTCTAGCAGCCTATTTCCCCTGTCATTTCTCGTGTCTAAACCAAATAAACCTACTACTGCTTCTTCCTTACCCTCACCTACCACTGCATTAAAATCCCCCGTAATTATTAAATTTTCATGTTTTTTACGTATCTTAGTATGTCTTCAATATCTTTATAGATCGCTTCTACCTCTTCGTCACTGTAGCTAGAGGTGGGCATGTATTTTTTGTATTATTACTGTGTTTACCGGTTTAGATTCTAATCTAACCATGAGTACTCTTTCATTCTTTTGTAAGTAATTTTCTACACAGTATTCTATCTTTTTCTGCATAACTATCCCCACACCCAAATTTACCTCCTCTGCTCCTGCATGAATTACCCTGAAGTCTCCACTCCAAAATCCCCCGCCTCTGGCTACCGAACTTCGCTGATCCGTACTATGTCTAGTGCTAACCTATTCATTTCCATTTTTAAGTTCTCTAGCCTACCTACTTGCTTCATACTTCTAACAATCCACGCTCCGACTCGCAAAATGTTCCCGATTCTTATTCTGGACTTTCCGATCGCATCCTTCGAAGTAGTTCCCTCCCAGAGTTCCGAATGGGGAACTATTTTAATTCCGGAATCTTTTACCCCAGAGAATGCCATCATGTTTATTTCAATTCAAGTACGCTGTGTACTTGGGAGGCGGCTCCGTGGCGTAGTGGTATGTGTGTGACTACTACGCCCAAGGTCCCGGGTTCGAATCCCGACACGGTCCGCTTGAAAAATGTTAGGCAAGCATTTTTCACAAAAATACACCCTCGTTCGGATGAGAGGTAAAATGGAGGTCCCGTGTGTGAGTGTTGTTACGCACGTTAAAAATCCCTACCTTGCTTGGAACAACAAGGGTTCGGCAAAATTCCAAATTTTCCAGGTAAAAAAAAAACTCGCTTCCTGGCCAATTTAGTACCTTCGGGTGGAGCATTGGAAAATCAAATGTAATGTGTACTTGGGAGGTAATGTGGTGGTTTTTCCGTTGCCTTCCACATCGCAGTAGTGTGTCTTAGACTGCCATACCGACCCCTATGGTCTCTGCCAATCTAAGTACCAAAAGAACCGCTGCCCTCTTTCGGAGACCTGTCTTAATTTGGTTCCTCACTAACGACCCTACTGCTTTGGTTGGACCTGTAGTTTGGCTCTTTAGCTCATTAGAACACGCAAGCCATTTCACCTGTTCTAGTAATCTAAAACTTCGGCAAGGTGCAGGTCCATCGAAATGGGAAGTTGTTCCAACCAACTAAAATTGCTTATAACTTTGTCTTTATGATATTACAGATTTGCGTTTTAGGACGCCCAATTGTAGGCGCAATAAACCTGTAAATGCTGATCCTTGGAACCACTTAATATGTCAATGTATTTGCGCTGAATGTGAAGCTAGCACAAAACAAATTAAATTTTTAGAACATTTTATGTTATTGATTTGTATTTTATGGCGTCCAATGACACAAATTGTAGGCGCAACAGTAATTTGCATATTCTTAAAATAAGTGAATATATAATCGTGCTTGTAGTATCTGGACGTGAAGTTGCTACCAACTAAATTAAGTTGCATATAACTTTCTATTTTTGATATTAGTGATTTCTATTTTAGAACGCTCAATAACACATTGTGGGTGCAACAAAACAAGGTTCTTAACGTTTAATATTCCAATGTACTTGTACTGGATGAGCGTGATGTTGGCAGCGATCAAATTAAGTTTTTAACTTTTTAGTTTTGTCTTCTAGATTTGTAGTTTAGGTCGCTCAATGGCGTTTCGTATGCGCAAAGAAGCAGAAATTGCAGATTCGTAAAAAACTTAATGTTTTGGAGAACTTGTTGAGTGTAAAGTTGGCAGTAACTAAATTCTATTGTTTACAAACTTTTGTTTCTAATGTTAACATTGTAAAATTATAGCGCACGAGAGAAAATTTTTGGGCGCTACAAAACCGCATATAGAACTCTGCAAACCTAATATTTCAATAAGCAAGGTGCTGAGCGTGAAGTTGACACCAATTAACATAATTTGTAGGTAATTTACTTTGATGGTTTATGTCAAACGAAAACCAATAGATATTGGGAAAGCACTTTTAAACTCGAAAATATATTAGCGTCATGGAAGGTTAATAATCTTGAATAGTATTAAAATTTATGGTTTGTAGGTTGACTCGACTTTTACAAATGATATTTTTGTAATCACCGAGGTTTAATTTTAGTGACAGTTAGGGAGTAAAAAATACAATAGGTTTTATAATATGCTAATTTCACGCACTTTAAAATTTCCTTATCATTTGTAAAAGTTTAATCTAACCTACAAACTAAATATTTTAATACTATTCGAGATTATTAACCTTCCATGACGCTAAAAATATATTTTCCAGTTTAAAAATGCTTTCCCAATTTTACCCATTAATTTTTGTAGCGACATAAATCATCAACCAACATATACCAAATTTTCATAGTTGTATTACAAACATCACAACAATAACACAAGCGGTGACGAACAAGGGCCATGACCGATAAGGGTCTATATATCAAACGAAGCACTGGGTCGAGCTCTGTGACGTACGAGGGTCAATGGCTTACTTGGCTGAGTTCACGCTGAGAGATTCCATGCAAACTATAAAACTTTATGAAGTAAGGCAAGAAATGATTAGATCAAAACCCCATAAAGTTATGTGATAATTTAATATTTGCGGCAACAATTCCAAACGGTGCAATTATATATTGCAAATGACAGAGTGATTAAAATTGCAAGTTAACCTAGAAAATATGACCCGGCAAATTTGAGGTTATCTCAGCATAATTTTTAAAAATTCGGGAAAAGAAAACTTGTTCCTAATTATTAGCAAAAAGTTTTCGAATTTCCGGTGATTACAGAAATATATCAGAATACATTGCAACATTAGTTAAGATGTCAACATAGTTGGGCTGTTAATGAGTAACAATTTAATTTAGGTAATTGTTCTTTAAATCTAAGGGGCAATGAACCTACAATTAAATCCTGATAACATTAAAAGCTTGTCGGTAACGGATTAAAGGAATTAGGCGAGTACAATACAAATGTGAGCGAAATTTAACGAACATCTAACGATTTTAGTGATGGTAAAGCGTCCTTGGTATTTGTCGTTAATTGTTGAAACTAAGAAAAGAATCAGATGTAAGAAATGGACGTACAGGAGATGCACAACTAAAAAATTTTCCTCTGGTATTTAACACAAAATTATGGAATTGAATTGTACTCAACTGCTAAAATTAATAAAGTTTCACAATTCGTTAACTCCTTATTTGGCACTGATAGATTTATTTCGCTACTAAAACGCTTAATCCAGGAAATAGGCTAAGAAAAGTTCTTTTAATTCGAATTTTATTTTTCTTGAGTAGGTCGACAAGTTCAGGCCGAGCACTTATGACTTCTTTCTGCAAATTTGCCTTGGACACTTCAAATTTTCATTACAAAATACGCAACGGCAAACAATTGGTAACAAAATGAAAAACATTTTTTATGTTTATATAAGACAGTCAATAAAATTAAAGATAGTCTTACACAAGAAACTTGAATTGTAAACAGAATTATATTGAACATACATTGGACAAAATATTTACAGTACCCTCATCATCATCATTAGGTCTTCAGTACTGCAACTGGTTAGACGTGTACCATCATTGTTTCCTATTCTGAACTAACCTACAGATTTACCTAAAATTTGCACAGTCTTCATCTATCACTATCTGATCTAGGTCTACCTCCTTTTTCCTATCTCCGCTTGTAACATATCCCATACTATACTCCAAAAATGCCATAGAACGTATTCTGCCCTTTTATTTCTTCTATTTTTTTCCTCAGACATCCTTGTTCCCCTACTATTTCTATAACCTATTTGTTATTAACTTTGTCTGTCCATGCTATCATCCTCATACATCTTAAGCACAGCATTCCAAAACGCTTCTATCGTTTTTCTGTCTGCTTTTCCTACTACCCGTATTTCATAGGCATACTGTGCTGTGCTCCACACATATGCTTTCCACAATTTCCTTCTTGTTTCTATGTTTGTTGTCTTTCATCATAGGCGTTGTTCTTTCTTGTTAGATGTAGTTCGGTCCCCTTCTATTACGCCCAAGGTCCCGGGTTCGAATCTCGACACGGTCCGCTTGTAAAATGTTAGGTCAGCATTTTTCACAAAAATACACCCTCGTTGGGATGAGAGGTAAAATGGAGGTCCCGTGTGTGAGTGTTGTCACGCACGTTAAAGATCCCTCCCTACCTTGCTTGGAACAGCAAAGGTTTGACAAAATTCCAAATTTTCCAGGTAAAAAAACTCGCTTCCTGGCCAATGTAGTACCTTCGGATGGAGCATTGGAAAATCACATGCAAGGTCCCCTTCTATTGTTTTACAATTATATACCCTATTGCTCCGACATTCCGTGGTTGTGAAGGGGGTAAGCAGCCTGTGGCTGCCAAGTTCCCCCATCACTTGAACATTTGCCGATTTAATATTTTTTCCAATATATCGTTTCGCACAGTCAACATTAGTTGCAGATATTTAACAACCAACACCTGTAGTTGTTTATAATAATCATCAGATTTATCTGCGCGTATTTTTTCGTCATTAGGTTTTCTGTCTCAAAACTGGTTGGTCACGTACCTGCACTTATTTATATTCTGAGCTAGCCTACCCAGTTCCCTGAAATTCTAACACAGCCTATATACGATTCGGTTCTCCTTCTATTGTTTTATAATTTTATGCCCTATCTCACCGAAATTCATTGAAGGGGGTTAAGCAGTCCGTGGCTGTCAAGATCCCCCAACACTTAGACATTTGCCGAATTAATAGTTTTCCAGTAAATCCTTACACACAATTAACATTATTCGAAAACCAATACCCAACTATTACTTGTAGTTGCTTATAATAATAATCAGGATACAATGCCCTAAAGAAATAAAAATAATTTAAAACTTACCTTAAGTGAATAGAATTTTTCATGCTTTATTTTTAACATATTGTAGGATTAAATCATCAGTATCTAATTATTTTAATAGATCAGTTTCTGTAAACTATTTGATTGACTTTGTTCCAAGGTCGATTTTAAATGATTTTTAATGAGTTTCAGTTTGGAAAATGAACGTTCGTCCTAGAAACAAAAACCGGCATAAAATAAGTAAAATTATGTTTTTTAAAATTTTTCATCGTTAGATATTTTAATATTCTATGGACGTTGCAAAAATGTTTCTTTCAAATAGCTTGTAATAACAGCATTTCTTTAACACGTTTGGTACGTACAGTTTTGGACCCGAAAATCTAGCTGGTAATCCACAGAGAAACTCGGTGAAGTACCTCGCTAAAAATTCTGCATTTCAGTAAAGTATCGAAAACCTCGACTGCATCAACAAGAATGGTTGTCGACTAACTCAGTGGGAAGGATAGTGTGAGTATTAGAAGAGGGTCCTGGAATACTATCGTGTGGGAAATACCAATCTCAATTGGGAATTATCTTGGACGCCATCTAATTTCAAAATAAGGGAATCTAGGAAAACCCCAAAGGAAATAATAAGAGGATACCAAAACTCGAGATCAGGAAAGTGATTCTAACCTAAAATTCACAGGAGGAATGATTGAGTACTGTAATTTAAAATTAACATAATGATAATATGACACAAATATAATTATTTAAAACTGATAGCATTAAGAAAAAAGGTTCCAAAATTATCCATATATTAATTACGCTTATAGGTAATGGCAATATCATTTAGTATATAAAGCTGAAACCTTTAACGTTACATTAGTTGTGGAAACAATGCAGGGACGAAATATCGATATGCTTAGATTTGCAGATGATATAGTGGTATCAGCATCTAGCAAGGAAAAGTTAGAAGTGGCTCTTAATGAAATAGAAACAGTTCTAACAGAGAGATGCGGTATGAAAATTAACGAAAATAAAATTAGTATACAAAGGAGGGGAAAATAAATCAAAAACAAGGATACCAAAGGTAACGAGAACTTACAAGAGGTTAAGAATTTTTGCTACTTAAGAAGCCAAATAACGCGAGATGGGGAAAGCGCAAAAGATATAAAATGATGATTCGCACAAGGTCGTGCTACATTTAACAAGAAAAAGCAACTACTGTGTTCAAAGACAACAAACATAGAAACAAGAAAGAGATTGCTTAAAACATATCTGTGGAGGACAGCACTGTACGACTGTGAAACATGGACAGTTGGAGAAGCGAACAAGAAATGTGATACTGCAGAAGTATGATGAAGATATCATGGACAGACAAGGTTAAGAACATAGAGGTACTACAAACGGTAAGGGAAGAAAGAAATACTTAGAAAACAGTAAAAAATAGGAGAGGTGGAATGATAGGCCACATACTAAGGCACAATGGAGTAGTGTGGAATATATTAGAAGCAGAGATAGGAAAAAAGACGTAGATCTAGGTTGAACTATTGCACACAGATAGTGAAAGATGTAGGATGTGGGAATTTCAGGGAAATGAACAGGCTAGCTCAAAATAGAAATCAATGGAGGTACGTGTCCAACCAGATCCAAGAGGGAAACCTAATGACCAAAAAAATAATTGTACCTAAACCTGATGACTATTATAAGCAACTACAGATATTGGTTTTGCAAATACTCTCAACTAATGTTAATTGTGCGAAAGCATTTACTGCAAAACTATTAATTTGGCAAATGTCTAAGTGTTGGGGGATCTTCTAGTAAATTCGTATAAAGAGGTGCAGACAAACGACACATTCTTAGTATTTGTTTACGAGTTTGAAAGTCGTTTTGGTCAAGGATTCTTTAATATTGTGTATTCAACCGTGGATAGATTTCTACGTATTCAAACAGGGAACGTGCATAGAAACAGGATAAAGATATCATGTGATACGTGTTTGTTGTACTTGGGGGAAATACAAGAAGACGAGTAAAGAATAGATTTAATATGTACGAGTGAGATATGTGTAAATGAGACATCATTATTCGAATATTGCTTGGAGAGGGCTATTTCGTCAAGGACAGGAGCAAGTTGAAAATAAAATAAGAAATAGAAGATTGTGTGTTGGATAAAAGGAGGCAGATAGTTCCGTAGAAAAGGTGGTTATTATAAACGTTTGGGAGTAGTGGCTAAGATTCGACAAAGTGGATATCCATTGCAACGCGAAACTTGTGTTTTCATAGAAAAGATTTTGTTTGTATCGTCAAAATTCTTAGATTTCAGTGGCAGTTGATATTAGGATAGAAATTTACAGAGAATTGGTGAAGGCTAAACGGGTGTTTTCGTAATTAAAGTGGCAGTTGAGCGTTTGTTTGTGAAGGTTAGTAAGAAATGTGTTAACCGTTTAAGATTTTACTAAGAAGGCTGTTTTGTTTGTATTAACGGAGTTGTGAGTATTTTGAAGCTTAAGAGGGGCAAAAATTGCTACATAAACACCAGCAGCAGGTAATAGAGCTCTCTTTTGATTTTCATCAACGCGTCCGCTAATAGTGGTGAACAAGTAATTATATAGTACTTGAAATAAAATTTATACACAAGTTGGTGTACAGTTTGTACTAGAAGTATACAAATTAATGAGAAAGATTGTTTAAAGATTCGAAGCATACTTGATGAAAGTAAGTATAAACTGCTCTATATATGGTTGTTGGTGCACAAAAATGCAGTAGGGATTGTTGACGGATCGATTTAGTGGTTTATCCATGGTAAATTGGACCAGTAGCAGAGTTGGTGGAGTCTGGCTGTATTGTCAAGTGGTGATTGAGAGAATAGAGTAGCAGCTTGCAGTCTAGAATGGTATACTACAATTTGGGGAGGTTACAGAACGTGCATTCATTTAGGAGGGCAACAGTCATCGATGGAATGATTGCGGATGTGTGGTGGTGCATTCCAGGTAACAGATCTTTGTATATAATTGCTTTTGTGGATTTATTTGGTGTATAATAACATTTTATGCCTTATGGATATATTTCTATAAATTTAATGGACTAAGAGGTACCGAATGAACTTTTATGATTTATTATTTGGCCATATTTTTTATGTGGGAATTTTATACGTGTAAAATAATTTGTATAATATTTGTTTATGTACAAGGTAAAAGGGACTTATGGTATTTTTCTGTGCAAAAATTAGCATGAGTATTTCTAGGTTATACGAGCTCTTATCAATCCTGGGGTACCGTAAGGTTTATGAAAAGGCCCTGTTACTTTAAAATAATTTTTTTTTGATACAAATTAATCAGGAAATATTTGAAGAAAAAATGTATTATTTCAAAGAAGAATATTTGTAATTTAACCAATATGTGAAATAAGGATTGAGTAGGATTTTTGGTGTAGAATGGTTCTATAAATAAATGACCACTGTAGCCGCGTTTGCTTTTGTAGAATAGTACGGTGGTATATTTCAGATAGCAGCTGAGCAGCCGTGGCGAACTTCACTGATGAAGTTGAGGTTTGGGTATTTATAGCAAAAAGCTGGTAGTAGTTGGCGTCTATTAAGGAAGGACATCGTCAACTTCAGAGAAAACTGCAGAGCGTTTTGGCAACCCAAAATGAGAGAATTAATGGCTTCCCAAGGTGAGGGCACGAATCATCCAGCAATAATTCAGAGAATTAATGGCACCCAAGTTGTGGGGTGTTTTAATTATAACCTTCAATTTAGTAACCGGAGTCCGTAGCAACTAAATTCCAACCTAAAGGTAGAGCGTTCGTAGCAATATATTTGTAAAACAATAGAAGGGGAACCGAACTGCATCTAACAAGAAGGAACCGCGACTATGTTCGAAGACAACAAACGTAGAGAAAAGGAGAAAGTTGTTGAAAGCATATGTCAAAAACAAAAAAATATATAGGAGAAATAGAAGGGCAGGATATGTTCTAAAGCATTTTTGGGGAATAGTGCGGGGTATATCACAAGCAGAGATAGGAAAAGAAAGAGCTAGAGGTAGGCCTAGATCAGACTAATGCACGCAGATAGTGAAAGATGTAGGCTGGAAATTTCAGAGAAATGAGTAGGTTAGCTCAGAATAGGAAACAATGATGGTACGCGTTTAACCAGTTCAATACAAGTTTTCGATTTAACTAGTAAGTACGTATTGATATAATTTTTAAATGGATACTTTCACTATTAATGAGTAGTACGATTCATTTTGCACATACATTACAATAATGCAACAAAACTTTTCAACGACCTGCTCAAAATTATCTAAATTAATACCAAGAAAAAAATTTGCTTACATATGGAGAGTTTCTATTGCTCTGGGGCGCCAACACTAATTCTTTATCAAAATTGCTAAAGGCAACTTCTGGTTTTTTAAGAATCCGTAATTTTGAAAATTAAAATCTAATCCGCCAATTATTCTTAAATCATCATAACTGATTAACTGATTTAAATGGGGATTTACAAGGCAATGGCCCTCTGTTAAAATGCAAACAGGAAAATAAAATTAATTTGCAATCATACAGTGTCAGCATTAATGTGTAACTTTAAACTTCACACTTATAAACTGCTAAATTTGGTGTAGGTGTTTACAAAACCCCTTACAGTGAAAATTTTTATTGCCGTTATAATAATTTAGAAAACTAGTAATTTTTTTGCTCTGGTGTTTGGTTTCTACTTATAGTGAGAAAAAGTTACATACAAATCAAACAAAATTCTTTACACATACATAATACATAAATAAAAAAAAAACCTAACACTTGTTCTACTCTACCTATCATATTTTCTGCTATTCTGTTAAAAACATGTACAGTTCAGATTTCAACGAGATTGCAAGGGATTTCAAGGGACTTCAAGAGATTTCAATGGGATTGAAATGCGTTTCAGTTGGATTTCAAGGGACTTCAAAGAGAATGTACACCTAACTTCAGTGTGACTTACCCCTCGATTATACACTTACGCAATGCCATTGCTTGGTGTAAATCAATATCAACCTGGAATAATACCATGATTTCTTCTGCTAAAATGTCACTCCAACATACTGTCGAAGTTAAAGGGCATAGCAGAATGAACGGGTTGAATGGTCATACGAGATAACACTCACGCCAAAAAAATTTGAAACATATTTTATTGCATTGCTCTGCATGTAGAATTGTCGCATAATTGAATATTGAAATGTTGTATTACTCGGGGGGTCAGCTGTGACTTAGGGTCCTGAGCCACAATCCTTTTTGATATATAAGTAGATCCGGTTCTGGAGCCACCGTACAATTTATTACTCGGTTTTTGAAGGTTCAGCTAGGTCCCTACCGTGATGTAATACGTAATGGTTTTCATAGTTAAGTT
The DNA here is from genome assembly GCA_036346225.1 of Platerodrilus igneus. Lineage (NCBI taxonomy): Eukaryota > Metazoa > Arthropoda > Insecta > Coleoptera > Lycidae > Platerodrilus > Platerodrilus igneus. The sequence goes on along the minus strand of JARFIW010000507.1, from coordinate 5,350,356 downwards.
TTATCTTTAACGGGGGTTAGTATTAGGCCTAGGTTACTGGTAGCAATCTGTACTTCATAACTATCATTAAGTTGACAAAAATTGTACAACCTACCAATATTTTTAAAAATTATCCAAGATTGTAGGTATTTGTACATCGTTTATATAGGAGCGTTTTTCAAAGTTAATATTACGTGTGAAGATTCCCAGCACTAATATCTCGATATGCAGCAGATGAATTCAGCATTACAGTCACTAATCATAATCTAGAAGCTGCCGACCGGCTATATATTTTACAAAGTACAAGTATAATGAGTAATTGTTGGCATTAGTAAAGGTGATGGCCACCAGGAGCCACCTTAGAGCAATGACCGGCCAGTGCATCGCGGGAATCTCTTCTGCACTTTCTTTCTTTAAGAGGTTCATTAGTTCAATAAACAATTGGCCACTTTTTACATTTCTCTCTTCTGTATCGAGTGCTTCTTAAAAGAACTTTAATAATTCAACCTTTAATTGTGATTATAAAAATTGGCCTTTGTTATTGTAGACTGAATTGCATTATAATTTTTTGTACAGCGTTTGTATAAAAAAGGCAATTTAGGATTTGTATTTACATCAAGCTTTCCAAAATCGAATAACATCATTGGTGATTAGGAAATTTTTCGGTCGTTAGCCCTAATTTAGAATTTCTGAAACTCAGAATGTAGTTAATATAAGAATTTATTGATGTTATTAATTGACAAAGCTGACTTTTGTTTATCAGACCTTAGAGTAATATTTTATTAAACAAGTTAGAAAAGTAGAGCATTTACATTTTTGCAGCGTATGCCCAAAGATCAATTTCAAAGACTAAGGTATAGAAAGCGCACTGATTATCTGAAAACTTTACAATAAAAGCTTCCGAAAGTTTTAAAATCGCTATAAAGGCATTTATGTCTTCTTCAACGCATGTGCCATTTTAGGCCCTAATCAATTTTTGGTTATTAAAAACTGTTTACATTTTCCTGCAAACTAGAAGTCGTTACGCGCAAAATAGATATCAAAAGGCGGGGAAATTGCATGAATAAACGCTGTCAACTTGCTTGGGAAGACGAGTATTGCCGTTACTCGGTCAGCTGTAGTCACGAAGGGAACAAAAAAGGAAGAAAAATTCAGAAAAAGGTCGTGACAAAATTAGAAATTGGGATAGGAGTAATGGGCAGAGAATATGAAAAATCTTAAACAAAATAATTTAGAAAGAAGGTAGTACTCGAATGGAAAACTAGCCGGTCCGGTAAACGGTTCGCGATGCAGTGGCGTGAGCAAGGGAAAAACAAGAAATGATAACTAATCACTCGGAAAGCACTAGGAATTATCACAGTAAGCAACTGACATCACGGTCCCACTGTAAAGCGTAACGACCTAATAAACTCGAATTCCTCGCATGTGTTGTAACAATTTTATTTTTGCAGTAGGAGAATCCATTCATTAAACGTACAATGAATAGTAAAATACCTTTATTAATTAAAATAGATATTCAAGTAACAATCAAACTTTTATAGTATTATAATATCAAGGATTATTAGTCGAGTTGTTTCCGAGTTCGGTGTAATTTCACAGCCACTGGCGCGCGCGTGAGAGGTTCGAGAACTAAAATCCGGAACCTCCCACCATACAAGAAAGCAGCGAGCGCACTCGTCGATAGTTAAAAGTAGCGTCAAGATGCATTCTAAGAGAATGGCGAGTGACCTCCGAGTCGCTCTATGTTTGTGAAACACTTCCTGAGTAACGGTTAGTACCTAATCCACATTTTGTATATTCGTTGTCATATTAGCTAATTTACAAAATTTATTTAGCGCAACGACCCATTTGAACGCGCAACGACCCATTTGAACTCGCAACGACCCATTTGAACTCGCAACGACACATTTGAAATCCCAACGAGAAATTAGAAAACTGCATGGATAACGTATATATCGCACACCACGTCGAAAATCGCAACTGTAAAATTTGAGACAACATGATCCCTTTGAAGTTACAATTTAGAAAGCTTAATTTGTTGGCTACGCAATGAAAAATTATTTTAGTAAATAAATTTAGACAACGGAAGATTACGTTACAAAGTAATGCTGCCGTGATCCAAGTAAGGAACCCGCTTTGCTCCTACACCTGTGTTAAAGCATGGAAAGCAAGTATAATTAGTTGCTGTTCCGCGCTGCGAGGTAATTTCCATTACATCAAGGGACAACTGCTGCTCTTGGGTTCGTAATAGAATTAAGGATTTCCTGAGTACTTTCCTTCTGAAAGTACATTATTTCATTTTGTTTGTTAGACGTACAAAAATTGTTATTCAGTTTACCTGTAAATAAGCTGGTTTTCCCCAGTATTAAATTTGCTTTCACTTAACTTCGTAAATACGTGATCACACGTGGCTTCAACGTAATTTAACAGCTGCTATTACATCACCTGTTTGTTTGTTCACTATTGTCAACAATTGCCCAATGGCTAACACATGTTTAGCATTTTAGTACAACCACTATTGATAACATTAGAGAATATCTTGGTGATTATTTTGACTTCAAACTAAATTTAAGTTTGTTAACCTAAAGAGAAAATTTCGTATATTCATTTGTAAATGACTCACACAGATCTGATTGGGTTATAAAGAAACTCTAGCATTTTTAGTTACATAGAATTATAAAATATTTGAGTAAGGATTAGTTGATAACCTTTACTACCAGTTTTGCAAGTACTTCAAATTTTTATTTTTATTTAATTACAATGATACTTTATTTACTGAAACCAAGAAAATTCTTATTAGTAAATTAATATTCTTCATTTAAAGTTTTTTATTCTGATCTAGTCTGATCAGACTTGGTAAACAAAAAGCAATAAGAACTAAAATTTTATGATCCCATTATGCAGAAAATATTCTCTATACTTTTAGGTATACTTGAGGGACGCAAATAGTGTTCCCATTTTTATGTGACTTAATTATTATTCTTTCTTACAGGAACAGCGTCTTATTCTGTTAAGACAAGTTTGTGTATCAACGAAGGCGATCTCTTTTTTTTGGGTCTCCAAGTCCGCCCTTAAAAAAAATAGCTATGCCCCTAAAATAAATCAATTTGGACTTGGTGGCGCCTGTTTGTTTTTTTGTTAAGTGTAACCCTCCATAGATTTCGACTTACCCCCCCATTGCTCATAGCTCTACCCAAGGAATAGACCCCTAGTTACGTCGGAAGACTTTGTTTTGCTGACCCCCAACTTCTAGAGTCAGATTTATGTATTGAGAAGAGAGCATTAGTTAAGCTCAATTTAGGAAAGAATGTGACCGTTTGGGGTTAGCGATCAAGAAAAAATAATACGTTTCAGTGTGTTACAGCGATAACGCCAGGTTGCCATATTAGGTATCCTTATGATATCAAGAATGAGCACTAAATTGTGGTTCTATACAGGTTTTCGAATAAGGTTATCACCCTCGATGCATATAAATTATGAAACACCACAACAACGAAAATATAAAGAAGTAGAAATTTGCAAATTACAGGGAGGATGTGAAAAATAGTAATGGAACCGTTTCCAGTTGCTGTTCAAAAATTTTGAAAGACTGATATGAACAAAGTCGATCTGCACGTCCAAGGGTTCCTGAAATGCAATACAATCACAGTAAGATACACTACGCATCGCCAAAATAATTGCAATAATTATGTCATCTAAAATGTAAATAATGGCTTTTTCAAAAGTAACAACTCATTTCATGGAGTAAGCTAACGAACTTCTTTTGTTTTAGGCGAATCAGGCAGATGCTCACAATAGAGTTACGAATCAGTGTTGTTTGATGGAGACTTAAAACAAGTCGTTTGCAGCGGTTCAGGAAAGGTTGCTACAACGGTACCGTTTGGATGCACCGACGAGGGAAAATATCCGTCCCAGGTTAACAAATTCAGAAGAATAAGAAGCGTCGGCGATGAGAAACGATCAGGCCCGAAGGTAGCAGGTAGCATCCCGAGATCTCTTACAGCAGTGCGTGGGTATCCTGCGGTATACCTTAAAAAAGAAGCCCTATCGTTTCTATGTGCTGCATCACTTGGAAACTACAGATTACTCCGCACAGCAGGAGATATGCGCCGATATCCTGCAGAGTACGGAATGGGATAATATAATTCAAAAGGCGCTATTTACCGATGAATCGGCATTCCATACCTGTGGTATGGTGAACCGTCGTAGTACCCGTATCTGGACAGACAAGCAACCACATGCGACATTGGAATGGGAGAGAACGTCGCCGAAAGTTTCATGAACGGGCGCGTGTACAACACGTTCTTCTTTGCTGAGGCCATAGTTAACCCGACGACCTACCTAAATATGCTGTAAATGTTCCTGGAACTTCAGTTGTTGTCCGATGGGATCCTTGATACTGTGATCTTTCAACAGATCGGGCCACCTTCACATTTTGTATCATACATAAACAAATATATAAACACTTTGTGCACTTTCTTTGATAGCACAGCACGAGCGCGAGACACAGTTGCAATCAAGTCTTGTAACACCGCAGGCTCTAAAGGCACTCATTGGACTTAGTTTCGAGTTGTCGTACACACAAAACTACTGTTATTTCTCTTAAATGGGTTAGGAGGTGGGGATGAAATAGTACTAAAGTGGGTAAATGATGCGTAATAAATTCATATTAGGTAAACATCCCTAACGTTTTTGCACCGGCTGGCGGTCACATTATGCAAACGACTTATATTTTAAACATACATTCTGTATTATTATAATCAATTTGAATGCAGTGTTTTTCAGAACTGTTTCAAAAATTATTAGTCATTTTCTTCCTAATATTTAGTTGATCAGCAAGTAACAATGTAAGTCCATAATCACATTTCTTGCACATCGTGAATCAAATTTCAGATGCAGCTTACAGTTAGGACGCTTGACCCACGCTGGGATTTTCTATTTTAACGTAAGCTCTAAGGTTTACCATTCGAATAACTTTAAATGCAATCAATGACACAAAAAAAGTTTTCTTTGCAAACTGAGATGTCTTTTGTATTAAAAAGTGCAAGCTAAAACAATAAAGCTATGGAATTTTATAACAAACTTGTTATATGTACTTTGTAATTATTAGGCTCCCCCAGCCCCTAAGCATTCTATAAGACGTCGCATGCGCATTGATTTTGTTGTACTGGTTCCGGTTTCAGAAACTCAAGACGTAATAGTCTTCCACTTAAGAACCGATTGATGTTATAATTCAAATTTCTCAGCAATGAGATTATCCGTGTAGATAATGTTCAGCATTTACAAATACCAAGGATTTAATTTTTATAAAAGTTGATATAGATATAGATACTGACCACAACATCGTAATTATGAAGGCCGCACTTAAATTTAAAAATCTGAAAAAGAGGAACGGAAAAAGGCACTTGGACTTAGAGAAACTAAAAGACAAAGATATTCAAGTAAGATTCGAAAAAAAGTCAAATGAATTGCTGAATGATATCGGGAAAATATCTGAAACTAAGGAAGTAGAAACAGAATGGAATAACATTAAATCCAGCCTAGACATGGCGGCCAGAGATATTTTGGGGTATACACAAAAAGAAAATAAGAAACCATGGATAACAAAGGATATCGTGAATCTAATAGAAGAAAGACGAAAATACAAAAATAAATCAGACGAAACAGGAAAACAGAGATACAAAGCCATAAAATGGGAAATTATTCGAAAATGCAGGAAAGCTAAAGAACAATGGATTGATGAAAAGTGCAAAGAAGTACAAACTAAGATGGAAATAGGAAAGACAGACGAAGCATACAAATTAATTAGAATGAATTTTAGGGATATAAAACCGTATAGCAAAAATATAAGGGACGCACAAGGAAGCGTCATTATAGAAAACGTAGAGAAAGTGAGTAGATGGCAAGAATATATAGGGAATTTATATGCAGGAGAGGAACTAACTGCATTAGAACAGGAATCAGACATTGAAAATGATGACTTGGGATATCCTATACTTCGAGACGAGTTTGAATTAGCATTAAAGAGTCTGAAAAATGGTAAGGCGCCGGGTACAGATAAGGTGCAAGCAGAAACTCTAAAAGCCGCTGGACAAGCAGTAACAGAACGTCTCTTCCAACTCGTAAGCTATATGTATGAGACAGGCGAGATACCCAAAGATTTCAAACGTAGCATCATAGTAACTATACCAAAAAAGAAAGGCGCGGATATATGTGAAAATTTTCGAACAATAAGTTTGACAGCACACGTGTCAAAAATATTAACTAGAATTGTGCAAAGACGAATGGAAAAACGAGCTGAAGAAATACTAGGAGAAGACCAATTTGGGTTTAGGCGAAACAGGGGAACACGGGAGGCTATTTTAGCTCTGAGAGTGATAATGGAGAAAACAATAGAAAAGGGAAAGCATGTATATAGGGCTTGTAGATATGGAAAAAGCATTCGACAATGTAAATTGGAAAAAATGTTTGAAATACTCAAAAGATTGGAATGAGTTATAGGGATAGACGAATAGTACATAGCTTATACAAAGAGCAAACAGCAGTAATACAATTAGAGCAGGAACGTAGAGAAGTAAACATTAGGAAAGGGGTGAGACAGGGATGTGCCCTATCCCCATTGATTTTTAACTTGTACATAGAAGAGGCAATGAATACTGTCAAATGCAGAAAGACATTTGGAATTACTATGCAGGGACAAAAAATTGATATGCTTAGATTTGCAGATGATATAGCGGTATTAGCGTCTAGCAAGGAAGAGTTAGAAGCTGCTCTTAATGAAATGGAAACGGTTCTAACAGAGATACGGTATGAAAATTAACAAAACTAAAACTAAAGTTCTAGTTTGCAAAGGTGGGAAAATAAATCAAAAACAAGAATACAAGTATTTAACACGAACTTACAAGAGGTTAAGGATTGCTGCTACCTAGGAAGCCAAATAACGCAAGATGGGAAAAGCACAAAAGATATAAAACAAAGATTAGCACAAGGTCGTGCTACATTTAACAAGAAAAAGCAACTATTGTGCTCAAAGACCACAAACATAGAAACAAGGAAAGGATTGCTTAAAACATATGTGTGGAGCACAGCACTGTACGGCTGTGAAGCCTGGACAGTAAGAGAAGCGGACAAGAAAAAGGTAGAAGCCTTTGAAATGTGGTGTTACAGGCGTATGATGAAGATATCATGGACATACAAAGTTAAGAACGACGAGGTACTAAAAATGGTAGGGGAAGAAAGAAATATGTGGAAAACGGTAAAAATAGGAGAGATAGGATGATAGGCCACATACTACGGCATGAGGGAATAGTGCGGATTATTTTAGAAGCAGAGATAGGAAAAAGAGAAGAAGAGGCAGACCTAGATTAGACTACTGCACACAGATAGTAAAAGATGTAGGCTGTAGAGGTTTCAGGAGATGTGTAGTCTAGCCCAGAATAGAAATCAATGGAGGTACGCATCCAACCAATCCCAAGATGGATAAACTAATGACGAAAAGATAACTGTGCGTAAACATGATGATTATTATAAGTAACTACAAGAATTGGTTGGGCAATATTCTTGAATAATGTTAAGTGTGTGAAAGGATTTACTGAAAACCATTATTTCGGCAAATGTCTAAGTGTTGGGGATCTTGGTAGCCACAGGTTGCTTAACCTCCTTCACTGAATCTCGGTAAAATAGGGTATAAAATTAGAAAACAATAGAAAGGAACGAGCTGAATACACATACTCCTGAAAACAAGAAAAGAAGAAAACCACCAAAACGCAAAATCAAAGAAGCTGCCTATATAACCCTACATGAAAATAACTGCGTTGCAAACGAATCCGTGACTTTCGGTAAACAATGGATTCCATTACTAAAAGAAATAACAAATGAAAATCAAATACCCACAATATCTAGGTAGCATTGCAAGTTTTTCCTACATACATGATTTCTATTTATACATAAAATAACTAATTACATAAAAATAAGCATATTAACAATCCTTGTAAAACAGCATTGGTATCTGACAAGTATAAATCCACAATAAGGTTACCTCTAAACCATATACAATCTCCATTGAACAGTATTGGTATCTGACAAGTGTAAACCCGCCATAGGGTCGCTTCAGATCCATATACAATCTTCATAGAACAACATTGGTATCTGACAAGTGTAAACCCGCCATAGAGTCGCCTCAGAACCATGTTAAAATCTACCAAAGAGGTAACTTAAATCATAATGAATTTTCCCCCTCAAAATAAATATAAAAAACGACTACTTAAGCCTTTCAATAATGCAATCGCACACTTCTTTAATAACCATCCTCTCAATTGTATAAATAGAAACATATTAAAAAATGTTTTCCAATTCCAAGTTATTGAATTTATATAAAATTCACCAATAAAAATTAATCAGCTGATTTCACGTTAAGCGTATTGGCTACCTAAAGAAAGCCGATCCCAGGTCGCAACACAAATTGAAGGCAATCATTCTGTTAAACTTTAAAAATTTTTGCTTAGTATACTCAAACCAAATATTTCAAACATCAATAAATCAAAGTCACCTTCAATTTATGTCATAAATGCCAAACTTGAAGTTTTTATTATAATTTTGACAACAATCCTAGGTCATGGATCGAAACGTAAATAAAGTTGATTTTAAAAACTATGAGTGGTTTAATTCCCAAAGAAGATTAACCTGAATACACATGCTGTGTGAGAATTTCAGGAACTATGTAGGCTAGCTCAGAATATAAATAAGTGCAGGTACGTGTCCAAACAGTTTTGAGACGGAAAACCTAATGGCTGCGAAATACCTGCAACTAATGTTACCTGTGCGAAAAGATAAATTGGAAAATATATTAAATCGCCAAATGGTTAAGTGTTGGGAGAACTTGGCAGCCACAGACTGCTTACCTACCTTCACAACCATTGAAGGTCGGAGAAATAGGGCATATAACTGTAAAACAATAGAAAGTGATCGAACTGCATCTAACAAGAAAGAACATCGCCTATGAGGAAAGACAACAAACAGAATAAGAAGAAAATTGTTGAAAGCATATGTGTGGAGCACAGCACAGTATGCCTATGAAATACGGACAGGCTGAAATGCAGACAGAAAAACGGTAGCAGTCTTTTGAAATGCTCCAGATGTATGAGGACGATAGTATGGACAGACAAAGATAATAACAAATAAGTTACAGAAATAGTAGGGGAACAAGGATATCTGGGGAAAAAGAGAAATAGTAGGGCGGAATACGTTCTAAGGCATTTTTGGGGAATAGTATGTGATATATTACAAGCAGAGATAGGAAAAAAGGGGTAGATGTAGGTTAGTTCAGAATAGGGAACAATGATGGTACGCGTCTAACCAGTTCTAGGACTGAAGACCTAATGATGATGATGAAAAGTTGATAGGAATAAAATTAAAGCTATATATGGAAATTATCAAATAATAAATTTAATTTGAGACGATGAACTTTCTAGATAATACCAATAAGTATAATAAACACTGACAATGTACAAACGGTTTTGTCTTAATTACCGCAGTTTTCATAGAGTTATGACGCATGGAAGATTTTCCGCTAAAGACACAAATAGAATTTAACAACCAAAATGCGAAAAAAGTATCGCTGGTGCTATCAGTAAATAAAAGCCATCATGACAAGTAAATTGAATAAAGAAAAGGTATTAAACTACTTACCAGACTTTTGATGTCAGAGACTTTCACGGCCAGAATATTGATTAATAACACAGACCAACACGATTATGTTTCCTGATGTCTGATGGGTGTCTTTTATGTATCTTTGACCGCTAAAACCGAATCTACATTCTGAATTTTTATACCACCCTCAGGGTTTAGGATATTCCTTAGACTGTTTAAATTGTATAATATATTGTAACGAACGTAACGCGGCTGGTGACTCATCACTGGAATGTAAACAGCATCATAATGTCTAGTAAACGTTTTAGAAATCGCTGGAAAGGTCGGTTTAAGATATTTACGCGCCGCGGACAGGATGAGTAGCAGTTGATATTCTAATCGTGTCTCTAAATAGGTATCAAATATAAATAAAGAAATATTTGCTGTACAGTATATGTTCCTGAGAGACTTTATAACATGTCGCGAAAGCATGTAAATCAAACAGACACATTTTGTTAGATATGTGGCGAGTTTACGATTAAGGGCCAAATACGCCGTATTTTGATTAAGCCAAGCTTTACTAAGCTGTCTTTATTTTTTGAACTACTGTTGTTATTTACCACAGAATGAGTATATGTAATTCACGAAACCGCGCCTGTAATTTGAGAACACTGTAGAAAGTTAAGAAGTTTGACATTTTTAATAAAAATCAGTGTTTGTATCGGTGGCTTTGATGTTTAAATGTTTATTTTATTTGAGATCAAGCCATTCACTACAATTGAATTTTATCTGAAAGATAAAAATTCAATTTTCATTGCTAGCAGTTAATCGAGAATTATCTAAAATGTGTCCACGAGCTGCAAATTTCACCGGCAATGAAAAACAACGTTTGTTCAATATCAATGCGAAATATTTGCATATCATAGAAGACATATAAATGGACAGAACTTCTTTAGCTTAAAAATTATAAAATTGTGACTAGCCGACGATTTTAATTCAGGCTCTATTTGTCCTAAAATGAGTTGGTTAGACGAATACGTCCAAAAAAGGATTAAGCATCCATGTCCGCAAAATAATCAATGGGACCATAAAATCGTATTAAAAATCTGAAATCTATTATACTTAGTATATCTAAATCATCATCAATAAATAATTCGTCTTCAATTTCCATCATTATAACATCTAAACGGTTAAGCTTAAGATTTAAGCCGCCAAAGTTGAGCACTTATTTTAAAACTCACTTAGGCATACATTTATGTTTGGTGCATACGAATTCTATAACTTAAACTGGTTTTAATTGTTAAACGGGTTTAAACATGCACGGTACACTCGGTTTTAAATCTCACAAAAAGGCAATAACTATATGACTCAAAAAAGTAAGGAGCTTTATTTTGGATGCAAACTAATAGATGAGTATAAACCTCGGGCGCCGCATAACATTTATGCACATGTGCTGTGAATTTGAGGATGGTTGAACGATACCCCTAAGTCGACGCCTTTTGCAGTGCATGGCAGAGAACCTAAATCTATCTAGAATTTTACAGACATCAAAGCATATTGTGCAGTACACAAACCTGCAATCAGTTCTTATACCAGTTCTTCACATCCAAAATTTACCTGTCTCCATACGTCCAAGGTCATATACACTTGAGGATGATATGAATGCTGCTGAAGATAATATTATTTAACCTATAGAGGAAGACACGGATTCTGATCTCCAACCATTTGATTTAGGTATACCACATTGACTTTCACTAGATGTGCTTAATGACAGTATGGGATTTAAATTTGTCAAGAGCTCAAGTCGAACTGTTGGGATCTATGGTTGCAAGGTTGGAATATATTATAGAGTGGTACGCATGAACAAGATTTTCTTCATTCTTTTACGTGTGATTAGTCGGTGTACTGTGTAGATGTTCTTCAACTAATGGATATATCAGGATGTAAATACAAAACCAATAAGTAAAGACTATTTATTAATTCATGTACTCTAAGCTTTAAGAAAGTTCTCCTTCACAATGGAAATTCGAACTTCTCTGTGCCTATTGCCCACGCAATACATATGAAAGAAAACTTTAACAATATAAAAATTAAATATACAGAACAAAGTTGAAGCATATGTGGTGATTTAAAAGCCATAGTTCTTTTATTAGGAATGCAATTGGGTTATACCAAGTACTGTAGTTTTCTCTGCGAATAGGACAGCAGAGCAAAGGATAAACACTATTTTGTAAAAGATCGAAAAATGCAAGAAAACCTCGTTGCTGTAGAAAACAATAGCTACAAATCCTCTTCTCGTTGATGCAAAGGAAGTTTTGCTACAACCTCTATACACAAAACTGGGACTGACAAAAAACGTTTTCAAAGCTTTAAATAAAGACTGTGAAGAGTTTCAGCATCTGAGAGAAGTTTCCCAGAGTAAGGCAAAAATAAAAGAAGAAATTTTTATTGGGCCACATCAAACGTTTCCCTATAAAAAATATAAAATAACTTTTGAGTAGACGGTGATAGAAAAATTCTATTAACAGATTCGTAATCAACGGGAAAAATCCTATAAGAAACACCCATCGCATATTAGAAAACATAAAAAAAAATACAATTTGTTATTGAATGTAATACGTATAAAGGGTTTGGACTGATATTAAAACCTAATGAAGTAGACGTTTTGCCTGCTTTCACGAGAATCCCCTCAGCGTAAAACGATGTTCACTACTTGAAAACGTGCAGACACACTTGCCCAATTAAGCTGGATTAGTGTTTATCGTAAACTAGGGACGTTAAGGAAAGTTACTTCTAGACGAGCAATTGCCTGTTTAGCAATATGGGTTTTCTATACAAGGTCAAACTAACAGATGTTATGTACAACAATTGGTAGGATAGCAATAAAAAACTGCCTGAATTATAGTTTAAGATACTACAAAAATTTAAAACATAAACAAGATAATAAATAAATTAGGTAATTTCTGAATTTTTACACTTCTCTACAATTCTAAAAGATGTAAACATCCATTATCGAGGACTGATTGCAATAGGTAAGTAATGCTTCTTTCCAAATTTTAAGAAAGCATACGTCTAGAGTTTACCCTAGAAGAAATAGAACCAGTTTCGGTTATCTTTGTATTACTGAGAAAAGAAAACTAAGATGTAAAAAGCTTCTTATATTAACTGTTAAATTGTATTTTTAAGGACTAGTGACCAACTGCTATTATTTAATGAATCGCCGGTATCTTGTTTCAAAGATGCCAGTATTTTTAGTCAAGTGCTAGCTAGTTGGTTTAAGCTGCATGACGCTAGATTTTAGAGCAAATCAGAGCACGGGGTGGTGGTGGGAGGATCAGCGTCCCCAAAAATTGTGACATTCCTATCATATTTCATTTTAATAGTTTCTATATTAGTATATCCCACCAATAGGTTTAGGTTGTTTCCTTTAAGAAATATAATTTTTAGGTCATATGCATTCTTGATCTAAGGAAAGATTTGTTTGTGTATCTTATATTGTTTGTACTCAAAGGTTGCTAATTCATTATCGCGGTATTAAAGGTTATAAGTGATATCGGTACCGCAACTTTGTATCCTAAAATTAGTACAATTTCTGATTTATTTGTTTTGATTAATAATGTAACACGCTTGCGCCTATGACCTCATGGTCTGGACACGAAGACGTTCACACGAAAATTTCTGAGTCTAGAAGCCTCCATTTCTGAGTCTAGAAACAACTTTAAAGTATAATAACACGACATATATTAGATAGAGAAAAACGAAACGAAGTATTTCAGTTTGAAGTGTTAATTGTCTGCCAAAATTCTGCCGAAGATATCTCGAATTGTTGTATGGAGGAAAAGTAATTCTTATAGAACACTTCGTCTTTATCATTCGAACAATTAACATGTAACTTGGGCCGGTTGGTTAATTTTGAAAAATATGCATCGAACTAATTGCAATTAGTCAATAAAGTTCAAATAATACCGTATCAGGTTGGTTACTTTTATTTATAGGGACATCTTGGTTCTCATTAAATTGACAACTTCATGTTGGACAAAAGCATGCTGGTTCAGAATTAGTTTCCATTTGAACTCCCAAGAGGATCTGGAAAAACAAAATACGTCTATTATTGGTGTCCGAGTTATCTACAGTTAAAGGCCACTCATCGGATATACTGAAAGTATAACCTACAGTTACTGTAAATGAATCAACATTTTTAATTAATTACATAAAATTTTAATCATAAATACCTAATATATTGCTGTGACAACGGATGCGAGTAGGAACACCACTAATTAATGTTGTAACCTAGGTACTTCAATGGGAAATTTGAAATTATTATCTTACCTTCTTTTTCTATTGCTTTGCCTGGCTAGCTCAATGGAAATTATACTGAGAAATTTGCAACATGAAATGAAACACATCAGTATTAAGAAACATCTATACATTCAAAAACATTCTCTTTTCATACAAAAGAATTTATAAAGTAGTTACAGCTTAAGTTCCTAAAGAAAATAATTTCCACAGGTTACTTAATAATTCTTATCTAATCCTTGTTAAAAGTTCCAAAATCCTCTTTCATGGCTGGTTAATTTGCCTATCTCTTATTACAACGCTTGTAAGTGTGTTTGGTCAAAAACTCTTCACAGATAATTTATTAAAGGTCAAAATTCTTCCAACTTCGACCTCAAAATTTGATGCAAACTACCTGCTTCACAAATAATAAACATGAAAACTAAATCTAAATCTAAATTACCCATATTATAATATTCTTATCAATTAAAAACAAAGAAATCTAAAATTTATACTTGCAATTCTTATTAAAAACGCATTTCCAGCGCAATTAACTTTCCATTTCTATCTTAAATCTCCATCAAAAAGTGCGTAATCTATTTTTAATCAATTAACTTTAGAGTAGCTCTTGTATCGAAGAACGTTCAATCTTTATTGTATTTTACAAAACATGATGCTTCATCAATATATTGCAGTTGAGAACTTCTGTGTTACTCGTAAAACTAATTCGAACATATACGTTTCATTGCAACTCTGCATGGTCGATCTTTACTCAACTTTACATATTGTTTGGATTTAGAAAGAATCAAATCGCGAATCTTATATGTTATCTGGCTTTAGAAAAAATCAAACGCGAATGAATCGTTCTAATTAAGTTTCGGTTTTACATACAAAATAATCTCAATACGTCACATTCGAGATTCTTCGGGATTACCTAGAAAATTAGTCACGCTGATATAGGATTTTACATCGTTTTTGCATTTTAACAATCCAATAAGTGTCAAATTATGCTTTATGTTTTATCGTAAAACGTGCCGTTTATCCTTGTCTAATGCACGAGGTTAATGGTCGCGCCTCATTCTATCTTATTGAAATGCATATAGCTGTAAAATAATTCTTATCTATCTCGGTTTTACTTTATTGCATTTTAATAGGGCGTTTATTCATAATTGGCTATTTATACATTTCTTCGTAATTGATGAGGTATTCGTCTTTATTAATCACGAAAGTTCTAGAATTTAGGCTGTATTTAAAACTCTTAAAATGTTATTTTGAACAAGAATAATTTTTTTTTGAAATTATGCACACACCGAAAAATAATCAAAGCTCGCGATAGCTTTGCATTCTAAATGATTGTAAATGCAATCTTCTTCTTAGTTAAGCAGCACGTTACGTTTTCAATATACAACTTCTGTATTTCTAAAATTTATTTTAAGGTATCTTTAACAAGAATAAATATTACACACAAAAATTATGCTTTTTATGATTTTCAACGATTAATTTATACAGGGTAGAACAATTAAATATTCGGAAATTTTGATTTTTTCCTGTTTCCTTCCCTTTGGGTTAGTTTTATTGATAGAATTTGAGTTTTGATGACCAATCGTGACCTTTTATCACATAAATATGCTATGTTATTTTACTTGAAACTTTTTTCTAGACTTAGAAGAAGAGACCTTCCACTTTTCTGACTCGGCACAAATTTTCGTGTGAACTTCTTCGTGCCCAGACGATGAGGTCGTAGGCGCCAGTGTGATACATTATTAATCCAAACAAATTAATCATAAACTGTAATAATTTTACGTTGCTGATATCATTTCTAACCCTTAAACCCGCCCTAATGAATTGGCGACCTTTGAGTATGAATAATATAAGGTACAAAAATAATCCTTTCTTAGATCAAGAATGCACGTATCCTAAAAATTAAATTTCTTAAAGGTTATAACCTAACTGTATTGGTGGAATTTACTAATGCGGAAACTATTAAAATGAAATATGATCATAAACATTTCAAAGGAATGTCACAAAATAATAGAACATATTTTTAAAACACTTTGCTGCTATCTCTTCAATGGTACCAGCGGGTGAATGTTATACGAAACAGGTGAAATGATTTCCACTTTTTTCAGCGACTGAGCTGGGGTCTACCAATCTTGAAATAATTTCCCTTGTTTCTGAGGTGCTAGCCTTCTTCGTTGGGTGCTAATTTGTGTTAAGTCTATAGTGATGTTGGGTTTCGGAAAAATCAGTGGCGGATCGTCAAGATGCACAGCCCTTCGAAAATAGTAAGTCATACTTCTGAAACGGCTTCGGTGCTAGCTTTCAAGGTTTGGCTATAGATGATACTAGATATAAGAAAAACAGTGCTAGGATTTGAAGCAAATCAGAGGGAATAATCTGATGAACCCATTTAACACCGCAACTTACTCTGAATGACATTTTCTTGCAGGGTATTTTCAATCGAAGAAAATGCTATAGCTTATTCCATAATGTTACTTTGCAAGTAAAAGGCCGGCAACCCCACCCGCACCTACAGCTTGTAATATGACATACTTTTAAGAATGTCGAGATCATTTTTTATCATAAGGAATTATTGTAAATTATAGTTTTTATTCACATTTTTTAGAGGTACACAACAGGTGTGGCTCTGTACATTTGTTTTACTTTCCTCGAAATCTCTATTTAAACGTTACATATCAAAATAATACTTAATAAGTACTAAATTTGCGATGCTTTACCTACGTACATTGTGTAGATTTGGAACATAATTATTTATATCACTTCAATATAGTTGAATCGTTTTTAAAGTATGTTTTAAATATAATAGGAAACAATTTATTAAAGAGAGGGTTAAAAATTTCGGCTTTATTATAACCTGTAAAACAGATAAACATATTTTTTAAACTCATTGGTCTTTCTTATACGTATAGCTTTAGGTATATTAATTCCAAAACATACTTTAAAGTAATAAAAATTTTCTACATAATTTTAAAATTAGACTTGATAGATCCGATAAAAAGCACTGATCAACAATGCGTATGCCACTTGGAGTAATTTTTTTGTAGTTGACAGAGCTGATATGATTACAAAATGAAATATTTCATAAATGGTCCAATTCGGTTCAGTAACTGAAGCGGTACACCATCAACAAAACTTAAGGTAAATGACTTTTCTCATGTGTGTGAGCGTTCGTATAAATAAACATAACCTCATCTTAAGCGATTAGTCACCAATTTTATTTAAAAACTTACCTAAATTTGTACTGGTTCATATCACAATAAGATTATTTTCGGCTAATAAATCCAACTAGAGCTGAAATAAAAGTACACACACAAAAACCAACCGCAAATGTTAAATAACTAACTCATAAAAATTAGCTAATGTCATAGCGGAACAGAAATCGCTGTTAAAATAAAAATAAAAAGCGCCGCTATTGAGGAAGGTTATGCTACACGAGGGTAAAAGCACCGGCCGCTATAGAATCCACGTGCAAACGGCAACGAACGCGGGAGCACTGGCCTCTTGTCTTGTATCTTGGGATGCAGAAACGACGCGCACATGAAAACGAAACGGTATCACATTTTTCTGATTATTACATTCGGCGTCGTGATAATACACGACGAACACCGATTGTCGTTTAACGACAGATATTGTATTGAGATAACGTCCGTCACCTTTAATTACCGAGCTGTAGATGCATATAAAGTTCAAACGCGCCTAATTCTCGTAATCCAAGAACGAAATACGTGAAATAGATCGCAAAGCTGTTTTAAGCCAAAATCATTTCGAAATGAATTAATTTGTAATTGTTAAATCTAGGCGGAAAAAAACTGCATTTTATTCGCTTTATTCATTGTAAATACGAAAGTGCATTCTACTGTATTGATTAATTTGAACTGAAACATTGTGCGTCCTTGACCCCTTAATCAATAACAGATGATTTTTATTCCTTTATAAATATATTTTTTATGATTGATTTTAGTCATGGGTGAATGTTCTTAGGCGCGTGGCGATTATACTAATTGATTTATGCCATTGTTTTATGACAACTAATTTTTCGCTTACGATTGCATACAGGGTCTTCATTTCAAAACTAGCCACCCTTAATAACTACTAAGTTCTGTACTTTTTATTTTGAACAAAACACGTTGATTTTAATATCGACTGGAGCATTTAAAAATAATTATGCATTAATTTTACATTTCAAACCCTCAACCTGAGCTACCCTCATTTTGAAATTTCATATTCCACCTCCTTGATTCAACGAGAAAACCCAACTCTATCCAACGAGCATAAAATAGTTTGATTATCCATTAACGAGTAAAAAGAACGCAGTAATAAAATTCTAGGATTAAGGCGAAACGATTTAACGGAGAAATTTTTAAACCTTCTGATTGTAGAATTGCCGAGTAAATTTCAAGGTATACAAACAATTACTCAATTTATATATAAATTTGTATCAGTATAAATTTACAATAAATTCATCGTCTTCTTAGTAGAGGATGAGGCCCATTGACAGACAGATCCTCCTTATGGGGACCCTCAGAGCGCATCCTTTTTATGGGAGATCATTTTTTAAAAGTTTTTTTTAACTCTGCGGATAAACAACCCCCGGCGTCCCTGTGGATCAATGTAGTAAGTATAAGACTACGGATCCCAAGGTCCTGGGTTCGAATCCCGACACGACCGACTGCTTGAAAAATGGCAGGTGAGCATTTTTCACAAAAATACGCTCTAGTTCGGATGATAGGTAAAATGAAGGTCCCGGGTGTGAGTGTTGTCACGCACGTTAAAGATCCCTACCGTGCTTGGAACAGCAAGGGTTCAGCAAAATTCAAAATTTTTCAGGTAAAAAAAACTCGCTTCCTGGTCAATGTAGTACCTTCGGGTGAAGCATTAGAGAATCACATGTAAGGATAAACAACCAGGCGGCTCTGTGGCGTAATGGTATGTGTATGACTACAAGGCAAGCATTTTTCACAAAAATACGCCCTCGTTTGGATGAAAGAGAGATAAACTGGAGGTCCTGTGTGTGAATGTTGTCACGCACGTTAAAGAACCCTACCTTGCTTAGAACAGCAAGGGTTCCGCAAAATTCTAAATTTTTCAGGTAAAAAAAACTAGCTTCCTGGCCAATGTAGTACCTTTAAGTGGAACATTGAAAAATCACATGTAAGAAGAAACAACCCCCGGGGCAGCTCCGTGGCATAGTTGGTATGTGTGTGACTACTACGCCCAAGGTCCCGGGTTCGAATCTCGACACGGTCCGCTTGAAAAATGTTAGGCGAGCATTTTTCACAAAGATACCCCCTGTTCGGATGAGAGGTAAAATGGAGGTCCCGTGTGTGAGTGTTGTCACGCTCGTTGAAGATCCCTACCTTGCTTGGAAGAGCAAGGGTTTGGCAAACTTCTAAATTTTCCAGGTAAAAAAAACTCGCTTCTTGGCCAATTTAGTACCTTCGGGGAGCATTGGAAAACACATGTAACGATAAACAACCCCGGCGGCTCCGTGGCATGCGTATGACTACTACGCCAAGGTCCCGGGTTCAAATCCCGGCACGGTCCGCTTGAAAAATGTTAGGCGAGCATTTTTCACAAAAATACGCTTTCGTTCGGATGAGAGGTAAATGGAGGTCCCGTGTGTGAGTCTTGTGACGCACGTTAAAGATTCCTATCTTGCTTGCAACAGCAAGGGCTCGACAAAATTCAAAATTTCCAGGTAAAAAAGAACTCGCTTCCTGGCCAATGTAATGCCTTCGGGTGGAGCATTGGAAAATCAAAAGTAGGAACAAGCCACACGGCACCCTTAATTTGGGGAATAAACCTACTTCAGGATATTTTTTTTATGCACTGGATTTTAATTAAAGCTCTTTTAGGGGATTACATTTTCATCACCATTATTAGGTCTTCAGTCCTAGAACTGGTTAGACGCGTACTCTCATTGTTTCCTATTCTGAACTAACCTACACATTTTACTGGAATTTGCACAGTCTACATCTATCATTATCTGCGTGCCAAAGTCTGATCTCGGTCTACCTCTATTTCATTTTTCCTATCTCTGCTTCTAATATATTCCGTAGTATTTCCCAGAAATGCCTTAGAACGTATCCTGTTTTTCTATCTCTTCATTTCTTTTTGTTTTCCAGATATCTTTATTTTTCTACTATTTCTATAACCTATTTGTTATTAACCTTGTCAGTCCATGCTATCATCCTTATACATCTGAAGCACAACATTCCACCTATTTCACCGATATTCAGTGGTATGTGAAGCGGGGTAAACAGCCAGTAACTGCCAAGTTCCCCCAGCACTTGAACATTTGCCGAATTAATAGTTTTTCCAATATATCATTTCGAACAATCAACATTAGTTGAAAATATTTCACAAGCAACACCTGCAGTTGTTTATAATAATCATTAGATTTAAGTGCACTTATTTTTTCCTCATTAGATTTGAAACTGGTTGGACGCGCACCTCTACTTATTCATGTTCTGAGCTAGCCTACACAGTTCCCTAAAATTCCCACAACAGCCTATACACAGCTCGGTTTCCTTTCTATTGTTTTCTAATTATATGCCCTATGTCACCTAGATTCAGTGGTATGTAAAGGCGAGGCGGCTCCGTGGTGTAGTGGTATGTGTGTGACTAATACGCCCAAGGTCCTGGGTTCGAATCCCGACACGCTCCGCTTGAAAAACGTTAGGCAAACATTTTTCACAACAATACGCCCTCGTTCGGATGAGAGAGAGGTAAAATGGAGGTCCCGTGTGTGTGAATGTTGTCACGCATGTTAAAGATCCCTATCTTGCTTGGAACAGCAAGGGTTCGGCAATATTCAAAATTTCCAGGTAAAAAAAAACTCGCTTTCTGGGCAATGTAGTACCTTCAAGTGGAGCATTGGAAAATCACATGTAAGAATAAACAACCCCCGGGGCAGCTCCGTGGCGTAGTCGGTATGTGTGTGACTACTACGCCCAAGGTCCCGGGTTCGAATCTCGACACGGTCCGCTTGAAAAATGTTAGGCGAGCATTTTTCACAAAGATACACCCTCGTTCGGATGAGAGGTAAAATGGAGGTCCCGTGTGTGTTGTTACGCTCGTTAAAGATCCCTGCCTTGCTTGGAACAGCAAGATTTCGGCAAAATTCTAAATTTTCCAGGTAAAAAAAACTCGCTTCCTGGCCAATTTAGTACCTTCCAAGGATCCCACAATACTAAGACATTTGCCGAATTAATAGTTTTCCAGTAAACACTTCGCACAATTAATACTAGTTGAGGATATTGCAAAACCAATACCTGTAGTTATTTATAATAATCACCATGTTTAAGTACATTTTTTTTGTCTTAGTTTTTCCATCTTGGGACTGGTTGGATGCGTGCCTCCATTGATTTCTATTCTGAGATAGCCTACACATTTCCCTGAATTTCCCCCATCCCACATCTTTCACTATCTGTGTGCAATAGTCTAACTTAGGTCTATCTCTACTTCTTTTTTTCCTATCTCTGCTTCTAATATATTCCGCACTATTCCCTCATGTTTTAGTATGTGACCTATCATCCTATCTATCCTGTTTTCTACTGTATTCCACATATTGTTACATGCTAATTTGGCAATGTATCATGTTTTAGATTTAGATATAATTTATAAGTTAATTGCCGCATTTTTTTTAAATTAATAATGTTAATTTCCATAGTCCCTGACAGTCACCTCTACGCAGAGTGAATGCGGGGTGCGTGAGTGTCGAAAGCGGGGACTGAGCCACGAGACCTAAAGGAGGCAACAACTATCTGAATGGTGTGTGTTTTTTCTTTTTAGAAATAGGTATGTAGGTTCTTTGTGCCTTGCCTTATTTGAACCTGTTGCCTATTCCTTCCGACCCCCTACGAGTGCAACAGAAGCTACGTTAAGACTAATGGCAATTTGAAGTTCAACATGGCGTCACTTAACCTAACCCAATTTAACCACCTGAATCCTGAGGTTAAGTTCCGAGATACCAATCACGTGAGTAATTTGATTTTACGTAAATTGTGCATGTAAATTTGACTTCGATAGCGATTGCATCACCCGTAAAACGTGGTCGGTATGTTATAAAATGGCGGGTAATTATGCCGCGCGTAATTATAACAATATTTCTTTCTTCTCTTACCATTTCTAGTACCACTTTTTTCTTAACTTTATCTGTCCATGATATCTTCATAATACGTCTGTAGCACCACATTTCAAATGCTTCTACCTTTTTCTTGTCCGCTTCTCCTACTGTCCAGGCTTCACAACCGTACAGTACTGTGCTCCACACATTTTTAAGCAATCTTTTCTTTGTTTCTATGTTTGTTGTCGTTGAACACAGTAGTTGCTTTTTCTTGTTAAATGCAGCACAACCTTGTGCTAATCTTTGTCTTATATCTTTTATGCTTTTTCCATCTTGCGCTGTTTGGCTTCCTAGGTAGCAGAAATCCTCAACCTCTTGTAAGTTCTTGTTACCTATTTGTATTCTTGTTTTTGGTTTATTATCCCCTCCTTTGCATACTATAACTTTAGCTTTCCTGCATTTGCGAATAATTTCCCATTTTATGGCTTTTTGTCTCTGTTTTCCTGTGTCGTCCTATCTATTTTAGTATTTTCGTATTTCTTCTATTAAATTCGAGATATCTTTTATTATTCATAGTTTCTTATTTTCTTTTTGTGTATACCCCATACCCCGCTACGTCTATACTGGATTTAATGTTATTTCATTCTGACATTCTTTCAGCAAATCATTTTACTTTTTTTTCAAATCTTTCGTCGATAGCTTTATTTTTTAGTTTCTCAAAGTCGAAGTGTCTTTTTCCGTTTCTTTTTTTCAAATTTTGAAATTTAAGAGCGCCCTTCATATTAACGATGTTGAAGTCAGTGTCTATATCTGCTTCTGGGTAGCTTCCACAGTCTTTTACTTGATTCCTAAGCCGTTGTCGCACAAGAATGTAATCTATGTGATATCTTTTTGTATCTCTTGACATCTTCCACGTGTATCGCCTTCTAGCATGATGTTGCAGTAATGTGTTTGTGATGGTGAAATTGTTCTTGTCGCAAAATTTTACCAGCCTATTTCCCCTGTTATTTCTCGTGCCTACACCAAATAAACCTACTACCGCTCCTTCCCTGCCCTCACCTACCACTGCATTAAAATCCCCTGTAATTATTAAATTTTCATATCTTTTTACGTATCTTAGTATGACTTTGATATTTGTGTAGATCGCTTCTACCTCTTCCTCACTGTGGCTGGAGATGGGCATGTATGCTTGTATTATTACTGTATTTACCGGTTTAGATTCTAATCTAACCATGAGTACTCATTCCTTCTTTTGTAGGTAGTTGTCTACACCTTGTCCTATCTGCTTTCCCATAATTATCCCCACACTCGTATTTCCTTCCTCTGATCCTGTATAAATTACCATAAAGTTTCCGCTCCAAAAATCATCCGCTTCTGGCCACCGAACTTCGCTGATCCCTATTATGTCTAATGCTAACCTATCCATTTCAATTTTTAAGTTCCCTAGGTTACCTACTTGCTTCATACTTCTGACATTCCACGCTCCGACTCGCAGAATATTTACGACGACTCTTTTTTTATATTTTCCGATCACATCCCCCAAGTAGTCCCCTCTCGGAGATCCGAATGAAGGACTATTTTAACTTCGGAATTTTTTACCCCAGAGGATGCCATCATCTTTAATAACAATTTAAGTACGTTGTGTTAAGTCATGTCTAGGATCTAAATCCAAACGGTTTACTAGCGAGCTACAAATTAAAAAAATTTAGCTTCTATAATCTAAAACAGCGTTAGTGCACAATTTGAAACAAGTTGTTTCAATACATTAGTGGCACAGTGTATGCTTTCTTTAGGTGAGTATTTCCTTGATCCAATAAAAGTGATGTGGCATTGTTGGTTACGCATGTAGAAGTTCGTTTTGCACTTGCATCATTATTTCGTGTACACAAATTTCGCTGATGCTCAAATGAACCACATAAGTAGCAAGTTCTTCTAGCACGTGTCGGTTTGGGGGTAAAGTAGAATAATGTCCAGTTTCGTTACAACCATAACAACGAGATTCTAACGAGCCTGTTAATTTGACATATCTGGTAGATATGTAATTTCCGTGTAGCTTCTTGCGTTCATTATCAATTGGATAGTTCAATACTATGTTTTTGAAAATATCTTGAACAGTGTTGGACAATTGTTCTATAATTAAATTCACTATTGTCACTTACCCTTTTTTTGTTCTTCACGGCTCAAACCTAGCTATTTACATAATCAATTTTTGCCATAAAAATAAACAGCAATATCTTCTTTTGAGTCTTGGGTTCTAGCCGTCGTTGTCTTTCACATTGCAGTTAGATTAGATACGTGTACTAAAACACTAGCGAATTCGCGTTTGAAGTCTACAAAACTATTAATGTAGCCATGTTTAGATTCAAACTAAAATGTGTCGGCCAATCTTATAACCTCGTGGTGGACGATTTGCAACAATTCAGGTTTGAGACACCACACAACACCTTCACCTCCACACAACGTCTTGACCAGCATCTCCACAAACCACCTTCACCTCGACACATCACCTCCTCCTCCAACTACACCTCCAGGCATCACCTCCACTTCCATCTCAAACACAACCTACATCCACTTCCATCTGCAACACAACACCTCCATCTCCACCTCCATACAACACCTCTACATCCACCCAAATTACACCATAACAACCATTATGATCCAACTATCGCATTTCTATCACGCCATAATAATGAAGACAATGTAAAATTAAAACATTTATTAAATGTTATGTGTACAGGTATTAAATATATTATAAACAATGTATTTGTAACTAGAATTAGTTGCGATAATCGGGTGAATCAAGGACAGCCAGTCCTCTAAACATTTGCGTGAGCGATTTCTCTACACCTACATCTTCTATATATTGATTAGGATTAAAAAATTCCTAGAACAAAAGAAATAGTTATTACAGAAAAATTTGAAGATGTGTTGATAGCTTGCAACATTTTGCGTTTAACAAAAACATTTGTCCGACATTGAGGATATTCTATTTCAGTTCATATCGGTATATAGTGATATCATTGTACTAGGTGATTTCAATACTGACACTGACACTTTGACGTTCGGTCTTTACGAAATATTATAAATTCGTGCAACTTAAGTTTACTGCCTCTTATGCCAACTCACCATCTAATCACTACCACTCATGAGGTGCATTCAAGTATAGATTATATAATACTGCTAAAGAAAGAAAAAGCAATTCAGTTTGGCCAATTCCCCATTCTTGAACTGTCTAAACATGATCTTATATATGTATGTTATTCAGCAAAACTACCAAAATATAGAACATACGGAGATTTTAAACATATGGATATTAAACAAATTACAAAAGATGCTCATGAAATACCGTGGAATCAAATTGACTTTTTGGCTAATGTCAACTGCAAACGACAATAATTTAACTCCCTAGTTACTGACTTCTACAATATTCATGCTACAATTAAAATGGTCGGGTTACAAAGCCTAAAGCACCGTGGCTAAACGATCAAATACAGAAAATGAGACGTTAAAGAGACGCTGCTGCAGTTAAGTTTCAACGACTACCTACGTTGGAAAATCTCACGTTATAAGTTATTTTGTAATACAACTAAACAATTAATCCGTAATTCTAAATTACGGCATTTGTACTCGCTGTCGTCAAATTTAAGTTCTGCCAAAACCTGGAAATAGTTACAAACGTTTGGAGTTGGTAAACATTCCACTCGCTCACCAAATGTGTTAAGTTTAAATGAATTAAACGATCACTTTGTAGCTATAATCTTTGCAGGCCCTATTTTTATTGAAAAAAATATTAAAAATATTACTTGGTTAAATCCTCCTGTATACCCTAAATTTTATTTTCAAACTGTAAATAAGGATACTGTCCAAAAAGCGTTTAAGCGCATCAAATCGAGCGCAATAGGGGTCAATGGAATATCTAAATCAATGATTCTATATATACTTCCTAGTCTAATGGAGGCCCTTCTGTCTATTGTCAACTGTTCATTCTTAACAAGTACTTTTCCTGAATCCTGGAAACAAGCGCTGGTTCGTCCGTTACCTAAGAAGAACAGTCCTTTATCTCCCTCTGACTTTCGCCCAATTAGTATCCTTTCAACCCTCTCTAAATTAATTGAATATAGCTCTTGATCAACTACTTGACTATTTTCACTTAAATAATCTTTTTGATAAATACCAGTCTGGTTTTCGCAAATTCCTTAGTACCTCTATAGCCTTAATTTGTGTAAATGATGACACTAAGCAAGCCATGTATAAAAAATAGCTTACCGTTTTTGTGCAATTAGATTTTAGCTCAGCATTTAATAATGTTAATTCTGCAATATTACTTGCGAAGCTTAAAATGCTATATAATTTTTCCAATAGCGCTCCCGAATGGTTTAAATCATACCTTAACGACCGTGAACAACGTGTTGTCAATGATCAAGGAAATCAATTTTCTAATTGGGTGAATCTATAGGTAGGGGTGCCACAGGGAAGTGTACTTGGCCCTTTTCTGTTTTCCTTGTATATTCAAGATATTAATAAAGTTCTCAAGTTTGGTAAGTAACATTGTTATGCCGACGACATTCAAATATATGGTCACTGTCATCCTAATGCTTTATTAAATACATTTATCAACATTAATTCTGATCTTGTTAGAATAAAATCGTGTGAGGACGAAAACCAACTAACAATAAATCCTTTTAAATGTGAAGCAATTGTAATCGGATCTTCCAAATTGTTAGGAAAACTAACCAATCGATACTCCCGCCTCTTTAATTGGGTGGGTCGTTAATCAAGCTTTGGCCGGTCGTTAAAAGTCTCGGAGTTGTTACTGACGCGACCCTATCTTGGAAGAGCCACACACTAAACACATGCCAAAAAGTTTTTGCTTCGCTGCATGGTCTCAATAGAATCATGCGATTTTTACCAATTAGCTTAAAAATCAAACTTGTCCAGGCCCTAATCCAGCCCATTTTCGATTTTGAAGATGTTGTGTATAATAATTTGCCTCAGATTAGTGGGAATTGTTTGCAAAAAGTTCATAATAGCTTTATTCGCTTTATATTTGATACTAAGCGCTGTGATCACATTGTAATGTGCATATTTTGTCGCTCAACATTTTACGCTTTACTCAATTCGTAAATACATTTCTGTAACTATTATTTCTATTCCTTATATTTATTAACTCGTTGCGAATAATCTTTTTATATTATATTACGCGATTATCGACTTTCACTCTGCACGATTCGATAGTGTGGTTAGATGATCGAGATTGAAACAAATCCTTAGGCGAATGCGTCCTATTATAATGAGTTAGTATTATTTGTTTCTGGTTATCTATAGCAGGTTGTTAAATTAAACACCTGTGAAAACATCCTTCTTCTTGCGGGATCCTTCGAAAAGTGAGCTGTGGTACGAACTATCTTGGCATACCACGCCGTTGATATTTAACTTTCCATACTAAATGTTTTGTAAAATGAAAGAAATAAGTGTTCTTTCACTTAAAAAGTACGAGTGTAGTTTTATGAGTATGTGCTACATTCAACGTAGTTTCAGATAAGTACCTGTTTGATTTTTATGACTTACGTATTGTAGAAGTTGAACTTTGAACTAAAGTATTTTGAACCTAACTTGATGCTGTTATTAATTTGGTCTACCTACGGTTTAATAATATCCGTAGAACGTTTTCTTTCAAATTGGTTGTACTCTGCACATCAAGTCACCGAAAACATGTATATCAACTTAAACTTTGTTGAGTGAAAATCTCGTACTTTGAACACTTAAATGCCTACAGACTGAATTCGTATATCTAAAATAGTCCTACTATTCGTGAACTTTTAGTTCTTACTTTCTTAGTGAAATGGTACGCAGCGACAATACTACTTCGCATTTCTACGTAGATAGCACAAGCGGAATTTTTAAAGAAAATAATAACCTGTCGAATTAAGCAACGCCGTCGCGTGCTGTGAATGTTAACGTCACTACAATCTGCTGTTCTGTTATCAGATTCTTATTTGGTATTTACTCTTACTAAAGTAGTTGAAAATTCGAGGCGACATCGTTAAACAGATAAAAGTTGTCGATGTTATAGATCAATTATATCTCATGTTACTTATAGCTGATTTTAACTTTCATATACTTACTGTACTGATATCTTTTCTTAAGTTAATAATCTTTAGCTCCAAACCTGTATCTTATTTAAAAGAAAAAATTTGTAAGTAGTTTAATAATTTATGAAATACTAAATTCGTGAAAATTATGAATGAAAGAGTAAATTTGTTAGCTAGGGTTTTGCTTCTGAACCTCAGTCAGACAAGTTATAACTATTCATTTTGCTGTAAGCGGTACAGACGATAGTACTACCGAGTTCCGTCCCAGTCGGCCGATTAATGTTTTTCTTTTGGGCCATTTCATATTTTCAGATATCGAACTTGTTCTTTGAATTACTGAACAATATTATTAACTCTATTATAATATAAATGCTACTATGCCTAATTTTTGGAAACATTGTGAAAATAATGATAATTGGTAATTTGATAATTGTTACTGATGTATTACAAAAGTCAATTGGTTTTGGTTGAGAATTCTAGATTATTTATTAAAGTGAAATTACTATATCTTACTCTTTTATTTGGGGTTGTGAACTCCAGGTATAATTATGATTATTTTCTTTATTTTACAGAAACAAAAAAAAATACAAGTAAAAGTTCTACACAAAGTTCTTTAGAAAATTTCCACAGTTATTATGCAGACTAGCGTTCTGTATGAATTCCTTTTTCTTATTGATTTCTATATTTGAATATAATATAAAATTATTTTCTTTGAGCGAACTAGTGTTCTTCTGTTTGATAAATATCTATCTTTATTTTATGTTTGTGCTAATACTGTATTTTATTTTTCAGCTAGAAAAATTGTTGCGGGCATCCTTATTTTTCTTGCTACTCCCCCCCCTCCGAATCTCGCTAGCCGTGGTACTCCCCCTCCACCCCTTGATTTATGACAACCTGATCATTTACTTTTTTATAAAATTTCTGGCGTTCAAATTGGACGTTCACTTAAAAATACCCTTGGCAACATCTAACCACTTTTTAAGAAATTATCCTGGTTGAAGCTGCATAACCAGAGGAAATTACATCAAGCGATAATGTTGTTTATGTTTTTATGCGGGATTGGTCCAAACTACCTTACTACAAAATTTTCGCCTTTATCTTACGGCCACTACATCAGAGATGATAACCGATTGAAAATTCCACATCATCGAGCTGAAATGTATCATTCCTCTTTTGTGGTTTCCAGTTCTTCACTGTGGAACTCGATTCCTGCCATTATAAGAAAATTCTACCACAATCTCTAAGTTCCGACAAACGTATCGGGAGTATCTACTATCGCAATAGTAGTTACATTTAGGATGCATGGGTTCTGAGATTAAGTGCCTGTTGTGTGATTGAGTGTTTTTGTTATGTGTATGTATGAGCATGGGTGCGAGTACGCATACGCGCGCGTGTGTATGTCTGACAGAGATATATCTATTTATTTAATTATTTATTTATATTTATATTTATTTATATTTATTTGTTTATTTATTAAATGCCTATCGTGTGAATGAGTGTTTTTGTTATTTGTATGTATAAGCATGGGTGCGAGTGCGCATACTCGCGAGTGTGTATGTATATGGCAAAAGTATATTTATTTATTTATTTAACCCTTTACTGCCCAAATTTTTCTTCGCGTAATTTTGATGCACTAATAGGTGATTCTTGCTTAAAATGACATTATGTAGTACATTAGAAAAGAAAAAAAATTGTTTTTTTTTATTTTGGCAATTTTTAAGGGATGTTAAAAATCTCGACTTATAAGTACCGCCAGAAATTACAGATCATATTTGAATAGTAATTTTTATTATACAATGTTGAACAAAACCACATTTCAAAACAAAATATTAAAAAACGATATAACGTAATGATAATAAAATATAAAATTGTTATCAATCCTACTCATGGTATTCCAAAAAGCAGTTCTTTTTCTCATTTCTGCATAAAAATACTCCACATGCAGAACACTTGCTATGAGGACGTTATTGTATTGCTTTTGAACTACACATCTCGCATCTTCCCCTACTTTTATCGCGGATAATCCAGTGCTTTCCTAAGTCACATAGTCGCACCTCATAAGAAACACTATATTTATATTTCCGACGTTTGGCAATGGGTTTCAAAGGTGCGGATTTTTTTCTTTTGTTATTTTTGGAAAGAAGGCCCAAAGTAACTGAGCGACGGAACTCAAAGGTTGAAATGCTTTCAAATTTGTTGCAATGTATAATGTAAACGTTAATAAAAGCAATGTCCAGAAATTCCCAAAATAGTCGGTGTCATCATTTTCGGATTTTCGGTTCATCCCATAGGTTGTTCGAAACTGGTCTGCTTTATCCACTCCTCCCATAAATGCATTATAATCCTCCACGACAATAGGGCAAGCAGCTTTTTGACGTGTTCCGTCCTTTTGCGTTCGAAGAGTTTGGTTGCTTCTGTTCCACGATAATTTGAGGCCAAATTCATAATACGATTATCCTTCCACTTATAAACAGCTATGCCTGTATTGGACGTTCTGTAATCAAAGTCTCTCCTGTTCAATTGTTTATCTTCTTTGAAATGAAGTGGAAAATCTTTTCTCTCATTTCGAATCGTCCCACATGTTAAGAATGTTTTTATTTTTAGCGATTCTAATAAGTTAATAGATGTAAAATAGTTATCCGAATAAATCATTTTATTCGAATTCCAGTAGGGTTTTGTCAAAGATAACACCACTCGTTCGCCAAGGGCATAATTTTTAAATTCCGATTCCATTTCTTCATGTTTTCCTTGATATATTTGAAAGCCAGTTATAAAACCTTTCCGTTCGGCTGAGCACCATAATTTGTACTATTTGTAGCCTCTTTTTATCGACTTTTTGGATTGTACTGTTTGATAGTGTTCGTCCTTTGAAACGAATCATGCTCTCATCAATGCTTAAGCAACGAAATGGTTTGTACATATTTTGAAAATTTTGATTCAATGTAGTAATAATTGGTCTCAGTTTGTATAACTTATCCTTATTTTCTTTAGGTATATCATGGTTATTGTTGCCATGTAGATAACGCAAAATTTCTTCAAATCGATTTCTTGTTATCGAGTTTGTTACTAATGGTAATAAGCTATGAAGAAATTTATCCCAATAAATGCAAAAATTTCATTTTTTGTAACATTTTTCCTTGCTGCGATGCATAACGATTTGTTTGATATACATATCGTCAATCGATTTTCCTAGTAATGTTAAAAATACATCTGTTGCATTTTTACAATTATTTAAACACGAGGCACTGGACCTTCATATTCACAATTTAGTGGGATGTTGGTAGTAACGTCAATCTTTTTACATTTTCTTTGGGCTCATTTGGAGTAGGCAGCTCAGTCAATACAGTTTCAGGAATAAAAGTTTCTTCACTTTTTTTTATTTGAACGTGTATTCACCTTCAATGTATTAGCCAAATTATGACTATTTTCTTTATCATCAATAATACTTAGTAGCTCAGTCAAAACATTTTCAAGACTAATCGTTTCTTCAATCGATTCTTTATTTGAATTCGCATTTACCGCAGAGATATTGGCAACATTATTGTTTTTTTCTTTATCATCAATAATACTAGGGGATTCCATGAGGGATGAAGTATTTGTAGATAAGGCAGATGTAGATGATTTTGTAAATGTTGTAGCGAAGCTACTTTCTACTTCATCATCAGTATCATCGTCATCAAATTCTTCATCTGTTAGGAAACTGTTGTCTAGGGGTAAATCATCTTGTAACAGTTGATCACATAACTCTTCTAATTCCAATTCAGTTAGAGGTCTTTTGTACTACCACTTCAATTTGTGATTTTCCATTACTGACGGTACTTTCTAGTCCAGAAAAGAAACAAACGATTATTGGTAAATATAAACTGTATAAAAATGAATATTTGTTTTTAAGTATTAATTAATATATCAAAAAGTAAGATAAATCTATTTATCACATACGAGAGTGCACAAAATACAAACAAAAAGAAATGATAAAACTAACCTACTAACAAAGTGGTGTGAGCACGTTCATGCTTGCAATACAACTGCTATAGTGAAGCACTCGTTATTACCAGAATGGCGACGCACTATGTGAAACGGGAGAGATCTGAATACTCTAACGTACCGCAGGCTCGGAGGCAAATCGAATACCATATTTGAAAGTTATAAAAAACAAGCTGAAAATGCAAGGCATTGTCGCAACGAACTTCCAAATGTAGACTTACTTTAAAACAAATTAAAGAAATTAAAATTATTATGTTGTAATAATTATAAGTATTCAGATAAAATACAAAAATTTATAAACAACAAAAGACATTTTAATATATTTTATTTTATTGAATAAATATTTTAAAAGCTATATATTAGTTCTCATCAATAAGATAAGATTTTTTTTATATGAATCTAATTATTTTCAGTAATCAAAATTTAAGTTTAAACAATGTCTATAATATTGGAATAATTGGCATGAAATGCCATAAATTGTTCAAATATGTGTCGCATATTGATTTTAAACTTATTTAAAATTTTAATTATCCCTGTGGATTTTCCCGGGGGCTCGGCGTCCCCGTGGCCCGATTTTAACTGACATCAAAACTTAAGCTCTGGGCACCGAGCTGAATCGATTGATGTATCACACATTGATGTCCGACCATTAAAAAGGCCTCGGACACACAGACAGACACACAGACAAATAGATTTCATAAACGAACGAAGTTCGTTGAAAATATGCGGATGACTTAAAAGTACCGTCAGGCAATAAAGGGTTAAACACTGTAAAAATGCTTATTTTTATTTTTATTTTTAATATTTTTTCTTCTTTTATTTAGTTATTTTTCTGTCAATTTTGAAGTAATCTCTAGTTAGGTGTAAGAGTGGACTTCATAGTCCAAATCTCGCTAGAGTTACTTCTGGAGTTAATAGTTATTTGTATCAATGCTATTTAAATAATAAAGATATGCAATACAATACTAAGACAAATAAAGAAAGGTGTGATACGATGATGGATTATAAAACAGGAAGGAAGATGTATAACAGTAATAGGAGTTGGAAAAAAAATTTGTGGAGGAATATCAAGGGGAATCCATAAACAATGATGTATGTTTGTAAAGTAACCTTATCTTCCAGTATTATTAGTTAAAAAAGAAAGTAAAACGAAGAAGTGATTTTTCACCTTCAGTGGTTGTATTGAATATACAGGGTGTTTTAAAATTGCACGGCACTCTTTTAAGGGAGCGTTCTTTAGCACAAAATAAACATAAAACTTCTAATAAACGTATGCCCTAAAATGTACCCCTATGGAGTTATAACCTCTTTAAGGGAGCTAGGTGAAATTGAGTTTTTTTAATTATCTGAAGAACCACAAAAGATATTTTATTCAGATTTATGTTGCATACCCATGTTTTTATGCCAAATAAGATAGGCTTATCCATTTTTCGATAATAAGATCAGGAGCGTCCCATTCGGGGGGAAACAATCACGTTTAACCCTGTAATTTTTTTGTGTGTAAGCTTTTATAAATTATAATGCCAGAATTAAAATCTTTTGAGATTTCTGAGTAAAAAAGTCACTCTTGTTTGAAGTCGATATCTGTAGCCGTTTTCGAGTTAATTGGGATGAAGCATTCAGGATGCCCTATGATACTTTACATACCTACATAGATGCTGAGAGTTGAAAATATTTATTACAATTAAACATTTAAAGTAACTGTTCAAAATGCCCAACATTTTGTTGTATGCAGCATCCAGCACGGTGAATCCATTGCTTTCTGGCAAGTCTTATAACATCAGGACGATTCTTAATAGTATCAGCAGCCTCCACAATCCGATTCTTTAACTCCTCTTGCGTGTAGATAGGCTTAGAATAAACTATAGTCTTCATCCAACTCCAAACAAAATAATCTAATGGTGTTAAATCGGGAGATCGAGGTGGCCATTTAACAGGTCCATTCGGCCAATTCATCGGTTACCATATTCTGCGTTTAAATAGTCAGTGACAATATGAGAAAAGTGGGCTGGGGCACCGTCATGCATAAACCAAATCCCACATCTATCGGGAATTGGAATATCCTCTAACAGCTCATAAAGATTATTTTGCAGAAAATTCAAATAAAACACTCCTGAAAGTCTTCGTGCTAAAAAGAAGGGGCCGATGAGATTGTCACCAAAAAGTCCACACCAGACATTTAAGGAAAATGTATGCTGATAATGATTTGTGACAGTTGTATGGGGGTTTTCTTCATACCAAGTATGGGTATTGCAAAAATTGGTAATTCCATTTCTTGTAAAGGTAGATTTATCAATCACTAGCAAGCGGGTCAAAAAGTTACGATGTCGTGTGCATTTTCGAATTAACCACTGCTAAAAATGGGTTCGTTTGATGTAATCTTGCGGTAACAAATCTTGCACAGATGTCACGTAAAATAAGTACAGTTGCTGCTCGTGCAATGTTCGCCAAACGCTTGCAGATAAAACACCAAAACGAAGAGACAATCTTTTGGTGCTAGTACTAGGAGATAACTGAACAGCATTGAGTATTTGTTCTCAACATTACATCTTGTCGAAATCTTTGTCGACCAGCATTTACTCGTGTAGGTTTTAACGTGCCAGTTTCCCTAAGACGTGTTTCAATGGATTGAAATGTTTTACGATTTGGTATCCTTCTAGTTGGAAATTGTTCTTGGTATCTGCGAACTGCAGCAGCGCTATTTTTCTGTACTTCGCCATAAACTAACAGCATGTCTGTTTGTTCTGCAAATGTGAACAAGTTTGTGGTGTCTCCCATGATACAACAAATTAAAATGTCTTCAAAGTGCCAATTTACACAAAAACTAACAGAACTAGTAACACATATTAGTAAATTACACAGTGTTTAAACATAACAAAGGTAATACATAGTAGATACATAATCACCTGTCAAACAAATAAACGATATGCAACTGTTATAATGTAGAGCTTTTAATATCCAAGGTTATTTGATTAACATCGCATTTTGACATTTAGTCTTCAACATCTAAGTAATACATTGATTAATTTGAGACATATGTATAGTTTATACATATGCCAAGTTGTTACAGAGATATTGAAGGCATATGTTTATTAGGTTTATACCTATACATATGGGAAGTTCATATTAAAACTAAACGAATAAGGTATGTATCATAGGGCATCCTGAATGCTTCACCTCAATTAACTCGAAAACGGCTACAGATATCGACTTCAAACAAGAGTAACTTTTTTACTCAGAAATGTCATGTTCCCCCCGAATGGGACGCTCCTAATCTTATTATCGAAAAATGGATAAGCCTATCTTATGCTTCATAAGAACATGGGTAAGCAACAAAAATCTGAATAAAATATCTTTTGTGGTTCTTCAGATAATTAAAAAAACTCAATTTCCCCTAACCCCCTTAAAGGGGTTATAACTCCATAGGGGTACATTTTAGGGCATACGTTTATTAGAAGTTTTATGTTTATTTTGTGCTAAAAAACACTCCCTTAAAATAGTGCCGTGCAATTTTGAAACACCCTGTATACTAATCCAGACGAACAAAAAGATATCCAAAATACAATTTCGTTTATAATAATTGTTTTTTCCATTATGAGGACATGCGTTTTCTACAAATCACAAAAGTGCTGAAAATTGAGTAATTCACTTATGTGGGGTATTGCAATTGGAAATAATAATTTTATTTCGTATTCTCATTGAAGCGTAGACTTTTGGGCGTCGTGACAAGTAAACGCTGAGTGTAAAAATAAACGCACTATTAATTTTGTGAAACTAAAATTGACAGTCCTGCAACTACAAATAAAGCTTTCCGTCTAATATATATGTTTAAAAGAAAAGCAAATCACATTTTTTATTCTAAAGCTCCCGTAATTTATTTTTCTGTTTACGTACGCGCCTACTGAAATATCATCACTTGGATGTTGACCTGTCGATTCAAAATTAACTACAGAGTTCGATAATAAATGATTGTCGAATGACGTACGAGAGCGTTCCACTCGGAATGCCTACTACAACATTGTTATCAAACGGCGGCGACGGTCCGGTTCGGCCAGGTTCGTTTAGTTTAGGATATCGAAACAGAACAGAACAGCTGAGAGCATCGGGCTTCAACCTCTGGGGTGAACGACACTGCGTTAACTCGTACGCGAAACTCCTTTAATCTATTCCGTTCGATTACAGCAATCTCCGTGTTTTGGCACCGTTTTAACTACACTTAATTATTTGTCTTTTTTTTTAACGTTTCAAATTTTAATTCCAGTCAAAGAAATAGGCAAGTATTATACAATTAGGCATTAACGGATTCAACAAGTTGGTTAATTAATATCCATGTATTAAATTTTTAACACTGCTATTTGTCTTTCGTCAATTGAAAAACTAAACGGTGTTTTAACGCTGAAAAAATTAACCTCCTGAAAGTTGTAGTGTTAGTCAATTTTACTTCTGTATGGAAATTATAAAAACACGAGTTTCTTAAAATTCTTGAATAGGAGGGGTGCGACCTCCAGTCGGTTTAAATATTTAATATGCTAAATAAGGAATATTTAAAGTGACAATTGGTTTTATGTATTCTTGAAAGTCAAAATATGTTTTAGTGTTCTAAATAATTAGAGTGATAAATTAGTGTTTTATATATGTAAATGAAGTAGTAAATTATTGGCTATTGCAAATATAGAACAAACTGAATTAAATGCTCATGAACTTGCAAGAATGTTTTATATAAGAGATAATTTGTTTGATACATCAAATGCAAAATTTAGGAAAAGTTACATATTATCAAAACATGATTAATGCCCAGTAGATATACTATGTTGATACAAGCACAAAACCGCCAACTTTTACATGAAACTATCCATAAGTAAATCTAAGTGGCTCCGTCAACTTGGCCCCGCTCCAAACGATTTATTGAAATGTAGCATGTGAACCAGAAAGTACTAGTCTTGCACTACCTTGCTGCACCAAAATAATAGCTTGCACCATGCTGGAAAAACAATTGCGGTAATTTGTTTATGAGGGGGGGTTAGAATGACGCTAGCCCTTCTCCATTCGAATTTCAAAAAAATGATATGTGCACCAGTTACAAAAAAAGCTTACACCACCTTGCACCGCTAAATTTAGAACATGTACTAGTTCAGAAGATTAGATACAGGATCTTTTCTTGAGGGGGGCTAGAATGACGCTAGCCCCCCTCCATTTGAATTTCAAAAAATGATAAGTGCACCATTTATAAGAAAGCTTGCACCACTAAATTTAGAGCTTGCACCACCTTCAATAAGTCGTTACATTATTATTTAATATTATGTTACATAAAACACTGCCATACTCCAACGTTTCTGAATTGCACTACCAAAAGAATTCTAAGCAGATCCAATGCCGAGATGTTTTTCTTGCGCTTCTTTTATTTAAAATAGTGCAATTATATTTCATTTAATTATAGGAATATTATCTAATAACGAGGTGATTAATAATACTGACTTTAGGACAGGATCAAGACGTTCCTACAAGAGGCTTGCAAGGTATTACAGAACACGTAATATAACTGCATGATTTAGGGGTATCTAATTTAAGTCAAGTTACAACCAAATATAGCAGAATTCAGTTTTAAGCAACATACAGAACCAAAGTCGTAGACAGATCCTTTCGGAGAGGTCATGCACAAATTTTTTAATTTAATTACATTTCTATGGATGTATCTATCTACAATACACTAACTCCTCCGCTTAACTTTCTATGAGTTTCACAAATTTCTCCTTCTAACTTATGATTGACGGCCATTCAATTTTTTTGTAAAATGTCACTTCCGCCGTTTTTTAACTACGTCATAACTGACATTTGTTAAACTTTGATTTTTGAATCGTCCTGGATATTAATTTTATTTTTAACCCTCGAATTTCAGCACATGCGGTACATTTATTTTATCTTTTATTTTTAAAATTGCGAAAAAAAGTCTTATCGTATGTTGCGGGTTTTGAACCCGGTATCATCGGACTGATAGCTTCTCTAGGTATGTATAACTCAGACATCTTGGATATCAAAGATTTATTTTTACATTTTTGAATTATTTGAATCATTTCCAGCAACCCATACATTTAAAGGGTTTTTTTATAAAGTTTTGAATAAAGCTAATATTTGATCTTTTTGAAAAAATCACTTTTCTCACTTTTCTCAAATATCTACGAAATGTATAAAAATTTTGAATTCCAAACCGGTCATTGGTTATTCTCTCTATAAATTGCCAAGGAATTAATTTTTGTCTACTTTGCTTCTGGAACTCTCTCCTGCCAGACAAAATATTACTATTTTTCTAGAGGCATTTAGTCACTGACGGCCAATTTCTCTATCGGCATTGTATGCAGCCCGTTCTTAGAAAGTCCGATATTGTTGGATAATAAGGCATTTGAATTTTTCACCCGCCGAATTACATATTTATTTAATGGTATAAGCGATTAATTATAAATGCAAATGTTCGCTTCTTCAAAATTTACCGAAAAAATACGTTCAAGTTTTTAAGTACTGAATATTTTGAAACTAATAGTTTGAAGCTTTTTATTATTTAAATTAATGTTCAATTGTCCTAAGTATATTCAGATATGTATTTTAATTCACCATCAATC
Source organism: Platerodrilus igneus (assembly GCA_036346225.1). Taxonomy (NCBI): domain Eukaryota; kingdom Metazoa; phylum Arthropoda; class Insecta; order Coleoptera; family Lycidae; genus Platerodrilus; species Platerodrilus igneus. The sequence goes on along the minus strand of JARFIW010000507.1, from coordinate 5,311,696 downwards.
TTGTTTCTTTCAATTTCGTTTATTTTTTCCTAAAATTTTTAGAATTGTGAAAGTTATTAGCAATAAGAATTAATCTTTTTTATAATCAGAAAATTTATTTTAATTTCAAAAATTTCTTTTAAACTGTAGGTATTAGAGATATATTTTTAATCTACTGTCGATTATCAATTTTATCTATTAAGTGATATACATTTTTAGAATTAAGAAAACCTGTTCGAATAAGAGTTAGTCTTTTATATTTAAATATTAAAAAAATTATTTTAATTTTGAGTTTAACATTTTTGTGTTTGAATTTTTGAAATAAAATTATTTAATTAATTACTATTGACTAGTTACTTAATTTGAGCAATTTCAAATTTTATAGAAGTATATAGCTCATACTGAAGAAAATAATACGTAAAAATCTTTAGGTGAAAAATAAACTAAGCAACAGCAATGAAATTAATTATCAATCTAACTATAATAAGGATACCTACTATGATTCTAAGTAATGATCAGCAATAAATTCAATCTCAACTAGTACAAACTTTTTCCGCTTTCCATATATAATATTGACTATCCCAAGATTACTATAAAACAGTGATCAAATCCAGTTTAATAAACATTCTAGAAAATTTGAAAAGATTTTCAATTTCAGCAGGGAATCTTCATAAACTGAAAATAGCATTATCAAATCGATGCTACAGGGTGTCTAATTCTGGATAGCACTGGATGCATAGCTTTGTTATTTGAAGAGATTTAAAATCGGTTTTGTAGATGTTGTTGTTGAGTAATAATCGTTATTTGGAATTCAAATTTATTTATACATTTCGTAGGTATTTGAGAAAAGTGGGAAAAGTGATTTTTTCGAAAAGATCAAATATTAGCTTTATTCAAAACTTTATAAAAAACCCTTTAAATATAGCTTGTTGGAAATGATTCAAATAATTCAAAAATGTAAAAATAAATTGTTTTATATCTAAGATGTCTGAGTTATACATACCTAGAGAAGCTATTAGTCCAACGATACCGGGTTCAAATCCCGCAACATACGATAAGACTTTTTTTCGCAATTTTAAAAATAAAAGATTAAACAAATGTACCGCATGTGCTGAAATTCAAGGGTTAATAAAAAAAATTAATATCCGGGACGATTCAAAATTCAAAGTTTAACAAATGTCAGTTATGACGTAGTTAAAAAACGGCGGAAGTGACATTTTACAAAAAAATTGAATGGCCGTCAATCATAAGTTAGAAGGAGAAATTGGTGAAACTCATAGAAAGTTAAGCGGAGGAGTTAGTGTATTGTAGATAGATACATTCATAGAAATGTAATTAAATTAAAAAATGTGTGCATGACCTCTCCGGAAGTATCTGTCTACTACTTTGGTTCTGTATGTTGCTTAAAACTTAATTCTGCTAAATTTGGTTGTAACTTGACTTAAATTAGATACCCCTAAATCATGCAGTTATATTACGTGTTCTGTAATACCTTGCAAGTGCATTTGTAAGCCTCTTGTAGGAACGTCCTGATTCTGTCCTAAAGTCAATATTATTAATCACCTCGTTATTAGATAATACTCCTATAATTAAATGAATAATAATTGCACTATTTTAAATAAAAGAAGCGCAAGAAAAATATTTCGGCATTGGATCTGCTTAGAATTCTTTTGGTAGTGCAATTCAGAAACCTTGGAGTGTGGCAGTGTTTTACGTATAATAATATTAAATAATAATGTAACGACTTATAGAAGGTGGTGCAAGCTCTAAATTTAGTGGTGCAAGGTGGTGCAAACTATCCTCTAACTGGTCTTACAGTTTAAAATGCCAATTCTTACACTTAAAAGTTCATAAATACATCGCGCAAGCGCGGAAAAAGCGACGCCACGGGCGATTGGTAACGCTAATCTTTGTACAGATTTCGGCGCGCCCATCTGTCAATGACGTCACCAATGCACAAATTTAATACGCAATTATCGGAAAATATAAATTTAAGACAATAGTTTATACGGCAAAATACTCACATGAATATGTCCCTGGGTTAAAGTTGGCTTCTGTTGAACTCCATCAGGGGTACTGAGGGCCCTTTTAAGGCAATTAACGGTGGGTACGCCCAACGCTCTTCCAAAGCGCTCGGACCAGCTCCGGCAGTCGCAGTTGCTACCAGGACTCGTTCATCTAGGGTCGTGGCCTCCGGTTCTCCCTAGGCTGCTACAGATTTATCACCTACCTATGTAGGGAACGGATAAGGAAACATGGTATAAGGGCGATAAACAGATAAGCAAGGCAAGGATCTACATAGATATAAGATAAAGGCACGATACGATACCTAACACGACCACACTTCTTGAAGTCCCCAGGCAAAAAAGCAACGTTAAAGCGTCTCACGGAAACACTTCTCCACTTTTTCTCCAGTAATATAATTCAGATATTTTAGCGAGAGTTTTTGTAACACCAATGTGCGCAGCTATGGGGTCATCGTGACATAATTTAAGCACCTCACTACGGTTAGCTGTAGGGACGACAAGTTTCCATTCAGGAATATTAGATATTTTATGTGGAGAAGAAGATACAAATTTATATAGTCTATTATTAGTTACACGAAAGGTAGGAAATTTATCGGGATTGTCAGAAACTTTTTTAATCATATTGAGATACCAGGTATCAGGAATTAAATTTGGAATGTTAAGACAGACAACATCACGAGATAAGGCATCAGATACGATATTTAGTTTGCCAGGCCTATGCCTAACATCAAAAGTGAATTGAGAGATACGCAAGTTCCATCTTGCCAAACGACCTGCGGGTTGTTTTAAGTTATTAAGCCAAGTGAGAGCTGAAAACATTAGGTACATTGTCAAAGAAGAAAACGTGAAAAGTTTTTAGATGTACGTAGGGTTGAGCAATTTTAAAGATAATTTTAAGGCATTTAAAGAGATTTAAATTGATATTTGAAGAGATAAGAGTAATCAAGACTCGATTCACTAATAAAATTGTTGAAAAACAAAAAGATATCTTGTAAAACATATATTTACTAGGATGGGAAGCTCTCGTTTGAGTTTTACCCAAACTAATAAAAAAAAATTTCAACATCATTCTTAAAAAATGATTCACAAATTCTAAAACGACAAACTTACCAACCAAATTCTCGTCTAGACTTATGATGCTTAACGACCGGCTCTTTTATGGGTCTCGTTCTAGACTTATAGACAGCTATACAACCAAATCCGACAGTAAATTCCGCTTAATAAATGTTTAAGTACGTTGAAACATCGATATCTAAAAAAAATATGTAATCAAGACAAAATCATACTCGCTACACGAAAAAAACATACCACGATACATGTACAAAAAGTTAGTATTTCAAATTATTAGAATATTCTTTCGATATTGGGGGAGTTATCAACAACTATCGTAAATGAGTTTAAATAATAAAACGTTAACGGAAATTTCATTATTTTAGTATTAAAAGGAGCAGATATAGAGCGATTCAGTTTATTACAACATTTTGGAAGGTAAAAGATATGGTTAGGTAATTTCGTTACTATATAAAAATGGAAAATCTTCTTTAAAAAAGGCATTCGTAAGGTATAATATTCAAATTTAGTTACGGTAAGTATCCAAAACACTAAAGAAACACGTTTAGATCTATAAGAGGGCAAGATTAGTGTTTAATCAAAGAAATATATCATTGATAAACGACAAAAAGACACTCCAAATTATAAAAAAAGTAGGTAATGTGTTATTTAACCAATGCAACAAGATCCCGTAGTTTAACGTTTCTTAAAAAGATATTGAAAAAGGGCAATTTATTTCGTTAAGTGCTTTTAAACACAAGGTTTGTTTAAAAGTAAGTTTGAATATCATAATCAAACAGGTAAATGACTAAGACACTTTTTTTAAAAGTGTAAACACACAAGATAATTTATGTACGGTTTTTTTAAAAAAATAAGCAAGGGTTATGTTTCAATTTAATATAAAGTAGATAATTTCATAATAAACCGTGGTTAATGCATGAAATTGTTCGAATGCATATTTATTTATGTGTACTCACGTGTAAAAAGTAGGGTTAAGGAATTGATTCTTCCTAGAAGCTTATGTATGCATCCAAAAACAAACTAGTCACTCAACAATATAATTGAAGTTAACAAACACATCTCGCATTCCAAATTAAACTAACATTATATTTAAAAAGTATTTTATAAGAACAGCTAAATTTTAATTTCAAAATGGCGGTACACCTCTAGTACCTTAACAATTATTTTTGACATCTAAGAATGTGAAGTGTTCCAAAACACAGATATAGGGTTTTAAGGTCAACAGATATTAGATAATTGATTTTTTTTTAGTGAAAAAGCTATAAATAGCATTAGGGAATACATTGTGTAGTCATAAAACAAAAGAAAGACTCTAATTGCCATATTCACACGTTGAGGGCGCCATATCCTTACAGTTTAAAATGCCAATTCTTACACTTAAAAGTTCATAAATACATCGCGCAAGCGCGGAAAAAGCGACGCCACGGGCGGTTGGTAACGCTAATCTTTGTACAGATTTCGGCGCGCCCATCTGTCAATGACGTCACCAATGCCCAAATTTAATACGCAATTATCGAAAAATATAAATTTAAGACAATAGTTTATACGGCAAAATACTCACATGAATATGTCCCTGGGTTAAAGTTGGCTTCTGTTGAAGTCCATCAGGGCTACTGATGGCCCTTTTAAGGCAATTAACGGTGGGTACGCCCAACGCTCTTCCAAAGCGCTCGGACCAGCTCCGGCAGTCGCAGTTGCTACCAGGACTCGTTCATCTAGGGTCGTGGCCTCCGGTTCTCCCTAGGCTGCTACAGATTTATCACCTACCTATGTAGGGAACGGATAAGAAAACATGGTATAAGGGCGATAAACAGATAAGCAAGGCAAGGATCTACATAGATATAAGATAAAGGCACGATACGATACCTAACACGACCACACTTCTTGAAGTCCCCAGGCAAAAAAGCAACGTTAAAGCGTTTCACGGAAACACTTCTCCCACTTTTTCTTTTACGCGTCGGCGCCAAGTCTTTTGAATTTGTGGCGCGAAACTTCCGCACGTCAATTTAAACTAAAATAATGTTTAGTGCCAATTTGGCACGTAACACTGGCGCGCATATCATTTTTTTGAAATTCGAATGGAGGGGGGGCTAGCGTCATTCTAGCCCCCCTCGAAAAAAGCACTGTATCTAATCTTCTAAACTGGTGCAAGTTTTAAATTTAGTGGTGCAAGGTGGTGCAAGCTTTCCCTAACTGGTGCGCATATCATTTTTTTGAAATTCGAATGGAGGGGGCTAGCGTCATTCTAGCCCCCCTCATAAACAAATTACCGCAATTGTTTTTCCAGCATGGTGCAAGTTATTGTTTTAGTGGTGCAAGGTAGTGCAAGACTAGTACTTTCTGGTGCACATGCTACATTTCAATAAATCGTTTGGAGGGAGGCCAAGTTGACGGAGCCAATCTAAGTTCCATTCTGGTCAATTTTGGTATATACAAAGATCATTCACCCCATCCATTGACTTGTCACCTGCTAATCTCCATCTACAACGTCACACCTTAAATTATCGCAAACACCATCTTGTTAAAAACTAATGCTTATTATGTATGTATATTGTATGTATGTATTTTTTGTAAATGAAGAATATAATTAAAATCAAAGAGTTAAAGGATAAATGATTGCACAAATAAAAAAGGTTTCTTCTTGAATTGAAATAATTTCGACTAGTACCAACTGATTTTGATAAAACGGTAGAATATTTTTCCTTAAAATTTTCAATTTTAAACCTTCATCAATCTTTATCGCAAGTCTACTAAATAAATTGCTCATGACTGCAATATAAATCCCTATCGATTCCATTTCTCCTTGAATTCTGTGTTTAATTTGTTGCCATAATTTATCCTGATAGTCACTCGGTAAAAATTCATTGCGTAATCGTTCGCATAATGTATCCCAATTGTTAACCTTATCCTTTATACTCCGTACCCAGATAAGTGCTTTGCCCTCGAACAACTCGATTGAGCTTTTGAATAACTGTTCTTTACTGACACTTCTAGATTCACTTAATTCCGCTACCTGTTCTAAGAACGCATTTAAACTTAAAGAATCAGATTCACCCTTAAATTTTAAACCCCAATTATTTATTTGTGAAGTTTCTCTTAAACTTAAGTTCTCTAATATTTTTAGTGCTAAGTCACCACTGTTCATGTTACTAGAATTGACTTTACTATTTGAAGCTTCAGCTTGTAATTTAAGATCCTTATCAAGTGTATCTGAAGTTGATAAAATATTAGTTGTTAAATTATTAAAACTTAAATTTAAAATTTCTTTGGAATTCTTTGTACTTTCTTGTTTTAGTTTAAAATCAGAGATATAACTTAACAATAAAGAAAAAAGTTTAGATTTCTCATTTAATTCTTCCTTATCTAAACATGATACGTGTTCTATTCTATTTAAAGTATGGCACAATTTGGATTCAATTTTTCTAATTGCGCTTGGTGTTAAAGGTTCATTTATCCAAGAATTAATGATTGATAATTTTTCTGATATAATTTATAACTCATCACTAACTACTAATTTAATTTCACTTGAAAAAGTTTTACCTTGCTTTTCCAAAATTAAAATTTCCTTTAATAAATTTTGCAAGTTTTTAGCGGTTGCAGAACTTTCTGGTTTAACCCCTCTGAAAAGTAATTCAAAAAGAATTTCTTCTTTAACTAATCTGTCGACTGACATTTGCATTTTACTCATTATGCTTTTTAAAAAAATAATCACAATAAAATAATTACAATTTACAAATAATTGATAAAATGTATGGATAACTGGCATATATCAAAAGGAAAATAAAGCATAAATTTACACCTAGTGATATTTTAAAATTGAATCACAATTTATGTTCCAATTTACATAAAATTAAATTAAATAAAAATTTTCTACGAGAGAAAAATTTTGAAAAGTTTCAAACTTTAGAATTGCTACAGTTGGGTGTGAAATTTTTAAAGTGTTATTTCTTCTGTATTATTTTTTTTTGTCCGGCGCCAAATTTTATGACGGTAATTCTATAAGGGTAATTACCTGATCGTTTAAATGTATATAATTTTATAATACTAATGTTAACACTTCTGAACAATATCACAAGGTATCACTTTAAGCTAATGAAAGAGATCAACTTGGTGTACCTACCCCCTGGCCAGTGCTAGCTGTATTACCTAATGGTTCCTAGTCCAAAGGCGAGAGCAGGTAAGACATCTGGTTCAGCAAGGGTTCATCGGCAAACTGTAACTATTAATATCAGGAAATAAGACACACGTGAAGTAACCCAAATAATCATCTATTCACTTGTTCTAACTGATCCAATATTACTTCAGTCTTTTTTCTTATTCAAGGCTAATTGACAATACTCTAATGTGATCCAAATGCATGCAGCTGGTTCAACATATGCTAAAATTTAAACAAATAAGTACACATGTAACACAAATGGCGGACAATAGATAATTAACACAGATATTCTCTTTTTTGAAGGAACGACACTCAACCTTGGAAAAGGTACCATTAAGCATCTTATCCCACAGGCATAACCCTGGTCGTTGATCTAATACCTCGAGTTGTCTCTGGAACATAGGAAGGTGGAGAAACAAGAAGTGATATTCATTTTCATCGTCATACTTTTTCCTAGATTCAACCTTTCGAATGGAATCCAATTCCTAACAGTCAACGCACAAGATGACACTAAAGGGTGTATTGTGGGTTGTAAGTAACGCATGCAAAGGTGTAAAAATCCAAAACAAAGATCCTCCAAAATAACGTTACGTAAAGTGTGAAAGATCGATTAAAATTCCAATACGTTGAGATATAGTACAGGTCAAAATGTACTAATACAAAACTAACGAAAGAATACAAAAAAAAAGTACCTATGAAAGGTAATTAGTTTTAAGGTAAAAACGTGATAATACTTACAGTGCTTGCACGTGTAGACCAAAGTGAATAACAATTTCCAGCACATTGCTGATTAACCGAATATAACAATCGGTATAATGGCTTTTCTGAAACAAATCCCAACTACTAAGCTGGTTAAGTATAACTTTCAAAATACTTTTAGTTTCAGAAATTTGCCTATTATTCCACTTTGTCTAAACTGTCTGAAGAGCTGATTTGAAAAGAGGAAGATGCTCTGTTGTTTTCAATTATATAAGACTTTAATCTACAAAAACTGAATGATAGATAATCAACTACATAGGCGTGCAGAACTTAACAAAGTAACGCTCGAAGATCTGTAAATATGGTTTTAAGAATCACACAAGCATGTACCCTTAGAAAACAATATATATCAATGAAGAATTTAATGGAATAAACCTCAAAAGACTAAACAAATATATAAATCTATTTGATAATGTAAGTAACTTTGTGAAACAGTACGTCCCTGTTAAGAATATTTAAATGATGAGACAGGAACACAACTGCGCATGTTTGGCTGTCTGATAAATCGACATAAACCTTTACTAATATCAAAACATTCCTTGAAATTGAATAACTATAGACGTAAACAAAATTATACCTATTCTAAATCGTGAGTATACAATTAAACCATTCAACACTTAATCACTGAAATCTTTCTAGATCTTCCAATGCCTTTCAAAATTACAAACAATTCACAATTTTATACATCGAAACACGAACATATATTTGTACAATAGAAGCAACGCTTGGATAACAATTTTAAGAATTTGTTACGTTCAAAACCCTGCAAACAATTTTTCCTGCGTTTACTTTTAAAATTCCTCAACAAGCTCAATTTCCCGCCATTTGAATTAGTATTATTTAATAAAATTTCTCAATTACTCCGTATTAAGGTTTGCTTTAAACAACTGCTTAGGAAACATTACGTTACAAAGTAGTTGTAATAAATTCTAGCACCAGCAGTGATTACATTTTAAGTAAAAGCTGCATGTAAATGTGTAGCTTTCTTCTAAAAGATAAGACCGCTTACCACCTGCCTACATCTGCTTACAATGGACTTGTTATCTGGTATTCTGCAGCTGTTAAGATGTTACAAAGTAACAAAAGTGTCCTCCTTTGTTTAAAATGCTTTGATAATTGCGTTATCTGCTTGTTGGCAAGCTGCTACAGTTTGTATTTCGACAGCTGTTGCCTGGAAATTCTGCACACATAGTAATTCGGCGATATCTTTGAAAATCAAATACTCTGCCCCCATACATGATTCTGGCCTTATAAAATAGAGACCGTGCTTTGAAAGAGACCATTACCGAAAAGATACATGATGTAAAGTCGCGCTATTAGAAATGCTCTCTGTGCTTGTATAAGTGAAGTTAGTGGTTCCAGCATGCAGTCAGCCCATAGAGAAATGCAGCCGCATTTTTCCAGCGTTAAGATGCGACCAGCACGAAGCTGATTGTGCAAGGTACAGTTTTTTATTTCCATAATTTTTTTATGCTGCTGTGAAGAAAAGACTTTTCATTTGCTGCTATTGCTTATATTATCCGATAAATTGGCACCACCCCGTTATGAAACTTACATACACGATGCACGAACAACTATGTTATTATTCTTTAAATGAAAAATTTAATTACTCAAAGTTTTTGTTAGAGTCCGTTTCACTGTTTATTTTGTATTTCTGTATAAACCTTAACTAAAAGAACTTATGCCTCAATTTAAAAGTATTTAATATATGATTAATTTAAGTTAGGGTATCTAATTTTAATATTATATTCTTTCTGAGGAGGTGCACTTCACAAAGCAGCATGTACATATAATTTAGGTATATTTCTTTTTCTAGATTTACTGTATAGTTTGTTTTATTCTCTTTTATATGTATTTAAGGTGAACCATTAAGTAGGTATTTAGATTATAAGATGTTATATTTGATTACCAATTTTTATATGTTATGACACAATCACGATTACGCAACTTATTTATTTTATTGCTTTGTAAATAATCTTCAAGATTCGATGTTATCAATAGAGTATCTCAGAGGTTTCCAATGTGTTTTTCTATTTCACCCACGCCCCTCTACGACGTTTTTGAGCTAGCCCAATTCTACCTTTCTATCCCCGTTCTGTTTCGATATTCGGCGTAAACTATTCTCTAATTACTTTTACTGTTTTCTGTTGTGTTTGCGTGGAATACCGTAACATATATTTTTGGCAAACCCAACGTGAGGCCCGATTTCGAATCGTTTCTTTATTTACTTAAAATTTGCTATATTTCTGAAATCGTACTTCCTTACTTAAAATTTTGTATTAGCTTTTTGGAAACCTCTATTTGTACTTAACCTTTCGTCTACAATTTCTGTATATACACCTGAATTACTAGGGGTTTATGTAATTGAAAAAACTTAGTCAAACATGCTGATTATCTTTTAATGATAAGTATAAATGTCCTTGATACATATACGGGATATAAGCAAGTAATTTGTAACTAAATATTGAACACTTACTGAAATATTTTATATTCCTTCTGCACAGATGATACGTTGACTGGCGAGTTTCTAACAATTACACTACAATTAATTACAGCATTTCCTTTTTTGCTGAAATTTCAACGGCACTAAAAGCAACATCGCTGTTTATTTGCACCACACTTACAACTAAAAAAATATACACAAAACTTTCAGTTTAACGCCTCACTGTTATTTAATACTTTTAGGTTGCTATCTTACGTAATCCGACTTATACTTGAAGCTTTCTGAAGATGCAAAATAATGCTCTTTGAAAAAGGAACCTAAAACACCGGTGCGTATCACAAACGTGTACATTTCTAAAAAAACTTATTCGATTAACCATTGTTTGTTACCGTGATTTTATCCGTAGTCTTTTCTGTGATTAAAAATCTTGTACGCTGCACTTTTAACTAAAAATATACCAAGCTCAACCGGACGTTCATGTATTTAAGCGTTAACCGTAATCCAATACTTTAAAATGATACTTCAAGTTTACTGACATACTGCTTGCTGAAGGTGTAAAATAAGGATACTTTGTAGTTACTGATTAATAATAGCGTTACACTTCTAAAAGGATCTGAGTAATTACCTTTTGCCTATTCGACGTGATTAAATTTCTTTTTCACAGCTGTCTCTAAGCACGTATACAAATAAATAATCACGAATGTTTGAATGTGATGAAAGCTAACATATCTTCTTTGAAGAGATTATGTTACTATTGAAACTACTATAGACTTTTTGATTTACCGAATTACCAGAATTGTGTTTTCGCTGGAAATTCGGGGTTCTTTTATTGGTGAATGCACTGGCGCCCAATTTCTTTTTCTAGATTCTATTTCTTTTAATTCGGTGCGTTAGGATTGCAATTTCCTCCTTCGCGTACATTCTAACGTATTCTTTTGACTGTAATATCTTTTGTTCGTATTTAAAATGGCAGATTTTAAAATGCACATAAATCGCTTACGCAAAGATGAACTTACCTTTGAACTTTTGATTAGGAGAACTCCTGTTTTAGCCACAGACACCATGGAACATCTAAGAGCACGTCTTCGCGTTTTGATCAAGATCGAATCCGTCGATAAATCCTTTATTGACCCCTTTATGAGATAAACCCTGAGGTCGAATTAACAACCATTGAGACATAAAATGGAAGAATTGAGTGGTAACTTTGCGAATTCAGATTCACCTGTCGCTACCATCCGCTCACGACTTCTACACGTATTAGGGCGTATCCGGTTCCTTTCCCCTGTAAGATTACCGCCCGAACAGCGAGATTTTTGTGACGACTTACAAACAAGACTCCTTACTTTACTTGATAGTTTGGAACAACTCCCTTCTGAACCCAATAATCTGAAGGCTAGGGTTGCAGCATTGAATCTTGCAGCCATAGCTCCCGACGTAAACCCTCTTGATATGTCGACCCCCTTCAATCAGAAAACTCTCACTCTACGGTTCCTAGCTCACTTGGTAAATCCTGTTCGCAACTTGTAGTAAAATGGAATCTGAAATTTAGTGGAGACCCTAACGTTCTTACTGTACATGACTTTCTTGACAGGGTTGAAGAGCTTAGATCAGCCCGTAACGTGTCTGAACTCCAATTATTTGAACAAGCAGTCGAGCTTTTCGAGTCGAAAGCCTTACTATGGTACCGAAGTAACGTCATCGGTTTTCTAATTGGCGAACTTTAGCTGATTTACTGGTACGTCATTTTGAACCACCTGATTACAAACGAAGGCTATTTGATGATATCTTACGTAGGACGCAAGGTCCGTCGGAAAGTTTCGTTGACTATTTAACATATATGACTTTCCTGTTTCGTCGACACGCTTTTATATCCGAGGAACTTCAGTTGGATATTGTACTTCGTAACCTTGCTCCGTTTTATGCAATCCATTTGCCTGCCGTCCGTTCCTTACAAGAATTAAAGAACGAATGTCTGAAGTTGGAACTGAAAAAGATTCGGGCCGATAGTTACGCAACCCATGGCCAAAACCAATATACTTTTACTGCTGAACCGGATTTTGCTTACAAATCCGCTTCGATTGAGAAAAATACTTTTACTGACCAAACTGTTAAGACTTCTTCTACGACTACGGGTAGATCAAATACTTTTCTGTGATTTCTGCTGTTCCTATTTCTGTGTCTACTTCTACTCGTCAGGTCACATGCTTTAATTGCGATCAACCTGGTCATGTGTCAACACGTTGTACTCGTCCTCAAGTACTACATTGCTATGGTTGCGGACATAAGGGAGTTACTCGACGCATTTGTCCGAACTGTCATCCTACTTCTAATAAGAACCAAATTTCTTCTGTTTCTAATTCTACGTTCTCTTCTGTGCCTCCTTCACGAGTTGAGCCCATACCTCAAATTACTGACTTACAGGTAGCAACTCAAGAGTTTGTTCCTGCTTTCTTAAATGATTCTGCCAAAGAAATTAATGTCGTGCCTGCAATAACAGAGGTAGCTGAAGTAACAATAACTTCTGATGCGGATAGAGAAGGTCCTGTTGAAGTTAGTGAACCCGTATCTATGATGCCTGTTGCTGTTGTTGTCAAAGTTTTACCTGATCCTATATCTTTATCTGCTGTTATCGAAGAAGCAGTTCCTATTGTGGCTGAAGTTCTGCCTGCTTCTATTCCTTTATCTGACGTTGATGAAATTCTACTTGATTCTGCTACTTTATTAAAATTTGATGAAATTCTACTTGATTCTGTTCCTTTAGCTAACGTTGACGAAGTTCTACCTAATTCTGTTCTTTTATGTAATGTTGCTGAAGTGTTATCGAATTCTGTTCCTCTTCTGGAGATTGATACTCCTACAGTCAATGCTGTTTCCTTTCCTAACGTCGATACTCTGACAGCCAATGCTGTTCTTTTTCTATCGTTGACTTTTCTATAACCGATACTAAAAACAAAATGGTTCTTTCCATGACGCCCACTAACTTTCGTAAACCACTACTACCCCCATCCTTGCCACCACTTACTCAACCTCGTGTCACAACTGCTACACCCCTGTTAATCCTGTTTTGCGGAAAACCACCCAACTAATGCTACCCCTTACTCCGGTATCTCAACCCACAAAGCCGGTTAACAAAAGAAATAAGAGGAAAAACATATTCTGTATTGATTCCGAATCTGAAGATGTATGTCGGCAAAATCCTAATGTCCTTGATTTTGCTGCGTTTTCCTTCTGGCGACGCAAACGTTTTAAGCCCAATTACTAGTCCTCTACGTCCCCAATTTCTATACTGACTCCGCCCTTCCTTAGGACTTGATCTTTGAACTTTGAGATTTTTGTTTCTAACAATTTTATTGTTTTCATTTCTCTTTTTTTTCTGTTTTTGCTCCTCGTACTTACCCAACCCCATGTGGGTAGGGGATTAGAATATTCCCACGGTACGACCTGCCTGTCGTAAGAGGCGACTACAGCGGTCTAACACATACACATACACACACTTCATACACACACACACATACATATACACACATACACACCCGTTCTCCTTCTCACACCTATATATTTTGGGTTGTTCTTTTTTGTTTCTTTAGTTTTGGTACTACTTACTTCTAATTTTATTTTTAGGTTAGTTTTTTATTTTTAGTTTTACTTTTCCATTCCTTTTGGTCCACTTTCCTTTCCCGTTCCTTCTGCTGGTTTTCTTACAGCTAGTTCTCTTATGAACTTAGTTGAATTTTTACGATCTGCTTCCTGTGGTAGATGCTTTCTAGATCTTTTTCTTTTCTTCGGAAACCACGACTTACTCGACTTTTAGGCCTAGTTAGCTATTCTTTCCTTCGGTTGAACGTTTAATACGATTCTTTGTTACCACAGCTTGAAGTATCTCAACTTTTCTATCCAACATTCTCATTGTTCTTTTACATACTTTGAGGCTTGACATTTATTGTCTCATATTGGCTTGTACTGTAGGTTTTCCTCCTTGCTCCTTTTCTTACTTTGGGTTTTTCGCGAGAAACCTATTTCTTTTTCTTGAGGTGGAAAACGTTACTGTTTTTTTTACTAGAGATATCCGTTCTTCGACGACTTTTTCCAGTGTTAGGCCATGCCATCTTTGTCCTCAATGACTGCTACTTTATACCTTTCCCTTTTCCTATATCCTTTACACTTCTTGACTTGGTCAGGTGTACTGGTCCTTCAAGCCGGATAAAAATTCTTTTGTGTTAGTTTTTGAGTTTTCTTGTAGTTTTGAAAGATTTTTTCATTTCACTCTATTAGTGTGTACTAGTTTTTTTTGTAGTTTTGTAAGATTTTTTAAATTTTTTTATCTTATTAGTGTGTATTAGTTTGTTTTGTAAGATTTTTTTATTTTTCCTATTAGGGTGTACTGGTCCTTCAAGCCGGATAATTTTTTTTTGGTTTCAAGTTATTCCTGTTGTTCTTTTGGCAAATTTTTGTTTACTTTGTTTTATTAATATACTGCTCCGTTGCTTCTACTTCCTTCCCCGACCTTTTAATTTTGCTAGGGGGAAATTTGTTACGTTAGATTTCCCGCTATTTGAATTAGTATTATTTAATAAAATTTTTCAATTACTCCGTATTAAGGTTTGCTTTAAACAACTGCTTAGGAAACATTACGTTACAAAGTAGTTGTAATAAATTCTAGCACCTGCAGTGATTACATTTTAAGTAAAAGCTGCATGTAAATGTGCAGCTTTCTTCTAAAAGATAAGACCGCTTACCACCTGCCTACATATGTTTGCAATGAACTTGTTATCTGATATTCTGCAGCTGTTAAGATGTTACAAAGTAACAAAAGTGTCCTCCTTTGTTTAAAACCCTTTGATAATTGCGTTATCTGCTTGTTGGCAAGCTGCTACAGTTTGTATTTCGGCAGCTGTTGCCTGGAAATTCTGCACACATAGTAATTCGGCGATATCTTTGAAAATCAAATACTCTACCCCCCATACATGATTCTGGCCTTATAAAATAGAGACCGTGCTTTGAAAGAGACCATTACCGAAAAGATACATGATGTAAAGTCGCGCTATCAGAAATGCTCTCTGTGCTTGTATAAGTGAAGTTGGTGGTTCCAGCATGCAGTCAGCCCATAGAGAAATGCAGCCGCATTTTTCCAGCGTTAAGATGAGACCAGCACGAAGCTGATTGTGCAAGGTACAGTTTTTTATTTCCACAATTCTTTTATGCTGCTGTGAAGAAAAGACTTTTTATTTGCTGCTATTGCTTATATTATCCGATAAATTGGCACCACCCCGTTATGAAACTTACATACACGATGCACAAACAACTATGTTATTATTCTTTAAATGAAAAATTTTATTACTCAAAGTTTTTGTTAGAGTCCGTTTCACTGTTTATTTTGTATTTCTGTATAAACCTTAACTAAAAGAACTTATGCATCAATTTAAAAGTATTTAATATATGATTAATTTAAGTTAGGGTGTCTAATTTTAATATTATATTCTTTCTGAGGAGGTGCACTTCACAAAGCAGCATGTACATATAATTTAGGTATATTTCTTTTTCTAGATTTACTGTATAGTTTGTTTTATTTTCTTTTATATGTATTTAAGGTGAACCATTAAGTAGGTATTTAGATTATAAGATGTTATATTTGCTTACCAATTCTTATGTTATGACACAATCACGATTACGCAACTTATTTATTTTATTGCTTTGTAAATAATCTTCCAAGATTCGATGTTATCAATAGAGTATCTCAGAGGTTTCCAATGTGTTTTTTTATTTCACCCACGCCCCTCTACGACGTTTTTGAGCTAGCCCAATTCTACCTTTCTATCCCCGTTCTGTTTCGGTATTCGGCGTAAACTATTCTCTAATTACTTTTACTGTTTTCTTTTGTGTTTGCGTGGAATACCGTAACAAATTTAAACTATTTAATTATAACGAAAACCTTCTACGAAGAATTTCTGTAACCAACATATTTGTCAATGTTGGCACATCTGTACAATTTAGAAGAGAAAGTATATCCTTTTAATGATTAGTAAAATATTTACAAAACAATCTTATTAAGAATTAACTATTAATTAAATGAAATAATGATCTCTACCCAAATGTGATATTTATTAATGATTGTAAACCTACACCTTGAAGATTATAGGCAACCATACTATCATCCCAAAATACTAATTACATATACTAGCTTAGTGACAGTATAACATGCGAAAATGGGCTGTCACAAATTATCAATTTTAATTTTAGAGTGGGCGAAATTAGCTTTGAACATTCTTTCAAAACTGACTGATTTAATCATTTTATTTAAAGGAACCTCATTTTTACGCTTTTTGACCATTGGTAAGGGAAGGTATGGTAAGGACTCTTAGACAGCAAAGTTTCTACTCTATCAACATAGTCCAGTTTATCCAGAATAACCAACCTATTCCCCTTATCAGTCTTTAAATAATAACAATCCTTTTGTCGTATATCTTTAATAATCAGATGATCTTTCCTTGTTTGTTCTGAGGCATTCCTTGCGCAAGTGCGTGAGTTGTCCGAAAGTTGAATTTTGCATGCATTTTTAATAAAGTTTTTTGAATTGTCATTTAATTTTGAAATGGATTTTTCAATGCCAGCAATAATGTCTTCCAAAGGAGTTTTTAAATGATCTACTCCAAATTTTAGGCCTCGATCAAGGAAAGTCAACTCTTCTTTATTAAAATTTTTTGACGATTCCTTAACAACTGACTCTAATGGAGGTGAAGTAATTTTCACTTTTTTAGGGGGTACATTGACATTGTGTTTCTTTAAAAGAATCTTCAACTTAGTGTTTAGACTATTAATTTTGTCTAACAATTTATGATTGTTGACTTCAAAAACAAATCTCTGGAAATTACTCCATTCCTGAAAATCGGACTCGAACAAATTGCACGTTAGTGCTTGGTGCAATTTATACGTTTCTAGATCCAATCTGCTAAGCTTCTTATACAAATATTTGATTTCTAAATTAAGCCATTTATCTTTTGCAAAATTAATTATTGCGTTACTACGTTTACAATTACTACTGATTTTTACGTTAATAAAATTTGGAAAAACGTTGTGAGCTTTGCAGCTTTTTAGAAATCGAATATCTGCTTTTACAAAACTAATTCTAAGAGCTTAGCTCCAATACCTATTAAGTTCCGAAGACCGGGAAGTCATGATTAATAATCTATAGGAACACTGTGGCACGATTTGAATAAAAAACCAATAAAAACCCTTAACCACAAAAATATTTAAAATACTAGATACGTATTTCGACCACTAAGCGGTACCAACGTCTTCCTTCTTAAATTCCTATGAATCAATTAAAATTGTTAAACTTAAAGGACCTCTCTTAAACACTGATAAAGGGCCCATAGAGCTATTTGCCTTGCTTTGCCTATTGGTCAACAACCAATGAGAAAGCAAGATTAATTTGGTTCCGCTTTAGCAGATTTAGAATTAGTATAATTTAAGTAGATTTTAGTTATAATGTCATAATTCACTTGTTTGTTGTGGAGAACACCAGCCTGCGGGTGAGGAGACTATCCTCGATAGTGTTTAAAGCAATATTATAGTAAATTGTATGTTGAGAAGGTTCACTTCAGCCTAAGTGGTGAGGAGAATATCGTCTGAAGTGTTCTGGAATAACAGCTAATTTTTTTTTAATTGTATATTTTTACTGATGATGACTACATAGTGGCCGAAATACGTAACTAGTTTTTTAAATATTTTTTGTGGTTAAGGGTTTTTATTTAATTTTATTCAAATCGTGCCACAGTGTTCCTATAGATTATTATTAAAAAATTTTTTTTTTATTTTCTGACTGTCGATATATGTGCGCGCCATAAAGACCTAGCATTGTGCCAAACTTTAAATTCCTACGTTACATAGTTTTCGAGTAAAACCTCTGTGACAGAGGTTTTCGAGAAAAACCTTTGTGACAGACGGCCGGAGGGACACGAAAGTGATCTTATAAAGGTTCCGTTATACATTATAAGGTACGGAACCCAAAAAATAGATTAGTGTTTAAAAGTATATAAAATTAGTAGTGTATGGTATCGTATATTTTACATGGCAGAATTGCCTTTTAAGCTTCATTTCATTTTAGTTAATACAAATTGTGATTTGTTTGAAATATAAAATGGAACTAAAGGTCTATTGTCTTTAATATTTTTAACATAAAAAAACATAAGCATTACTAATATTATTATTAAATAATAAAATTAAAAACACATACTAATTACATAATACAATAAATATATGCTTGCTGATTTATATTATAAATAATTGGAAAGCTACCTACGGTCAATTTGACTTTCTAAGCGGATAGTCTTCTTTTAAAGAATCACAGAATATGGATCGCACAGTAGTACCTTCAAAGATATCATGCACCCTACTTTTGTTTGCATTCGACGGTTGTGGAAATAATAACTCTGCTTTTTTAATGTCTTCCAACCATTCTGTACAAAATTTTTCTTTTTTACTTTCAACTATGTTGTGCAAAATACAGCATGTAGCAATTACAGCAGGAACGAACACATATGATAAATCACAATGTTTCAACAACGTTCGCCACCGACTTTTTAATCTACCAAATGCTATTTCTACGGATACCCTATGTTACGTCATCATTAAACAATTTGGTAGTGGTGACAATAAATACCATTAGTGCGGGTACTTTACAGTTTTTAGTGAAACCTTATGCCGGTAGTGCGAGTGCGTGAAGTAACAATCAGTCGTACTCGGACGGTTACAAAAGACAGTTGTACGAAAGCCCTGAAGGCGACACCACACCGAACGTGCGTGTTCTTGGTTGTCCGCTAACCTTTTGTGGGTGACTTTTATTGCCCAGAGCGGCACAGGCTTTAGGGTATTTATATCCTTTATTAAGTAGTTTGTCGTAGTTGCTTTATTTACTACATAACCGCTACACTGCCATCGGTATTGCTACAAAAAGCAATTGGTCCTTCCCTATAATTAACATATCTAGATCATCTTATTAACCCACACCCTACTTGAATTTGAATACACATTATACGATTTTTCTTCAAGTGTTAACTCTCATTAACCAAACGCATTAAGGAGTAAGCTGGGTCCCCAACAATAACGTATGGTACTGTTTTGTACAGCACTTGTAGTGTCCTCTGTAAATTAAAATAATTAAATTTATTCACATTCTATTTAAAAAAACTAGTCTTACTTGGGGTAAAATACTGTTGAAATTATTATATAAATTGCTCATTTACAAAACGGCAGCATCATGTGCCGAGCCCACATCTTTTGCACAAATGTCTCTAAACATGTATCTGTTATCCATAAGTACTTGAACATTTATTGAAGCCCAACCCTTTCTATTAATAAAATCTCTATAGCCAATGGTTGGTGGTAATATAGGGATGTGAGTGCCGTCTATTGCACCGATAATGTTTGGGAATTTTGACACATTTTGAGAGCTGCTGCAATTTCAATTGCCTCGATTTCACTCGGTATTTTAATAAACTTTGGCAATAAAACTTTGTTCACAGCATTGAGAAACTCGTGAATTATATTGTGCACAGTGGTTTTATGGATACCAAATGCATCGCCTGCCCCACGATACTCGCAGCAACTTGCTAAAAAATAAAGCGCTACAGCTACTTTTTTTTCCACATTTGCAACATTTCTATAATTATTTAAATAATTTTCCTTGAGTCTTAAAGCATTTTTTAATTGTGAAACAATAAATATAAAAGTTGGTTTGGTCATGCGAAAATTATCAACCCATTCGCTTTGATCAAATGTTGTTAATACAATCCTTTGACACAAATCAGAAGATCTAATTTTGTTTTTACAATGATATTTTCTATTGTCAAGTTTAATGAAGATTTTTGTATAAATGAAGGTAAGCAAGTTGCTTTTTTACTCTAAAAAATAAGTAACCGAGTGTCTTAAATACATAATTTAAGAACTTCCATTCCTTTCTTTCTACGGTGCAATACAATTATTGCATTATTAATTTGTGATAATAACTGGTTTAATGTAACAATATAGAAAGATATTGCTGCTAGAATTGTATTTATATTTTCTAGTTTGAATTACAATCAATGTTCTTTTCCTTCTTGGTTTGAGGTTATGTTGATACTGCAGACAGGACCGGTAAATGGTATGAAGCGAAGTTGGGTACGAATATGACACTTCGAGTGGCATTTCAAGTGGGTCGATGAGCTGACCTGTTTATGTCGCAGTTTGAAGCCACTTTAGTCAAGCCAAGCTGTAAATTTTTAGGATTGACTTGAACTGTTCAAGACGCTTGAAATCATATTTTTGTGTGTTTAAATCATTGAAACTAGATTACTTCAATCCGGATTGAAAATACCGACATAAACGTAGTCTATAATTTGCCCTCATACTTTAAAATATATCATTTGAAATGAAAGCTGTGTTCTTTTTACCAGTAATCTCACATCATTTTGAGATTGGCTGAATTGAGATTATCTGGCTGTTAGTGAAGTAAAAAGAACATTTCACGTCATAACCACAGACCACACATCATTACCTTACTTCTATTCATAACCCGATTTATCAATCAATTCGTCCTACGCAGAAAACACAAATTCTTCCCATTTTTACTAAACTAAAATGAAATTTCATTTGGAAGGAATTACGTGACCGTGCTTTTAGAGAAAAAGGGGAAGTGACAAGTGATTTTCTCAAATCCTCTGAGTATGAGACATCTTGAAAGAACACGTCAAATTGATATCGTAAGTTAAGTGAGCTACTGTTAACTGAGATTATTGGTAAAAAAAACACAACTAAAAATACATCAAGCGCCAAAGTAATTTCATCTGAATGTATCACAATTTAAAATTTGTGGAGAAAAAACCACTTTAATCATCTTAGAGTTCTGTATGATTTACATTGTCAGATATTGTGAATTTACAGAACTAAACAAATAGGTGCAAAAAATCAACGGGAGGTTCTTGCATAAAGGTCACGTTTTCTAAACTCAGACATTTCTGTATCTCAGAACCAGATGAACGTAAGTCACATCTGGCCAACTTTTCAGGAGAGCATAAAAACGGAAAAATGGAGCTTGTTGCTTAGAAACAACGCTTGAATTTTGAATTAGTGCATAAAATATACATGTTTTATACATTGTTGGTTAATTTGATTATAATTTTCCACAACTAATGGCTTTTTTTTTTAGTTTATTAAGCCCCACTGGATGTATGTTATTGTGGCTCTTCATTAAAAACTTGTTTTAGGACTTAATAGTCCTTTAAAAATGTGTTTTAAATAAACCACACGAGCAATGATACTAACAATGTATTTTTAATACTACCAAAAACAGGGAAAATACAAATATATTAAGCAGATTGAATATTGTTATGTTATAAATGATTTGAAAGCTACAGATTAAGCAAAAACATCACTCTTGAGTGGTTGAATCATCTTCAGGAAAGCCTCCATTATTTGTTCCACGAGGAAGGTTTTCAAAGTAAGGTCTATACTCTTCAGGGACCCACTGCATTAAGTTCATGAGATCTCTATACTTCTCATTACTTATTTGTTTTGGTTACTTTCATTTTGGTATCGCCACTGGCATATAACAACATTTTGTTCTCTTTTATTTCGTTTAAACTCAAAAGTTTTAAAGGTATTAGCTGCAAAACTGGTCTGATGGTACAACTTGCCGTCTCCTGTGCAAAACTATAACCAAACTGTATTAGAAATCAAAAATGGCTCTTTATCACAGTTTTTCTTTCGAAACAAATGGATTTTCCTTTCCCTTTAAGTAAAGAAAATCAAGAAAATCTTGTAGGTACATTCTTCTCAAAACAAATGGATTCTTTTTTGAGCATGTTACAATAAAATTTACCCAATAGTTTGTAGTAAAAATAGTATGTGTTTTGGCCACTGCAATTTTCTGTCCACACAGTTAGGTTTTTAGTAGGTTTATCGAGATCTCTCAGCTTTTTCAGTCTCCCATGTGAATAAACACGATGCTATTTCGTTATCTCTTTGGCCAGCTGTAACTTCATCTCAGATCATACACCAAGATTTGTCAAAGGTTGAGTAATAAATTGTAGTATTTATTGTCCAGAGTTTTCTTGAATAAAAACTTTGGCCGTTCTTCAAATCAGGCGTTGGAAGACATTTTTGAAGATCAGACATAATGACTCTCAAACCTTGATTAGCACGGCCTTTCAGTTTATCTTTCTTTTTAATTCATATCTACGTGAAGCTTTTTCAGGTGGTCCTCTTTTTGTAATTATGTTCATTGAGTATTTCATCATTTTTCTCATTTTCAATATAGCAGTCCAGTTTGCCTCAAACATCACAAGTGTCGTTGTCTGGTGAGTGGAAAGATAAGTTATAATCTTCAATAAAAACTTTGGAATACCTCCACCTTTTTCTTGGGTAACTTTTTCTTTTCTACACTGATCTACATATAGTGAGTACATCGTGGAAGTGTTCAGGTAATTGCCCAAATATTTTCATTTCGTTCTTTTTCTGCTCTAATGACTCTCATATACCGGAAACTTTGAGATATGGTTTCTGATCCGTTCTAAGCTATCGTTCAGTAATTTATTTATCTGGAATATGTTTTCCCCTAAGGTATGGCGTCATTAAATTGGTCTTACTGGCTTTTTTTTAAAGCAACTCTCATGAAAGTTTCAGAAAAGGCAAACGTATTCAGAAAAAAAGTTTTGCATTGTAATTTAAGTTAAAAATAAATGTATCGCTCTCGGATTTGTTTCCTCGTGTACCATCTCTTTTTCGTTGTCTAACGACAGGCGTAATTTTTATGCACAAGAGTACAAACTGTCCTTTTGAGTTTTAGCTTTTCTCAGCGCTCCAATACTCAGAGTGTATCTTTAGTCTCTGTTCCTCTGTAAACCTTTAGTTGCATTTTAGGCGACACCTAGAAGGACGGAGAGAATTCATACATTCTTCATTAGTAACAACATTTTTTGTATTAACATACTTATTTCCACTTAGTCTGTTTTTCTTCCTTATATTCTTAATAAAGTTTTTCATTTCTTACCCTTTTCTTTCCTTTTTTGTTATTTTACATCTCAATGTTTTTGTTATTTTCATTGTCTGTATTTGAGGCGATGAAAGAACCAAAGGAAGTGCATTCACCACAGGTTCACCTAAGACCATGTCGGACACTGCTGCAAATGAATCACTGGAAGATGATTCAGTTTCAGAAGCTGCTTCTGAACAGAAAGTAAGATCATCAAGTTCATTGTTAGCAAATAACTCAAAGTCAGAACTAGACTACTTTCCATTTTCGAAAATATTGTTTCCTACGTTGACAGGGACTTTAGGCGGGAGGTCATAACCAATTCAGTATCTTGCGTTACTGCAAGTGAGGGTTGCTTTTTCGCTTCTACAAATACTTCACAGCGGTCTCTTCCATGTTCTTCAAAATTTTCCAATAAAATGTTGTTCAAAAAAATCAGGATTTAAAGTCTGTAAACAACTTATGCTATTAAAATTGCTATAAACTTACTGTAGTATAATAGTTGTATTTACTATATAAATATAACAATATTATGTAAAGAAATAATAATATTATTAAATATAATTAGCATTGGTTGTATTACTATTTTGACCATCACGTATTCATTTTTCTGCACAGAAAGAAATGTAAAAATAAACAAATTTAATTTTTTAATCCAGTATCTTTTAAAATATCTTAAAATAGAGCATCTTAAATAATATTTAACACAACAACAGTAATAGTAAGAAAAATACTGTGGCCACCTTTAGTTCTGTTAGTGATGGAGCAGGACTCGAATCTACAGATGAAAGTTATTCATATTCTTTTAATATTTTGTAACTAGTGTTGTTGTTTTTAGCATACACAGTATTCGTGTGCCTCTGCTTAAATTCATTTTTAAATTTAATAGAAACTTTGTAATCTGATTATATTTTGTCCAGGTTTAAATTAATAAGTGGACTTGTGACTGAAAACGTTTTAGGAATACTAGAGCCAGAGTAGCATAAGTCCTACAATAGACTTACATTTTACAAGAATCAGATACTGCTTCTAAGCCATCACGTATAAAGTGATTTACGTTTGTCTGGGTCAAACATAAGTCAGGACTTACGCTCTTATAACCCTAGTAGTAATAAACAACCTAACCTCTGTTGACATAACCTCTAAGGGCTTACTTGAATATAACCTAATAAGAAATTAAACCTTTTATGAGAACTGAAATTTGTGGTTAAAGAATAAAGTCAACCTCAAACTGATTTGTGAGATTTTAGATAGTTAAAATTATTTTCGGGAGTGCCCTACCTACAATTTGTAATATATTGGTAAGAATATCTGCACTCTTTCTTATAATCCATTCGATTGCTTATTTAACACTTTGTTTTTACAACCTGCATAAACCCAATCTCATCATTATATCAATTATTATCACCCAAAGCTAAAAACATAATCAATCGCAATGAGGAGCATGAACACAAATCCTGAGGACACCATAAATACCATAATAATATTACAAGAAGGGATTACAGCCCTTGAGGTAACGGCAAATGTGAACAATGATGCAGTACTATTAGAAGAAATTAGGTCACTCAAACAGCAAAACCTTGATCACATAAATCAAGGCCCTCGCATCAGCATGGAAATTAATGAAATGCCTGAAACATGGAGGGAAAGTAAAAGAACACATCCTTTGGATAATATAACTTATGGTCCGTCAGACTTCGGTCCATTTGTCGTTATGATAGAAGCTGAAAATAAAAGGGCAAAACCGATATCACCCCATGGCTATTGGAGAAAGTTTGGTTAACGCAAATGTGGAAGGTATAAATAAAATAAAAAACAAGGAATAAATAGAGTTTTGGTCGAATTTAGAACACCAAAACATGCGAATGAATTTCTAAAAAAAAAGAACAAATGTCCCAGAAGGGTTATAAAAAATTTATATCGGGAAATATGATCACGTGCAGTGCAAAGTATAGTTAAAGGGGTATTTGAAGGGATATCGGAGCAGAAACTCCTAGCTCATACTAAATCGAAATATGAAATATTAGCGGTTAGAAGATTTGTCAGGAGAAGTATAACGAAAATGGGGAAATGGCGTATGTGCCCACTGGTACAGTACTTTTTACATTCTGTGGGAAAATTCTGTCACGTCGAGTTGAAATATTTTATAATGAAATAGAAATCCAACCATATACGACACCCTCCCCCCTCAATAATCTGCATGAAATGTCTCGGATATGGGCACAACAAAACTCAGTGCAGAAGCCCCAAAGGAAAATGTGTGAGATGTGGTGACGAACAAGAGCGGCAAGAATGCAAAAAAACTTTGCCCCATTGCTATTACTGCGAGGAAGATCATGAAGCGTCTGATAAAAAGTGCCAGGAATACCAAAGACAGGTAAAGATAAAGGACATTATGACATTTGAAAACTTATTATATTATGATGCCAGAAAGAAAATTAGCAACATCCCCTATATGAGCAGGGATCCTAGAGATTTTTTGGTACTTAGAAATAGAAAGCAGACAGACACCCTGGACGAAGATATAACTGTAAGTTAACGGAGACAAAACTTGAATAAACCTAAAGAAACATACTTCCAAATCCTCCTAAAAAGGAAGAAGCTTAACCCCCTTTCTCCACCAACTGTGGATTATAAAGCCCATAAGGCATGTTTGAACTCACTAACAATTTTGCCCAATCCTAGGGCTATATATGCAGTCCATGAAAAAGTTAAGAACAATAACAGAGACTGCGTCCAAAAAATTATTGAAATCATGAATCAGGAAAACTTCAAGAAAGATAATAGAGCCAGAATGCTGGCAGAACTTAATGAAATAGCATCGATTGATTTAACACAACCAGAACTAATAACCAGAGAAAATATACAAACTAACCCATCAGAAGACTGCACCAATTCTAATTCTTCAAACAGAATGCAGTCTCCAACGGTATACTTCTAAATAACTTTTAACTTGCCAAGCTTAAAATAATAATAATAATTAAAATTATGCAATAGAATATTCGAAGTTGTAATGCTAACAACTCAAATTTAAAAATTCTTCTCCATGATGAGCAACCTCACATCATTTCCCTTAATGAAACGTGGTTACATGAGAACCAACCATTCAAAATCCCAACCTATGATACATATAGAGAAGATAGATGGGACAGCATAGGTGGTGTAGCTATTATGATTAAATCAGAAATCTTTAAAAAACTAATTAAACTAGATACTACCTTCCTAAACTATAAAATACAGTGTATTGCAGTTGATTTTGGAGTAGCGTCGGTGCTGAGCATATATGTCCCACCTGACATGTGTATGACCACCAATGAGGGAAAGAGATTACTGGTTAAATGACGACTCCCATTATAATTGTTGGTGACACTAATGCACACCATCCTACATGGGGGTTAATGACCTCAAATAGAAATGGAAATGAGGTACTTAAATTTTTGGAAGATGCCGAGTTCACGCTGCTAAATGATGGAACCCCAACAAGATTAACAGTCCCAAATAATAATGCAAGTGCACCAGATCTCACGATTTGCTTGGCTCAACTAGCGACACAACTACTGTGGAAGGTATATCCTGTTCCAGGAAATAGTGATCATTTCCCACAGTATGTGAATTCACACACCATGGCCCGAAGGCAAGGTACTCGGTCCAATCTAATTATACTTGGAATACCTCCAGAGCAAAGTGGGAAGAGTATACAAAGTGTGTTGATGCCCATTTAAAAATGAAAGGAAAGAAAATTATTCATATGAACAGCTCATAGAAGCCATAAACAAAGGGGCAGAGGAGGCTATACTCAGAAAAAAGAGCAAACTCCACATTAAAAAATTAAAGCAGACAGTTTGGTGGAACAGAATGTGCCAGGCAGCTATTACCGAGAGACGAGATGCAGTAAAGCAATTGAACAATGACTTCTTATTAGACACCTTCCTAGAAGTTAAAAGAAAAAGTGCTAAATGTAGAAGAATCCTCCAAGATAATAAAAAAAAGTTTTTCATACAGTTCTGCAAAAACTTGAATAGGAAAACGCCGATAGGAAAAACTTGGAGCACCGTGAGAAGCCTGACAAATTATCTTGGCAACGGCATCCCAAATATTACACCCCTTAATAAATTATGGCAGAAAGAACTGCTTAACTTGTTAACAAAACCTCTTCATCAAGGGGACACAATATAGAAGATGAAAAAAATGTAGATTACAATAATAATCACATAACTTAGACGAACTTCAAATAGTGCTAGAGGTAAAAAGAGAATCTGCCCCAGGACTAGATGGATTTTCGTGCACGATGCTAATGCACCTACCGGAAGATGCTAAAAAGCTAATGGTGAAGTTATTCTATAGGTATGTGAACTTTGACCCAATCCCAGATAGCTGGAAAGAAAGTGTTGTTATTGCATTTCTTAAGCCACACAAAAATCCACTAGAAGTATTGAGCTATAGACCATTAGTCCTTCAGACTTGTATTGGGAAAATAATGGAAACCATGATCAAAAATAGGATAGAATTTTTTGTGGAAACACTATGGATTCTATATGAGTTAACTCTAGGATTTCGAAAAGGCAAAAATACTATAGATGGAATTGCAGCCTTAACAATGCAAGTATACAATAGTTTTGTCCGGGGAGACAGAGCAATAGGTATCTTTTTGGATATTAAATCTGCTTATGACAATGTTAATATAGGAGTTCTAACCAAAATGTCACCAAACGCAGTCTAGTTTATACAACGACTTTTGGGGCAAAGAAATATCTACCTTAGAGATAAATACACAGGTAGACTTTTAGGCCCACAGCCCACAGATGACTTATTGCAGATTACCGCAAGGCTGTCCGCTTAGCCCTATCCTATTTAACATATACACCAAGGACATCCCACAGCTGACTGAGGGAAGAACTAAGATTATTCAGTATACAGATGACATAGTAATAATATGCTCGGGAACAGGTTTTATTTTGATGTCTTTTATCTCAACTTGTATTATGTTTGTAGATCAGAGTTAATACAAATGATTGATAGGAAAAATTAACCCAGATAAATTTTTTTCTTATAATCCTTTACCGGGGGAATTTTTTAATTAACGTGGCTGCATTTTCCATTTACAGGATCTTTCTGTATTCTGTTTCTGAGTTTGAACGGCTACACTTGAACTGAATTAATTTCTAATTTATCCTTCCTCGCAATGCGTTGTGCTGCGTCAGATACGATGTTTTAAGACCCTGAATCTATTCTAAACAAAAAAAATTAGGTGTATTTTTTACTACGAACTAACAGAAAGCCTGAAACATTTAAATACCTTGAATAATTTCTTTTAAACACCTTTTAAATTCAATGCAAGACTTTGACCTACTTTTTGCTATAAAGTAGAGCCAAGATCAGAAACTATGACCTCCATTACTTATACATTTGCAGTTGCACAAGATAAACTACGTGATGTAATATTTGGCGTTGGCGTTATAATTTCAAGTAATTAGCTGACATGGATTGTACTCATTTAAAAAAATAATTACATTTAAATCTAACAATGTGCACGTTTTCAATATAGATTTGTTCCAGTAACCTATAATAATATAGAAAAACAATATGTACAGGTTGAGCAAATGTACTTCGAAAGTAAAATATGGATTATTGTACACAGAATTAATTATTTAAAGTGCATCCTTGTAACAAAAGTTTCTCGCAAGTAGGTGCTTATACGCGGTTTTATTTTTTCAAATGGAATAGTAAAAGGTGGAAATTTTTAGTTTGTTCGTTCACGATATTTTACCACAAGTTACGTGTTATTTGCGTCACAGTACGAGTCGTAAGCTTTAAAACAAATTGTCCGTGACGTTCTATATGCGCACTAAAACTGTCTAATGTTAACGAAATGTTCATTTATTGTTTGAAAATATGCCTTGGCCTAACGTCTAATCCAAGTTTATACAGTCTAGAAAAGCATAAATAAATTCCTTGGTAGATGTGCTTGTTCCTTTTGCTCTTCCTTTTCATCCGCAATATTTGTCGCTTTCTATGGTCTATTGCTTACGCCAATGTTTACTGGTTGAATCATGACCACATTTCTTCCAGCATCCACATTTCCTCACACATTCTGGACCAAAATAGTTTTCTTCGGCTAGCCATTTCATCTTTCGAGATAAATCTATCTTGTTTGGTGTCAATTAATATTAGATTTTTCTCAGCTATTTGAATTTCTAGGAATTTTTTAGTTTGCATCATCCCCCCAGGGAGCTACCCTCATTTTAAGATTTTTTACCAGCAGCGATTTTTAATCACCTCTCATTTTTAACATCTAGAATCTTTTAACCAAACACTTAGAGGTATTAACACAAAGAAATTAAGCACACAAAAGTTTAATAATTTATTTTATCCGATTTTCAGTTTAATAAACTAATAGAATACAATTTTACATTGCAAAGTATAACATTATTTTATTTTCTTCGTATAGCCGAATGCAAGCAGCTAAAAGTAACCTGTAACAAAAAAAAACATTAATGTGTTGTTTAAAAGAGAGGAAACGTGTTTTCGGTCAATAAGACATATTGTCGTTAATCTAACAATATGTTTTACTATCCAGCGACACCGTGTGGAGATAAACACATGTCGTCAGGAGCGAGGGATTATTAAGGATGGGGATGGTGGGTATGTCTTATAACTAACTTAAATGCTACTATAATCAAAAAATTTAAAAAAAACTTAACCTATAACTTTATACCTCCATGTGTAGGTTGCTGTACTATTAGGGATTACGTACCTTTTGTCATCCTCGCCCGACAAACTAATTTTATTAATTAATTGGGTATAAAGTTGGTGTTTATGACTTTGAATACACACCATGCTATGCATAAAGGCACCAGAATTATTATGTACAATGTCCTTAAAATTATTTACATTAATATTCTTAACTACACTTCGACAGACCCCTTTAATCTTTTTAATCGTGTCTTTTTCGCTTACAATACATTATAATTTGAATTAGGGCCGCTATACTTGCGGCCACGTCCCCTATGCTCCACCCGGAGGTACTACATTGGGTTTAAACGCGAAAAAAAACGTGTTTCTTATTAATTCTAACTTCATAATTAATCCACCCTAAATAAAATTCTAAATAAAAATGTAACAAACTGAAACAAAAACTAAAAACAGGGTTTGAATAATGGTGTCCTTAGCGTTGACTTTGGAGTGTGCCCGATCAACAAGACACAAGCAAAAATGAGAGGGGGAGGGATCCGTAATACCGGATAGCAGACGCCGGCTCTGCTTACCAGTGCCACCTGAAAGGTCGACTTAAAACTATCCAAATCTAGCTAGCTAATTTAAAATGGATTCAAACTTTCTAAGCAATTGCCAAAAGTATTAATAGTGAATCCAGCTATTTTGCCTGCTCTATAAATTTATAAATTCGTCCTCCCTGATCTAAGTATTTTATCCTAAATTTGTCCCTAACGTTCCTTATCATTCCCTAACTGACATATTATAAATAAAATCTTCTTTTCTATATATACTGCGATCAAAAATTGGCGACAGAACGTCAAACGAATTAAACCAGGCCACAAAACAATACAATGCAGGCAAAAATATAAGTGTAAAATAAATATAAATATAATATAAATATATAAATAAACATATAATAAATATATAAATAAATATCTGAATAAGCAAAAGCATGTAACAGTGCATATATTAGCAAAAGCAAATACATTATCAGGTGCACTCGCATGAGCATTATATCAACTAGCGCCATTACACAAAAACGTGCTTGTTAGATTATTTCAAAATCTGTTTAAAATCACAAATCAATGCTCGTTCGACTACAGCCGCCACATTTTATTCTTACCTCCAATATAAATTTCTCCAGCATCCGAAGATCTGGGCGTCTACCTACATCTATCGGTTTTCTACTTTTATGGGGGAATTGAATATGCACTGTTAAAGTCTTGGTGGATATGCACTAAAAGTTTGGTGGGGGGGGGGATCACAATCACTATCACTTCACTTTTAAGTCCTGGGGGATGCGCGGTTTCTCTCTATTTTATTATTTCTTTATTTATTACACTTATTTAAATTAAACAAGTTTCCTGATTTAGTTTGTTGTTATTTATTTGTTTCGTTTATTCCCGATTTTCCACGAGTAGAAGGTTGGACAATGATTGTTTTAGTGGTGTGTTCGTCGTGCATATTAGAGTTTTGGGTATACTTATTTAATTATTATTATTATTGGTTTTCTTTCTTTCTTTTTTTCCCTCTTGTTTTTGTTTTTTTGTTTTTTTTTGTTTTTTTTTGCAGGTTTTGGTTATCATGCTCTTATCATGTCAAAATCACGTCAGGTCGAAATCTATAATTTTCAATGCTCCCACCATCCCCTCCCGACTTACACACGATTATCACCGTCTAATCTCGCAACCCTTCCTGCGCTCTCTCTAAAGGCTGTCCAGAACGCCTTCTGGTTAGCCACTTCCCCGACTTCCTATAGGCTCTTTGGCCATGCTAGACCTACAATAGCTAAATTCGTATCAGCCAACCCTCGATTTGCCGCTTCAAACGGGCAGTCGAAGAGCACGTGCTCTGCGCTTACCGCGCCCTCACAGCATTGACAGCGGTCGTTGTTGATTAACCCGAACCTATGTAAATACGCTTTCAGGGCGCCGTGCCCTGTTATCAACTGAACCATTTTATGATCGAGTTTTACCTCGATCTTGCCTCTAGCTTTTAAGCTCGGTATAAATTTGTGGGTCAAACTGCCCGTGGCAGCGTTGTTCCACCTCTCTTCCCATTGTCGGATTGACTTTTCACGCAGCTTTCTTTTGATCAAAGACTTCGATATCGGCGAATGTGATATTCGAAAGTCACCCGTCGCGGCCTCTTTAGCTAATTTATCAGCCCTATCGTTTCCTACTTTACCATTGTGCGACCTGACCCAACAGAACTTTAAACGTCGAAACTCGAGCGCCGTACACGCTATCCTCCAGACGTCCGCTTGAAGGTTTGTCGAGGTGTTCATGTTTGTTAAAGCCGTCAGCGCCGATTTGCTATCGCTGATTATATAATATTCGTCTCTGCCCGTATGGTTTATTACGTAATCGATAGCCTCTCGTATGGCTACCAATTCGCACTGGAAAATTGTGCTCCAGTTCGCGAGTTTGGTTTGAAACCGAAACACCTCCCTTTCCTGCTTATACACGACAAACGCCGCGCCTGCTTGCCCATCGTCCGTATGTGAACCGTCCGTATAAATTCTGATACCCATCGCGTCCTCATCACCTTCGACAAACTTGATTCCTCTAATATCAGACGCGTGCCCCAACTCAGATACAACGATCTTTCTTGCAATTTCCCTATTACCAAGATTAAGATCTTCGATAATTTCGCGCCCTTTTCCTATATTTATTAATCGCCTATCTCTAATCTCCCTAACGACATATTCGATAGGGAGAGTCCTGCTGATCACCAGGACCGCCTCCGTGGAGGTGGTCCTGTACGCCCTCGCCGCTTTTACCGCGGTTATGCGTTGTACGCTCGTCAATTGACGCACTTCCCTGACTTTACAACCTTCTGCCCATACAGAAGCTGCGTACAGCATTGCCGGCTCAATTGCTCCGGCATCAACCGTCCTCAGCGATTCGCCCCTGAAACCCCACTTTGTTTTAGCAGCCGCCATAATTTTATTTGATATTTCGCCTCCCTTACTTTTAACGTATTGTACGTGCGCTTTCCAATTTAATTTATCGTCGATCTTGACGCCGAGGTAGGTAATACAGTCTTTAAACAGGATTTTCTCCCCTCCTAGCTTTAGCCTAGGAGGTCTCTGTCCTGTCCGAAATAAAGCGCCTCTGACTTCGCCGTGTTAAATTTTAATTTTACCGCCTGCGACCATTCGTGTAATTTATTAAGCGCCTCGTTCGGTTTTGTGCGCATATCCATTAACAATCTCGATCTTACAATTAAAAGTGTGTCATCCGCAAACATAACGATTGAGCATCTTGCGGGCAACTTGACCTTAAAGATGTTCTCATACAACAACTTCCAAAATGTGGGACCAGAACATGACCCCTGCGGGCATCACCTTTCCACCTCACGCGACAGAACTTCACCCGGAATTTCAACCTTTGCCAATCGCCCCGAGAAATAACTCTTGACCAAAGACATCAAGTTTCGCGGACAACCTCTACGATCTAACTCGCAAACGATTAATGGCCACCAGGCAGCATCAAATGCTCCTGAAATGTCCAAAGCAACAACGACACAGTACTCTTTAGCATCTCTCGCCTGCTTAATTTCCCCGACAACGAACTCCAATGCGTCGATAGTCGACTTGCCCTCCACGAAACCAAACTGTCGGTTATTAAAACCGCCGCTGTCTCGCACTAGGTGCTCAACACGCGAAGTCATAACGCGATCTAAAACTTTTCCCAGCACCGGTAGCAAGCTAATTGAACGATAGCTGCCCGGATCTGACGCATCCGCCTGTTTAGGTTTATTGCTTACAATACAGTAGGATTTAGCCATACTACCAACAAATTCAAATACTAGATCTCCATTAAATTCGTCTTTGAATTTCCCTACAACTTTTTTGTTGATCAGCGATATATTGTATTTATTATCCGCGGTATAGGCACTCTTTTAAGATAAATATATCTTGTGTGGTATGAACTAATATTAGATTTTTCTAGGTAGCCCAAATCTGAAAATAAATTTTAAATAGCACCGCCCCTTACAAAGTTACGCCTTTTAAAGACCCAAACCTCTAATTTTTGCTCATCTATATTTAACTCCATCTTTAAAACCTTTTTTTCGCTATCCAAGACATATGATTTAACCAACCATTTCCCGAGAAATCTAAAACCGCTGTGTCCAGCGAATACCACGTGGAGATAAGACGTATACTCTGTCCACCAGGATATAAGCAGGAAGGATTTGGAAGAAGGAAGGTGGGAGAAGAACTTAAAAGTTATAAAATCTTAAAACTAATATATACAATAGATTTACCAAAAATATAAGCAACTATCTTAGACCTATATTTTTATGCCGCCATGCGTAGATTGATATGCTTCCGGGGATGACGTAACGCTTGTCATCTTCGCTCGATAAACTAATTTTATTAATAAGCTGCGTGTACAAATTGTGTTTTTATTCCGGATCCATACGCCGGCACGTACTCGATACCACCCAAATAAGAATTAGATGCTTGGTGACTGTTAACTTCCGCAAAGTCAGTTTGACAAACTTCAAACTTCTGACAAAATTTTATAGTATTGAGGTTGGTTCGATGTGTCTGTTTTCTTGAGGTTCTGCTTGACAACTTAAGTGACTAGAGTACGAGGATAGAACCGATTCTGGGGTAACTTAGTGAGATAGTGGACCCAGTGATGTGTATGACATGAATCTGTATTTTGTTAAATCTTCCTGAATTTTACTTTGCAGCACAATTGCTTGTTGCAAATGTAGTTTATTCGATGTTAAAGTTACATATTTGACAAAAGCAGTATCTTCGTTTGTTTCTGCTTCTTTCACATGTAATTCATAATGACTAGTACGTAGTTTCTTCACAGCCTGCTATAGGTCTTCTTTTTTTTTTGTTATACAGGGTTATTACAAATGAAATAGACAGTTTGGATAGGTCATAGAAAGTTTATTTTTGAAAAGTTAAGATTATTACTTATATGATTATAAAGAAGAAATGATTAAGTTTTTATTTAAAATTTTTACAAATGTTCAATGTGTGCACCTTTGGTAACACGACAAATATCAACACGGTAGTCGAATTCTTGCCACACGCTATTAAGCATGCAACGGTCAAGTGTAGCAAGAGCATTTGTGATACGTTGTTTAAGTTCGTCGATATCAACAGGAAGCGGTGGTATGAAAACTTTGTCTTTTACATAACCCCATAAGAAATAGTCGCAGGGCGTTAAATCTGGACTACGAGGTGACCACGGCTTAAGCACAAGGTTTTCCTCACTTGCACGGCCGATCCATCGTCTAGGAAGATGTTCATCCAGATATTTTCTGACCTGTAAGTGCCAGTGAGGCGGAGCTCCATCTTGTACAAAAACGAAGTTATCACTATCTTCCTGTAGTTGAGGCATTAACCATTCGTGTAACATGTCCAGATAAATTACTCCGGTTATTGACACTTCGTGAAAGAAGAAAGGCCCGTAAACCTTTTCACGAGATAAAGCGCAAAACACGTTAACTTTAGGGGAATCGCGTATACGTTGTAAAGTCGCTCTTGGGTTTTCTGTGCCCCATATTCTTACATTATGTCTATTAACTTTTTCACTAATGTGAAAGGTACATTCGTCACTGAAAATTAGGCGATTAAAGAATGTGTCATCATTTTCGAGACATTGTTGCATCTCCAGACAAAAATTGTTACGTACGACTTTACACCGGCATTTAAACTTTGTACTAACTGCAATTTATACGGTTTCATTTTCAAACGTTTCCGTAGAATTTTCCACGCAGTAGGTTGAGGAATTTGCAATTCTAAACTTGCTGATGTAGTCGATTGTCTTGGACTTCGTAAATAAACATCACGAACACTATCGATTTGTTCTTTTGTAACAGGAGGTCTTCCAGTACTCTTTCTTTTACACAGACATCCACTATTTTCGAAACGTTTATACCACTCATAGATTGATTGCCTTGTTGGTGATGTTTTATCGTATTTTGTTCTGAAATGACGCTGCACAACAGTAACAGACTTTGTTTTGTCTAATTCAAGAACACAATACGCTTTCTCCACTTTAGTAGCGGCAATTTTGCTAGAGTGGTCGTTGTTTTAACAGCAGTACCAACCTAACAGTTGTACCAACATAAACTTTAAGAAATTCCCTATAAACCTATCTCGCTTACTATATTCAAATACACCAGTCTGATTTTTTAAAGGCTATCCAAACTGTCTATTTCATTTGTAATAACCCTGTACTTTGCTTTGCTTTACGGCTGGATTTCTGATATTGTTAATTTGTGTGGCACTGCAGCATTTTGCTTCGTGTGTGAAGTTGACGGAGTTTGTTGTGGTTGTATCGAAGTTGATGGAGGCGATTCAGTTCCAGTGATGGATTCGAGCCAAGTCGAGCCGAGCTTGCTTTAAGCTCGAAAGTAGTGGTCTTGAGCGCGGCTCGAAGCTCGGATTGAGAATATTTTCTTAAGCTCGGATCGAGAGTTGAATGCTAACTTCTTTTTTTTTATTGCTTTAGTGTAACTCTTTTAGTCCAAATTATGATACTACGCTTGCATGGTGCATGAACCATGAATTTTATCATCATCATCATTGGGTCTTCAGTCCTGAAACTGGTTAGATGCGTACCATCATTGTTTCCTACTCTGAACTAACCTAAAAATTTCCCCGAAATTTGCACAGTCTGCATCTATCACTATCTGATCTAGGTCTACATCCACTTCTTTTCTCCTATCTCTGCTTGTCATATATGCAATACTATTCCCCTAAAATGCCTTAGAACGTATTCTGCCCTTCTATTTCTCATATTTTTTTCCCAAAGATATCCTTGTTCCCTTACCGTTTCTATAACCTATTTGTTATTACCCTTGTCTGTCCATTCTCATACATCTGAAGCACGGCATTTCAAAGGCTGCTACTGTTCTTCTGTCTGCTTTTCAGACTGCTCGTATTTTGTAGGCATACTGTCTGTGCTGTGCTCCACACAAACGCTTACAACAATTTTTTGTTCTATGTTTGTTGTCTTTCATCATAGGCGCCGTTCTATCTTGTTAGATGCAGTTCGGTCCCCTTCTATTGTTTTACAATTATATACCCTATTTCTCAGACATTCAGTGGTTGCGAAGGGGGGTAAGCAGCCTGTGGCTGCCAAGTTCCCCCAGCACTTGAACATTTACTGATTTAATATTTTTTCCAATATATCTTTTTGCACAGTCAACATTAGTTGCAGATAATTTACAACAAACAACTAGTTGTTTATGATAATCATCAGATTTATTGCGCTTATTTTTTCGTCATTGGGTTTCCCGTCTCAAAACTGGTTGGACATGTACCTGCACTTATTTATTTTCTAAACTAACCTACATAGTTCCCTGAAATTCTCACACAGCAATACAGCTCGGCTCCCCTTATATTGTTTTCTAATATTATGCCCTATTTCACTGAGATTTATTGAAGGGGTTAAGCAACCTGTGACTGCCAAAATTCCCCAACACTTAGACATTTGCCGAAATAGTTTTCCAGTAAATGCTTTCACGCAATTACCATTATTCGAGAATATTACCCATCCAATGCTTGTAGTTGCTTATAATAAATATCATGTTTAAGTGCAGTTACTTTCTTCGTCATTAATTTATCCATCTTGGGACTGGTTGAATGCGTACCTCCATTGATTTCTATTCTGAGCTAGCCTACACATTTCCCTGAAACTCCTACAGCCTACATCTTTCACTATCTGTGTGCAGTAGTCTAACCTAGGTCTACCTCTTTTTCTCTTTTTTCATATCTCTGCTTCTAGTATATTCCGCACTATTCCCTCATGCCGTAGTATGTGGCCTATCATCCTATCTCTCCTATTTTTTACCGTTTTCCAAATATTTCTTTCTTCCCCTACCATTTTTAGTACCTCTTCGTTCTTAACTTTGTCTGTCCATGATATCTTCATCAATCGCCTGTAGCACCACATTTCAAAGGCTTCTACATTTTTATTGTCTGCTTCTCCTACTGTCCAGGCTTCACAGCCGTACAGTGCTGTGCCCCAGACATATGTTTTAAGCAATCTTTTCCTTGTTTCTATGTTTGTTGTCTTTGAACACAGCAGTTGCTTTTTCTTGTTAAATGTAGCACGACCTTGTGCTAATCTTTGTTTTATATCTTTTGTGCTTTTCCCATCTTGCGTTCTTTGGCTTCCTAGGTAGCAGAAATCCTTAACTGCTTGTAAGTTCGCGTTACATATTTGTATCCTTGTTTTTGATTTATTTTTCCCTCTTTTGCATACTAGTACTTTAATTTTACTTTTGTTAATTTTCATATTGTATCTCTGTGTTAGAACCGTTTCCATTTCATTGAGAGCAGCTTCTAACTTTTCCTTGCTAGATACTATATATCATCTGCAAATCTAAGCATATCAATTTTTTGTCCCTGCATAGAAATTCCAAATATCTTCCTGCATTTGACAGAATTCATTGCCATTTCAATGTACAAGTTAAAAATTAATGGGGATAGGGAACATCCCTGTCTCACCCCTTTCCTGATGTTTACTTCTCTACGTTCCTGCTCTAATTCTATTACTTTTGTTTGCTGTTTGTATAAGCTATGTACTATCCGTCTATACCTATAACTCATTCCAATCATTTTGAGTATTTCGAACATTTTTTTCCATTTTACATTGTCAAATGCTTTT
The DNA here is from genome assembly GCA_036346225.1 of Platerodrilus igneus. NCBI lineage: Eukaryota > Metazoa > Arthropoda > Insecta > Coleoptera > Lycidae > Platerodrilus > Platerodrilus igneus. The sequence goes on along the minus strand of JARFIW010000507.1, from coordinate 5,272,890 downwards.
TCCAGATCTACAAGCACTATATACACGCTTTCTCCTCTTTCTACTGTTTTCTCCACTATCACCCTCAGAGCTAAAATAGCCTCTCGTGTTCCCCTGTTTCGCCTAAACCCAAATTGGTCTTCTCCTAGTATTTCTTCAGCCCGTTTTCCATTCGTTTTGTACAATTTTAGTTAATATTTTTGATACGTGTGCTGTCAAACTTATTGTTCGAAAATTTTCACATCTATCTGCGTCTTTCTTTTTTGGTATAGTTACTATGATGTTATGTTTGAAATCTTTGGGTATCTCGCCTGTTTCATACATATAGCTTACAAGTTGGAAGAGACGTTCTGTTTCTGCTTGATCAGCGGCTTTTAGAGTCTCCGCTTGCACCTTATCTGTACCCGGCGCCTTACCATTTTTCAGACCCTTTAATGCTAATTCAAATTCATCTCTAAGTATAGGATATCCCAAGTCATCATTTTCAATGTCTGATTCCTTTTCTAATGCTGTTAGTTCTTCTCCTGCATATAAATTCCCAATATATTCTTGCCATCTACCCACTTTCTCTACATTTTCTATAATGACATTTCCTCCCGCGTCCTTTATATTTTTGCTATACGGTTTTATATCCCTAAAATTGATTCTAATTAGTTTTTTTATGCTTCATCTATCTTTCCTACTTCCATCTTAGTTTGTACCTCTTTGCACTTTTCATTAATCCATTGTTCTTTAGCTTTCCTGCATTTGCGAATAATTTCCCATTTTAAGGTTTTGTATCTCTGTTTTCGTTTCGTCTGATTTATTTTTGTATTTTCGGCTTTCTTCTATTAAATTCAGGATATTCTTTGCTATCCCTGGTTTCTTATTTACTTTTTGTGTATACCCCAGAATATCTCTGGCCGCCATGTCGAGGCTGGATTTAATGTTATTCCATTCTGTTTCTACTTCCTTAGTATCAGATATTTTCCCGATATCTTTGAGCAATTCATTTGACCTTTTTTCGAATCTTTCTTGAATATCTTTCTCTTTTAGTTCCTGTAGGTCCAAGTGCCTTTTTCCGTTTCTTTTTTTCAAATTTTTAAATTTAAGTACGGCCTTCATAATTACGATGTTGTAGTCAGTGTCTATATATGCTTCTGGGTAGCTTCTACAGTCTTTTACTTGATTCCTAATCTGTTGTTTAACAAGAATGTAATCTATTTGATATCTTCCTATATCTTCTGGCATCTTCCACGTATGTCGACCTCTAGCATGACGTTGAAATAATGTGTTTGTAATGATTAAATTGTTCTTGTCGCAAAATTCTACTAGCCTATTTCCTCTGTCGTTTCTAGTGCCTAAACCAAATAAACCTACTATCGTTCTTTCCCTACCCTCAACTACCACTGCATTAAAATTCCCCGTAGTTATTAAATTTTCATGTCCTTTTACGTGTCTTAATATGTCTTCGATATCTTTGTAGATCGCTTCTACCTCTTCGTCACTGTAGCTAGAGATGGGCATGTATACTTGTATTATTACTGTGTTTACCGGTTTAGATTCCAATATAACCATGAGTACTCTTTCATTCTTTTGTAAGTAATTTTCTACACAGTATCCTATCTTTTTCCGCATAACTATCCCCACACCCAAATTTCCCTCCTCTGCTCCTGTATAAATTACCCTGAAGTCTCCACTCCAAAAATCCCCCGCTTCTGGCCACCGAACTTCGCTGATCCCTACTATGTCTAGTGATAACCTATTCATTTCGATTTTTAGGTTCTCTAGCTTACCCACTTGCTCCATAGTTCTAACATTCCACGCTCCGACTCGCAAAATGTTCCCGACTCTTATTCTTAACTTTCCGATCGCATCCTCCGAAGTAGTCCCCTCCCGGAGATCCGAATGGAGGACTATTTTAACTCCGGAATCTTTTACCCCAGAGAATGCCATCATTTTATTATAATTTAGGTACGCTGTTTACTTGGGAGGTAATGTGGTGGTTTCCCGTTGCCTTCCAGATCGCGGTAGTGTGTCTTAGACTGCCATACCGACCCCTATGGTTTCTGCCAATCTAAGTACCGAAAAAACCGTTGCCCTCTTTCGGGGACCTATCTTCGTCTGGTTCCTCACTAACGACCCTACTACTTTGGTTGGACCTGTAGTTTGGCTCTTTAGCTCATTAGAACACGCAAGCCATTTCACCTGTTCTAGTAATCTAGAACTTCGGCAAGGTGCAGATCCATTCTAAATGGTTGAATCTTATAGGTCTCATAAAAAACTGTAAGAGATATCAATATCGCATTTAATGACGATAATAACAGAAGATAGCGAGCAGTTATACATTTTTTTGTGCAAAATGGTATATGTATATTTATTTGACGACGTTACACAGTCAATTTTTATTTAAAAAAATACGGTTATGCAAAACTTGCGAGATATATTTGAGGAATTTGCCGCTGAATATTTGATAATAGTTTTATTCAATACAGGGTGTTATTTATTTAATGGCTAAAAATGTAGGATGTGATTCTCTGACCTATTTGATAAGACTAAAAGTTTGTATCAACACATGTTTTAACCTGCTTCACCTTTGAAATACAAGGTGAAACAAACTTGCGTTGTTACGTTTTGAAATAATCAAGAGTGTTTTTTCTTTGGCGAGGTTAAATTCTACCTCCATATATTTTATTTAGCATTGGCACTGAACCTTTTGTTTATAATCGTTTAGAATCTATATTCCTTTTTTCACATTATTTGCGGTTTAGGAGATCTTTGCAAAATAGTTACGTATTTATGTTCGCTCATTCAGCTAAACGTAATACTTGCGATGATCTAAAACTACTCTTTTTCTTAAGATTCGTAATATTTGCCATTTGACCAAAATGTAAAAAGTCAATTTCATAGACCGCTATCTCCAGAAAACAAAAAAAAACATTTCAACATCATGTATCTCAAAAGCGAAGCAGTTTAGAACAAGCGTTGGCTAAATAAACTTTAAACTTTTAGTCTTAAAAATTAAAATAGGTCAGTGAATGATACCCTGCATTTTCAGTCATCAATTAAATAACACCTTGTATATATAAAAGTTTAATAAACTAAATGAAAACCATAAAACGATTGCATACAGCATTAGTTTGATACAATCCTCTAATTCATTTCAAGAGTTTGCTACGTGTAGCGACGTAGTCAAAAAAAAGAACCAAAGAAAAGAAAATGACCGGGCTCAATCGGCAAGTGGGCGGGGTATTATATATACAAAAAAAATTAAAGGAATACCTGAAATAAATAAAAACATGCACTCACTCATTCACACTCATAACAAAACATACAAAAAAGAAACCTATAATTAAGAAAAAAAAATTGTTACAAACGCACAGTAGTACCAGAAAATGAACAAAAAAAAGTTACTTCTTAAAGAGTAGTAGCTGTAGTTTCTAGGTCACTACCCTATATTACTTACCAAAAGAAAAACAAAATTACCCCCTAAAAACTACAGCTCTAACTTATCATCGTAGGCCTAAAAATGAAATACGTACAAATGTCACAATACCGGAATCAATAACTAATATCATATCAATAAATTCCTAACATTGCCTAATAAAGCAGCTAATAACTAATATACAATTTACTACTCAATGCTGTTGTGAGCCTAAAGGTACTCACATAAAATTGTCCCAATAAAGAAGTTAATAAATAACATAACATTACTAGTCAATACCATGGTACGCATAAAGGAAATGATTCTACCCATCCACCGTTTAGCCATCAATAGGATTTTATACACGCGCTATTGTTATCGTCGCCCAGGACCCATATAAGAAATTAGTGACTAACCTTACATGTGATTTTCCAATGCTCCACCCGAAGGTACTACATTGGCCAGGAAGCGAATTTTCTTTACCTGAAAAATTTTGAATTTTGCCGAACGCTTGCTGTTCCAAGCAAAGTAGAGATCTTTAACGTGCATGACAACACTCACACACGGGACCTCCATTTTACCTCTCATCCGAACGAGGGTGTATTTTTGTGAAAATGCTCGCCTAACATTTTTCAAGCGGACCGTGTCGGGATTCGAACCCGGGACCTTGGGTATAGTAGTCATACACATACCACTACGCCATGGAGCCGCCTACTAGTGATTAACCACTCACCCTCAAGTCACCACCGTCGGGTTGGCTCCTACCGGAACAGAGGTGCTCGTGATCCTGGCTTGGGGTGGTCCTCCCATCACAACAAAAGGGCGACCATTCACCGTGGCTTTAAGGGGCAACCGGAAGGAGCCGGAATAATTTCAGGTAAATTAGTTTATTATCGTCGAAAAGTACAATTTTATAAAAACCATAAATACTCACCACGCTGTAAGGCGTGCGCGAAATTTTTATCAAGAAAACGAAGCGAAGAAAGCCAGGGCGGTTATTTTCGTCGTGTAAGTTGAAAAGCAAGTCAATATTAAGTTTGATTAATTAAATAGCAAGAGTTCAAAGTAATACTCGTGTTATCAAGCGATTAGAAAACTAGAAAACACGGTATCGAATAATAGTAGGATCTATCATCTCGACAAGTCTTTAAATGGGAAACACAATAAAAGCAATTATACACGGTCATAGTGTTTAGCGAATTTACGGATACCCTAAAACAGGGTATACACTATTTAATTGTAGCATAATAAACTTTACGTTTCAAAGCAAATAGATTTCAATTGAGTAATTATTCGAAAGCATATTTATTGCAGAAAAATAAAATATACAGGATGTAAACTATTTAATTGTAGCCTAAACTTGTCGTTTTTAAACCAAAAGGGAAATTTTAAATGCGACATTGGAACGTAACAAGTTTTTAAAAATTTGCGTCTTACCCAAGAGTTCAGACTCAACAAGACCTTTGCGGATTCATTGTTTTGTAATCACTGATCCTGCTTTTGGAAAAAATCCAGGAACCGAGGTAGTTGTAATACTAAAAGATCCCTGGCCATCTGGCTGTGTACACGATATTGCTCTTTATTATTTTTCCACCACTTTAGAATATTTTGCAAGCAATCACAACGAGGAGCATTAAAATAATTACGTAATTCGCTGCTTGCTGGTGAATCATCGATTTTCGATTGTTTTGACCTGTATAAAGCGTTAATATCAAAATCATCTTGGTTATTATTTCGTATAAGCGGATGGGCTAATTAAAAAAACATTAAATTTAGAAACCTTTCTAGTAAGAATTTTACAATACAAAGCATTTGTTATAACTCTAATCAGTAAAAAAAAGAAAGAATACTTTTGTATAAGCAGATGGGTTAAGTACAAAGGCAAAAGCATTAAAGTTCGAAACTTTTCTAGTAAGTATTTTACTAGAACAAACATTAGCGTATCTAATTTCAAATTGGGTTTATCCCTGGGTATGTTAGAAAAGGAAAACAAGTCACATACTTGTGTCGGGATACTTATCTGGTCAGCTCTCGGAAGCGATTTAACACAGCATCGCCACGGTAGTCAGCAACAATCATGCTATTACCGTAATTGCAACGGCGGTCTACATGCACGAACAGTTGATCCTACCTCAAGGAATAATCGGGCTACGCAACAAGCAATTTAGCCTCCAGCTAAGAGCTAAAAAAAGGAAAACCTACTAATATTAACAACTCAGGAGCGCTTAGCGATACACACCAAATTTACACATTTGATAAAGGAGAAACGTGCATCGCTCTTGGAGTAACAGGACAAGTAGTTTTTACAAGTGCATCAACATTCAAGCTGAAGAATCAAAGTTTAAAAGGAGTTCAAAATAATACGAACTCCAAAAGCAAACATCCGCGTTATCGAAACGCGATTGAAACTGGAAAACACGGTTTTACCAAAGAATAGTAGGATATATTATTTCGACAAATCTTTAGATGGAAAACCTACTAGAACGCAATTATACGTTATCGGAAGGTATAACGCGCTCACGGATACCTAAACAGTATCTTGACTAATTAATCGTAGCATAAACTTGTCGTTTCAAAACAACTAGATTTACGTGGAGAAATTCTTAGAAAGAGTATTTATTATTAATTATGCGAAAGGATTTAACAATGAACATGGAATTTATACGAACGGATAATGAATTAACAAGGGATTTGAGTTGAAAATTATAGTATAGCGAGCTTATCTGAACATGTACAATATATCGGGTATTTTGGAGAATTTAATCCTAGAAAAGGAGTTTATGTAAATAAAATAACCAATTATTGCCGAAAATGAACGTAACAAGTATCTTCGAAAGACTCCGAGAGGGGGAAACCTCTGTGGAATTTCTACCCATTTCATATCGGATGAATAAATTTTCAAAAATAGAAAATGTTTCTTGCTTTAAAGCTTTACCCCAAACCGTAAGGTCCAAAAATTTCCATATTATGCCGTGGATCTAAAACTAATACACCACAATAAAGCCAATTAGTGAGCCTATAATGTTTCAATAACTTATCTCTTGCGGCTTGATAAGCAATTAATAGTTGTTCATGCATAGTAGAACGATCTATCGTATCATTTAATGTCTTTGTGGTGGCTTGAACTTTATCTACAATCATGTTGATGACAATTACTACAAAAGGAAGTAAAACGTACTTATCTCCCCCTAATAGTTCACTAACTTTTTTAAACATTTTTAAAAACTTAACCAATGAGTCTACAATTTGCCACTCATTTTCACTTAATTAAAAATTTTCAAAGCCCTGTCACTACTATAAAAAGACACAATATCTAGTTTTAATTTTAAGGCGACCTCTAACATATCATGCGTAGAATTCCACCTGATGATCACGTCCAGAATTGGGGTAATCCCAATTGGTGCCCCAGTAACTTCGTAAGCACCTCTGAAACGATTATTACGCTGTTTGGATTTTTTTATTTTCTTGAATAAACGACGAAGTTTTGGTATACAATTGTTTGAATTTTTTGTTTCATCGTTATCAGAATCTCCATCATTTCCAATTTTTTCGTTCTAGGTTTCGGTTTCTCCTTCTGTAGAGTTGAGGTTCCAGTTTTTCAGCATTGCTTGAAGAGACAGGTTTAAGATGTGCACAATACATCGAAAGTGTTGGTTTATATCGTTCAGTTCTCTCATGAAAGAAGTATTGGCTGTCGTATTATCCACAGTTATGCCTTGGATTTTCGATTGAATACCATACTTTTCTAAACAATCAAAAATTAGCTTTGCGATAACTTGCAATTGTGTGTTGACCACGAGATGGTACGAAATCTATCACTATCGACTCTCGCTATCAATTTTTGTCAATAAAATGAGCAGTTACTCCATAATAAGATTCGTCGTTTATTTCCGTCCAACCAACACTGTAAAAAGGAAAATTTATTTGGTTGCAAAATTTTTTAAATCTTGTTTTGAAGATCATAGAATCGCGAAAGATCCATATTTTTCAGAACTTTTCGTCTAGGCAGTTTTTTTCCTGAAGAGTTAATTCTTGACTGTGTACACGAAATTTCAATAAAATCCAAAAGAGAGTATTCTGGTGCAAAATAATCTAGTATTTAAAAAATCTTTATAAAAATTACAGCAGAGCGCTTTCGGCCATAGCCATCGTCGGTGCTATGTCAACTTAAAAATATATAATCCATCAAACTATTACATTAAATATAGGACATTTTACTTATAAAACTAATATCACATCAATGAAGACTAGTTAAATAATTCATTGTTCCAATAAAATTGGATTACATCTTGTCTGCATCGTTGATGCAGACCGGCACTTATCTTAATACTTTGAAATATTTCCAACCTCATTGTTTTTAAAACCCAGTAAACTTTTAGGTTTTTAAAAAAAGCTTATATTGTTTCAAAGTACAACAAGGTTCATGTACCTTGAATCACAAACTGTTGTACCTTGAAACAATATAAAAATACGAGTTTTAATATAAATTTTTATTTAATTTCAGTTTATGGTACATTATACTTGCGAATCGAAAAATTAAAACTATTAAGATGTGTAACGGGCATTTTTAATAGTTGAACATTTTACGCCTTTTCCCAATTAGTAAATACATTTCGGTAACTACTATTTCTATATTTTATATTTATTAACTCCTTAGGCGAATGCGTCGTATTAATTATAAATTGCATCGTTCTTGTCTTGGCGTTCAAATAAATTTTGTTCCTTAAGTGGATATACAAGTTTAGATAAGAGTCGATAAGCGGTTGTAGTAACAACGATGGTATGATTAACAGATGAGTAGTTTGAGTTTGCTCTTCGATCCTACGAATGAATTACGTAAAACATAGTGTGTGCTGTTTGCTTTGAAAAGGGTCGGATTGTTTTAGTGATACGCGTAGCTTTACTAATTGTTCTTTTTGTTGCTTTTCTGTTGAAAAAAAAAGTGATAGAACTTGTTGACTCAACCGCACGTGCTTGTTTTACGGAACATTATTTTAGTGATACGCGTGTCTTCCTAATTGTTTTTAGTTGTTTTTCTTGTGAGATAAATGTTTTAAGGAACATTTGACGGACTTGCTTTAGTGATACACTTGCTTTACCCGTTATGGTTCTTTTTAGTTGTTTTGTCTTTTGATATTTAAAAACTGTGTGTGCAATCTAGTTTCGCGGTCCTGTTCTTCTCAGAGTAGCGCATACTTTGGATTATTTAAATACAGCGATACTGTAGTTTCTGAATTTTCTAACAACCAAGAATCTAAAATAGACCAGTGCTTGCGCAAATTTCGTTATTTGCGAAATATAACAGATTACCGGCTTACAAAGGTATTGTTTGAAGTTTCTCACTGCTTATTGGGATGTTTATGAAAATAATATACATCTGGTCCCAGTTGAAATTAAACTAGTGCTACAGAATATTTCGAAATTATTGTCTTAGGAAGTAGAATTTATCAAGGCTACATAGTTCCGACGCGTGATATTGTCTGCTGCTAACACCAGTGAAATACGTAGGTGTGATTAGGGTAAAGTGTAAGAAATTCCATCAACACCCTCACAGTCAAGGGTGAAGTGCTTCGTTAGTGCAGGACCTCGTGAATCCCACACTTCAAATGCAAGGAAGCGTTACTGAAGGACTTTATGTAAGTTGAACTATTTCCTACTTAATATAACTTTAAATATCTATCCGTTGTTTTGCAATATCTTTGTCGTTCTGATACCTTTTACAATAGACTTGCATGCTATTTTAAAACATAGAAAAAAAAAAGAAAGAAAGAAAAATCAATACTGCTGAATTACTCATATCAATTGTGTCTTACCTATTTATCTTTTGTAAACATTTTGTCTGATTTATGTTTAATTGGTGTGTGAGGAAACGTTTCTGCTACTCCCCAATATTACCTCACTTTGTACTAAACATTTGTCTGTATTGCTTTTACCGTTGTTATATTATATAGTTTATCGAAACAGTTTTTATTTTCATTCTACCAAGTACTGAATAACTTAGACTATGCATTGCTGCTATGCTTTTTCTTTATTTCAGGTTTGCAGGACTAATCTTTTTTTTATTGCAGGGTTGCTATTCTAATTTCTTTTATTGCAGGTACTGTTACTAACTCCTTACCGCCGCATACATCATAGGTCAGTCTGCTTTCTACAACCCCCCCCCCACTCTCCGATTGAGCCCGGGTCATTTCTTTGACTTTCTTTGTGTTACGTAACAGATGTGTTATCCTTGCAGTGCCAGTTGGTACCTCAGCCGTGAGTTTCATAACAACATCTCTCACATCGACTGCTGCTGTGTCAGGAACATGTGGATAATACAACTTTTGTCCTATTTTTTTGCGTAAAAAATTGATGAGAAATTCAGATGGAGAAATTAAATCCAAAACACAATCCACATGATAAACATTTCCCTTCTTGGCAGTAAAAACGATAAGAAGATAATCTCCAACTGCAATTTCATTTGCTTTTAGGAGTTCTCTGTTTTCGTCAGTGGACGAAAAAGACGATGCATCACTAAAAGAATCTTCCAGGTCAATATCATCTTCATAAGGAACTTCTTCATCACTGCTGTCACTATCAAACAAAACCGTGGTAACTTTCTTTTTTTAGATTGAAGAAATTTTTGGTTGTGCTTTTCCACTTGTCCTAGTTTTAGTTCTTTTTTACGGAGAAGCTTATTCTTCTCTGGAGTGTCAGTAAGAACTTTTGTAGTTCCGCTGCGTCTTTTTGTTTGCTTTTTTACAGGTGCTTTTGGGAAAGGCCTAATCAGCTCCGTACTCATAAATGTGGTTGGCTTAGTCTCATGAGTCTCTAAATTAGACGGCGAAGCGCTAGAAGGGCATTCAGTTACTTTTAAATTGTCAGGAGCCAGTCTATCCGTAACAGATGAAGGCAAAAACATATCTTCAGTAAAAATTCCTTTATGTAGACGGCTATGTAGCCTGAAGATAAGCAGTCCCCACCACTTCAACCACGTTGTAGATAATAAAAGTTTTACCTGGATTGTTGATGTGCCATGATTCTAAACCTTGACTGTAATAAGTTTTGAAAGGTCCATACACGGCAACATCTAGTGGCTGTAAGCAGTGGTATGGGGTGGAAAAGTTATTATTTTTACTTCACTTTTTGAAGCAAGTTCCAGAGCATCGAAAGAACAGTGTGTTTTATGGTTATCAACAACAAGAAGCACAGGTTATTCTGGGTTAGATTCTACGTGTTTTATAAAGTGCTCAACATATTTAAAAATTGTTCATCGGTGGACCAGCCAGAGGGATTGGCTGATCAAAGAATACCTGGTGGAGCATCATTGTCATGAAATCTTTAAAGTTCATCATAGGATACATTAACATGGGCTGCAGACGTGATGCTTCCCACTTGCTTTAAACCTTTGGGTGCCACAATTTTTGGTGATTGTTGAACTATTGTGCAACCAGTTTCGTAGACATTCCAAATACGTTCAGGAGGAATAGGCCCAAATCGACTGTGAACATCTTCCAAATTAAAAAAGAATTTATCATTGTTTATATGGTTGAAACTTGTAGCTCGTGCCAAACTAGTTGCTTCCGGTTTTCTGATAGATAACTTACGATGGTGCCGCTTCATAAAAGTTCGCATACACTTTTCACCTGCAAGTTTTTCAGTTTTCCAGTTGGTTATATGTTTTTCTTGTTTACTTTTGCAAACTTATATGCAAGTTCACGCACGCCTTTCTATGTCAAATCATAATGGATTTTATTAACAGTTTCGATGTAGTTTACTAGACTGTTTTCTTCTTCTGCTGAAAAAACTTTCTTCACGGCCAAATGTATTTCATATTTAAATTCATGTGTGCTATTTTCTTTGTAAGTTCGTAGATGTCGCGATAATGTAGCAATGTACACATTATAAACTCTGGCAGCTACTCTAAGAGAAATAGTTTTGCCAGGGCCAGTAACTGCTTGAACAGTCTACGTAAGACAATCAACATCGACTGGAGGCCCCTCCATTTTGCTTCGGTGTATAGTAGCAAGTTCTGCAAACCAATACTAGCATGAATAATATATCAAAATTATAGTTTTTATACTAAGCAACCCATGTTTAGAAGATTTTTTAACACATAACTGACACTTGGTAAAAAATCATCATTCATTACATAAAAAGGAAATACTTCTAAATCATTTCAACAGGCCCACGTGTCCGTTGATTCTGCGGAAATCACTGCAAATTTATCCGCACAAAATTTCGGTAATGCATCAATTGATAGACACAGATGTAAACTTTTGCAACTGGTATCTGTCCTTCCTGCGGGGCACTGGTGAGGGGATTCTTAACAAAACGTTTTTTACGGACGAAGCATGGTTCCATCTCTCTGGCTACACGAATAGCTAGAACAATTGCGTATGGACCACGGAGAATCCGCATACGTTTAAAGATTTGCCACTGTATGTTCAGAAGGTTGGTGTTTGGTCGTGAATCATATACAAATTATTGGACCGATCTTCTTTCAGGACACCAACAATGCAGAACGGTACCGCACCAGCATTCTGGAGCCTTTCCTCAGAGAACTGAATGAAGACGACATTGAATATGCCTGGTTCCAACAAGATGGTGCGACTGTACATCCCGCCCAAACGTTGATGAATCTTTTGACGGACATCTTTGGTGACCGCATCATCTTTCGGGGACTCTGGCCTTCTTAGTCACACGATTTGACTCCACTACATTACTTTCTGTGGAGTATGTTGATGGGGAAAGCCTATGGAGACATTCCACGTACCATACAAGAACTGGAAGATGTATTGACCCATCCCATTCAGGACATTACTTCAGATATTCTTCACGTCTTCAACAACTTGCAAAAACGCGAGGGCCTGTGTCTCCAAGTATAGGGAACGCATTGCGAATTCCTCTAGTTCACAAATCACCTAATATTTAACCACTGCCATATATAATTGTAGTTACTTCATTAACCACCGTATGGTTACGTTTGCAGAAGGTTGTGAACCATTGAGCAATACTATTATAATTTTTGGTTGCCTTAAACACGGTATTAAAAGCTAGTACGTTTTAATTCTTCTAATACCGTTGTTTAACTTGGATCACAAAAAGTAATCACTTTGTATTTACTTATTGTAGCTTTTTTTTTCAGTTGCAGTCCCTCTTAGTGGGAATCACTATTGAATGTCCTTACGGCGTTTGTTTCGTTGTCCTAAGCATGAGGGTTTCTACCTATCCCCTTGTGTATTGTTCCATCTAATATGTAGGATTATTAGAGGTAATGGCGCGTTTCCTTCTCATACGTTTGTTTGCTATCAGTCTAAACAATAAACCTACGACCACTCTCGTGCCTACTGCGGGGGTCTTGCCCGAGCTATGCCGTTGTTACGCTTTACCTACATCTAAAGCCGTTTACCATCTGTCACTTAAGCTCCTTTCTGTTGCAGGTAGTACCGCTATGACTTACCAGTGCAAGGGATAGGTAGATAAAGTGGGTTTAGGTCCAATTTTAATTTCTTAAACGTACAATATATTTTTTATTACAAAATTGAATAAAAAATTTAGTTTAAAAAATATTTTTTTGTATTTGAATATTGCAATCTGAATATTACAATTTTGGACATATGACTTTTTGCACATACTGATTCTTTATTAAATAAACAATTATTCAATTTATTATTTATACATTATGTCATTCATCGACATTATTTAGTTGTCAAAATTATTAGTCAACACTTGCATGAGGCGCTAGATATGTCATTAAAGGAAGTAATAAGACCAAAAACAATGTTTTAAATGAATTATTATTTGCTCAACTTTGTGTTTAAATTAACGTAGCTTAAAATTAGTTACCACGTAATGGGGAAGTCGTTGACTATATAAACGTGCATATTTGCATTAATTTCATGCACTTCTTCAAAGCTACAAGGTGATCATTAAATTTAAAGAAATCTAAAAGTATAATATCTGCATTTGTTGCAAAAACATTTCCGTGCAAACAACATTTGAGAAGAGCAAAATGGTTTAAGTTTTTAATTCTTTCAAAATTGCAATAGCAAATTGCATTTTTGTTTGAATAGTGTCAATACTTGATAGCTCTTCATTCTGATCTTAGCTAAAGGTTTGAAGACTCTTACTGGTAAAATGAGCGGTACATTATAAATTTCGATTGCCCCTAAAGGGGCGAGAACCCCGCTAGGGTGCACTGGCTAACAACTACAGTAGTGTGCGATTGGGTTCCAAAGGAAAAAATAATAGAAATAATATACATTTGAAATGGCTGAAACACAAACAAACTACGTTACAATATTCCCTACCTTCGAAAGATATTTTCTGCCGTCATAACTAAAGGGCGCCAAACCGGTTTGCCCGAGCAATCCCTTTCGATATTATTCCGACACAGAACACGGTCCTTCCGAATAGGTCTCTTTTACTTTTGGTCTCCTAAATGTATCACATTATACGTTACACGGTTCTGTAAAACCTTAAAAACGCTCATTGAATTTTAGGTTATTCTAAAAATTTTGTAAACAAAGTACAAAATACAAAATACAACTTCATCACTGAAGTGGCTGGATATCCTTTCACAAGTAACTAATTTTACATAGTTTTTAAATAAATGCCAATAATATTCATCCTAAATTTAGCTTCTAATAGGATTACGCAATTGCAATATGAATACAAATATATTTTCCTTAAAAAATCCTAATTTCCTAACATCAAACGTCAGGTATTGCTAAAAGAGATTCCAAAGACAAGACATTAAATCAATCCATGACACTATCAAACCAGAAAAGACATTAAATCAATCAGTAGCACTATCAAACCATTGTTCCCGTTTTTAGTATTAATATAAATGACATTCCAAATCTTCTGTCTGGAAATGGCCTTAATAACAATACATAGGAAACCGTTAAATTTTCATCCTTTATTTAATACTATATTGTATATTCCACCAATAAAGTATACATTTAAAATCAATATGCAGTTATTTCTTATTTATTTTCAAATTTTCCAAACTTCCATGCACGATAATATCATATATATATATATATATATATATATATATATATATATATATATAGTTAAGACCAATAGTATAGCGCACTTCAAATAAAATACATTAGGCTGGAAAGTAAATGACAACGCCCTGTATATAAATCATAATCATAATTAATTTAGTTAATAAAAAATATTTTAGAAGATTTATTTGAATAAACAAATTCGCAAGTCGCAAAACAACATGAACGGGAACTGAAACACGACACGCATAAATAACGCATCATTACGCCAAGAATCCTAATTAAAACAAGCAGGTTTAAAAATGCGTAAGATAGCAAACGCATATAATTTAATACATAAATTATATTAAGTCTACGTGACTAGAAGGCGAAAATCAGCACCTGATATATTGGAAACAAACACGGCATGGTGATAAAATCAAAGTTCACTAAATTTATTTGAACAAACAATGGTCTACGTGATCTAGAAATATGAAAATCCAAGAGAATGAATGCAATTAACTCGAAATGCTACGTGCCGAAATCAGCGCGTCAACTTCAATATACAATAAAATACGATAGAAATACCCAAAAACCTGGTATGTAAGAATCACGTATAATAGCAAACTCTGCGCTTGTCAATAGATAGGCGATTCATTTAAATACGACCAGATTTGTAAATAAATCAGTTCAACATAAATTAAGGCTTAGTCCACATCACTGAAAAGAAAATATTTACGTGAAGTGATTTATTGTGAAGTAATAAATGATACAATAGTAATTGTAAAAAATTAAAAGTAGTTTGTCGTTTTAACCCTTTAAAAACGTAATTAACTAAAAGTTGTTTAATTCAAATTCTAATATTAACATCAATAAAAAGGGCTCTGAATAATACTTACTGGATCCAATGAGGAAATACAACAAGCATTTAATACAATTATTAATTACTGGGAAGTTTAACAAAGGACGCTAAAATAATTTAAAGAGATGCTAAGAAAAATGCGGACCATATCTAAAGCAGATCTGGATTCAACGTTGGGACTATTAAATCACTAAGCTGAATACGGGAGCAGTTGAAACAACAGGCTAGCCAGTCTGAATGTTTTATTATTTTTATTTGTGAATATTTCGTTGTATATTTCTAATCTGAATAATTTAAAAATATTTTGTTGTACATTTCTAATTTGAATAATTTAAAAATTGCTTTTATGAAAATGTGATGTGAGGGTCAACAAAGATCGTTTTTTTTTAATACACGTTATAAATTACGTAAATTTGTACAGAAGTTGATTGAACATTCATGGGGCTTCAGATAATAATAATAATGGTGATTTTTGGGAATGATAATTATTAATTTTTATTCAATTATTAAAAGAAAGCTCTATTTAGGAAATTCTTAAACTTTTCATACATTTTAAATATTTTTGAGAATAATATAATAATTTGTGCTTAATGGTGTTTTAGTTTAAAGAAACAGAAAGTAGAGGTAGAAGGTAAATTTAAAGTTTTTGTTTGCCGTATTGTGGCAAGCTCCGTGCGTAATTAAAAACTGAACTAGTTGAGGTAATTAAAATTATATATTAAGGTAATTAAAATTATATATTAAAAATCAAAAATTGACAGAATAAAAATTGTAATCTTTTTCATTCACAAAACAGGGCACACCGGGTTATTGCTACCGTATGACAACAATATATTATATATATAAACATAATTAAACATAATTATACATTATTATAAATTATAAACATAAACGCTCATATTTTACTCACTGTTTAATATATCTTTAAACTCTAGGAAATCCAGAAACCACCAGTATTTCCCTTTTATTTTTTTTTAGCTACCACAGCTCCCATAACACAACACAAAATCTAAAGTATTTTTGAGGTGAAACTTCAAATTCCACAACCTCGTGATTGAAACATACCATGCTCTTGCAAGCGTAGTTAGATGTTATAAGTCGCAAGCCGTGCATTTTTTCCCTGCGGTAGGGTCTATACTCACATTTTGAAGTTGTGTTACGTCCTACTAGCAACTTCTCTTTATTTCAACTCAAGCAGCGTGACCTTACCGCCTGCTACATGCTCGTATAACTACATTTCGATCTTTTTAAAAATACTGTCTCAATTTAACTTCCAACTGATAGTGCTTAGTTGTCATATATTAACTTTTCCTTTCTACATATTTTTGATTTCACAATGTAGCATATTTTATCCGTGCTGGATAAAAGGTTATTGTCACGTTATTACATAGAAGTTACGGTCTTTGTACTGTTGTTGCAATTGACTGTTAACGTCTAGTAATATGTAATGCGTTTTATTTAAATCCTAATTTGAAGTATCACATACTTAATATTCCTGTATTACATACTTATTAAATTGCATGTTTTGTAAAATCGTTTATTTCAGCAGTTTTTATTATCGCAACGTATATCCTACTTAATGACATGTCTTATTTTGTTATTGTATAAATGTACCAATTTATTTTAAGAAAATTAATTTTATTGCTTTCATTATACTAACGGGTCTAATTAAAATTATATTTTTTAAAAATAAAAGAATTAAAGTATCATCTTTCATTAACGCTCATTGTTAATAATATTGTAATATGCAGGATGCGTCCATTTTTATTCTGTCCATCCCTATTTAATATTTACATCTTCTTATCTGATTCATAGTTCACGTAACGCAAACGCGTACAAGACTATTCTTAGTTATTCTCAAATAAGTGTAGAGTCCTTATGAACCTAGACCTACAATCTCGGTAACATCCATAGTACATGCGCGATTTACCGAATTATTAGCAAACAAGGAGTTGGAGCCAACGTTTGAATAAGGATGCCAAAAATTCTAGTTATAAAAATTTCTAATTCTGCATTATTGGCCTCTGTAAGAAGTTATTGATTGATTCCCTTTTTCCTGTTTAATAGAACTAGGATTTATGAGCATCGTCACGAAACAAAGAAACCACTGGAAATTTGTGTTCGCGGAGACATACGCATTTTACAAACAAATAAGTGTACATTAATTGTATCATCTCATCAAGTCCACCAATCTCATCGGAAAAAATTTACTTTTGTATTCAAAAAAAAATTATAATTTCTATAAATATTACTTTAATATGAAAATGAGTAGGGATATTGGCCGATCCTGGTGCAGCACCTCACGCCTCTCAGCGCCTCCGATTACATGTAAATTCCCATAAGGAGGATCTGCTGGGAGGGATTTCCTCCGAGCTTCACCCGGAGGATCCTCAGGGTGGACTTCGTCGACGCAGTGCCACCGAGTTAACCTAAGTTAGCTCTACTGTTTTTAAACCCCTACCATCCCTAATCCAAAAATCGGTAATCCAACCCCTAAGATTTTCGAGATACCTCTAGGAGTCTATCGGCACCACACGATTTTTTTATTCTTACCTTAATTTTGTATCTTAAGATCAACCCTTATCGAGTTACAACCCCTAAACACTAATTTTATAACTTTTATATTCTTTAATGCGTAAAGTATTGGATGGTTTAAAATTTTCTTGGAAGTCCAAACCCGACATTAATTTTATTCAGGACTATCCCCTAGCCAAATTACAACCCCCAAACCCCAAATTTAATAACTTTTTTATTTATAAACGCGTAAGGCATAGGATATACTTAAATTTTTTTGGAGGTCTCAATCCGATATTAATATTAATCTAGGACCTACTTTTACAACCACCAAACCCAAATTTTATAATTTTTTAATATATAAACAGTTTCTAATCGTGTATGGTAATGCCGATTTTAATTTTTCTTGGAAGTCCTAATCTACCATTAATTCAACCTTAAACCAACTCGATTTAAAAAAATTGGTGTAAGCAAAAAAAGTAGTACACATTCTTTTAAAACAATTTTATTTAATTATAAATATACAGTGTACGCTTACCATCTATTTTCATACATAAATAATTTTATATACAGAAATTTTCTGACGTAATTTAAGTATAAAATTTAAATTTTCATTTTGGTATTGCAGGGTTCTTTATTCCACTGGATTCTCACAGCGGGTTGAACTTATTAATGTTAACTTCTAAGTAAAGCACTTTTTCCAAAGACCATCTCGACTCGTGGTACTCAAATTCTTCTGACTTTTGCCGCATAACCTCGCAGAAGTTTTCGAACTCGTTTCAAAGATTGCTGCCAAGTGTTTTGATCACATTTTTTGTGTTTAACGATTTTACTCTCTATTGACCAATGCTTCTGCTTGAGCAGAAACTCGGACACCCCATCGACAGTGTTGACGTTCTTTATGCGGTAGCTGGCCATAGAGTTTTTAAACGCTGTGCTAACTATTTCCACCGCATCATCTCTCTCGGTAGCAGTAGCTGCTGCACTCTTATGCCTATTGCTCTGTAGATGAGCAGTGTATGCAGATTTTGTCACATCTACGTCGCACACATTGCACCGGACACAAACTCGTTCTTGTTTGGAGGAAGTTTTTTCTACTGCCTGCAGAAATGGACGTAGAAGCCCCGATGCCGACGAGGTCACCCCGTGCTTCTTAACATGATGCCTCTGTAAATTGTTCATTCTGGTAAAGATAATGCCGCACCACTCGCAGTTTGTTACACTGCAATTTTGCTATACCGCGCAAATGTTATACTCGCGATAACTACACGTCATTGTCATAATTTAATGCATAATTACGCGGCAAATTTACCCGCCATATTGTAACTTATACCGACCACGTTTTTAGGGTGGTGCAACCACTTTTTAAGTCAATTTGCAAGCACAATTTAAATAAAATCAAATTACTTACGTGGTTGCATCTCGGAAATTCATCTCAGGGTACAAAGATGCTTTGCAGGTTGGGTTCAGATAAGTCATGTGAATCAAATTTCCATTCGTCCTTCCTGTAACTTCTGCACTCGTAGGAGAATGAAAGGAATTAAGGTACCAGGTACAACAAAAGGCAAAGGTACGAGGAACCTACATACCTAAAAAGAAAAGACATTACACAGATAGATGTTGCTTCGTCGAGGGCTCGTAACTTAATGGCGTCTTTATACACCATGCGCGCACTCCGCATCACTTTTGCGCAGACGCGACTGTCAGGGACGACGGAAGTTGGCGTATTCGTTTAAAAATACGCTGCAATTTATTTACAAATTAAATCTAACGTGATACATGCCAGTTGGCATGTAACAAGTTTAAGTTTTCTGTTACTGGTTTGACTGAACGCTTAAACCGCGATAGGTTTGTACTATGCTGTTTTACCTAGTATCGCTTGAAGTCATCCCTCCTGGTAAAGTAGACGTGACAGGACTTGCATTTAAAAACGTTTGCAAATATCATTTTAGTACAGATCAAAATCCGTGCTATAACGCTTTGATAAAATTTGTAAGCGAACTAAATTATAACTAAAGAGTTTACTCTTGCGTGTCTGCTTTATATACCCTATAGAACGCAAACCGAAAGTTTTCGAAGACACCCGAACGAAGTTAAAGATTAAGCGGGGAAACTATATGTCATCTTTTACCAATTCTTGCCGCTTGTCCAGTACATTTAACACCAATGTGTGCGCCCGGTTCGCGTCGTCCATGTTGCAAATGCAGCCAGTAGAAACACCGGAAACGTCTTCCATGTTACACGGACCAGCAATCGCGTCGCATGCATATTAAAAATCGAAAAAAGTAGTAGCTCTGACCTATGGTGTTGTAAACCAATGGTATTGCAGAGTCTTAGAAATTTAAATTACCAAAATAGCTGCAGTTGTGGTGAATGATATAAATACAGTCATTCACACATACACATTAACAGATATATTTAATTCCATACAAACAGAATTACACATACATACGTTCCACCAGCCTCATCGATCAATACACCAATTCATCCACTACGTCTAGTTGGACGTTCTTCTAATAATCGATGCTGATCTGATCATATCCAAGTAATTCGGTAAATCTTCTTCTGGACTAAAATAACCGTCTTCGGGGTTGATGTTTTTAAAGGTTGGCAGATTGTATAGACCTGTAGCGCCGGGATTAACGCTATTATTTAAGGTTATGTCGCTAGTTTCTGGATTAATCTCCAGCACGCTCCACCTAAATCTCCATGCACCAGTTTGAGAATTGTACTTTACACCATAAACCGATTTGTCTATATTTTCGTTTTTACAAGTGGTATTTTTTTGTAATACAGCAGCCCGCCCATCCCCGCACGCGCCTACCCGCCCGCCCGCCCGCCCGCCGTCCTACCCGCCCTCCGCCCCACCCTTCCAACAATCCCTCCCCCGCTCACCCGCCCGCCATCCCGACCGCCCACTCCTCCGTCTATGTATTTAGAACATCAAAACTTGTTATATAGTTAAAACAACATAGATTGTAAACAATTATAATAAAAAATCAATACATATACAATATTTAATTGTGAATATATCTATCTGTTAACAACGTCTGTAAAAGGATTGTACTCAAACATAGAGTCATGTATAATTAAAGCATAAACTCTCATTGGCGTTTTAAAATTTCTTGATATTTCCAATTCCATTCTTACATCAACCATTGCCTCATGCTTTCAAATTGGTGACGACACTCGATTATAAAGACGGGTGGGGTGGTTCCTTAAGCTTGCTGTAGTCCATTAAACATATATTTGATTATTTGTTCGGATAGTATTTTTCCATATAAAATGCATAAAACAGGTACGCAGGCAAGTAGTTGTTCTGCTCGAAATCCAAATTCATGGGATTTTGAGGAAACGCCTGAGAGTGCAAATACACCTTGACATTGGTTATATTGGCATTCGTAAAGCTTGTAGTATTTTCTTCTTTCTTGTTATATTTTCCATTTTACGACAGTAATATCCATCGTGTTTTTTCTGTTTCGTTCGATACTTTAATTCTCCACACTTGCGACGTAGATTGAGATAACGATGATAATTCGTGCAAATTCCATTTTCTGAATGTTGACATTATAGATGGTTGATTTTGCATTTCCGATAGCAGAGACGCCTTGGCATAATCGCTTAATGTTATATGCTGGACTTCCCATGAGATATGCTGTATACTAAAGCTCACAGTATTTTCGGTAGACTTATAACAATTTACGTCCGACTTAGATCTGATCAGAATTAGTTCTTGAGGCATGTTGACAACAACTTTCTTGCAATCCTCGAAAAATTCAAATTTTTTTAGCGGTATAGCACAACTAAATGGACCATCTTTGAATATGGTTTCAGACTTCCAGCCAGTGTGTACGATGGACTTTGTTTCTGATTCTTCTAGTGACACAGGCCCTTTAATGGTTTAATTAATCCTCGTGCGCATGGGTAGGGGTGCGTATGGGCGGGCAGGGGTGCGCATGCTCAGGGCTGCGCATGGGAAGGGGTGTGTCTGGGCATACACAGGAAAGCGTCAGGAACTGCGTTGGATCACCAAAAATCTTATTAATATGAAAACAACAGATTGTATACAATTTTAATAAAAAGCAATTCATATATTTAATTAGACATTTAATCTATCGGCAATTTCTGTAAATGGATTATATTCCAACATAAAGTCATGCATAATTAAAGCATAAGCATTCATCGACGGTTCAAAATTTTTTTATAGGAATGATGTTTTACAGAATCTCGAACATGATATAATTAAAAGCAAATATAGTAATAGTGATATTGGATCATGTTTACGAATTTATATGAACCTATCCAAGAAAACATCATTTGTAGACAAATTGAGTATATGGAAGAGTACAACAGATTTCCATTTCAAACATTTACTAGCGATGTTTAAATTGTAAGCTATCGATTTAAGAGAAAGAAAAGAACCTAGCAATACCAAAATAAAAATTTAAATTTCTTACTTAAATTACGTCAGAAAATTTCTGTATGTAAAATTATATATGTATGAAAATAGATGGTAAGCGTACACTGTATATTTATAATTAAATAAAATTGTTTTAAAAGAACGTGTACTACTTTTTTTGTTTACACCGATTTTTTTAAATCGAGTTTATAAATAAAAAAAGTATAAAATTATGGTTTAAGGGTTGTAACTCGATAAGGGTTGATCTTAAGGTAAAAAATTAAGGTGAGAATGTGAAAGTTGTGCGGTGCCGATAGTCACCGAAAGGTATCTCAAAAATTTTAGGGGTTGGGTTACCGATTTTTGGATTAGGGGTGGTGGTGGTTTAAAAACAGTAGAGCTAGCCTAGGTTAACTCGGTGGCGCTGCGGCGACGAAGTCCACTCGGAGGATCTTCCGGGTGGAGCTCGGAGGAAATCTCTTCCAGCAGATCTTCCTGATGGGAATTTACATGTAATCGGAGGCGCTGAGAGGCGCTGTGAGGCGCTGAGGCGTGAGGCGCTGCACCAGGATCGGCCAATATCCCTACTAAAATGTTTTATTTATATTTCACTTTTAGGTTACCATTTTCCACTCAAGACATCGAGGTTAAACTTGTAATTATTTTATTATGCAGTATGAAGTTATTTCACTCGAGGGTTAATGTTCCGGATTTTACCATAAGGAGTGGTCGATGGACATAGTAAATTTTGAAACAACAGAGAAGCACAAACTTGAACATCATTATCGTCATTGGGTTTTCAGTCCTGGGACTAGTTAGACACGTGCGTCCATTTATTGGTATACATTTCCTTGAAATTTTCACAGCCTACATCTTTTACTATCCGTGTGCCATAGTCTAATCTAGATCGACTTCTTCCTCCCCTTCTTCTTTTCTCTGCTTCTAATATATTTCACACTATTTCCTCACGCCTTAGAACGTGTCCTATTATCGTACTCTATCCTACTTTTTACTGTTTTCCACATATTTTTTCTTGCCTTACTATTTATAAACCTCTTTGTTCTTAAGTTTGTCTGTCTAACGGCGTCTATCTTTTTCCCATACGCTTCTCCTGTTCCACGTTTCACAGCCGTGCAGTGCTGCTGTACTTCACATATATGCGTTAAGCAATTTTTCCTTGTTTCCATGTTTGTTAGTTTCGTACATAGTAGTTCCTTTTTTTGTTAAATGCAGCACGACCTTGGGCTAATTTTTATTTTATATATTTGAATTTTTCTCGTCTTGGGTTACTTGGATTCCTAGGTAGCAGAAATTTGTAACCTATTATAAATTCTTCTTTCCTATTTGTATTCTGGTTTTTTACTGCTATAATTCTATTACCACAGCTTGCTCTTGGTATAACCTATGTACTAAGTGTCTGTACCTACAACTCATTCCTATCTTTTTGAGTATTTCAAATATTTTTCCTATTTTACATGGTCAAATGCTTAAAGCTAAGATGGCCTCCTGCGTTCTCCTATTTCTCCTAAACCCAAACTGATCTCCTATTATTTCTTTAGCTTCTTTTTCCATTCGTCTTTGTACAATTCTATTTAATATCTTCGACACGTGTGCTGTTAAACTTATTGTTGAAAAATTTTCACATCTAGCCGCGCCTCTCTTTTTTGGTATAGTGACTAATGTATTACGTTTTAAATCTGTGGCTATCTCGCCTGTCTCATACATGTAGCTTATAAATTGGATGAGATGTTCTGCTATTGCTGGTTCAGCGACTTTTAGAGTTTCTGCTTGCAATTTATCTGAATCTGGCGCTTTATTATTTTTCAGACTCTTTAATGGTAGTTTAAACTTCTCTAAGTATAGAATATCCCAAGTCATCCTATACAATGTGCGATTCCTGTTCTAGTGTGTCTAGTTCCTGTCCTGCATATAAACTTCCTATATATTCTTGCCATCTATCCACTTTCTCTACCTTTTCTATAATATTGTCTCCTCACGTTCCCTTATATTTTTGCTAAAATTTATTCTAATTAACGTGCATGCTTCGTTGTCTTTATTATTTCCATTTTAGTTTGTACCTCGTTGCACTTTTCCTCAATTCACTACAAACTTGAATGTGTAATCAAAAATAAATTTGATCGTGAAGATAAATTTATTTTGGCTCAAAGTCAATAAGAAAACATCTGTAAGGTTAGTCTCATTTATGTAATTTTTGTTACATTTTTTTATCAGAGAATGCTTGTATGTTTTAGTGAAATTTCGTAGAACGCAAGATAATGTTTAATCACTGTTTGCAGGAATCAGAGATAATACTAAATTATATGAAAAATCTAGCATTATCTTTTGTCCTAATTTTTTTGTTAATTGATTGAGAATATGTGACATTTAAGCAAAGCGCCTGACCCCTTTATACACAGGCGGAATTCGAACGCCATAATGATTAAATTTCTATGGAATTGAAATTTCATTAAAGCTTTTGTTGTTTTGTACATCAGAAAAAGGAATATGGTTTAGTTTGTACTTTCTTTTACAATTTCAACACAGTTAATTATGGTACTACTTGTTAGTAGTACGAAAATAAATTGATGTCGTTTGCAATTTTGCTTCACTGACACAGCTATCTTTTAAAATTGTGCTAGGCGTTTATATATATTTTACAGAATGTGACTAGTTTACATTAAGCTATTGACAGGTGGCGTAAAATTGTATTTCACATGGCTGGAATAAAAAGAATAAAAATATACATTTAGTAATTTATAATAATTGTAAATACAGTTTCATGGTATGTATAGGCAACTTGTAATACTAACAAGCTGCACGATAGGTACTCTATGCACATTGTCCAATTCAGTGATCATTTCAGTACTAAACTGCGTATGGAGATTACACATTGCTACGTATAGACAAGGCTAATAATAAATACGCAATCTGTATTTTAAGTAGTCTATACGTAAGGCAACGACAGCACCAAGTTATTAAACGTTGTATGACCGACCCTTCGAATTAATTATACAGGTGTTCTTTAATGATGTTCTAATATTTCAGGGCTTCTTCAGTTCATTTGACGAAGAAAAAGTTCATATGAACGCATGTTCGCAATGACTTAAATATTTTATTGCAGGGTGTTAAAATTTTTGTTTTAAATCTATATTTTTAATATCTCCGAAAGTACTTTAAATATTATTTTCAATCTTGGTATGTGTTAATAGGAAATAAAACCACATATTTCAGTTAGAAAAGTTATTCTATTGCTCAACCACTAGCGTCCCTGCAAACATGTCTTATGATACTTTTACAAAGAAAGTTTTATTCCACTGACATTTTTCAATGTTAATATTTTTCCTATTATCATGGTCAATTTTACATGAAAGGGGCGTTCTCTTGCGTTTTTGTAGAAATGAGTTTTCAAAGTTAAAGGACGGAGCTTTTGACTTAAAGTTTTACATTCAGCTTTTACATGTTGCAAAAATGATTCCCATTAGCAGTTGCTTCATTAATTAAATCTTCATAGCTTATTTTTATTTGTAAATTTATCCTTCAACTCAATATCTGTTGTAATGTTAGTGTAGGCGGCTTCGTGGGGTTGTTGGTATGCGTGTGACTACCATGCCCAAGTTCCGGGCTCGAATACCGAAACGGTCCGCTTCGAAAACGTTGGGCGAACATTTTTCACAGAGATACTTCCTCGTTCGCTTAGAGGTAAAGTATAGGTTCCATGTGTGGGTGGTGTCACGCACGTAGAGATCCTTCTGGCTTGCTTGGAACAGCAAGGGTTCGGTAAATTTCAAAATTTCCAGGTAAAAAACTCGTTTCCGGGCCAATGTAGTACCTTCCTTCGGATGGAGCATTGAAAAATCAAATTTGGCATAAAGTTAATATGTGTTCTTTTAAATTGTCAATATACAAATTGTTATCAGATGTAGCCTTGATATCATCCAGTTCGTCTGTGATCGATTTTGTATTAAAAAAAAAAACAAGCTGTTACTTTTCTACAAAAGAGTAAGGCAATTTTTGGTTACGAAGTTAATAGTATTGACTATCATTTGCTGTTTCAAAGATTATTGTGCTACAAGTGGATTTTTCACCAACTTTTCTCTCATGAACTGTTTTCTTTTCCATCAGCACCTTTTGCTGAGCATGGTTTAACGCTTTTAGTGCCATTGTTTTTTACTTATATATACTTAGAAATGCCAAAAAAATCTTTGTTTTTGATGTCATTTACTCTTGTATTGAAAAAAAAACTATCTCTTCCAAAAATTGTTCAATTCTAATAATGTTTTCGGTGTTTTCTTTATAAAAACTTGTACAAGGGTAATGAAATACAAAGAAAGTTATGGAAATATAAATTGTGAACAAAAATTATAACAAAAACGCATCTAAAAGTAAAAAAGTTAACATGTGTGCTTTCCCGCACAGACTCCATGAAGCCCCTTGTTACAGCGGGCACATACCAAGTTGCGCCTCTTCACAGCTCTGTAATCCTTGCTGCTGCACACTACGCAGCGCTGTAAATTACGTCCGGGTAACTTTTCTAATCCAAAACTTCTAGAGGAAGATCAACATCTCTGAAATCCATATTGGTAGACTACTTGCGGACGTCGAATCAATATTAAACAGTTATGAAAGCACAACACAAGAAAAAAACAATACAAGAGCGAAAATCACAAATATAATCACCAATTTCATAAAAAATCCAAACAACGACAAAAACAACCATCAACAAAAAAATTTGAACCAAACAAAAAACTTTTTTAAAAACAACAAAGGACTAATAATATTGAAAGCAGACAAAGGAGAAGTTACCGTTATAATGAGATCACAATACTACACAGAAAAATCACTAGAACTATTATCTGACACAAACACATGTAGAATATTACCTAAAGACCCTACCACCTCAATCCAAAAAAAAGTAAACGAACACATCAAAACAGTTCACAAACAGAACATGATTTCAAAAGAAGACAAAAAAATACTCATCAACAACAGTACCAACCCAGGAAATTATTATGGATTACCCAAAATCCACAAACCTACTATTTCTCTTAGACCTATAATTTCATCAGTAAATACTCCCACATACAACATCGCAAAATTTATATCTGATATTTTTTAAAAATCCTTTCCTCTAGAAGGATACAACACCCAAGACAGCTTCACTTTTGTTAATACATACAACAACTTTCAACTACCTCATAACCATATTCCACATCTCACTTGATGTTAGATCTTTATTCACAAACATTCCCAAAGAACTCGTCATACAAATCGTAACAAATAAATGGAATAAAATCGAACCTAACTGCAGACTATCAAAGATAATATTTCTTAGTACTATCAATCTTATTTTCAACAACACATATTTTGTATTCCAAAAAAAGTCTATTTACAACTTTTTGGTACTCCAATGGGCTCACCCTTATCACCAATTCTAGCCCAGATAGTAATGGATTTTTTATTAGACAGTGTCATCCATAACCTTCCGTTCCAAATGGTTTTCCTAGTAAAGTACGTTGATGACATTATCTGTTCAGTACCATATGACCAAGTAGAATCAACTCTTCAGCATTTCAACAACTTTAATGAACATTTAAAATTCACCATAGAAAAAGAAAAAAATAAAACAATTCCTTTTTTAGACACAAATGTCATTCGAACTGAAGAAAACCTTCTAATTTTTGACTATTACAGAAAACCAACAAATTCTGGCAGGTATATTAACTACTTTTCCAATCATTCAAATAAACATAAAATCAACTCTTTATTAGCATTAAAACAACGCATAACAAAAATTAGCCATCCAACATTCATTAATAACAATATCCAAGAATTAAAGAAAGTTTTCATAAATAATGGATACCCAATACAATTAATCAATCAAATGCTATACACCAACACAACTTACAATACCACAAAAAATGCAAATACTGTATACAAAAAATTACCCTATATACAAAACTTAACACCACTACTCGTTCGAACACTAAGAAGACCCAACATAGTCATCACATACTACTACAACAGATCAATAAAAAACATTTTCACCCATCTCAAAGACAAGACTGAAACCATTATGTGAAACAACACAGTATACAAGATTCGTTGCAGTTGCAATTATTTCTACATTGGACAGTCAAGTCAATGGCTCCGAGACAGGTTAACTCAACACCGCAGTGGCACAAAACTTGGAAAAAATAACTGCGCTCTTGCCATACATGCACATACCACAAAACACAAACCGGCTTTCGACGAAACACAAATTTTAGAAATAGAACAGAACTACTACAAACGTTTATTCTTAGAATCATTTTTTATACAAAAAGAACTAAACTGCATTAATAATAAACAAGACCAAAAAAATTTAGGCATTATTTACTCCCAACTTTATAAACACTAGAAAGTATTTCAAAGTTTTGTAACACATTCCATCTTACTACAACAACCTATATTTATGAAATTCATGTAACGTTCCCATAGTTATAGTACCTTTTCACTGTCTTCATGATGTATGTCATCTAGTAAAATCATATGTCATAGTTTATTTCTAATTTAAATATTTCTATGTAAGTAATTTAACAACATTGTAATCTTTTTATTTTATAAAAAAAAAACCATATCTTCAGACTTACGATTAAGGTCAGAAACCCGACCGAAACGTCAAGTAATTAGAGGAATATAAAGACAATTGTTTTTATTTGACCTAAAATATTCCAAAACACAAAAAAACTTTTATTATATATATATATATATATATATATATATATATATATATGTAAATTAAGATCGAATAATCTTTTTTGGGTTTTATTTCGTCCAAATTTGAAGTTTACAAAAATGTCATTTGTAAATAACTGACGTTTCGGGAAATATGTTCCCTTAGACTTAGTTCTAAAATTAGAGTAAAATGTTTACATATTTGGAGATGATTTAAATTTACTTACATTGACTTGACCGAAAATTAATTAAAAATACTTATTTGTATGATGTGCATTCATCTGTGTAGTACAATTTGAATAAACACATTTAAGAATTAAACAATTTTAAAAGCTTACTATAAATAAAAACATTAACAATATGAAAACAGCAATCATTAAAATTAATTTTTGAAAACAGTATACCTAGTAAGTTAATTGGTAGTAAAAGTCTATGTAGTGGATTGTGTAGTGGTATATATCTATTACAGTTAGATTAAGACGTGCTCTTTATTTGTTTAATTGAAAGAATATAGAAAAGCATAATTTTTATCAAGGTTTTCTATATCGTTTTTGTAATTTATTGTGTTCGTATGTTTCTGAATGTGGTAGCTTTCTAAGAAGAGTCTCTTTTTATAGATTTCTTCTGTCTCTAATATTATGGTATTTTCATAGTCTGCCTTGTGGTGATGTTCATTTAAATGCATGGAAAGAGCGCAAGATTTTTTTATTTAATTTGTGATCGCTTCTGTGTTGAGTGATTCTGTTTCTGAGCCACTGTTTGGACTGCCCTATGTAACTTTTGCCACAACTACATGGAATGCTGTATACTATGTTGTTCTGTAGTGGTTTTGGGGTTTTGTCTTTGGTCATGGTGAAGATACTATGGATGCCATTTATGTATTTGGTAGATATATTTAATTGTGGAGTTAACAATATTTTGATTAAAGACGGTGTTAGATGTGGTATAAATGGGAGTGTTTTATATATGTTTGGTTGATCTCGTTTAGTTTGTGATGGTCCGTGTTTTGTTTGGAAAATTAATTTATTTATTAGAGGTTTAGGATATCCATTATTGAGAAGAATTTGTTGAAAATCTTTAAGATTCGTTTCTAAGAAACGTGGATGACAAATTTTAATGATTCTGTGCTTTAGTGTTAATACCGTATTAATTTTGTTTGAAAGAATGATTGGAGTTAAAGTTTAAATAACGACCTGAGTTTGTAGGTTTTTTATAGAAATCAAATATGAGCCTGTTGTTTGAATCTCTAATGACCGTTGTATCTAAGAAATTTAGTCTTTGTTGATTTCAATTTCTGTGGTAAACTGAAGTTTGGGGTGGAAATTATTAAATGCTGTACATGTTTCTTCAACTTTATTTTGGGGACAGAACAAATGATGTCATCAACATATTTTACAATAAATTCCAGTTCGAATGATAACTGAGATTTTGCCGTATCAATCAACTTATCCATTATCATTTGAGCGAGAATAGGAGATATTGGAGACCCCATGGGTGTGCCGGATATTTGTTGATAGAATTTATTTTGAAATGTGAAGTATGTGTTGTTAATTACTAAATTTAGGCTTACAATAAACAAATCAAGTGAAAAAGTACAGTATTTTTTAATGACACTCCATTTTTCTTTAATAATGTTGATAACTAATTCGGTAGGTATATTTGTGAATAGGGATTTGACATCTAATGACATTAAAATATGTTCCTTTGGAATTAGATAATAGTTAAATCGTTCAACAAATGTGAACGAGTCTTTAATACTATAACTCGTTTCGATAGGAAAAGCTACGCTCAGAATTTTTGATAGAAATAGCGCTAACTTGTATATATATATATATATATATATATATATATATATAAATTATCAGAAGAACTATTAAATGACAGAACAATCTACAAAAAGTTAAACACAGATCCGACATTTACAATACAAAAGAAAGTAAACGACCACCTTAATATACTACTGAAAAAACAAATTATTACAGAAAAGCAAAAGAAAGATATTAGTCAAAACAACTCTATTCCGGGAAAATACTACGGACTTCCGAAAATCCATAAACCCCAACTGTCCCTTAGACCAATAATTGCATCCATTATGACACCTACATACAAGTTAGCGCTATTTCTATCAAAAATTCTGAGCGTAGCTTTTCCTATCGAAACGAGTTATAGTATTAAAGACTCGTTCACATTTGTTGAACGATTTAACTATTATCTAATTCCAAAGGAACATATTTTAATGTCATTAGATGTCAAATCCCTATTCACAAATATACCTACCGAATTAGTTATCAACATTATTAAAGAAAAATGGAGTGTCATTAAAAAATACTGTACTTTTTCACTTGATTTGTTTATTGTAAGCCTAAATTTAGTAATTAACAACACATACTTCACATTTCAGAATAAATTCTATCAACAAATATCCGGCACACCCATGGGGTCTCCAATATCTCCTATTCTCGCTCAAATGATAATGGATAAGTTGATTGATACGGCAAAATCTCAGTTATCATTCGAACTGGAATTTATTGTAAAATATGTTGATGACATCATTTGTTCTGTCCCCAAAAATAAAGTTGAAGAAACATGTACAGCATTTAATAATTTCCACCCCAAACTTCAGTTTACCACAGAAATTGAAATCAACAAAAGACTAAATTTCTTAGATACAACGGTCATTAGAGATTCAAACAACAGGCTCATATTTGATTTCTATAAAAAACCTACAAACTCAGGTCGTTATTTAAACTTTAACTCCAATCATTCTTTCAAACAAAATTAATACGGTATTAACACTAAAGCACAGAATCATTAAAATTTGTCATCCACGTTTCTTAGAAACGAATCTTAAAGATCTTCAACAAATTCTTCTCAATAATGGATATCCTAAACCTCTAATAAATAAATTAATTTTCCAAACAAAACACGGACCATCACAAACTAAACGAGATCAACCAAACATATATAAAACACTCCCATTTATACCACATCTAACACCGTCTTTAATCAAAATATTGTTAACTCCACAATTAAATATATCTACCAAATACATAAATGGCATCCATAGTATCTTCACCATGACCAAAGACAAAACCCTAAAACCACTACAGAACAACATAGTATACAGCATTCCATGTAGTTGTGGCAAAAGTTACATAGGGCAGTCCAAACAGTGGCTCAGAAACAGAATCACTCAACACAGAAGCGATCACAAATTAAATAAAAAATCTTGCGCTCTTTCCATGCATTTAAATGAACATCACCACAAGGCAGACTATAAAAATACCATAATATTAGAGACAGAAGAAATCTATAAAAAAAGACTCTTTTTAGAAAGCTACCACATTCAGAAACATACGAACACAATAAATTACAAAAACGATATAGAAAACCTTGATAAAAATTATGCTTTTCTATATTCTTTCGATTAAACAAATAAACAGCACGTCTTAATCTAACTGTAATAGATATATACCACTACACAATCCACTACATAGACTTTTACTACCAATTAACTTACTAGGTATACTGTTTTCAAAAATTAATTTTAATGATTGCTGTTTTCATATTGTTAATGTTTTTATTTATAGTAAGCTTTTAAAATTGTTTAATTCTTAAATGTGTTTATTCAAATTGTACTACACAGATGAATGCACATCATACAAATAAGTATTTTAATTAATTTTCGTCAAGTCAATGTAAGTAAATTTAAATCATCTCCAAATATGTAAACATTTTACTATAATTTTAGAACTAAGTCTAAGGGAACATATTTCCCGAAACGTCAGTTATTTACAAATGACATTTTTGTAAACTTCAAATTTGGACGAAATAAAACCCAAAAAAGATTATTTGATCTTAATTTATACATTACAACGTCCAGAAATATATAACAAAAAATATATATATCTATATATATATATATATATATTGCTGTAATTATGGGGTTAATTTAGGGGTAGGTTAAGTCATAGGGGTCGTAGAATATGCAAGGGAAACTCCCAAGTAACAGAAGCACGGAATTACAGATATTAGAAGAGTAAATAGGTCATTATAAATATTATTAGTTGAGAGCACACTGTATATAGCAGTACAAACGATTAAAACAAATATCCAAGAGTAGCTATGAGCGAAGATAAGAATTTGAAAAGGTAACGAAACGCATTGAATTTAAATCAGTGAAAAACCTGCATGAATTGGCTGGACAAATATTAAAAAAAAATGCGTGGGTATATCATCTTAAACGCACTTAGAAATTATGCATTATTTGAAAAGCGTACGTGATTTAAAAGTATCACATTTGCTCAAAAATCCAATTTTTAGGAAATAAACAAACACCAAATTTATTCGATTTAGATTAGAATAAAAACAAACAATAACACTACGTGATCGATTGAATGAAGATTCCTGGGATTTCCGAAGTAAATGCATAGATTTAATAAGAATTTATGTGACAAAGTGAGCATCGCGTCATGCTATTGAACTAGACAACTGTTAAAATTCCCAAAATAACAAGTGATAATACACTTGGTCTCGCCCGGCACGTGGAGTCAACGAATCAGGAACTAAAGGGGGCCGATCCTATAAATATCATAACAATTGAATATTGAGTTAGTATACTTTTGAACTGCGCAATCACTATACTTAAATGTAATAAATATTTACGTGAAAAGTTGAGTGAAAATTATTTTAAAGAGTGTATAATTGTGCAAAGAGAGCCGTACTTCTAAAAAGACGTAAGTAAATAAGATTTAGTGAAATTATATCATTTCTAATAATAAATAAAACAGGGATCTGGTTAAATACGTTCTGAATAATTACCATCTGATTAAATACCTTCTGATTAATTACATTCGGAATAATTACGATCTGAAGAACAACGTTCTGAACCACAATCGAAATAACGTTACGATTCTTGTTAAAACTTTTAATAACGATCCATTACGATCTTAAATACAATTTTGGATACGAAACTCTGGAAAATGCTGTCTGTTCAAACAATTTAATAATCTCTGAAAATGGTAAATATTCTATTACGGAAATGAAAAACTTTCATTGGAATAACGATTTGGATACTAAATTTTGGCTGGATGTCGACTTCAATTCCTAGGAATGCAGAGCTCCTACAAAACCACTTCAGGTTAGATATTTTGTTGATTTATTTTAAAACTGTTTTGATGGTTTATTTTAAAACTGTTTTATTTCAATAATAAGTTAAAAGTGTAAGAGCCGACAAATTGGGGTTTCTTGGATATATTTATAAAAAGTTATGGAAATTTTTGAAACGTTTCAACAGGTCTCTAAATGTAATAAAAGCTCGTTTTGTCGGCTTTATTTTCTAAAAATCTAATAGATGTATATAATTCAAAAAGGGAGAAGATATTTAAAAGGGGAAAAAGTTGTAAATATTTAATCATTATACTGTGTATTGTGGAATTGTTTTATTGAATCAGCTAGTCGAGGCAAAAGAAAATTATAAATTAACATTTTCACAAGTGGTTGAGCAACATAAGGGTTAACACAGGATTTTTATGTACGCCCAAGCCGTGGGGCGAGATATCACAGCAATATATATATATATATATATATATATATATATATATCTGACATAAGTCAAAAATTGACAATTTCAGATATGATTGACATAAATGCTAAACGTAATTGAAAGTTAGGTTTATAAATGGTACTGTACACGATTTAGATTTGTAGATTTCCCAATTATAGCCATCGGCCTCGGTAGCGTAATTGGTAAACTCACAGTTCCGGCAAAACTGAGATGCAGGTTCAAATCTTGTCCAAGATCTTATATTTTCCTTCTTTCAATTACTAGATCGATTTGAAATGATCATTTGGGCTTTACTTATAAAAGTCTAAGTTATTATTTCATCTTATTAATTGCTATATATATATATATATATATATATATATATATATATATATATTATAATGTATAAGGGAGCTACCAAGAGTTCTAAGGGTTGTTTAGTACAAGGTAGTATATGCCAAGCGAAATAATCCACATATTTGATCACATAAACTTAAAAATGTATGTTTGCCATATTTCACATATACTAAAATACCATTCAAAATGGTAGTCGAAATTAAGTGCCAAAAGGTAATATTAAAATGACTAAATGACGTAGTAAGATGTACAGTGCTCAAGGGTTTATACCGAGTTTGAATTTTAAAGGCCATTGAAAGTACATTTGCCGTCCAAAAACCGGATGCGTCTATGAATGTTTACTATCAACCACGCATCCAGGTTCAAGTGTAATTTATTTTGGTTTCATTTTAAATAGAATCAACTTTTGGATAATATTTGTGAACTCAAAATTATTAGTTATAACAACTTCAAATGTGATTGGTGAACTGTAAATATTTAGGACAAATACTTGAATTGTATGTGAATTATAAAAGTGTAAAAGGACATGAACTATGGTATGTGCGACACAAACGAAATGTTAGGATGTTATTGGACGATTTTGTTATGTAATTTAAGATTTAGTAGGCAGGAAAGTTAAAATGGTCGCCTTGGAAAGCAAACAACGGAGATTATTTCGAAATTCGTTTTGTAAAAAGACGTGTTTTTCATACTGTGCTAATTTGTAAACAATTTTTGAAAGAAGTTAATAAAAGTATTTGAGTTTAAAGAGTTTTGATTAAGTAACGAAGGGTAAAGAAGTAACAGCGACGAGAGTAATAAGTATAAAGAGTGGTGATTGTGCAACGGCGAAGCGACGGAAAATTATATAGATTTGGAGAGCGATTTATAGATTTGTAGCAGGACATCGAGAGGAAAAATATATAAGGAACGAAGTGGGATTTGGATAGCGATAATAGGTAGCAGGACATCGAGAGGAAATATACAAAGGAAAGAAGTTAGATTTGGATAGCGATATTAGGTAGCAGGACATCGAGAGGAAAAATATATGGGAAAGAAGTTGGTTTTGGATAGCGATTATTAGGTAGCGGAGCATAGAGCAATTTGAAGTAAGACGACGAGTAGATTTGGATAAGATACGAAGAAGCGGACGGAGTAATTGAGAACACGAAGAGCGAAATTTAGGAGAGCATCGATTGGTAGTGAAGGATTAAAAGCAGAAATTAGCACAGGGGAAGTTACATCACTGGGTATTCAAAATTCTAAATTAGGGTTAATTATTTCAGGTATTGGGGAGCAGCTAAATTAAGAACAACACCTGGAGGCGGTACTAAACTTCAATCAGTTAGGACAAAGTGTAAAGACGCATACGGCGACAAGGATTTTGAGCCAGCAGTTAGAGCGGCCAAGAACGGAGTATAAACCAGGTGAGTGCTGAGATATCTTAAAACGTCAAAAAACAGTCATATAATTTTGGTAGTAATTCAATTTGGCACAAAGCAACGCTGATCTTAGTAAAATTTTGGCATATTAAAAAGTAGAGTAAAAAAATTTAGTACTAAAACAAAAGAAGTGCACTTTGGTTGGACTTTGCACATCTACTTATAACAGAACTCACTATAAGTAGTTGAACACCCTGAGATTTAAGAGCTTAAATAGTCGAGGCATTGAAATAAATAGTTAATTAAAGAACCAACCAAACGTTGCAAGTACGTGGCGTGCATTAAGTGTGCACATTACAAAAAAAGGCGCGACAAAAAGGGGTAAATCAAATAAAAATTTTAAGAATATAGAATAAAGAGTGACTGAACACACAGTCAGTAAGTAAAAGAAGTGGGATTTAATAATACAAAAATATATATGCATTTGCCACCATCCTTCCAAATACATTGAATACAACCTTTTTTCAAAATTTGAGAGTTCTTCGTTCATCCAAACACGTGTATAGCATTTTGTCGCTCTCGTCTACTGCACCCATAAATTGATTATACGTGTGTACCATTGATGGTTAATTTTTTTATAGATTCGTAGATTCCTCTCTTTTTGTGACAGATACATTTACCGTATCGCGTGCGTAGAAATCAAAATAACCGGATTTTTTTTGTCTTTTTATCTCTAAAGGAACACAATAAACTGGTTCGTAGATGAAATACTTGGGCTCGTTTAGTGGTACCGTTTTTGCTTCTTTTGAAACAGGCTTTCTATTTCTACGTATGATTCCTGTTAGGTATGTGACTCTTTGATAAAGGGGCCGTGCTAGTTCTACACTGGTGTAAGAATTATCCGTAAATAGGTGGTATCCCTTGTTCAGGTAATTTCCATCGACAAAAGTTTTTCTGTCACAACAAATCCCATACCTTTTTCTTTAATCTCATCTTTGTCAACTTCAGATTTAGCACCACGGTAGCAAAAGAATCCAAGACGATATTTTGACAAAGAGTCGCAAAGCATCCAGAATTTTATACCCCACTGATAATGCTTCTTGTTGGGCAAATACTGTTTGATCACAGTATGGGCATTTGTTCCAACAAGAGATTCATCTATACTCAACTGTTGCATGGGTATATAATGCAGCCGGAAAACCAAATTGGTGTGATCTACCAACACTTGAAACCTGGCACATGGATCGTATTCTGGATGTCCAGGTGGAGCTAAAGTTTTATTATCAACCAAATAAAAAAAATTCAAGAGCAACTGAAATCTGTTTCGTGCAAACATTCTTCCAAACCATGGAATACGTCTTGATTTTTTCATCCAAGAAGAAAAAATAGTTGGCCTGTTTGTGATGCTTATTTCCAGTATAACGGAAATAAATCCTCTCATTTCTGAGATGGTGACTGGCTTTAACAATTTTGCACGAGATTGAGGTTTCAAATTTGGATGATCTTGTAAAAACTGTGCGGCGTAACGGTTAGTTTCAACAAAATTTTTTTTATAAGAGCAGTTGTTAAAAACAAATTGAAGAAATCAATAGGTTTTGCGTCAACTGGTGGGGTATGTTTTGGTTCTGGTAGTTCGCAAAATACGTGCGGAGTTTGTTTGTTGTATTGCGTATCCGGTGGTAGGCGTGTGAATTGGGTCAAGGTCACATCGTCATTTTCGCAGTTCCGTACATCCTCCGTATCAGCAAAATAATTGTTATTGTCACTATTATCACTGTCACTCAAAATTTGCATTACGCGGTGTGAGCGCAACACAATATCATTCCCACTATCACTTTCTTCACAACTTGAAGAACGATCATTTTCACTCCAACTATTTTCGTATTCCAACATTTTGGGATAAAAAATTTCTTTTCCCAAATCCCTTTTATATTGTAATTACTAATAATATTATAATTTGAACTTTATGTAACACACGTAGAAAGATAAAAAATAACCGATGCGTGCAAGTAACCTCCACTGCGGCGCGCTAAACGGCAACTGATTTTGCAAGCGCTTTCGCGTTTGTGACAATTTTGGACAGTACGCGCACGCGCGCGAACGTGCTCGTCGGCACTCTAACGGTTAATGAGAACCGCAAATAAGTCAGCTCTTACTCAAGCAATTGTAAAGAGTGTCGGCGAATTTGCAAGAGCATAAGCAAACCTGCAGGGAAATGAAAAATATATTATTGATGGTGGAAGTTTACTCCATCGTTTTTCATGGAAAGTTGGCACTCCACACAAACATATTGCAATGTCTTATGCTGAATATGTAAAAAATAAATATCCTGAAGCTGCAATTGTTTTTGATGGGTACACACAACTTGCTACAAAAGATGAAAGGAAAAACAGACTCAAGAATTACTTTTAATAAAAATTATACTCTAGTGATTAAGAAAGAAGACTTTTTGGTCAACACAGACAACAAACTAAAGATGATTCTGCTTTTGGATAAAGTCTTTTAAGAAAACAATATTGAAACACTGACAGCAGAGAGGGATGCTAACATTTTCATTGCGCTTTAGAAAAAGGATTAATCGATAAGATAGTTGTAGTAGCTGATGACACAGACATAGTAATTTTGCTATTGCATTTTATATTTGGTAAATCTAAAAAAATTGATCTCAAACACTTTCCTAAAGAGGAACAAAATAACATACCTCTCTGCTTTGATTAAAAAATGTCAGCATAATTTAAGCTTCGATGTATGTAACAACTTGTTGTTAATTCATGCTCTGGGTGGATGTGATACCACTTTCAGAGTATTTAGCATTGGAAAAGATTTACCACTACAATTGGTAATAAACAACAATACCTTTAGAAATCTGGCTGTTAATTTCTCAGTACAGACGATTCACATGACACCATTCGTGAAGCTGGATTAAATGCTTTAACTTTACTTTTTGGTGGAATATCACAGGACACACTAACTTCACTTCGGTTACGCTTTTTCATCGGCAAAGTTTTAACAAAATCCACATATTTGAAGCCAGAAAACCTTCCCACAAATGGAGCAGCTGCCATCTCTGAGTAATATGTAGATATATATCCTAGGTCAGGTAATGATATGCTACTAGCTTCTGGTGAAGAGCGCCGAAGACTTACTTCGCTCACTGTTGCTTCTTCTGAATTTGATTCATTTGGTATTCCAGGAAAAGATTTTGCTATGCTGTGCCATGTGATCCCGCCTAAATCGAATATAACCAGTACGGGGCGGGAACTGGACGTCCAACCAATTCTTTTTCTGCAAGTTCATAAGGTTGTTCATCGCACAACTTGTAATGTTACAGTGTGAAATTGAATTTACTCTGCTCCGATCGTCGGAAGCATTGCGGCGATAGATGTTATTGGTTTAATGTTTGTTAAACAATAATTCAGCATTGACTATCCTATATATTTGTTTACATAAATTTAAAGATACACAATTGTTTATATGTGACTGTTTTTTCCTAATAATATTTTTAGCAACGGCAGGAAATGCATTTCAGCCTGTCGCTTGTTCTCATTGATTCCTCTAACTATATACGTAACTATTTCCTTTATTCTATTAATTTTTAAAGAAAAAGACGTTGGCAACCAAGCGACTAAGAACAACTTAATAATGTCTTTGCTAATTCTTATTTAAGGTTAAAAATTAAATTAAGATAATTGAGTGTATTAATTGTTTTGCGCAGATTTTGTGTACTGTGTAAATCCTTCAGGATGTTTTAGATAAATGTTTTTTTGCGAGTCGATTTTCCTTTCATAACAAGTTGTTTCCGTAAGGTTTTGTAAATTTTTTTTCTTGAGGATTCCTTTTTCTGTGTGACCCACCCCACTCTACAATGTTTTTAGCTAGCACAGCATTAATTCTTTTGATTCCCCTTGTTTTGTTGTGGTACTCGATGTGGGACTACTGTTTCTTTGCTTACTGAACGTTATTTTTCCTTTATCCGTACGGATTACCGTAATAATGTATATAAACGTAAACAAAACAATCAGTTTCTTACCGTATTATTGGCCTTCACTTCATGTTCCGTCTGTTATAGTTGAAGTAAAACTGCTGGTAACACTGTCCATCATGCCATATCTCACTTGAAGTTGTTTTTATGTTTAAAACAGCAAACAAAACTCTTGTTTATAGCTAGATCATTAAAATCGTCAGTCTCGCATAAGATAAAAAAACGATGAAGAAAAATACAACTTTTGTTTTTCAAAATGAGTAACTAACTAAAATTCACGAATTTTATATTGTTCAACAAACTTTTAACAATACCCATGAATGCTACTATTTCAAAGCTATACCGGTAGGAAAAAGGTACCAGAAAATACAATCATAAACGTGCAGACTTTGAACTAAATAAAGGACTAGTAAAGGAGGTTGCCTATCTACGCGGGTTAAACTTAGAGTACTGTAGCAAAGTAGATTTAAATAAGTAAGAACTGAAAGGGTTTTTAAAGTAACGAGGCAGTAAAATTTTTAAATATGAAATAGAGCGTAACAATCTGTTATTTGATCAAGTTCTATTAAATAATTTAATTTATTCCCGTCTGTTTTCTGGAGGAGGGGGCTCTGTCCTATTGCTATTCACAGCGATGTTATTGAGTGTAGTTGTAGCTACGATTGTCATTAACATAGTTTGTGTTTTTATTCTTTGCCCATACGCTAAAATTTCGAAACGCCTCTTCCACGTACCAAACAAACGTTCCATAATATTGCGCATATGGATGTGCGCTTCATTATAACGTTGCTCTGGTTTAGTAACGGGATTTCTCAATGGTGTCGATAAATATTCTTTTAATGGGTAACGAGACATTTTTTCTGTTGCAATGTCAAGTTACAGCTTTGGCAACCTCTTGTATTCACTCTCCAAATTTCTATTTTTATCGGGGTTTTCTTTCACAATTTAGCTTCATAGCACCAAATAAAATTCTGTGTTAGGCTGCTACTAAAGTTGTCTACACGCAGTTAGTCTCTCTTTCTCTTACAATTTATGCTTTATTTAAATAAAATACCGTGCTTAATATCCTTATACATTTATTCTCTTATTTTAGTTCAGTTTATAAGTTGGTCGTACTATTATTTTTGGAAAATATTTTCTTTTAATTTATTAGCTGCTAAATATCACCCAATACTGGTGTGAATGTTAACCTCCAAATTAAACGTCATATCTTTAGTTGTTTTTTCCCTTCCATAAGAATGTTTGCTTTAATTTACCTGGCCTTTCAAAGAGCACTTTTCCGTTTGATATCAAAATGAAAACGTCGCACCTGTCATTTCTTGAAAAATTACACAAGGAGTTTCTATATA
Source organism: Platerodrilus igneus (assembly GCA_036346225.1). Classification (NCBI taxonomy): domain Eukaryota; kingdom Metazoa; phylum Arthropoda; class Insecta; order Coleoptera; family Lycidae; genus Platerodrilus; species Platerodrilus igneus. Next base: position 5,231,449 of record JARFIW010000507.1, on the reverse strand, counting down.
GTATGTAATATAACTTAATCCTTTTGTGTTTCTTAACAATATTTCTATAGGGAAGATGTTTAAAAAGTTTAGCCTTCGTCAAAACCTAACGGCCCGTCATTAAAGTTAATGATGGTATGATACATTCAAATATAATTAAACAGTTGTTTTTTAGCAAGTGTGGATATTTTACGGTCCTACTCTTACAGCCTTACGTTCAAGTAACTACGTTTTAACTATAATTTACTATGGTAGAATGATAATTAAAATTTTCTTTGGTGGAATAAAAATTACTGAAATGCATGCCTAACCTCTTTCTCTACACCATATGTAACCCTTAAAGTATTTGAGATTTGTTTACAATTGTATGATGCACAGAGTACTGTTTAGCTCCAATATTTTCTTGATATGAAACGTTTCATGCGATTGGGGTAACGGTGAACTTGGTCAGCTTTACTTAATTGGTTTAAGTACCTCAAGTAACTTTATTTAGGATGTCGTCCATGTGGCAATAAAGACAGCTGGGTAACACTCTTTTTTACTATTTAGTTATCTTACCGTAAGGTATGTGTTTTAATTTGTTGGTCTATAAAAAGACGATTGTATAAAAGGTGAAAATAAGTTAACGCTTCCCCAATTTAGATATGCTTACTGTTACATTAAATAAGTAATGCCGTATGTGTCAATACGTTCATTGCTTAATTACCTGGAGAAATAATTTAGTAAATGGATTGTAAAGCCAAAAGTTTCATAAAATAGTTGGTTATATAACTGACATTAAAAATGTTTGGTATGCAAAATATTTAAAACAAGTGTTTTGGTAATTCATAATTATTATAAAAATTGTAGGATTGTTCATTCTCACAAAGTTGTTGATTTAAAAATAGTATGATCAAACAAAAGCTTTATGATTCTATACTACGTTTGATTTATGTCCAAAGTTTTACTAAATTATATATTTTTTGTTTTGTTAACAAAGTTTTACAAATTTCAGTTTATGATAACAAAATATTAAAGCATTTATATTCCATAAATCTGTGTTTAAATTTTTTTATCGCAATAGTTTCCTTACAAGGTTATAACTTTTCAACTTCTCCTAATCTTCCCCCTAGATTTCAATTTTTTTGAAGCCTCCGCAACATAAACGTTATAGTCTAGCTATGCCAGGATAATTTATTTATACCCTGTCGTGCGTCTATTCTTTTCATCACACCTGGAAAAGGGTTGGGTGCAAATGAATCTGCAGAATTTCCTATAAATTCTATATCAGCATATTGCATCTTAAAAATATATACCTAACCGTGCACGATTATTAATTTTACTCCTTCAAGCCGAGATCTTAAACGGCTCTAGTTAACGGCTGCCTGTAAAAAGTTCTCTCTTCTCCTCGGCTACCTTTTTTTTCGAACCTATATTTTTTTGTCTTCATAACGATTCGCATAAATTAAGAGAAACAGCGTTAAACTGGTTTGTTGCTCGTTTTCAAGCCCACAGTTTTTCATCACCAACAACCTTATCGATCTTTTTGTTTTCAATTATGTTTAAATTTTAAAACAACGGAAAACAAAACCTTCCTTTCCTTGTACATAAAATTCCTGGAGCGCACTCATGTTTTTTTCTGCCCTGGTTTTTATTTACTTACTACGTAACAGCACTCTCGAAGAAGAGCAATATAGGAAGAAAATCCCGCCAAATATCACACACCACGAGGTTGGGATTAACATTCAGAAGAGCAATTTTAATATTCCTTAGAACAAAAAAATCCCAAATGTAAATTTAGGTAGCAAGAATGACAATTGTTTTGGCTTTTTAACTAAGCAGTCCTTAATATATAATGGTGCAACATACATAAATTTAAGCCATCTTTAATATTTAAGGAAGTCATAACTAAGTTTCATTTAACATTACCACAATGCAAATGACTACTATAGTCATATAAAACAGTTTTTCTCAAGAAATATATATAGTATTATTTTAAAAACTAAAACTCTCTGTCGCTAGTATCTATCTTTTTCAGGGAATTATCATTTGTTTCGGACCTTTTGAGCTTCTACCATACCTGAATATAATTATCTACAAAAAATAAACACATGATTTTAGGGTTGTGGTATATTTACAAAACATTTACCTGTTTCAAAATAAACTCTACAAATTGGATAGTTTCCAAGTCCTATTATCGTTTAGATTTGGTGATATGCCACGTTTTACAGCCATGTTAAACCGGCTCTGTTCTTTATAGAAAGGTCATCGTATTTGTTTTCTTTTTTCAGAGGTAAGTTAGATTGAATGAATTATGGCTAATTCTCTTCCACCACACCATTTTCCAGAAATTCGACTGCAGTATACCATGATTACAAATTACATCAGCAGCCACCAGCAATTATATACACAAGTATTAGAGGTTTTTTTAAATCCCACGGACTGTAGGATGCGCAATGAAAGAAGACAAAGGTAAGAGATAAAAAGAGGGACCAATATCATTTATGTAAAATCTAAAACATTAATTTCCAGAATGTATATTCTGAAAAAATACTTTATTACAAATCAGTTCTTTAATGAAACAAAATTATATGGTTACAAAATTCACTATACTACGATCTACGGGTAAATATATGTGATATACAAATAATGATTTTAAAGAGGTCAATACGAAATATCAGCAATGAGATAGTGTCGCAAGAAAGAAGAAACAACCTAACAGGAAGAATTCTCTACAAATAGGAGCGTGTGACGAAGTCTTTGGAGAATAGGTAACGTAGAGAGTCTGAAATTAGAAATAGCTTAGTTAAAACTAAATTTGATGGTGTTTAGTGAAGACAGGTATCTGTCGAAAAGCGACTTTCGGTCAGGAGATTGTAGGATTCTCGACTCAGACTCAGGACGAAGACATATAAGGGCGAGTTTAATTACAAATCAAAACAGCAAAAGAAAAAGTAAAAGTAAAAAGTTACTTATAGAATAATAACATTCATATTGCATGATAGATTAGTAAAGTATATCTATTCGAATTTTGTAAAGCAAACTTGTATTTATTTATTTGTACAATATATAACAAATTTTAGATTAAAGTGCAATTAATACTAAAACGATTATAAGTTTCATAATAATCTATAGCAACACTGTGGCACGATTTAAATAAAATTAAATAAAAATCCTTAACCACAAAAAATATTTAAATTACTAGATACGTATTTCGACCACTATGTGGTCATCATTAGTAGGAATTTTAACTAATAATTAGTTGTTGTTCCGGAACACTTCAAAGGATATTCTCCTCACCACTTAGGCTGAAGTGAACTTTCCCAACATACAATTTACTAGAATGTTGCTTTAAACACTATCGAGGATATTCTCCTCACCCGCAGGCTGGTGTTCTCAACAACAAACAAGTGAATTGTGATGTTATAACTAAAATCTACTTAATTTATACTAATTCTAAATCTGCTGAAGCGGAACCAAATTATTCTTGCTTTCTCATTGGTTGTTGACCAATAGGGAAAGCACAGCAGATGGCTCTATGTGCCCTTTATCAGTGTTTAAGAGGGGTCCTTTATGTTTAACAATTTTAATCGATTCATAAGCATTTAAGAAGGAAAACGTTGGTACTGCTTTTAACAATTTAACATTTTCAAGTTTAACGGGGAGCAATGTGCTCTTTAAATCTTTTTGTTATATTCCTCTTGGTCTGACCAATATATTTTTGAAAACACCCTGGCCCTGAACAACTAATTTCGTAAATCCCAAACTTTTGCAATTTTTCCACCTCGTCTTTTGGGTTACTAACAAATCTTTAATTTTATTAGTATTACTGAAAGCAATTTTGAAATTAAACTGTTTAAATATTTTATCAAGACCTTTTGTGGTTTTGTGAAACGGAAGTTGAACATATTTAACATTATCGTTAGAGGTGGTCGATTGCAAAGTCGTTGATTTACGAATGTTAATTCTATTTTTACACTTTCTAAAAATATTATCTATAATATCAGAAGAGAAACCATTGTAATTCGCTATTTGCTTAATAAGAGCAAATTCCTTATTAAATCTGTTTTTATTTAAAGGGAAATTCAATAATCTATTAATTAAAAAGTTAAACGAAGCCAATTTATGTTGTATGCTATGATTGGAGGAAGACAAAATAAAGCGATTTACGTTGGTTTCTTTTCTATAAACATCAAATTTCAGTTTACTACCATTTCTAATTACTAATGTATCTAAAAAGGGTAATTGTCCATTATTCTCTAGTTCATACGTAAATTTTATACTTTGAAATTTTGAATTCAATTCTTTAAGAAAATCATCAACATTTGACTTAGTAGTGTCAAAAACTGCAAAAATATCATCCACGTACCTTAACCATATTCTTGGGAAGTATTTGGATTTTTCTTTTAATTCGGTCTCAAAGCGAGACATAAATAAATTTGCTATGAAAGGTGATAGGCTATTTCCCATTGCAGTGCCTTCATGTTGTTCGTACAACTTGTTGTTGAATTGAAAACAGTTCTGGGACATGCAATGCAAAACAAGCTTGATATAATCCTCGACCTTATCATCATCAATATCACTATCTATGAGAATATCCTTTAAATATGTTAAAGTACGTGGTATTGGAACACTAGGAAATAATGAACTGACATCAAATGAAATTAAGATTTCGTTCTCTTCTAATGTGATATTTTTTACTTTATTAATAAACTCCAAAGAGTTTTGTACAGACAAACTATTAAACTTTAAACTCTTAAATTCATTTGACAGCCATCGTGATAAATAGTAAGTCGGTGAGTTGATACCTGAAACTATTGGTCTTATCGATTTATTATTTTTGTGAATTTTTGGTAAACAGTAAAGTTTTGGCATTTCAGGATTTGAAATTGTCAATTTTAATTTTAGTGTGGGCGAAATTAAGTTTGGACATTCTTTCAAAACTGACTCTGTTGATTTAATCATTTTATTTAAAGGAACCTCATTTTTACGTTTTTTTACTATTGGTCTGTAAGGACCCTCAGACAGCAAAGTTTCTACTCTATCAACATAGTCTTGTTTATCCAGAATAACCAACCTATTCCCCTTGTCAGCCTTTAAATAATAACAATTCTTTTGTCGTAAACCTTTAATAATCAGATGATCTTTCTTTGATTGTTCTGAGGCATTCCTTGCGCAAGTGCGTAAGTTGTCCGAAAGTTGAATTTTGCACGCGTTTCTAATAAAGTTTTTTGAATTGTCTAATTTTGAAATGGATTTTTCAATGACAGCAATAATGTCTTCCAAACGAGTTTTCAAATGATCTACTCCAAATTTTAGGCCTCGATCAAGATTAGTAAGCCAAACCCACAGAGAAAGGGGGAAATAACCACATATTAACAATGAGCAATGATAACAAGGTCAGTTTTCAACTCACAAAGCCAAGGTGCGTCACTCTGAATCTTAGAGTAACGCGTAAGAATAATATTTGAAAGTGAAATTGTATAGTGACAGATAGTGCTACGAAGATGAAAATTTCTATTGCCGATTAGCGTAAGTACAATTTGGGGAATTTATTTAAACTAAAATATAATAATAATAGGGCTCTAAGTTTGGTGAGAATAATTCTAAATCTAAGTTTGGTGCGAGTAATCTAAGTCTAAGGTTGGTGCGAATAAATCTAAGTCTAAGTTTGGTGCGAGTAATCTAAGTCCGAGGATGATAATCTAAGTCTGACGATGATATTCTAAGTTTGAATAAATCCAGAGGGTGACGACAATAATTCAAATGTAATAATTCAAGCGTGTGGATAGATAATATTTCAAATATAACAATTCCGAATTGGTGGAGAATAATTTTTAATACGATGTTAATGATCCAAATGGATGGTATAATAATGCATGGAAAATCATAATTGATGTTGGTAGATAATGGATGCGTTGAAAGTCTTGGTACACTTTTGAGTTGCGAGAAAGAAATATAAAAGCACGAAGTAAACAGACCAGGTCAGATCTTTTTAGTTTTAAGACATTTTTTTTTCTATTTGAATTTGAATATTGAATTTGCTTAATTAATATAAACTAGTGTACCTGAGTCAGCAACGACCTTTGCATACGTAGTAAGTACGTAATATAATAAAGGGGTTTTGAACGTTCCAGGCTTCTTTTATAAGAACAGTAGTTTTTTTGGTGACTTTAGATTGATAGCGAAGCAGAGGATATATGTGTACCTTTGTAAGGAGCGACCCTATATTAAATCTGTTTGCAGATTTGAATTCTGCACAAAATTCTGGAGTAATTTCATGTATTGCATGACTACAAAATTTATAAGGACGGTTAAAAATCGCTACCAGCAAAAAATCTTAAAATTGGGGTAGTTCTGTGGGGGATGATGCAATCTAAAAAAATTCTAGAGATTCGGGTAGCTGAGAAAATTTTAATATTAATTGATACCAAACAATATAGATTTATCTCGTGGGTGCGGTGCCTATAGGCACCGAGAGGTATCTCGAAAATTTTAGGGGTTAGGTTACCGATTTTTTAGGGTAGGGATGGTTGGGGTAAATATATCCCGCAAGGAGGTCCACAAGGAGAGAGCAAGGTGGAGATTCATCTCCTCATTTCCTCCTTATGGGAATTTACATGTAAGTTTGGTCCAGATGTGTGAGGAAATGTGGATGCTGGAGGAAATGAGGCAGCAGAACGTCACCAAATTACCTACACCTGCATCATGATGTATACGCCTCAACGAGCGATGCGCTACATCACGACGCCGACGCCTCATACATTCACATCTTAGCCAGGAGTGCTTAAATTGTAACTTACTGACGCCGACGTCTCTACGAGTGGTGCTCTCATCACGACGCCGATGCCGCAACGAGTGGTGCATCCACACCCGAACTAGTGGTGCTGAAATCATAGCGTGCTTAAGCCGACGCCTCCACAAATTATACGCTGCACCACGAGCCGATGCCTCTTACACTCAGCCTACACTCGACGCTTGCAGTAAGCCACGACTTCTTCCGAAGTCCACCAACCAGCTTCCCGTAGGGTTTGACAAAGACTTATTAACTTCTACATATATTGAACGTTGAACGTTCCAGGCTTCTTTTATAAGAACAGTAGTTTTTTTGGTGACTTTAGATTGATAGCGAAGCATATGATTTTTGAGATAAATGAGATTTACAATAATTGATTGATTGAAAAGCATATTTTAGTAATTTTCAAAACCTGTACATAATATTTGTTTTATTATATGGAATTAACTAACTTCATTTTATAATTCAAAATAAAAGCTAGTCGAGGCAGAATAATAAAAAATTTAGTGGGAATGTAATTTGATTATTTAAACAGAGGTGGAGTCAAATAAGAATACGCCATTGATACCGAGTACGGCGTAATCATATTAAGTTTTGATTGGACAGCAGAAAGTCGGCGATTGAGAGTTCCAGTTAATTGAAAGCAATATATATATATATATATATATATATATATATATATATATATTATATAGATCCTATAATTGTTTTATCCTGAATATATGAATATTTTGTTAATATTTATCAGTAAACAAAACCAAGACTTGAACTCTGTGCCTCAGAATTTAGGCACCGCCCCAACCGGCAGTACGCTGTAACAAGTGGCGCCCAATGTTGAGCCGTCTTCACTCAAGACACTATAAGCAGGAGTAAATACTTCCTGTATGTTTGTTGTGGTTTGTTTAGTATTCTTCTTAATTTTCTTTGGGGATTAAACCACTCATAGTTTTTAAAATTATCTTTATTAACGTTTCGATCCATAAATTTTGAAAACGATCCTAGGTTATGGATCGAAACGTTAATAAAGATAATTTTAAAAACTATGAGTGGTTTAATAAGCAGGAGCTTGCAGGGACCAAACAACATGCCCATAACGAGAAGTCAAACAGCCACCAACATCAGCCAGACACCAATCAGCCACCTCCAACACACGAGGACACACAACCACCAATAGTTCTGAGACTGCAACAACCCAGTAGCGCTCAACAATAAACCATCGACAAAATAGTAACAATCAAAACGCTATTGGGAGACCTTTCCCTTGTCACCACAACAGCTACCGAAACCGAGAAACCCGTATTTTCTGGCACCGGAATTCTTCCAACAAAGCAAAGGAGGCAAACTTACTAACAACAACCACCCAACTGCAAGGCCATGAAACTACATGGGGGACATTTGAGGTGTTCCAGCCCAGCTACAGCGATTTTAAGAAGTTTTTTCAGGACAAATACGACAATCTAGCCATTAAAGTAAAAATAACCGCAAATTATTAGTACGGAAACAGACGGCATCTCAACCAGTAGCTGCCTTCCTCGACCGTAAGGTGCGTCAGATCCGCCGTCTCAAAATAGAGATCAACCACGACATAGAGCTGTTCACAGACATCCTCTTTCTAACATTGGGGAATCCAATTCTATGTAGCATGCCGACAACTCTATGGGAAATGGTCACCCGTCTCACTAGGATAGAAGAAGCAACAAAAGGGACATCTGGCCCCACGCCAGCAGCCAGACTTGCACCTGCAACGACGCAACTACTAAGATGCTGCTATTGCCTACAATGATATGGGCACGGTGGCTGCCCTACCAAAGCGTCGGGAAACGATGCACCGACCGAGCGACGCCAGAATGCCGCAGGCCGGGCGAAAGGAACTGGCGCGACTAAATACGACTCTCGGTGATCCTTTACCAAGAATTTCTCACAAGATATTTTATAACGCACTGCTGGATATAGAGGCATCGTCATGTATGATCGGGAAAGATTGAATACTTACAGGCTCACAGGCAGAACCCTACCATACCTCCGCTAATCTAGCCGACGCAGGGACAGAAATGGCCATTAAGGAAAAGTTCCGCACGATAATCATCCTCGGACACCTGACGAACCATGATACCTACTATCAAGTAACTAACCTGGTCAAGGATGTTATCCTGGGGTAATCCTGACTTGCCGTCAGAAAATGGTAATGGATAACGAACGAGACTCCATACACTTTGGAGCACATAACCGCCAGACGCTCTACTGGAACCAAAGGATGACGCCCGAGCGGCCCAACAATAAAATGATGCCGTTAAACAGGTGTCCCAAGAGGTACCCTATCGACCGCATTTACCCAGTCCGGGAGAATTGCATCTCTTAGCAGTAGGCAACCATGGAAAAGCCAGACGCCGCCGCACCAAGCAAATACAAGAACGCGAACGTCGCCACAAGTCCAGATATGCCGACGGTGAGGACCACGCCCTATTTCCGCGCGGCAATATGGTTACGTTGCCAAATCACCCGTCATCCACGAGTCGGTTCGAATCAAAATGGATCAGACCTCATCCAACTCAAAAAAGAGTCGGACCCAACAGCTACTGGGTTTGACTTGAACGGGGAGATGTTATGATCCACGCCAAAGACAAACGTCCTGCACTCATTAGAGCTCCACCATCACGCATCAACTTAATTGCACAACACCCTTCATCCGGAGGGGTTTGGTACTCTATATCAAAATGCACGTGCTTGAAATAGAACAAATTTTGAAGAACATCTAAAAGACCCAGAAAAACCAGCAACTTTAAACCCTGCAGTGCAATTGGTTAACGACATGTATTGGTTAAAGACACCACCTTCATACCAAACATATGGTGGAGAAAACAAGATGCGTGTTTGAAAATCAGTATTCACTTGCAGCTCTTCATAGCCAAAGGAATCAACTAGCGGCACTGCCCTATAGTCCGTTAATGCCGACGCCTCAACGAGAGATGCCCCTTCAAGTAGTAGGTAATTTAGTGACGCTCTACTGCCACATTTCCTCCAGCATCCACATTTCCTCACACATCTGGACCAAATTTACATGTAAATTCCAATAAGGAGGAAATGAGGAGATAAATCTCCACCTTGCTCTCGCCTTGTGGAGACACGACTAAAAAGATTAAAAGGGTCTCACGAAGTGTAGTTAAGTAAAACCGCGTGTGCTACAACCTATAACGAGCATATATTCCCAAAAGGGGTGGGGATGAAACTACGCAACAGTGCGTGGGAAAATAAAGATTCTCTCCAATAAGAAATTAAAGTTTCCATGTACATAGCACCAGTCATTGGGAAATGGTAGAAATGTTAAAACTATAAAGGCAATTATTGATTGTGGTTTAGAAAAATAGTAGTTTTCTTGAACTAAATAAAATGGCTTAGACTGATTAATGTATATGGTTACATATTCTCGTATACATCCACAAACATCTGCTTACGTCCACATACGGACATGGCAATGCCAGTAGTTTTTGTTTAACAAATAGTAGGAAAGATACGTTAGGTGTTAGTGTGTGGAAGCCCATCGGATCGTTGGATTCAAAAAGAACGGTGGGGCGGAATGTATGGTGGTTCCCGTTAGAATAATCGAAAGTGGCTAATCGATCGTATTAGATATTTAAATATGCGAAAGTGTAAACGCCTACATGAGCAAAATTTAATTATCAGACAAAAAAGTGCGCGATGTGCTATACTTTTAAAGAAAGTATAGAATGGTGCTCTGCACTGACTTTTTCAAGCAACTACAAGGATATCAGTAGCGCAGAGAATGGGTATGCATGTACTTATACAGCGCACTGTTACTATAAAATATGTTAGTTTACGGGTAGCTCGAACGTGTAATTGATCACGACTTATAGATCCCTCGAAGATTTAAAATTCTGAGACCATTGTCGTTTGAAAAATGTTTAGAAATTATCAGAACGGGAGCGCGTCAAAGTATAAGTTAGATGGATGATTGACCGAGTTTTTCTACCTTTTACGAGGGAATCGGAAGTTGACAGACATCGAGCATCTAATTCTCTATTTGGGCGATATCGAGTACTTACCGGTTCTAGAAATCATTACGTGCTACCGACCGCTATGTGGAAAATTTGGTTCTAAAAAATGAGCAACCTACGAAAGCACAGAATACTCGGTATTACTGCTAATTGGTTTAGTGACCGCGTTTGTGCACTCTTCGAGTGTCTTTGGCAATCTTCGATTGTTTCCAAAGAAAATATTTAAACCTACCATTTCCTAAAATATGACGTAGAAGTTATTTAAAATTAAATTGCTTTATTAGAAAGTATTCTGTAGACAACAAGTTTGGTATTCCCTTAGTAAAGGTTTAAAGTGTTTTATTAAGTTTTTGTTTATAGTAGCACTGCATCTTCTACAGCACAACTTGCAGCCAATTTGTGCGCGTGTGCTACAATCCTTTCGGATTTTTAATATGCACGCGATGCGATTATTGATGCGTATAACATGGAAGACGTGTCCGATGTTTCTACTAACTGCATTCGCAGCATGGACGATGCGAACCGGGTGCATGCATTGGTGCTAAATGTACTGGGCGAGCAGCAAGGATTGGCAAAAGAGGACGTCATTTAGTTCCCCGCTGAATCCTCAACTTCGTTCGGCTGTCTTCGGAAACCTTCGGTTTGCATTCTATAGGGCACATAAAGCAGGTACGCAAGAGTAAACTCTTTAGTTATAAGTTAGTTCGCTTACAAGTTTCGCCAAAGTCCTATAGTGCGGATTTTGTTTTGTACTAAAATGGTACCTGCAAACGTTTTTAAATGCGAGCCCAGTTACGTCTACTTTACCAGGAGGGATGCTTTCAAACGACACCAGAACAAATGTCGTGGTTTAACATCGTCCAGGGTTAAGCTTATACATCCGTCAGCAGAAAAGTACTTAAACTGTATGTCTTGCGGTATCGCTTTTATGAGAATTGACAGCTTACAGCGACACAAGAAAAAACAGCACGGTATGTCATTACGCCGTAAACGTTTAGCTCCGCCAGCTGTTAAAGGGTCTTGTACGAAACAACCACGAATTATGTGTAAAGTATGCGATTTCGAAATGGAAAAGACTACCTATGCCGCACACTTGAGAAGCAGCAGACATAAAAATGCCACAGTTACCGCTACTGGCGAAAATGGCGTAGAAATGGTTAGCACAGCGTTTAACAACCGTATGGCTAGCTATCTCATAAAGAACACCAGTGTCGACGATAAAGTGTCCGAGTTTCTTTGGAAGCAGAAAGAGCGGTTTATTCGTTTACTTAATGGAAAAAAAACACAACATACAGCAATAAAAGTCTATTGCGAACTCTACGGCGTTTACACCAAAATGGGAGAAGAGACTACCGATGTGAAATCCTTTAACACAAAAAATATGGTTATAGCGTCTTCTAGTAATCTGGAAAATATCCACGAGGTCTTAAGCGAAACCATGAAAACAAAATCAGAGCAATTTGAAACATGTGGGTCCGGTTGGTCTTTGGAAAAAGGTGTTCTATTTAGAAATAAATATTAATAAGTATAAGCCAATATGAGGAGTTCTAGGTTAAGAATAAAAATTGTGAATATGTATTTAGAAATGTGGTTTACAAAATTTAAACTGTATTAGTAAAAATTGTCTGTAATAAAAAGTTTTAAGAATGGTTTTTAGATTTTCTTTTAGGTATGAACTGCAGGAAAGTTATAATTTAGAAGGTGTGTGTAAAACGGTAAGAGGTGGTTCGATTTTAAATCTATTTACAGATTCGGATTCTGCATGAAATTCTAGACTAATTTGATGTATTGCATGGTTAAGAAAAATTTATAAGGACGGCCAAAAATCGTTGCTGGTAAAAAATCTTAAAATGAGGGCAGCTCCCTGGGAGGTGGTGCTATCTAAAAAATTCCTAGAGATTCAGGTAGCTGAGAAAATTCTAATATTAATTGATACCACACAAGTTACATTTATCCCGTGGGTGGAAATGTGGAAAAAGATCTCGCATAGGATATATGTGTACTTTTGTAAGGAGCGGTCCTATATTAAATCTGTTTGCAGATTCGAATTCTGCACAAAATTCTGGAGTAATTTGATGTATTGCATGACTAAAAAATTTATAAGGACGGTTAAAAATCGCTACCAGCAAAAAATCTTAAAATTGGGGTAGTTCTCTGGGGGATGATGCAATCTAAAACAATTCCTAAAGATTCGGGTAGCTGAGAAAATTCTAATATTAATTGATACCAAACAATATAGATTTATCTCGTGGGTGCGGTGCCTATAGGCACCGAGAGGTATCTCGAAAATTTTAGGGGTTAGGTTACCGATTTTTTAGGGTAGGGATGGTTGGGGTAAAAAAAACCCACAAGGAAGTCCACAAGGAGAGAGCGAGGTGGATATTCATCTCCTCATTTCCTCCTTATGGGAATTTACATGTAAATTTGGTCCAGATGTGTGAGGAAATCTGGATGTTGGAGGAAATGTGGCAGTAAAACGTTACTAAATTACCTACTCCTGCATCATGATGTATACGCCTCAACGAGCGATGCGCTGCATCACGACGCCGACGCCTCCTACATTCACATCTTAGCCAGGAGTGCTTAAATTGTAACTTGCTGACGCCGACGTCTCCACGAGTTGTGCTCTCATCACGACGCCGACGCCGCAATGAGTGGTGCATCCACACCCGAGCTAGCGGTGCTGTAATCATAGCCTGCTTAAGCCGACGCCTCCAGGAATTATACGCTGCACTACGAGCCGATGCCTCCTACACTCAGCCGATGCCTACTACACTCGACGCTTGCAGTAAGCCACGACGTCTTCCGAAGTCCACCAACCAGCCTCCCGTAGGGTTTGACAAAGACTTATTAACTTCTACATATATTGATCCTATAATTGTTTTATTTTGTATAGAGGTATATTTTGTAAATATTTATCAGTAAACAAAACCAAGACTCGCACTCTGTGCCTCAGAATTTAGTCGCCGCCCCAACCACCGGCACCAAGCTGTAACAATGAAGTTTATTAATGCTTATGTTTATAAGTCTTGTGTAGAAGGAAGACCTTGACCAAACTATATTAGTCAAATTATTAGAAATTTAGATTGTGAAGGGTATGTAGAACTTTTTAGATTAGTACAGAATAGAAAAGAAGTTAGAGCTGCGTCAAACCGACCTTAAGTAAGGTCGAAAACAAAATAATTATGATGTGTAGAACCAATTATCGTGCTTTGCACATTTAAGCGCAACTAACAGTTGATTCATTTGACTATACACGAGCTACTACAAAATTTGAAAGTTATGAAAAACAAATTAAAATGTGAATGGTTTTTACAAAAACGAACACAGCAACTAAAATGCACTAACATATCGATCGAATTACGCTATTATGTGACTCAAGATGTTGAAATTTTAAAAATATCTTGTTTCCTCATGCAAATATGATTTTTATAATTCCAGTACCGGTTTCTTCGGTTATTCACATTTATGATAAATGGTGTGCATAATGATTTTAGTTTACAATATTATTTAAGTGTATTTACTATAAGAGATTAACATTTCACTTTCTCTCAAGCTTCTTATTATAACTAAAGTTCTTATCCTTAACGTGGTTATATTCTCGTGGTATGTGTTACTATGCTTAAATTAGGTACGTAATTTACTATAAGAATATTAGTCGAATGATTGGCATTTTCTAAATAGAGTACTACAAATGTTACCAACAAAATTCATCTAATTCCACAAGGAATAAAAAATAGTCAACATTTTTTTCAAATCGATGCAAATAATTCGCATTTTGGTAGTTAAATTTATATATAATTATTTTAATGCTTTTTATGTTGATAATATTTTAATAAAAGATAATAATAATATAATAAAATAATTATTAAATAACTATGGTATTTAATAACATTTGAATATAATGATTAGTTAGAGAGAATCTTAATATTGACGATAATATTGGAACAATTTTTCCTTTTGGAAAAATTTACATGCCTCACAGCTAAACTCTAAGCGGTAGATAGCAATGGAACGTGTGTGGGGGTTGTTTTCAAAGATGTTTAAATGAGCGCCACTATATTTAGTAAGAAAGGGAAATGTAAAACCCTGATACCAAACGAAAAATTAAGTTCAACGATGAGATACGTAAAGAAATCATAAGTTTAAAAATAAGACATATGAGGCGGCTGTTTGCTCCTCCAATATAGTTCAACATTAAAGCAATACTATATAGTAATTATCATATCATAATCATAACATAACTAAATATCATTAGAATATTTTATATTTTTAATTACTGTAAAACCTTTCTTTTAATAAACGCAGATGATACATTTCTTAGATCATATAATGAAATGCAAAAATAATTTGTTACAATTTAACAATGAATAGACGGATGGTTTATAATAAATTCTATCTCGTTAATATTAAAAAATTTAATTATTCTTATTGTTTTAAATCTCAAAACACAAAATAAAATTTGAACTTTAGAGCTTGGTTTTTAAAATTACAAAAAAAAGTTTATATAAGAAATTAGATGCATTTTCTACTCACAAATAGAATGTATAGATCTTAAATACATCATAATTATTAGAAAATTTCATAACGAACTAAAACTAGATGAGAGGAAAAGCAAAAGTATGCTTAGATTTATAAGTAAAGTCAATTATGTAAATAATGTATGTTCTGAGTATTAATATAAAAGTTGTCCTCTTTCTGCATAACGAGAAAGCGACATTTAACAGATTACTCGTTAGATATTATGACAAACAAATCTTTATAATACTGATACTATTTAATAATATTGTTCTATGTTATCTCGTAATATAAAGAATCAATTCATCCATCAACTCTAAATTTGAATTTTAAGTTCAAATTAAATTCTTTACACAAATTTTGATTTCAATAGATTTTATAATAAGCTTTAAATAAAACATGGACAAAACAGAGCTCGTTGCTTGTCAAATTAGATGTAAAAGTGTACAAACCTTGAAAGTGTAGTTTAAACTAATACCACCTGTATTATCAACAAGAATCAGATGTCTGTTACGTGCTATAACGAAACATAAAAGGCAAAGTGAACTTTGCCCTGTAGGCGTCTTCAAATATTTTCTTTAATTTTAACAGAGGCTTGTACAATTTATTTAATTCAAGTAAGATGATAACCTGAACCAATTAACAGCACTGAAAATTAACGACATTTCTCAAAGATGTAAGTATGTTAACAATTCTTCAAAGCTAAATAAGTAAAACACGTGTCTGCATTTTAGGCGAATTCAAAATCGGATACCAAACTTGAATATTATTTTATTGTTACCTTAATGCGCACTGTTAATTGATTTAAAAACGGTCAGTGGAATAACTTCACCACTCTGCTAACACTTGCAATCGTTATTCTCAGTTTGCCAGAAGATATATCCTGTTTTTGTAAAGAACAACTTTTTACTTGTTCTATTTGATAAGGGTTCCCGTTACCGACTCGACATAGATACAATCCTAGCGGCGTTTTGTTAAACAATCTGTACTAGTTTGTAAATGTTTATGGTAGATGAATGCACTACATCATCAAACGATATACAACATACGAAAGTAGATGTTTGTTTACATTGTAACCAAACATATTATTCAAATAAACATAATAGAAATATTAAGAGTATTTTAAATAAGAACTAAGTAGTTATTCGAGGTATATAATATTTATAAAATTGGTATTAGTAAATGTAGATGTGAATACTCAACGCGAATTTACTGTTTAATCTGGGTTTCCTAAATTCAATAATACGTATTGTTACGTACAACAATACCTACTAAGATAGTGATAAAAATGCAACATTTGAAAATGTTACAATGTTGTTCAAATTTGTATAAGAAACAAAAATCAAAGTTATACAGGTTTTTTGATTTGTTATAGGTATAGACAATATCAGATATGATTGACCAAAATGCTAACGTAATTGAAAGTTATGTTGACAGCGTATACAATTCAAATTTGTTCATGTTTTAAATTGACCTTTACTTGTCTGATGGCTCAATTGGTTTGCGTGCCCAAGTTCAAATTGAAAAGTTACGTGTTCAAAACTTATATTAGACTTTATATTTTCCTTATTGAAGGTGTACCACATGTAGGTAAGGTAGAATACCTGGTAGCGTTCAGCGGATCCCCTAAAACAGAGTTAAGTCTTGCTCTTGGGAAGGGTAAAAGGACGGCTTTAAAAGTAACAGAATCGCTGAATGTACTTCCGGACTAACTTGATTTTTACGTCACGCGGGAGCATAAGAATAGTCGTGGATTGAAACTATTTCTATGTATTAACACTAATAATTTGCACCAACGTGAAATTTGTCCAAATAAAAACTTTATTATGACTTTTAAACGAGAGCTTTATTTAAACGCCAAATGAAATATAAATATGAAAGTTGCTCGTAAATCGTATTACCATCACAGAACATAAACTAGCAATTTCAACGGTTAGTAACATTAAACAGAAATCACTAATCTTCTAATAGAAATTTGATTTATATGAATAAAGGAAGGATTTACCTTATAAGTCCAGCACCGGTACGTTATATAAAGTTTGTATAAGCATTCACTTTATGACTTCGGGCAACATACAAATCATAGCTGTTGACCCAATCAGCCATACTATTACCAATTTAATCGGACTCGTCCTTGCAATAACCAAACAAAAATACATGGCACAACACGTGTAACCATATCTTCAAATTCAAGCGGCGAATACTTTCTAACCATCAATAATCAATAACTAAGGATAACTGCGACTAATTACTGCTACATTGTATGGTATTCTCCGTGGCCTAAAAATAACTAACACATGGTAGCACGTGCAACCATATTTTTGAACTAAAGCGGTTATACTTTCCAATCATCAATGATTAGGCATCACTACATCAAACTACTGCGACATTGCCTGGTATTCTCTATGGCCTAAAAATAACTAAGTCATTACGCTAACGAAACTGTCCCAAACGCGATCCGGCGAGAGCATGCCACGTGGGCCACAGTCTCTTTTTGTTAGTTTTATCTGCTCGACATTACACTTAAGAAGTCTGCAACAAACCTGTGCAACTTTTCTCAATAGTTTCTAATCTCATCTGCGCACACGTTATATGTTACATTAACAGACTAATTTATACACCAATAAGCATACATCAAGCTCAGACTCCAATTTTTAAGGAACGTCTACAGAGATTAAAATTTAAAGTACATTCGCATTACCGATAATATTACATTTTCTGAAACAAGAATTTGGGCTTTTGTAATTTGTTGATAAAGGGAAAGGAAAACATTACATATAATGTATACTAGAATTTACTTACAAATAAATCGGATAACTAAAATGTTACAAGCTTAATTTGGAATGATTGTTTAGGCTGTAAAGCCCTCCACTATTAATTCATTTCGTAAACAATATTGTAGGATTAAAGATCAACTAGTATTGTGTAACTACCCTGTATTTATGTGTACATGTATTATATATATAAATGTGGATTATTCTTCTCTCTCTCTCTCTCTCTCTCTCTCTCTATATATATATATATATATATATATATATATATTACTCAAATTTAGGCCAGGGTAGAATATTAATTAACGACATCAAATAATTTTAATCACCGTGTATAGAATTTTATTAGATAATACGCGTTTTTAAAATCGTGAAGCTTAAAAATTTATTCGTTTCATTAAAAATAAGGGATTTAAATTATTCACTAGACGTTTTCTATAAAAAGAAGCAGAATTAAAATGCTCAAATTGTATGTAATTTAATTGTTCCAAGTATTAAAACAAATAGAAATGACGTGCAAAATTTATATTAATTAATTCAAGTTCTAAGTAACGGGTATTAAACAAAGTGTACAAATAATAATTAATATTTAATTTGTATTCACTAAAAATTAAAGGGTAGAAGTCAATGCCATTCATTATTATTTTAATTGGAGTTAATTGAACGATTATTAAGGTATAATATGCACAAAAGCTTTTAAAAACCCAATAATATTCAAATCGTAGAAGTGTTATTTAAAGTATTACGATTGAACACCTGCGTATTTTTAAATATCAAAGTTCTAATTAATTTGTTTGGATAAACATGCAGCTTTTAGGTATATTGGAAACGGTCGGATGTTTTAACGGGAAGGCTAGATACGGGGTTATTTTACTTACGAATCCACGTGGATTGAAATAACCGATAATAAGGAATATCGATTTGTACCACTCAGATAAGGGTAGAAAGAGATGGATGAAACGCGCAAGGCAGAGACACAGATAATAAAAGGCGTGATTTGAGCAACGTCACTGGGTTTGCGATTGGTGGAAATAAGATGCAGATATGAAAGGTGTAAACGTAACGATTTCTATACAAAATTAATTGGTTGTTCTCGGACGTGTTTGCGAGCCGTGTGAACATTCTTGGATTTTCAACTTGGACGTGTGCAAATTTTGTAGAACCGCGTGCCGGACTGTCGAAAAGGGAACAGAGTATGCGAAATCCTGAAAACTGGCCGTCGCGGGACAAAACCGACATACAGGCGAGCTATTATATAAACCCGGACTTTAAACAGTTTTGCTCTCTTAGATTTTCGATTTTGATTCAATACTTTAAACAGTTTGCTCTTATATTTTGGTGATTATTGAATACTTTAAAACAGTTTGCTCTTTACGTGCTACGATACAAGTTATTATGCATTAGTGCACTTAGAAAAGAAGATACAAGGTAATAAAGTCTAGTTATATTTGCGAGTATTACTGTACCAATTATCCAAATTTGTAACGATAAATGAATAAACAACAGTAGGCACTTTTGGGGTATAGCGTGAAAGAATTAGGAATTTCTTGGCTATTTTTCGGGGGTGTTAATAATCAAATGTTATTCGTAATCGTGATTGGATCCACAAAACAAGATTTTGATATACTTAGATGAGTTCCTGAGAAGCTCTGAAACAACTTTAGATGAATGGTGGTGTAGAAAATTTTTAAAGCGTTCAGAATCAGAAGCCGTAAACATAACCCAGTTGGAATGGTGTGATTAACAAAGGACGATGTACATTGGAGCCACGAGTGCATTAACCTTCAGGTAACTTATGCTTTGTTGTTCGATTTTTGATGTTTTGGTGTGTGTTGAATAACTTTATAATTTGTTTGCTAAAAAATGGACAGTAGTGAATTTGTACAAACAACAAACTTTTAATTTTAAGGTAAAATTGTCTTGTTTAAGTAGAAAGGAGTATTTAGCAGTTTATGTTCTTGATTATGATGAAAATTTGGGTCTGTCTTTGAGCTCAATTAGACTAACCTCTTTGATTAACGTAAAGGAGTGGGAGATGCTCACTTTGTACTCAGACTCAGGTCTGCAAATATTGTTAAATTAATTAGTAGGCATCCTACAAGGACTTTAATTCTGGATGCAAATTAAAATGATGACAAATTTAATCTTGAAATTTTATGATGCTGAAATTTATGCTACAATTTAATTTTGAAATTTTAATGTATTATGAATATTGATGTAAATAGAGTTAACGTTGATGTTTGTGGTAGGAATGTGTTTGTTTTTTTTATGAATGAGGATGAAAGTTTTACCTAGGTGAGCAGCCGAGGCGGAAAGAGTAAAGAGGAGATTATCAGAAGAGATTCAACAGGGCGAGAATCACAGCAAATCTTGGTGCCAAATTCGAGAGGTTCAAGTGTTTTTTTTTACTTTGGTTAGGCTTTTTGTAGATTTCACAGCAATATATATATATATATATATATATATATATATATATATATATATATTGCCCTTCGCCAGATGGACAACGATAAATTGCCTGCTAATCGCCACCTCTCCGTGCCTTTAAAATAATTTAAAATTAACACAATTCTATTTATGCTTCGACTAGCTCAGTGACACCACGCACAGAGTGTATGACGATATGATAACAGATAATTTTTTTACTCACTCTTTTCCAACACCCAATACCTCCAAATAAGATAAACTAAATTTACCAAAAATGTGTATAATGAACTAAATAAAATTACAATTTACAAATCGACGCCGTTTTTAATATCATTTACTTTTTATACAACTTTTAAATTAAAATTAAATTAATTATTTCTATGGAATTAGCTCTTTACGAAGATTATAAAACTTGGCACTTTGAAAGCAATCAAAGTCAGCAAAAAAAATTGTATCTTACCACGAATTTCTCACCACCAGCATGCACTCATGGTGAATCAGGATATATTCTTGTGGTAAGAAATTTGTCATCTCGCTTGGACTCCAGTTTCTTACTTACCTTTTCGAGCTTTTTGAAGTTTCACGCCTTTGACGATGTGGGTACTGTTTAGGGGACTTGCCAGGCCGGGGATCCATGTCTTCGTCTGCTAAAAACTGTAGAGGCCTCGACAATCCGCGCCGCTTCTCTAGCCCTTGTCGTCTATCCCGATCACTGTCCATAAACGTTGCCATGTACTTGCGTGTTTTTTAAGGGTAGTATGAAAGGTCTTTTTGCTCTCGGTTAATCTAGTGGCCAGAAAGACCTGGAAGATACAGTCGGAGATTAGAATGGCTCCTTAACAGGAAAGAATGAAGATTCTGAAAGGTACAGCTTGTGTGAAAGAAAGAGGGTGAGGGTATGCATGTATGCGTGTTTAACTTGGTCTGTAGGTGGTGTTTGTGTACAGCCTACGGGTGTGTGTTCGTGTAGGTCAGGGGTCGGCAAACTTTTTCGGATGGCGGGCCATTTTCAAAATAAATTTTTTTATGCGGGCGGCACATTTAAATGTAACTTAAATAGTGCCTTTATATCATATACGAGTATAAATATTATAAAAATAAACATAGAAAAAGTTTAATTTTTATTGACATGCGATAATAACAATAATATAAGAGAAGAAAAATTTTAAAATTCTTAAAAGGAAAAAAAAGAAAATACAATTCCAATTACATATGTATAAATATGTGAATATAAAATATATAAAATATTAAGGAAAATAGTTTATCTTTCATTTTATTTATTCATTAAAATTCAATGCGCATTTTGTTCTTGAATATTGTTTGATAATTCATTTAAGTCCGGTTGTGTTTGGGATACTGAGATCCTCAACAAGTTTTGTAAATTTTCATCTGTCAACCTCGTTCTATATTTTGATTTTATGAAATTCATTCTTGAAAATGTTTCTTCGCATAAATAGGTGCTTGAAAAAATACAAATTATTGATTTTGCAAAATTTCGTAAATTTGGAAATTTATTTTCTGGTAGATTTGAATAAAATGCAATTAAATTATTTTCATCAAAATTATTTTTATATACATTGTTAGATTGCAAATCAATTAACTTTAGTTGCAAATTGTCTGGTGCTTTTACAATATCAAATTTTAAAAAATTTTCAAATATTAATATGTTCATTTCTTTTGCATAAAAATCTTGAAACCGATGACGAAAATTTTCATCTACTACTTTAATGACTTAATAAAAATATTCGAAGGACACTATTTGTCGTTTTTGGTTAAAAACGATTGCAAAGTAGGAAAATGACAATAATTATTCTTTTCAAGTTGAGATATAAACAATTTTATTTTGAGCTGGAAACTTTTGATTTCAGTAAATAGCTCGTTGATTAACTTTCCTTTGCCTTGTAGTATTATATTTATTTTTTGAGGTAAGTTGTAATATCCACTAGAAAAGTTAACTCGCTTATCCATTTAAAATTCGATAATTCTGGTATATTATTTCCTTTTTCTGTCAAAAACATTTCAATCTCGTTTAACAACTCGAAAAATCCTTTTAAAACTTTCCCACGGCTGAGTCATCTTACTTCAGAAAAATAAATGATATCTTCATATTCTGCATCAATTTCATTTAAGAAATTCCGGAATGTTCGATGGTTCATACCGTTTTTACGAATATAATTGATGGACTTTACTACAATATTCATAACATTTTTCAAATTTACAACTTTTGCGCAAAGTGCATGTTAATCGATGATACAATGAAGTTGTAAAGGAGGCTGTGTAATATTTAATTCTTTTATTAATCATGTTTACCAAACCAGTAATGTGACCCGTCATGTTCTTTGCACCGTCAGTTGTCACATTTTTTAATTTTTCCCACTCGAGATTTATTAAAAACATCTAATAGTTGCAAAAATATATCTTTACTTCTTGTATTCCCATGGAGGCTTTTTAATGCAGCAAGTTCTTCTGTTACACAAAATTGTTTATAAATTCCGCGGATAAAAATCAATAATTGAACGGTGCTAGTCATATCGTTGCTTTCATCAAGTGCTAGTGAAAAATACTCAAATTGTGAAGAATTTTTTTTTTAATTTATTAGACATATTAGTTGATATATTTTCAATACGTCGAACTACTGTAAGTGCATACAAACTAATATCATCAAATTTTTTAATTTTTTTCAGACAAATTTCGTTAACAGCAGCCAAAATACATTTTTTAATAAACTTTCCATCCGTAAATGGTTTGTTATGTTCAGCAATTAATTTCGAAAAATGTAAGACGTTCTGACTAACGCTAAACTTTGTTCCTTATATTTTTTAAAAACGTTTTGTTGTGTTTCTAATTTTTTTGTAAAGCATTAATTTTATTTTGTCTGAATTGAGATTCAAATTTATCATATTCACTTTTGTGTTTCGTATCGTAGTGGCGACGCAAATTAACTTCTTTGAATACGCTTATAGATTCTTTGCAAATTAAGCAAAGTGCTTTATTGGTAATTATTAATAAAGAAATAATCAAAAGTCCACTTTTCATTAAATTCGCAGTTTTCCTCATTAATTTTTCTTTTCTTTGGTATTTTATTCATTTTTTCTGTGATAAAATCTTTATTATTTGACTAATAAATTAAAAATAACATGTATTTCTCATTACCTATTGTAGTGAAACGTCATACAGTTGTCAATATGAACGTGTTTATGTGCAAAATGCACATATGAACATACAGTAGCTAACTGGTATAGGTTAAATAAAGTTAGAATAGATTTGCCACTTTCTGGATAACAACTGTTGGCAAGTTAGCGCCAACTATTGAAATGTGATAAAACTAAACGACGTTAAAATCTGTTACCAAGGTTTGCGACTTCTCTGTCCAAAAGGTTGAGAACCAGACTCTGAAGATTTTAAATAAAACTAAAAATTCCAATTATAAAAAATAATTCTGTCTGGTATCAGGTAAGCGTTCTACAAGCATAATAGATAAAAATAAATTTGTTCATTGTTTTATATAGAGAACAATATACAAATTAGGTCATTTTTGTCTACTATATAGGTACTTGTACAACACTTACCTGATTCCAGGCAAAATTATTTTCTATAAGCTAGAGGATCACGTCTCGGACAGCCAACTTCTTAATCAATATTGGCTGCAGTACTTTCTTTGAAAGTCTGCTGATGTTGTAGTCAGTAATTGGCGATGTGCATTATTTTTCACCTTGGATGAATTCAATTTTTTATTAAATGTTATTAAAGAGCAATCTGCAAAAATGCAACTAAAAGAACGCTAAAAAGTTAGGTTAGCAACAATCAACAAAACCTGGCAAATATTAAGCAATATAAGAAAGTCGCCCATGAAAATAGACCTACAGAGCCATCTGTAGAGATGTGATAAAACTAAAACACACCAACAGCCAATCCATTTACAGTGCCTACATCCTGCTAACTGGCGAACACATAACACTTACTTTATAATGGAAACTAATATACATAACTTGAGCATTAAGTTATAGGCAACCAGCTATACAACTGAAGTATGGAGTTTAAACACTGCAGAAAAGTAGCGCTGCAATCTTCGTAAACGATCGCCTCGTTCCGTTGGCAATTCGTATTGTAATTGTAGTAGGTGACGCCAAGATACTTAAAGATTTTTTTATATTAAATTTAACTACTATAGTATTATTTTTGTTTTATTAATTTTCAATTTTGTGCTGTTATCGTTAGATTAGTCGTTTATTTTCAGAAATGGAAACTTATACAGTGCGAAATAAAAAAAAAAGTGTTGTGTTAGGGTGCAATGACACTGAGAGTAATAGACATTATTTCCCTAAAAATGACGAAGAACTGTTTAGGTTATGGATTAGAAATGTAAACAACCCCTTGTTACTTAATAAAACATTTAGCCAGATCTGCAGTAGTTATGTTGTATGTAACGAACATTTTTCACAAGAATTTCTAGTTGAAGGTTCAAAACGTGGCTTACGAAGAGATGCTTATCTTGATATCAATTTACGAAGAAACGGTAAGCCAAATAGTTCAGAACTAGAAGCAGTGGTGTATATTTTTACAAATTTCCACTATTTAGTTTCTTTTATCTGTCAATTTAATTTAAAATTTAAATTAGGTAACTATAAATACACACACGCCACTTACTTGCAGTGTTTAAACTCCGAACTTCAGTGTATTGTTGGTTGCATAAAACTTAATGCTAGATTTTAACATGGCAGTTACCATTATATAGTAGGTGCTGGCGAAATGAAAGAATGCTACACCTGCTAAACGAACGGTCGTATTCGCTGAGGAGTGGGAATTAAACTTGCGCATCCGACTATGCTTCTGTTACGGCACGCTCACACTGTGTTTGTTGATTTTTCCTAAAATTCTATTGGTGCTTTGGCGGGCAGCGCAAAAAGTTGCAAAAGGCGGCATGCGGCCCGCGAGCCGCAGTTTGCCAACCCTTGGTGTAGGTGATATAGATTATTTTTAGCTTCCACTTTGTATTAGATTACATCGCAACAAGGTGATAACCGTCCGCGGAGGAGTGGCTTAGATCATAGACTTAAAACGCCTTTCAGCTAAATATTTTGCAAGACACCGTATTAATTTGTAACTAATCAATTCGTCATAGTTATAAGGTTTGGTTTAGTTTTAAATATAATAATACAGCTTAAACAAAATTAATTTTTTAATTACAAAATTTATTAAAATGAGCTCGCAAATTTCAATAACATCTGAATTTCTTTGCAGACCATTACAATTATTGTGTCACGAACCACTGGTGGTCCGCGGACCACAGTTGCCAACTGCTGACTAGACTATACTATACATAAAGAATCAATTCATGTTGAAATTCGAAGACAAATGAACATGTTTTAACCCACGTATATTACATTGTAATTTGTTATTCTTTAATTTATATCTAAATTTTATCATAACAAATAAGTATCGTAGACATATTCTAGTAAATTTTTTTTCTTGGTGGTTTGCTGTAACTCATACTGGACTTTATCTAGTTTCCATTATAAAAAATGATTCTGCGTAAACTACGATTAAGCAAACCGCAATTTATTTCATATTGAATAATTGCGTGACATGTGTTTATTAATACAAACTTCAATGTACGGAAGCAACTAAATTCTGTTTCTACCGTAGCTGTCATATGTCACAAGACTTAAGTGTCAAACACTCAGAAACTAGCAAAGTGAACAAAGGGTCCAATCATTCGTACGGTACAACTGATGGAGGTAAAAACTCTATTAATATGCTTTTTCAAACTCCGCTGTATTTTTTCAGATGATGATTCAGACACCAAAGCTTTACCTCTTGATGCCATACAAAATACAATAGGTGATTTCGGAAGATGGCAATGTCGTATTTCGCTGCTAATGTCACTGTTAAAATTTCCCGCTGCTTGGTTTCAACTTGGTATTGTGTTTCTGGCACCTCCAACCGAATTTTGGTGTAAACCTCCTGAAGAGTACGCTACTATGCCACCGGATCAATGGAAAAAGTTCATCACGCCGTGGAATCAATCGTACTATCCACACGTAAGTACATCCGTTTTAAAGATTAATTTATGGAATAATAATAATACATACAACGCCAAGGTTTTTTTTGCTATTTTGGTTAAATAAATAATTGTACTTATGGTTAAAATTGTTCTTGGGCATACACTATTTTACACTGGTTAAATATTTCGACTACTAAGATGTCATCATTAATAGCAAATGTGAGAAAACTAGGAAATCCCAAAAAACTAGAAAAAATAGCAAAATAGATCAACAACCGTAAAACTTATAATCCAAAAAAAAAGAATTCGCATTATTCAGATTTTAAGAAGTAATTAAGGAGTTAACGTTCGCACCGAAATAACGAACAGTGCAATCAAACTGCATCACTAGACTATGCGTTATGAACTGCATAAACAAGGTCCTCCGTCTTATCTCGGTACACACTAAAGGTGTTCACTGTTCGATAGCTATACAACACAATATGAGTACGTGAAAATTAATTGATGACTAGAAACGCTATAGGTGTTTCCTTTTGTTTTATACGTTAAATCTGTTGTAACAAACAGTACATTTCCTTTCGGTTCTCTGTTACGTATAAGTAGTGGGAATATACCGGTTTTGGGAGCACCGCCGCACGTCTCCGTCCTCCAAACGTTCTCGGCCTCCTCCATTCTCCTTCTCCTCCATCTTCCATCCTCCTCATCACTCAACTTCAACCCTCCTCCTTCCTACCCCTCACTCATATTGAACCGTTCTCCTCTGCGTATTCTTATTCATCTCCAACCCTCCTCCGTCCTCATACTTACCAACCCTAAATCTTACTTCTGTCTTCCTCCTGACTCATCATCCACCCTCCTCCATTTTCCTCTTCACTCATCATCAGTTATCCTCTCCCCCCCCTCTCGCTCATTCTTAAACCTACTCTGTCATCCTCGTCACTCACTCTCCGTCCTTTTACTTACTAATTCTCAACCCTCGTCTGTCCTCCACTTTAATCGGCCTCCACCATAATCGTCCTCCTACCTCTTCCACCTCACTTATCCTCCTACCTTAAGTGCCTGTCGCCTCAATCGTCTGCAACCTCATCGATCTCCCACCCCAATTGTCCTCCACCTCAATTGTTCTCCTACTTCAATCATCCTCCACCTCAATCTTCCTGCTACCTTAATCGTTCTCCACCTCAATCATCCGCTTACCTAATTCATCCTCTTACGTCAATTATTCTCCATCTCAACTTTCCTCCTACCTCAACCGTCCTTCACTTCAATCTTCCTCTATCTCAATCATTCTCCACGCCTTTTTAATTCTCATATTACTAATATACCTATTTATTAGTATTTGCCATGCTTTTATCCTCCTCTATGGCATGTGGCTTCGTGGTCCGGAAGCTCTTGTATAGATTCTTGTTGATTTTGAGGCATAAAGGTAAAGTATTATGATGTTCATGTATCTCTTCGGAGTAGGAAAGGTCTACCTCGTGGATGTAACCCTTATCGCATGTAGCCGGGACGTTTAATATTTTCTGTTGCAAGCGGATTATTTTGTCAGCAGTCAGCCACGTAAGCCCTTCTATAAGGACATACTGACTCATAACCCATATATACAAGTTGTATGTAACAAGGTATGCTAAGTCTTTAGACAAAGCGATAGGGTAGTAGATTTCATATACTTGTTGATGGTCTTGGCGTGACTGCGACTACACTTGGTCAGGCCCCCTCTGGTCCTAACCTTCACGAAATTGTGCATATCGACATGGGTCAGGAGCTCCAGATTGACGCCGGCGTGTTTAAGCATGGGGTACCAGCTTAAACTTGGAGCGGTCAGGTACTGACACGGTTCCAGATCGAACGTCTTCATGTACACTTCTCGAAAGTTCTCGTGTACCAACAAGAGCACGTCTATTTTCAAATAGAGATCACAATATTCCCCGAGGGTTTAAAGCTCAAAGGTCTTCCACGCCTTTTGGACACGCCCATACTCTGCAAACAAAATGTCGTTAGAGGTTAATTTGTTGAAAAAGGACTTTTTTGGGGACTCGTCACCGTACAATCTCACGCTTTTGGTAAATGAAATAAACATCTGTTTGATGCTAGGGATCAGTGACTCTCTCTATATCACAATCCAACTTTTCGGCGATAAAGTCAGAGTCGTAACTGCTAAGGTTATGGAAACTACGGGGATGAAGCTTCAAATCAGCGATACTTTCCGGTTACATGGTCATGGTCTTTCACTCAATCATCGCCCATAGGTTTATTGCAAATACCGCAATCGTCGACAGCATAAAACAAAGGTTTATCTAAAGGTACTAGAGATTTCATAGGCACAGTCGTTTCCAAAATTTTCCGCAATCTTCTCTCCTCTTCCTTCATCCGCTTCATAACAACTAGTGCAACTTCTAGAGCTCTGTATAAGTCAAACTTGCGCAGGGAATTGTAAAATGAACATTTTATGTAGTGCACGAAACTGTACGGCTCCTGCATATGCAAATTGCTAGTAAAAAAAGTGGTCTTGTTAGGAACAGTTGAACAGATTGGTTTTAAGATTTGAAATCTGGGTACACAACAAACAGCACATGCAGCTATTTATGAATATTTCAAATTATAAGAAGTCATTGAAGTCGTTGAGCAATTGGTGACAACATGCTCTGCATGTTTTGCCAACGCCTCCTCGGTTGAAAAATAAACCAGCCATACCTCACATACCACTGACGGTGCACCCATTTAGATAATTGTAGTTTAACTATTCGGCTAAGATTTCTAATTCAGCAGTAATACTGTTTATCGTCATCCTGAATGTAGAGGAAGTTGACATGTTGCACCCTCTTTTGCCGGGTGAAGTGTAAAGGTCCTACTATGAATTTACCTTCCATCCAGAAATCGTTAACACTCATAGTGTTCAGATCCTCAAAGTTGGGGATTTAGCTAGTCTTGACAGGGAATTCGATACCTGAAAAATTCAAAACTGTCAAATAATGCCCGTAGTTAGGGATTCGACGGGGGTCACGATCAACAAGATTCAGCACAGCAAAATGGACCATGCAATGCAGGCTTTGTCGGAGTTTGGGACATTAACTCTCCCCTTCTTGTTCTTGATCGATTTTGGTAGTTCGATGTAGGAGAAACCTCGTAGAGGAATATACTTGTTAATATTAATCCTAAGTATATCACCTTTTTGAGGGTCCAGCATATTTTATTTTAAGGACTTGCCAGACTTCTTACTCTTCCTGAAATTCCACAGGTTTTGCAATCATCACCTCCACGCAGATCTCAAAGATGTCCCCTAAATCACTGGATTGCTTAATCACCTGGTTCCTAGTATTGAAGGATTTTATATTTTCAACCCTTTGTTCATCTCCCTCTTCCCTTACTTGCTATATAGTTCAAACAATTCCCAATTCATCTTTACAGCAAGATGGTTGTCAACTTGTCAACAACCAATTGTAGAAACCTATCTCTTTGATGGTAAATAAACTCTTGCAGTTCAGCGATGTCATCTATGTTCTTCGACCGAAATGTAGGAATCCGAGGTTTGAAGGCGGTGCTGACTATTTGGCGGCTCCGTGGCGTAGTGGTATGTGTGTGACTACTACGCCCAAGACCCCGAGTTCGAATTCCGACACGGTCTGCTTGAAAAATGTTAGGCAGGCATTTTTCACAAAAATACATCCTCGTTCGGATGAGAGGCAAAATGGAGGTCCCGTGTGTGAGTGTTGTCACGCACGTTAAAGATCCCTACCTTGCTTAGAACAGCAAGGGTTCTGCAAAATTCCAAATTTTCCAGGTAAAAAAAACTCGCGTCCTGGCCAATGTAGTACCTTCGGTTGGAACATTGGAAAATCACATGTAAAGGGCTGACTATTTGTACTGCTGCATCTCCATGCATAACCCTACCAACTGTCAGTTTGTGTGATGCGTACGTCGAGCTCCACCATGCACGCATCAGACTCAACATGTGCACGCAGTGTTTTCGGACGAGTGTATCTGCAGGAGGTATAGCTCTACGTTTAATTCCTGTAGAAGTGGACGGTTCCGTTACATTAAGGTGTGATACTCCACGATTAGCTGTAGCCGAAGGTTTCATGCCGTGCATGATACTGAGGTGGCGGTTCAAACTTCCCTTTCTGAATAACATGGAGGAACACACATCGCAAATAAACACCATACACCGGCATTGTTTAGGGGATGGTTCCCTAACTGCAGGTGATGCCACTGAGTTATACATGCTGCGGCGATAACGAAGGGTATCGCTTCGTCTGATGAAGGTGGAGTTACGTACATCGCGGGAACCTCGTTTTTGAGGTTCCATTTTCTATGACAAAGCGAATATTATAAACTTTCAAAGCTTAAAATTGAACTTGCTGCGTGTAAGAGTGAATACAACTGACGATTTGATGAGAAGCAGCGTTTTTTATAGCAATGAGCATAATGCGTAAATTAAGATGCGGAAGTGGAGGTGTAGTTGAGAACCGATAGTTAGACAATAGCGATAAATAGAATTAAAATGTTATATTTGCTTATTAAGGGATTATGAATATTGTCAATGCGAATACTGCAATCCCAGAGTACATCAAAAAATTTAATCTAAAACGCCTATATTTAAAGAAGCATATACATGATGCTGATTTCTTATACAGTACAAACAAAAAGCTGTTTGTCAGTTTATCTTTATTATTATTTCTTTTAAAAGACAATATCAGATGGTTCTCGGAAAGAATCGTAAATCTACCTCAAACAGTGTTTACGTTTTTCATAATAAAATATAACAGTATTTATGGCACGGACATTATGTCTGCTTATTATTTGCATTATAGTGTGTTATTTTATGTCGGCATTGATTGAAAAGTTTATGTCTCTATGAGTCATAAACTTCAACCCTTGGTCGTGAGAGAAAGTTTGGGGTCATTCTTTTGGAGTATCGGCTACTTCTAAAGACGTTGGTAATGGCCACAATAAATAAACCGTAAATATTATCAAACCATGCGTTTTGTAACACTATTTGTTGAGCAATTATGTACAAAAGAAAAGGAGATTAGTTTTTGCTACAAGGTCTCATTTTTTAATATTAATAGAGAGCTGGTTTTCATATAAAAGTAAAAAATTCAAAATGATGGATTAGTAATATATACTTAATTAAAAATTAAATTGTTTCGTTTATTCTGAAAACTTCTGTAGTCTCTAGACCGTGACCTCGGCTTGTATATGTTTAAGATGGTTTTCAACACGACTTCTGTTCATTAAATAAAATAAACTTGTTTTTAAAACCAAATTTTCAAAATCATTTCGAGTTTCTCCAATATCTAATACTAGTTATAAACAAACAACAATTTGAAATAAGGAGCATTAAACAAATCGAACTAATCTAGAATTTTTTGATCTACAAACGTGGCTCGATGACAAAATTTATTAGATATGTATCACTAATACCTATTACATTATTTACCTATTGCCTTAAAACTCGATGGCCATGTACATTAGAAAATCGTTCTAATTCTTATATGCTTGCTACTAGAAATTTTTAATATGTGCGTTTGGGAGAAATTAAGATTGACATGCATTTAGTGAAAATTAAATTTTTAAACTAAATTTTTATTTAAAAAATTGAACCTTTCGAACCGAACTGGACCGAACCTTGAGCTAGGTTCGGTTCGGTTCGAAAAATTTGCCGGTTCGGTTCGAGGTTCGGTTCGAAAATAAAATGTCGGTTCGGTTCGGTTCGAAAAATCGAACCGAACCTCGAACCGAACCTCGAACCGAACCTCGAACCGAACCTTGAACCTGTTCGGTTCGTGTCCATCCCTAATGGTCAGTAGGAATAAACGCAGTTTAGACTCCTATATCAAAAATGACATTAAATTAGGAAGACTCACATACGAAGATGTACCTAAATTAGATGTGTTTAGAGGCTACAAATTGAATGAACGCATAATAAAAGAAGATTATTATACAAAGATTATTATACATATCTTCCTTTTACGTTGAACGCAGATAACGCAGCGATATCACACATTCCCGCACGAAAGAATATATTTATGCAAGGAATATACAAAGTAGCAGATCCGGCAAAAGTATACGAATTTACTGTAAATGCACCATACTTTCTGTTTGAAGAAAGTACGGTAATAATCACATAATCTATGTGTATCGAACACCTGGAATCACACACACCAATAAGGTATTGATTTCTATCGAAAAATCACAAACAAAATTCATCGTACTGGAAATCTGAACCCATATTCAAAGATAACCGTTTTGTTTGTGCTACGCCGATCAAGACCATTTTCGGATTCTTTCGAAGACTACAAGAAATCTATTGTCAATATGCCTCAAATATTAATACTTATTAGATGCAAGTCAGGTGCGAATTGCTACAAGTCACTCAAATATACTGTGATCTTTAGCGTACAAAGCATCATATGGGAGATTCCGCATATAACACTAAGCGATTATGTCAAGTCATCTCTGCCGTCGGAAGTGCAAAATCGATCATCTATAAAGTCAGAATTTAGGAAATTGGAACTACACGAGCTACTGTCACTAACGCAATCGAAGTCGCAAGTGTGGAGAATTAAAGTATCGAATGAAACAGAAAAGACTCGGTGGATATTACTGGCGCTACAAAATGGAAAATTTGAGCGAATAGAAGAAAATACTACGAGCTTTCGCATACTTACACAACCTATGTGAAAGTGTATCTCAATTTCCAGGCGTTCCCTCAAGGTCGCATGAACGTGGATTTTGAACAAACAATATAAACGGCTGAAGAGGTATGATATCATATCAGTTGAGGCATTGAAAAAATTAGCTGAAAACTTCCAAGAACCCCGGTGAAAATTGTCGATATTATTTCAAAACGGAGGATTTTTTCGACATTATGAAAGCTGCCCACATGGCAACTGGACATAAATAAACATGAGGTACGTACTCAAACGATATTTTCATAAAAGAATAGATACTGTACAGTGTGTTCGGACCCGACGCGACCGCTTTAACCGCGGCCGTTTCGGCGCGGGCTGTTTTGTCGCTAGTCGAAACACAGTGCAGATATGCCAAGTTATATTCTTGCATATTTAGTTCACATATAAATTATACATGGTGATTCACCGTGAACGTCACAGATTTTATAGCAAAGCGATTTATTTTTTCAATGTTTCTTCATAGTGGCCTATATAAGTTCAAAAGGACTACATTTTAAAAATATTTTAAAGTGTACAGGGTGTTCCAAAAAGTTATATATCAAAGTTACATTTTTTCTAATGGAAAACCTGTTTTTGTCACATTTTTGAATTATACGTGGAAAATAAACTAGACTTCATATTGGCTCTCTATACTTAAATACAGAGTGTTTTGATTTATTTTGCATTTTTTAAAATTCTAAGAATTTTTAAAAATTAAATAACTCTAAAATGGATTCACTTAGGCAAATTTGTCTCTATCCCTGAATATTAGATTATTCCCTTTACTGATCAAGTAAGTTACTAAATTCAAATTCAGTACAGGGTGTTCCGATGCCTTAAAACGTATCCTGCTTTTCTATTTCTCCTATATTTTTTTTCACAGATATCTTTAATCCTCTACTATTTCTTAATTTATTTGTTATTAACTTTGTCTGTCCATGCTACCATCCTCATACATCTGAAGCACAACATTCCAAGAGGCTTCTATCACATTCTGTTTGCTTTTCCTACTACCCCTATTTAATAGACGTACTGTGCTTTGTTCCACACATATGCTTTGAACAATTTTCTTCTTGTTTTTATGTGCGTTATGTTTGATCCTAGCTACTGTTCTTTTTTGTTTGATGCAGTTCGATCGCCAACTGTTGTTTTACAGTTATTTACCGTATTTCCTGGATATTTAGTGGCATGTGAAGGGAGGTAAGCGGTCTTTGGCTGCCAAGTTCCGCCACCACTTGAACCTTTGTCGAATTAATAGTTTTTCCAGTATATCCTTTCGCACAATCACCATTAGTTGAAAATATTTCACAACCAACACCTGTAGTTGTTTATAATCATCATCAGATTTAAGTGCACTTATTTTTTCGTCATTAGGGTTTACGTCTTGAAACTGGTTAGGCGTGACCTCAACTCATTTACGTTCTGAGCTAGCCTACACAGTTTCCTGAAATTCTCACAACAGCCTATATACAGCACCATTCCCCTTCGATTATTTTCTGATTATATTCCCTATTTCATCAAGATTCATTGGTATCTGAGGGGGAGAAGGGTAGAGCGGCTCCGTGGTGTAGTGGGTATGCGTGTAACTACTATGCTCAATGGTTTCGGGCTTAAATCCCGCCACGGTCCGCTTGAAAAATGTTAGGCGATCATTTTTTACAAAAGTACGCCCTCGTTCGGATCAGAGGTGAAATGGAGGTCCCGTGTGTGGGTGTTGTCACGCAATAGTTCGTAACATTCAAAATTTTCGGGTAAAAAAAACTCGCTTTCTGGCCAATGTAGTACCTTCGGGCGGAGCATTGGAAAATCAAATGTAAGGTATGTGAATGAGGTTAAGCAGCTTGTGCCAACCAAGGATCCCCAACACTTAGACATGTGCCGTATTAATAATTTTCCAGTAGATCCTTTTGCACAATTAACATTAGTTGAGAATATTGCAAGACCAATACCTATAGTTGTTCAAGTACAGGTATTTTTTCATCATTTGTTTTTCCATCTTGGGATTTGTTGGATGTGTACCTCCATTGAATTCTATTTTGAGCTAACCTATACATTTTCCTGAAATTCCCACATCCCACATCTTTCACTATCTGTGTGCAATAGTTGAACCTAGGTCCACTTCTACTTCTCTTTTTTCTTATCTCTGCTTCTAATATATTCCGTACTATTACCTCATGTTTTAGTATGTGACCTATCATCCTATTTTTTACTATATTCCACATATTTCTTTTTTCACCTATCATTTCTAGTACCTCTTGCTTCTTAACTTTGTCTGTACATTGTATCTTCATCATACTTCTGTAGCACTACATTTATTGTCCGCTTCTCCTACTGTCCAGGCTTCACAGCCGTACAGTGGTGTGCTCCACACATATGTTTTAATCAATCTTTTGCTTGTTTCTCTGTTTGTTGTCTTTGAACACTGTAGTTGCTTTTTCTTGTTAAATGTAGCACGACCTTGTGCTAATTTTTGTTTTATATGTTTTGTGATTTTCCCATCTTGCGTTATTTGGCTTCCTAGGTAGCAGAAATCCTTAACCTCTCGCTACCTATTTGTATTCTTGTTTTTAATTAATTTTTTTATGTTTCGCATACTAGAACTTTAGTTTTATTTTTTGTTAATTTTAATACCGCATCTCTCTGTTAGAACGGTTTCTAATTCATTAAGAGTATCTTCTAAATCTTTTTTGCTAGACGCTAATTCCACTATATCATCTGCAAATCTAAGCATATCAGTCTTTTGTCCCTGCATAGTTAGTCCAAATGTCTGCCTACATTTGACAGTATTCATTGCCTCTTCAATGTACAAGTTAAAAATTAATGGGGATAAGGCACATCCCTGTTTCACCCTTTTCCTAATATTTACTTCTCTACTTTCCTGCTCTAATTCTATTACAGCTGTTTGCTTTTTGTATAAGCTATGTACTATCCGTCTATCCCTAAAACTCTTTTTGAGTATTTTGAACATTATTTTTCATTTTACATTGTCGAACGCTTTACAGATCTACAAGCCCCATATACACGCTTTCCCACTTTTCTATTGTTCTCTTCATTATCACCCCCACAGCTAAAATAGCCACCCGTCTCCCGTGTTTTGCCTAAACCCAAATTGATTTTCTGCTAGTATTTCTTCAGCTCGTTTTTCCATTCGTCTTTGTACAATTTTAGTTAATATTTTTGAAATGTGTGCTGTCATACATTGATAAAATTCCCATTAAATGAAAAAAACTAGTGTAGAATATTTTATTTAAAAATCTGTATTAATATCTTATGTGACTATTTTGTGAACAAATTGAAAATTTAAATGTAATAAGGAATATTTTAAGAACTTTCACGATCTTTAAATGATTATAGGTACATCGTACTCAGATCTGAATGTGATAAAAATTTACTAAATACAATTCTTGTCTTTCTTGTAGAACATAACAACTTAATATAAAATCCATTTTCAGCTAAGATAATATAAGAAGATTTATTTTATAAATTGTAAATATTTACAACAGAAAGAAAATATCTATATTTTAGTAGATGTACATATATTACCTTCTTCAGACTTTTTATTAATTCATTAACGTAGCAAATTATTAAGAAGTAATTCCATGGTAACATTTCTCATTTAAAAGTATATATATATATATATGTATGGTCGGCTGTGTTCCTTATGTCTCCACACCCACCTGTGTTTTGCGTCAAATTATATTGTGTATGGTGATATCAAATAAAATTATGCTTCAAAATAGGAGTTAAAGTTTAATAAGTGCACCCTTAATGTGGTGTTGGCCTTTAAAATGATTTAAATAAAACAAATTTTCAATTTTAATTATGCCACGGCTTTTAAGACTCGCTCAGGAAAATTGAATCTATTATTTATGCTCTTTAAGAAGACGTGAGTTCTTTGTCCCCTTACAGGTATATAAAACACAGGCGCATAAAACGTTGTTTAATCAAAACCACTTAACCTCTTTTTAGTGCTTGCGTCTCGTGATTATTCAAAGATTGATGAATAGACCCAACAATATTTAATTTAGGTAAGCGTTTGAAATTCAAATTATTCACAAATTACTTTAAATGATGTGTATATAAAGATAACTTCAAATACCTGCAACTCCTCTGAATGTGCCTGGGTTGTACATGGACCTTGATACAGGATACAACAAGATCGCCTTGAATGCTTGCAGTGAATACCTGTTAAAAGTACGTTTTAGTTTTATGTTCAAAATGGACTGGACTTTAGTTTTAGGTTCTACAAATAAACTACTACTTCATCATCTGTATACTTAATCGGTTCTATTACTAAGAACACTTTCAATACTTCACCAATATCGATGGGACCGGAATCCTAAAAGGCTGGACCCTGCTGCAAAATATCTCACTTTCACTGGTGCAACTCTTCAATAACACAAGAAATGACCCGATGTTTGGTTTAATTGGAAATCCTCCTCTGGAATTTTCTTGGTTGTATAACCTTATCACTTATTTTCAGATACACCTTTTTATAAGCAAGAAACTCAGTGGAGTATTATTTTGTTAATAATTCAAACAAATGCATGCACTTTAAACACATATATTAATTTTTACAAATTTAATTACAGGCTCCTCAAGCCAAAAACATCTATCAGTATACAAATTTTAAAATCAACTTTTTAAATTCTAAACAATTATCACCTAGGAAATCTAAAACATTTACATCTAGCCTACTAAATAATAATTACAAGGGATGCATT
Source organism: Platerodrilus igneus (assembly GCA_036346225.1). Taxonomy (NCBI): domain Eukaryota; kingdom Metazoa; phylum Arthropoda; class Insecta; order Coleoptera; family Lycidae; genus Platerodrilus; species Platerodrilus igneus. The sequence continues at coordinate 5,193,564 of JARFIW010000507.1, read as the reverse complement.
CATTATTTCATCCTTAACTGTACTTAATTGCTATTTTGGAACAGATTTGGAATTATTAAATTTCATTTTGACATTTCATACATTTTCCTCACTTTATAATTAAAATATATTAAACTACTTTCATTTCAGGTACATAAAATTTATAAATGGAATAAAGTATCCTGAACAATTACAAACAACATTTCTATCAACAAAACCTATACACATTCAGTTGAAGTTACATTAGATACCCTTCGTATTGGAAAACAGTGAAAAATTGCTTTTTTAAACCTCAAACGCTGCATCACTAGTACATAACATTCTATATCTGCGTTTAACAAGTAATTATTTATCAATCTTTGTTCACCGTAGTGTTTTTAAATTTTAGAATAGCTTGATAAAAGTGGTAAATTAATGTTTTTATCCTTAGTACTAACAACTACCTTTTTAAATCCTTTTATAATGTCAAATACTAAAATATATATAAATTGCCGTGGAACCTCTATAAATAATTGGCAGAGTAAAAAAAAACATTCGAAAAATTTATTAATTTTCCCAAAATCGTCATCAATTTAACACAATAAAAAATTTTTAACAAAAAAACATAATCTCTTACCCAGATTCCTCTCTTCATCACCTTAATTCTTCTTCAGTTCCCAGGTTAGCTCACTTGGGCCTCCTCTTGGATACCTAGATTCACTATTATACTTGTATCGTTCACGCACACTCTCAATAAAACCATAAAATAATACAACATCATACAATATTTATTTACCATTATTTACAAATAAAATTCAAGATTTCCACTTTTCAGAGATCAAGTTACACCTCAATGAATCCTATTTTTGTACTGTCCTGAATTTTAATTTAAAATATCAAACACATTGAATATACCCGGAGTAAATGGGCCCTGAATAATACCTTATTTTCTTTCTTTATTTATAATTTATTTTAAATTAGTATACTCTGGAGTATGGTGAGCTCATGATAACCCAGTTAATTATGAATAATGTATGCTTTTGTACTTCGCATACTCTTACAACAAACAAAAAAACCCCATGTACTCGTAACAATAAAATTTTAACATTCCTGATGGAACGTTAATAAGCTTTATATACACCTTTAGATTTCTATTTAAATACCATAATAAAGTTAGTTATACGTATTATTTTTAATACGCAAAATAATGCACAATACCTTCAAATTCACTCCCACACGTCACACAATTTTCATAGTTTCATAGTTTATAACAACAACAATTTTAAAGCGTTACCCAGAATTTCTTGAACATCTCTACTCCGTTGACGATACCGTATAGTTGTTTCGCTCTGCTCTGCTGGCGGCTTCTAGCTATTTGTAGATGAACCCCATTTAGGTTGTGCTGTTTGCTCTGCCTTCACGGTGCATCCCAAATCCAAATCCAAATTAATTACACTTCTTTCATAATTGCGTACTTTAGTTTAATTTAATTGAAATTTATGTTACTTCACGTCACTTCACGAGCTTGTTTAAGATAAATGTTGCACCTTAAATTAAAATTTAGACTCGCCACTATTCGCGTATCAAACTATGAAGCCAACACTGTACTATTTAATTTAAAAATATGTATACTTACAAACTCATATTCTGAAGCGGTGAAAATACTAAGAGATCGAAGTTAATAGAGAGCGATGCTAATTCTCTTTAAGTATTTATATGATTCCGAATGCCACCTCCAGGCCGCTCTTCCCGTAAAAATCTAATTAAAATAACACTTCCTCAAATTTTGGTTCAACCGTTTTCGAAATCTCCAAAATTTAGCGCGTCGTTACGATATTTTCAGAAAAATTAACATTCAATATTCCCGTGTTTGTCTGATGTACAACTAACGATATCGACCAATAGTATATACATTGACGTCTTACAAATCCCGCCTATATTAACTCTGTCCCTTGCTTATGCATATCATATGTTTCCTTCTAACCTTGTTTGAGTGGTAGAGAATCGATATTACTGTCCGCGTTCTACAACTCCATGTGGACCAAATTACGTGCTTTAGCGACTGTTGTTTACCAATATTCTTTGAAACTTGTTTGTTATCTATAAAAATAAGGGAACTTGACATTTACAAAACCTGCAGGTGTTCAATTTTAACGAACTTTTTAAATAACATTTCTACTAGTTGGCTTTCTACGTATTTTATATCCAACGGCTGTTTATGTGTTAGTAACGCGTTTCATCTTGGTATTATTGATTTTTCATGCTTTTATGCATATTATACGTAAATAACCGTTCAATTAAACTCAATTAAATTAATAAATTGATTGCATTGGCTTCTACAATTTATTTTCTTTGCAAACCTAACTAAATTTTATTCATTATATGTAAATTTTTGTTAATACTTGTTACATTAAACTGAACTAATGAAATAAATTTCGCACGTAATTTCTGGTTGTTTCCTTTATACAGGGTGTTTTAAAATTGCCTTGTTTATATTTACATTTAATCCTTTAAAACCACTACAATATATATATATATATATATATATATATATATATATGTGAATATATATGTATATATATGTATATACATATATATATATATATATATATATATATATATATTGTATAGTAAATATCGGGTCGTAGTCAATCTGGGCAATTAGATAACTCTTTTAATCAGTACAAACTTTCGAAAAATTTTATTTTCTTCTTCAGGAAGACTATAATTGCAGGATTACAAAAATGTTTTAATATGTTAATTCTACTTACGATTATATGAAACTATCTAGTAAATGCCTGGAGCATGATAATAATTAGGATACGACGACAAACTTGGTGAGTACATTCAAAACACATAATACAGTTAACATAATAATAAATTAAGGCGGCTTATTTCTAAAATAACATTAACGGACAAATTAAAAATTACAAGTTACATAGGAACCCGCCTATATTAACGCTGTCCCTTTCCTATGCATATTATATGTTTCCTTCTAACCTTGTTTGAGTGGTAGAGAATCGATATTTCTGTCCGCGTTTCAAATTTACTCCATGTGGACTGTGGACTGAATACGTGCTTTTTGACTGTCGTTTAACCAATATTCTTTGAAACTTGCTTGTTATCTATACAAATAAGGGGAACCTGACATTTAGAAAGCATGCAGGTGTTCAATTAACCGACATTTTAACACAACATTTCTAGGAGCTTCTTTTCATGGTATTTCAACCCAACCGATATATTTGTTTGTTACAACGAAAGCTATTCGCCTTGGGTTTATTGATTTTTCATGCTTTTATGCGTAATTACCCGTTCAATTAAACTCTTTTAAATTAATAAATAAATTGCCTTGGCTTCTAAAATTTATTTTCTTTACGAACCTAACTAAATTTTATTTATTAATTCTAAAATTATGTTAATACTTGTTACTTTAAAATGAACTAAATGAAATAAATTTTGCACGTAAACTCTCGTTGTTTCCTCTATACAGGGTGTTTCAAATTGCTTTGTTTATAGTTAAATTTAACCTTTTAAAACCACTACAATATATATATATATATATATATATATATATATATATATATTTAAGAACCCTAGTAAACCTGATACAATATGAAAAACAAGTAGTGCATATTGATGAGTTTAAGTTCTTATACAATATTACGTACTCATATTTATTGATATAGGCACGTATTTCTTGCTCAGATGCAAATGACGATCTAATAGATATTTGATATATAATTACTTTTTTTCAGACGTAGTAGTATATAAAGTTCTTACGCTCTCTTTAGTAACGGATTCTTGCTTATGTTAAATCTTTGAGTATATTTGTGCTTGACATTTCCGTACTAATAGGAACCTCCCTGTTATCCTCATCCCGCCAAAGTTAGAGTTCAGAATTTGTCCGGAAGTTTCCAGAAGTATTTATGGTTAGTACGGATAAAACAACATCTATGGGTTAACTTCTGAAAGAAATTTAGGTGGTTCTATTCGTATCTTACCTTACCCCAATCAACATCTTTAGTATAGTTACTCCATCCGATAACATCTATAGAAGAAATATATTACAATATCGTGATTCAGAACAACGGCTACAACGCAAAAAATTATCGCATTTCGGTGTTTGGGCGTTTGGCAGCAACCACAACGCGTTGTGGCTTTTTTTTGCTCACTAAGCGCTTTCGATGTTTGGGCGTAACATGTATAAAGCTTCCTTTTTCGCACTAAAAAATTTACCGTGGATTTGTTTCTTAAGCTCTCATAACTGTAAATGACGTAACGTTTTGTATACTTTCTCATAGGTTTTATTTTCAGGCTCACCAAAAAAATATCGGCTGCATGATGTTTGACATTAGAAAAGATTCAACTAATAAGTCTGCCGTTATAAAATGCCCATGGGGATATGAATATAATCGTACACAGGTGCATACAAATATAATAACAGAGTGGAATCTGGTATGTGGTTATGAACGATTAGTGGAATTTACTCAAATAACTTTGATGTTTGGCGTTTTAGTAGGTTTGTACGATTTTCTATCTTGTGTGTGAAAACATTTGCAAATAAAGATATTATCCTTTATACTAGAATAATAATTATGAAGCTCTTGATTTAGGCTGCTAGAATAGTAAGATATTTTAATATACAGGGTTTTATCTTTATATTATTTGTCTAAATCAAGAATTATGCACAGAAGCACAAAACATGAATAGTGAAAGCCACAAAGTGGAAGAAAAGTCTAGAAACGCCTAATTTTCTCGAAAACAGGTTATCAGAAATCTGCAAAGCTTGGGATGTGGTCAAGGATATGAGACTTTCTGTTATCAGATTCACTGTTGTTCCTAAAACATGAATCACTTTGGTATTTTAAATGCAACACTCTGTATATTGTTTTAATTTTGGAATCTATCCTTGAATACGAGTTCAATCATACTTCACACTTAAAATTTGAAGTAGGTAGAGGGTGTTTAATAAATAAATCTTTCATTAAAAAGCTTTTTCCAGAAAGATACATCGGTAGGCGAAGAGTGTTGAATGGTCTCGGCGTTTACCGGATTTCTACCCCAAAGACTATTATTATTGGGGACACTTACAAAATAAAGTTTATAAAGCTAAACCCGCAAGTCTTGCAGAGTTACGGCAACGAATTATTGAGGATTCTCTGTTAATTTCAAGAGAATGCTGGAGAAATGTAGTAGATGCACTTTACCATCGATTGAAGTATTGCTAAATTACTAGCGGAGCACATTTCGAACACCTGATTAAGGAAAAACTTTTTGTAGGCACTGTTTCCTTTTCGTTGTGGATCAACACTTAGTAGTCTTTCAATTGGTAACTTGTAATTTAGCTGAATCTAGTCTTCATTAACGATGGTATGGTAAAACTTGTGTTGAAGGGTAGATTCCAAAATTGGAGGCTGTTGCATTAATAAACTAAATTTACCTATATTTTCGGAAAAACTGTCACAAACTGGCAAGAGCGCAAATAACAAAAAAGGAAACTATATCCTTAAACCTCTATACGCTAAATGTTATACATTTCTGACAATCCGTTTTCGACAAAATTAGACGTTTCTATACTTTTTTCTAGTTTGTACTGTTCAAAAGCAGATTTAAAGGAATAAAAGTGGTCTGTTATAAGATGTTGCAATTCGGGTTTCAACGTTTTGTAGTACTAGTAATAAGGTTTGTCCCAAGGCGTCAAACGCTAATACAGACACTTGGGGTTCCTAACAATCAGGGTGGCTATATAATTATAGGAACACTTGTTACTTGCAGGCTAAGCTTAAGAATTACCTTATGCAGCGAGACATGTGCTAGGGTCGTGTATAATTTTGTTGACCAAAAAAATTAAGGCGCCAGTGCGTTTAGGAAAATACCAACAAAGGAGACACCATAAGGCAAACGTAGAAACCTTTTGGTAAAAACAAAAAAAAATTAATTACTAACCCACCTCATCGATGGACCCACGGTTAGAGTATATCTAAAAACATTAATTTTAAATCTGAAGCATAAACAACATGATTAAAATTATCAATGAAAGAACACTATTTGCGATCTGACAATAAATATTTTTTTAAAGAAATCATTCGCACTCAGAGATAAAAATTAGATATTTAAAGTGGAAAATTTGTTTACTAAAATATTTCTTTTATAAGCAGTTTTAAAGTCAAAAATAAGTTTAAGGATAAAAATCATTCAACTTTTGAAATATGCAAAAACAATAAAATTATTTACAACACATGTTATTTCAATAAGACAGGCCTGGCTTGTTTGAATGACAAATAAACTAGTCAAGGACTCTTACATGATAAAAGTTAGCATCTGGACAACAAGAAAAAAATTATAAAAAAAAATAAGAAATAATAATTTTCTAAAAATAAAATTCTGCCTAAAGCAGCTGAAAACCTCTAATTTTAAAACTATTTCACTTGACCGAACCAAATGCAAGTTCACTCATAACAGGTAGTAAACTTAAACTTACATATATGCCAGGACCAACAAACATTTGGATATTAAACCGGCAAACAAAGGCGAGAACTCTTGATAATCTGTAAAACGAACAGCAACATAATTTAATGCCGTTAATCGTAAAACGACAGTGGAAAATCTTGTACATCCACGTAAAACCATACGCTTATAAAAGCAAGTGGTTTGCTAAATCTCTGAAAAAGCGTATACATACCACAAGGACAATACATTCTAATAAATGCACACACTGCAATTGCGAACATCTGGCATGCAGCTAATATGGTTAGATTTCCATTTAAATAGATTAATGCATATTTATATAAGAGTAGAGTAGATCCACTGAAAACGTACCACAATAAAAAGAATGGAATCGCTCCACCTTTCAATTTAGAAACCAATACATTAGTTCTGCAATCAGTTTCAATATGATTATTACTCTTTGTACTACCGAAGTTAATAAGCGAATTTACCATATTTAGAAACCAATCCTTCCTTTGAAAAGAAAGGTTCCAATCTAATACTTTAATTTGCACCACGCCAGTATGTATAAATATCATAAATAAAATAATAATGATGTGCCACATTCTGTTGTTCACTGTTTTATTTATCTAACCCCACTTCTGTACGCTTGCTGACTAGACGTACAACTCAAAAGTGACAATGTAATCTTCCGAAAACACTTGATTTGAGACGCAATTTAAATAAAACCAATATCAAAAGACGGTTTACGAAATACACAACAAGGGTGCATATTATAATAATATTAGTATTTATATTAACCGTTTAATACTTAAAACAAACTGTGAAACCAAATCAGCGTAATTTATTGTAGCTACATGATTAAAATATACAAAAATTTGTGCAGGGATTTTAATATGTTACACTGCCTCTTTCCGAAAAGAAAAAAATGAGAGGGTATCAAAATCTAAACAGCCAAAACCGAAACATATTTTTACAGCTTCTTGAAAGGTTTAAGAATTTAATTAAATATATTTCCAAAAAAATATAGCTTAACTCGAAGCGTAACTTGAATTAAAAAAAAACAAAAACGTAAATAATTAAATTGAGAGGAGGTATACTAGACAATAACTAATATACATAAAAAATAACCAATTGAGTGCTATGGCAACTCCGTGTACCACACAACCATGAGTAGTCTTAATTAAGAGTACACAATCGGGAAATGTCAAATAAGTGAGTCTAACACTCAAAAGTTACAAAAGGGGTAAAGTGAAATCAAAACTACAAGTCTAAAATACTTATACAAATACCAAAAAAAAAACAAAAGAAAATGTTCAACTTGTATCAATAAGTATCGATACCAAATTTGAAAAAGAGTCTAACCAATACTTTTATAATTCTACTAATACTAACCTTATAACGAAGTCCATTGCACTAACCTAATAACAAGATCTATTTATATTAATACAAATGTATTCAGCAGCTTACTAAAAAGAAATCTCCAAATGCTGAAGAATTACAATATACTGAGAGAAGAATTACTACTCAGAACAGAACTCTGCCTCATCAAATTTAAATCACTAAACTCTGTGATTGTTTAGTCTCTTACAGACACTATCACAGAAAATAATCACATCATCAACCTAATATTGAAACATTTCGCTTCCAATGAGAAATTTTACCTAACAGTAGTCAAAGCAAACACTACTGTAAACCACTCAACCATCATACTATTGCAAAGCTTTTATATCCAAATAAGATACACTAAAATCTAAATTGAACCATATTCAAATATACTAAAGACATCGGTCTTTACTCATCATACACAAAAATACTTACAGGTAAGCAGTTTCTCCACGAACTTTACCAGAATTACGAAAATTGACACAAAAGACTCAAAAAAATGAAAACACTCTTTTTATCTCACACAAACAACCAAAATTGAAGTAGGTAAACTAACAAAGCATCTCAACAATCTATCAGCGCATTATCAACAACATCATTCCAAAAACATAAACTTATAACATGCAAATATCCATTCAATACTCAAACTGAATGCAAAAACTTCAAATCATAAAAAAAATTCTTTAGTATTTGCGTAAATACACTAACAAGAACAAACACAACGTATAGGCAAAAAGTGTCTGTAATTTTAACTAAAACATCAGGTGTATCACTTAATCTTCAGAAGCGTTATCAGGATCCAAAGCAGAAAAGTCTTTCAAATGTTTACTATGCACTCTACTCGCTTTGGATCCATCTACATTACTCAAATCTTATACTGCACCTGAACACTTCTTTTTGACTATACTTAATACAAACTTTGGAGCAAGTTTGACTATAAACTTATCACATGCACTAGAGAGTACTTTATTTACTTTTCACACCCTACCACCAATTTTAATAGAGAGATTTTGTCTTTGCAAATTATATTGTTTACACGAACGTTCGTATGCTAAATTCAATTTTGCACGAACATCTTTGAATACTTTAAGTAGACTTTGATGGTCCAAAACGTACAAAGGACTACTACCATGTATGGCTCAATATATCGATACTACTAATTTCATTGAAAGAATTTACAACTGCTTGAGCATCTAATTTCTGAGCATCAAAAAGGTCAGTTAAATCAAGTAGGTAATCTTTACATTTTAAAGGCTCCGAAGAATGTTGAACCAGTTCTCTCAGAAAGCTCAAAAATTCCAGGAGGCGCGGAAACGAGTGGTCGCCCTTGCAGATGTTGGCCCAGGCTAGCGGCAACCCTCTCATGTGGTATTTTCGTAATCCTTTAAGTTTTTACCTGTTACAACCTGTGAATATGTAATAATAACTCGTAGATGGATTTATGTAGTTTAATGAATTGTAACCAATGTCACAAAATAAAGAAACAAACACAGCTAAATAAAACAAATGCAGCACGCACCGTAACTACCATGTGGCCAGCGGCGTTGCCATTAAAAAAAACAAACAAAGAAACAATACTACAACTATAACTTACTATTACTTCATAAGAATTTGGCCCGCGCTTAGCCACAATCGTAGCAGGCCCGGAATAAAGCAAAAAGAATTTCTTAATCTCCTTGTCTTCCGCAGAAGACTGGGGATGAGTACGAACCAGTACTCTATCACCAATCTTAAAATCAATACAATTTTTATGGATCCTTTGATGGCGTAATTTACGTTTTTCAGCCTTAGATTTTAATTTATTATAAGCTAGTGTTATAATTTTATCCCTACCAACATCCGGTATGTCACTTGTAGGAAAAATAAGGTTTTTAATATTAGGGTTATCAATATGATCACCAAAATGTAGTTCACGAGGGCTATACCCAGTCGAGTCATGGACTGCCCTATTAATCCATTTCCTTACTCTCTAGCATCAAAGCCCAACCCCCATGAGCCGAGTAACACAATGATCTCAAAATACGCACAATTTCTTTATTAACCCGTTCCGTCTGGTTTCCCTGCGGAAAGTACACTGACGTGTGAGTTACCTTTACACCTAATAGGTTCAACGACTCTTTCCAATCTTTGCTCGTAAACTGGCTACCATTATCGGAAAGAATGATCCCTGGTTTACCAATCTCGATAAAATATTTCTTGACCAAACAACGAAGAATCGCAGCTGTATTAGCACGTTTAAGAAGGTGCAAAGTAACCAACTTACTGAAAGCGTCAATAATAACTAATAAGAAAGTGCCCCCGCCCTTGATACTGTGAGCGGACCAATGAGATCAACACATACGATTTCGTTGGGCGCTTTAGGTAAAACACTATGATATTCGCTATAAATTCTAATCGAACTCTTCGCCTTCTGGCACAAATCGCAGCTTGAAATAATTTTTCGAATGAAATGTTTCATCCTCTGAAAATATTAATCACGACGCAGCATCTGGAAACACTTTTCCGCCCTAAAATGTCCATTATCTACATGTTCTTGCCAAACCAGTATACTTATTTGGGAAGCAGGCACACATACTTTAAACTCTGGCGAACCTTCGTAGCCTCGCCTAAATAAAACTCCCTGATACACCACAAACCAATCAGCGCACCTTTTCGGAACTTCCTCCTTCAATAATCTAGACATTATTTTACAACAGAATTCGTCTTTCCCTTGCTCCTCAACAATATTTTTTATACCTAACTGGACCCCTTTACATAGTTCCGACTTCATTAATGCACAAATTTCTGTCGGCACCCTCTCAAATTTTTCAAGTTTCTCCTTTCCCTTGATTGGATAACGCGATAGAGCATCCGCAAAGACATTCTCCTTCCCAGCACAATATTTAACATTAAAAGCGTATTCTTGAAAATACAACACCCACCTAGTCAAACGCGAATTTAATAGTCTGCAGGATTAAAAACGATAGAGATTTATGATCGGTGATCACAGTTAATTCTCGACCTAGCACAAATACCCGCCACTGCTGCAAACAATGTAGTACGGCTAATGCCTCTTTTTCTGTAACACAATAACCAATTTCAGGGCCACGCAGACTCCGACTGGTGAATGCTACGATATCCTTTTCGGAAGTTTGCTCATTCATTTGAAATAAACAACCACCTAACCCCACATCAGATGCATCTGTTTGGATAAAAAACGCACGGTCAAAACACGGATGCTTCAACATCGAAATCGATAAAAACCTAGACTTAATTTTCTCAAACGCTTCTTGTTGAGCTGAACCCCAACGCCATTGAACTCCTTTTTTCAAAAGCTGTAATAACGACCCCATGAGTTCTCTCAGAAAGCTCAGAAATTCCAGGAGGTGCGGAAACGAGTGGTTGCCCTTGCAGATGTTGGCCCAGGCTAGCGGCAACCCTCTCATGTGGTATTTTTGTGATCCTTTAAGTTTTTACCTGTTACAACCTGTGGATATGTAATAATAACTCGTAGATGGATTTATGTAGTTTAATGAATTGTAACCAATGTCACAAAATAAAGAAACAAACACAGCTAAATAAAACAAATGCAGCACGCACCGTAACTACCATGTGGCCAGCGGCGTTGCCATTAAAAAAAACAAACAAAGAAACAATACTACAACTATAACTTATCTGTAAAGTACAATCCAACTGATCCTCATTAGCATCAACTATCACTGCCACACTCTTACGGATAAATGTATAATTTATTTGCAACGCAAAGTTCACAAATTAACTGGGTTCTAGAACAACCGGCACGCTTTTTTATTACGTGCCGCACTCTCTCGCACGCTTATCCCGACTGACCCTTACCTATCGGACCAACTTAAACGTTACGGATACTTCTACCTATTATTATAGGGGGCGGCCTAGTACAATGTCCTATACACAATTGATTTCTAACATTACCCTGTACATACCAGGAATTATTTTTAAAATACAGCGATATACTTTATTTGAATCTAAGGAAAAGATGAATATTTTAAAGATTATTTCAACCCGCATCAACCTATATTATTTTGATTTTAATAATAATTTTTCAACCTTTTCTACTCACAGCTTTTAAAAACTATCAAATCTATGGTTGCAGCATTAAATTATTGTTTTCTGAAATTCATTGTTCTCATTTACTCATTAAAAACTTACTCAGAACTTTTAAATCTTGTATTTGTTGAAATGGTTATCGCGAGCTATATTTTTAAATGTCTAATTTAAAGTTTTCCAAATCAGACCGTAATCGTTCAGAAGAACGTTATTAATTATACAATTATCTTTTTAAGGAAGTATCCTCTTTGGCGTATTGGCGGACAAATTTGGCAGACGAAAGGTGTTAATAATTGCAATAGTGCTGCAAGCAGTATGCGGTATACTTTCTGCTTTATCGCCATGGTATTGGGCATTTGTGCTGTTAAGACTGTTGTTGGCTATAGCAAACGGCGGGACTATAACAACTTCGTTTGTTATGTGCATGGAAATTGTAGGAGGAACATACAGAACAATAGTACCAATTTTGTACCAAATTCCATTTGGCATGGGTAATACAATAATGGCCTTAATAGCTTACTTTGTTCGCTATTGGAGAGAACTGCAACTTATTTTGTCAGGTCTTAGCAGCTTATTTATCTTATACGCTTGGTAAGTAGATTATGACAGAATAATCGTTGACACCTTATATGTTCTAGTGTTCTGCCAGAATCGCCAAGATGGCTATTAGCTGTGGGAAAGGTAAAAGAAGCAAAAGTTGTTCTGCAGAAAGCTGCGCATATAAATAAAATTGATAAGGATTTTGTTAGTAAAGTATTTGATGGTGGTGATATTTCTACAAGCTCAACCGGGGCAGTTCAAACTTTAGCGCTTTTGAAGGTACCACAACTAAGACGTCGCATGCTACTTTTATGTTTCCATTGGTAATTCTGTTAATTATCATGTTTAAAGTACAGATGAAGTTGATTTTATAACATAAAGCAGGCGGTTTTGTAGTAGTTTAAAGACGAAACCTAGTCTGTTATATAAAGGCAAAGTGCTGATTAATTGTGATATCACTTAATGTTTGTTCCTTATGACAAAAATTTTTACTGCTAAATGAAGTGTAGATTAGCTGAAAATAGGAAATAACGCGTCTAACCAGTTCCAGGACTGAAGATCTAATGATGATGGTATGAAGTGCAACATCATTATACGACAGAGTGGCTAATATTCATGAGAGGGGAATAATGGGTTTTGGTGATTTTTTGTGATCTTTAATACCCCCGTTCTACTTACGTCTAATATGAAGTTATTAGTTCCATTCTTATGATGATCTATCAGCCGCACCTGTTTTGGGGTTATCGGTACCTATCTTTCCGTGTTTTTCTAAAATCAGATGAAGTAAGGAACGCGGATTTACTGATCGTACTTTAGGGTGTATCTCTTATGAGGAAATGTAAAGCTCTTGACGTTTTATGTTTTTGATGACTTTTCTGGCTCTGTAACGAAATTTACATCCATTGACTTGTATTTTGATCATTGACTCCTACTACCGTCAATACTCTTTCTTCTCGATCTACTTTCCTATCTCGTGCTATTAACTTCGCTTCTTGACATACTTTTCATTCAGTTATCATAGATTCCGTTTACCGATCTATTTTGCTTCATTCAGTGGCTGATTTAGTTTCTTGACCCACTTGTCAACTTGTCGATAGTCATATTTGCTTACAATATCTTCTCTTTTTCGACAACTTATTAATATGTGAGCAGTTACCACAGTTGTATTTTGGAGGTGCTGGCAAACCAATATAAACACCTTATATTTGATTTTTCAATGCTCTACCCGAAGGTAGTACATTGCACAGGAAGCGAGTTTTTTCCACCTAGAAATTTTGAATTTTGCCGAACCCATACTATTCCAAGCAAGGTAGCTGATGTTTAACGTGCGTAAAAACACTCACACACGGGGCAACATTTTACCTTTCATTCGATCGAAGACGTGTTCTTGTGAAAAATGATCGTTTATTTTTTTTTTTTAATCCGTGTCAGTAATCAAACCCGGGACCTTGGGATTAATAGACACACGCGAACCTACTAAGCTACGAGGCCGCCCAGTTTAAACACCCTATATTTGATTTAAACAATGCTCCACCCAAAGTCACTACATTGGCCAAGAAGCAAGTTTTTTTACGTGGAAATTTTGAATTTGGCATAATACTTGTTATTCGTAGCAAGGTAGGAATCCTTAACGTGAGTGACAACACACACACACGATACCTACATTTTTACCTATCATCTGAACGAGAGCGTATTTTTGTGAAAAATACTCTCCTAACATTTTAAAAGTGGTCAATATCGGGATCTTGGCCTTAGTAGTTACACGCGAATCAACTAAGCCACGGAGCTGTCCCTTATAAACACCACAGGATTGTTACACAAGCCCCGTTATTGTTCATCAATTATTGGCCTTGATAGTTGACGAGTGAGTAGTTTCCAATGAAGAAGCTTTTAAAATTTGCACCATTGCGTACTGCCCTCCTCGCATTGATATGATTATATCAACACAATAACAGACAATGCACAAAAAATACCCCAATGGTTGTCGACATTTAACGATTTAAAACCACTAACAATTAGTGTGTAATTAAGAAACTTTTAGTGTAAAATTATTTTGAAAGGTTTTTGTCATACGATGCTAATAATAGCAGGACTAATAGAAGATTTATTGTCTTTATAACTCCACTATTTCAAAACATACTGTATATCACTATTTTGTCTCCTTTTGGTCGTCAAAGTGGATTATATTGTTACAAGGGAGTACATTCAGGACAGTGTTGCACATGTACAAGCCCGCACACCCCAGAACGCATTCACTGTCTTGATACTACTAATTGGCGCATATGTGAATCTTGCTTATATGACGCTACCATATTGTAACAAAAATTCTATTTGCACAAATGACAGTTTTTTATTTTCAAACTATTATATAACCTTTTTCAATAACTCGTAGTTACAATAAAATTTCCCAAAAGCTCTCCCAACACTTTATTATCGCTAATCGCTATCAGTGTAATTACAAGCTTCTTAAACTACACTGCTTATCTTCTTAATTACTTATTATTGAAACACTATCATTAACTATCCAAACACTAATTATTAATTTATCTAATCACTACAGTAATTCATATCACATGGAGTAATTTATATCGACAGTCCTTGTAACGAAAGGAAATCAAAGTAAGAACCCGCACGAATCACGATCACACAGAAATACCGCGCTAACTACAGAGGCGGTGAGTTGGGTGGTTCGCATTGACAAAGAAAGGACATCGCTACCGACATTTTTTATTATTTATAAATAAACACAAAAAAGTTCTGTTTTAAAAAAATCAAAAAGTTATATTCTACGGACAAGCTTTTAAGAATTGAAGTACGAAGTGTGAATTTCGTATTTTAATATGCAACGAAAACCAATTAATAATACAAAAGTAATGCTTAGATTTTCTTAATAGCAAAGTGTGTTAAATTAAAATATAACATTCATAACCATTTTCAGCAAATATGTTAAACGTAACAGCACACATAAGCGAAGCTAAATTCAAAGCGAGTTGTAAACGTTCCGTCCGTCGGGGTGATGTTACTTGAGTTAATCCGAGTTCATTGGTTACGCCCAAAAATTAAAAGTGAATAACCAACATTCTTTTGATAATAAAAAGAAAATATCACAACATAGCTCCATGTGCCGTGATACTTATCTTGTGCCTACTTCAGGGGAGGTGAACCAGCTAAACATCTTGATTCTCGTACCCTGATGAAGCATCACAACGGTAGCCAGATCATTAAAGCTGCGACAATACTGCAACAGCGAGCCTATGCAAAAGAGCGATGCACAGAGGATACAAGCTTTTCGTAGAAGACGGACATTGCTCTTGAAGCCGCGCATAAAGTATGCGCTAGGACGAAAAGCGGAATCAAAAGTGATGGTATACGTCCTTTGAGTAAATGATTGGTTTGCTTCTACTTTAATAACGTTTTGGGTAGCTTTAGGCAACCCCTCTACTTTAATATCCGGGTCGGACCCAGGAGACGATAGTTCATATTGCAGCTCCTGTTTTAGTAACCTATTTAAATCCAATGTCCATGTAACCAGACACAAAAGAACAAAAAAGAATAATAGAATAATAAAAAAGAACAGCAGAATAGACATAAATTATACCTAAAAGCAAAACTATTAAATTCGGTACGGGGGTAACAAAAGGATTTAGTTTCCAAAGCGTTTTAAGATTTACGGGAGAAAGTAAAGAATAGTAAGGCGCCAATGGTTTCGTCCGTAATTAAGATTAGAAGCGAAAACGTAAGTCCGATAATCCGCGGGAAAATAATAAAAAGAAAAACAATTCCTATCAAAATGCTACACTGCAAATAAACGAGAATATATAACGGGTTCAACATAGAAAACTATCGAAACAAAACGTTGAGCACAGAAATAAATCGCACGAAAAGTTGAGTAAAGAAAATCGGAGCCACACGTTGGAAGTGCCAAATTTGTATTAGAATAAGTTTTATTGGAACAAATCGAGTTATTACATTATAATGCGCGACCAGGGCTGTATCCTATTACACGTAGTTATACAAGATATCGTAGCGGAGGTGTTGGAATATTTGAGAACATCGAAAATTGAATGAAAATATTTAGAAATGAAAAATTGAACATAACATCCTTTATATCACATCTTTCAAAGCTAAATTAGAACATGTTATAATGAAAGCCTCAATCAGAACTGTAATCAAAGTTTATATCAGAACACATATCAAAGCTTCAATTACAACTGAACTCTAATGTCCACGACGGCAATTTATATACACATATTCAAAATCTCCAAACTATTCTAAAATGTACAGGAAAATTATGCAAATAGCATCTCGAATGTAATCTAAATAACTCTTAAACGCAAAACGTACCTGTCAATCAAAACCATCTGGAAGACGAGTGACTGCCAGGACCTATCGATCATATTTGTGTACAAGCGGCTACAAGAGGTCATTAAGCCTCAAATTTTAAAAATAATGTCCACCAAAATATAATAGAATCCGGAAAAAACGGATATTTCTGTAAATTCATGATTACGCCCGGTATAATACAAGTGTACCTTTATTTATTAAAGTAGAAGCCAAAAACGCAAATTGCGCGTGAATAAATAATCATCATGTATTGCATAAGAGTATTGTAAATAAATAGTAAGTAACGTAAGTTGTAAAAATAATTAATCGTAAGATACCGTAAAACGCATTTCAATGCTAACGCAAATCGATGCATATAAAAATATTCTTTTATTTACTGTAAGCATTGAGAAGCAATTAAACTTTAAACTAATTACCCTGTGGATTACACAAATTTATTTTAAATAGAATATTTTCTAGAATAGACTAGATTGGAAAAGAAGCTTCGGAAGAATACATCAAACTCGTATAAACTCATTAATAAATAAACATCCTAAAAGCGGCAGGAACACGGAAAACCCACAAAAATCCATAAATATAATTGATTATCTTCTAGCATTAGTATGCAACGCCGCAATAATAGTATATGTAAAATAAGGACAAATAGTGCGTTACGAGTAACTGAAACCAAATGATTAAATAATAAAACCCTGCAAGTTTATACTTAATTGATTTTTCCAAGAGCCTTGCATCATAATGTTGCACATTTTTTACTAGCTTCTGGAAACAGATAAATTTTAATATATAGGGTACTGTTTGTCAAAGGGGGTTATTCAATTTCATTCATTGCTTTGATTCGATTCATTCGTGCGCAAAATATTATTTTAAATCGCGAGCAGTTGCTATGCGAAAATAGTATTTGAGTATGCAATAAGCATATTGTAATTTAATAGTGGCGACGTTGCAATGAATAAAGAAGTGATGTTTTAAACATAACGTACAACGAAAAATAAAAATTATTAATTACAAGAGAGGAAGTTCTTCAAGATAACGGTATTTTTATAGATTTTATTAAATAATTGAGAGAAAAATTTAACCAGAAATGTACTTTGGTAATTCCGATTTTACGGTATCCTACTCGTTCAATAATGAAGCCGACACGTTCCATAGATACTCCAATATGGTTTGCGATACGCTTTTGAGTAATTCCCCAACCATTTTGAATCAAATCGTCAATGAGTTGGCAATATTTACCGTCTATGGTAATCATCGGACGTCTGTTGCGTGTTTCATCAACAATTATTTTCCAGGCTCGCAACCACAAAATTTTAATATCCTTTCTATCAACAGTATCGCCACCATAAATGGCATTTAAACAGCGATGAATCTCAGTAGGCGACACAGTTTCAACGGTTAAAAATTAGATAACAGTGCGCTGTTTTAACTCGCATCGACATAGCACTAGAACACGTCTTCATACTGTGGCTACTCAAAACCAATAGGTGAACGCTACGCCTTCAAAATGGGCAAGCATATAGAGCGGGAGTACTTCCGAATGCCACCATGCGCACTTTTGTAGGGTATTGTGTTCGTGTTCTACAAGTATGTGTGCATCACTTCTCAGACTACCTTTGTACTAGTACCTTAATTTTATTACTGTTAATTTTTATATCCTACCTCTCTGTTGGAACCGTTTCCATTTCATTAAGAGCATGTTCTAGCAGTAGGTAAGGTACCTTCGTACGAGCCCAAAAAACCGGTTTTCCCCATGTTAAATCCCATAAGAGAATCTAAGGTCCGTTCTGGTCATTTTTGTACCATACATTGAAATCCCCATAAGGAGGAATTGAGGGTCAATTCAGGTTACTTTTCAACCAACACCCACGACGTCTATTACATTCAGTTTTTAAGAATAGGATAACACTAAACTATATAAAATTTTATTGAGGATAATATATTTACAATCAATATTCTACATTTGCAATAAGTATTATATTTCCTCTTGCTCCATAATTGAATAATGTCTAACTGGTAGTGTTGCATATGAACCAGGAAGCAAGTGGCGTTTATCATCGTGCGGGCTTAGGGCCATCTTCTCCTGAGCGATAGTGTGGACTTGGTGCTTGGATGATTGAATTAGATTCTGCGTTACAAATACTTCCTTGTAATCTTCGATACAATCAACATAATCCTCAAAAGTGATTATATTCTTTATCACTGATCTTTTAATCCCTTTAATTTTCTTTGTAATACCAAAGCCTCGGATGTCAGGCGATTCTTCCTCTTCTCGTAAGAGTTCAGTTTCTTCGTCCTCAGCTGTCTTAAAAATTCTTGTAGCATACATCTTTGATCGTAACCCAATAAAATCTGTCATAAGACGTCCATTATTTTCATCCTTCATCATACCCAATACTTTTTTGTTAAATAGCGGAATTTCATAAATGTTGTTGGAAGATAGTCGGAAGTATCGAAACGTTGCAAACAATCCCGCTTCATAGTCTCATAAGGATCCAGATTTACTATTTTATAAATTAGACTATCTGTATCTGTGTAAAGAACTCGGCACCCAACTCCAAAGGCTGCGTTCATATATCCATAGTGGAAATCATAGATTGTCAACTTGGCCATATCAAGGATGCACATTCCAACGTATATAGGCTTATTGAAAAATACTTCCGATTTAAGAAGCTCAACAGCCACAAGGTTTTCATCGAAGATTGTAACATTTTTGAATAACGGGCTGGATATCCTGGCTTCGGCTCCATATCTACCTTCCCAGTTTTGCACAAGTTTCACATTACAATGTTTTCGCTTGTTCTCCATCGTTTTCCCAAAAACAGCATTGTTCATTAGCTTGAACAAGTTCTTCTCAAATTTGTTCCTTGCTTGTTTCCGAAGTTCAGTATTTAAGTCAATGTAAGATTTTAGCCAGCAGTTTTGTTTAAATTTCAGCACCCTGTGAATAGCTTTTAGTTTAAGTCCATTTTCTAAAGCCTGTTTCAGATTCCTGTAGTGGATCACATATCTTCTTTTAGCATTTAGTGTAGCCATTAATTTGGTAGTTTGAGTTTTTGATACAGGCGGTTTTCCAGTCTTCGGATCAATATGTTCAGGACAGAATGGGATGTCCTTATGCAAGTCATGTATGGATTCTGGATACTCCAAATCCACCTCCAAGATATAGCCATCATTCGCATTATCAGGAACCGATGTCACGTCGATGTTGGTGTCCACCCATTCAAATCCTACGTAGGGTAAGGGCTGGCTCATCGCCCATCCATATTGATTATTAACGTCATAGTACATAAGATACACATCGGGGTTGGAAGGATCATACGTTGGTAAATATTTATTGTTTGCCGATGCACGCCGTTCCGAACACACTTGACTAAGTCCTTCACGTATCCCCTTTTCTATAAACAATAGTTGATCGATATCTGTCAACAACTCAAGTTCTTGATGAGTATGCTTTAACATTGCATCCCAAGTGAACCCTGGAAGGGTATAATAGTGGGCGGGGTCTAGTCCATAGGTTAAATGACAACTCGCACGAAATTGTTCAAAAACTTCAGCCAATAGCATCACATCGGTCTTAAGGTATAAGTCAGAATACTGCCCCAGGTTTTGAATATTAAATGTTTCCCACACTTTTTGTGCGTGCGCATACTGTTTCTTCGTAATTCCTCCACCTTCTAACTTATTGTAAAACTCTTGTTGACTAGGTAGTGAAGTGTAACCCAACTTTTCAAACGAATCGATAAAATCATATGGGTATACACCTTTTTTAGTTAATAATTTACACTTCCACACGGCCATCCAAATCTACAGCAATACTTTTAATTATGAAATGGTTGTCATAACCACTCAAGTTGTGGAAAACTATCGGAATTGTACGAGAATCTTGATACTTGATATTACAACTCTCATGCGCTGGTCCTCTGTAATTATTAGTCGGCACTAAATGATTATGATCACGAACTTTTTTATCTTCTGGACTGAACGGCTTCTCACAAATATAACAATGTGTTGCAGTCGTAAATGCAGCTTCTTGTTCTCGTGTCAACGGAGACATATCATAGGGACATAAAAATACCGTCTCAACGTCTTCTGCAAACTGACGTAGCTCCATAGTAAACCACTTCACACAATCTTCACCCTGATATGACCGATAAAATGATAATGAGTCATCATAGTCACATTTCACATAATATCCAACACTATATGGCACATGTTCTTGGTACTTCTTTGCCATTCCGGTAGACTTCAATATACATTCCAGATCTGCATATACAATAAATGGCACTTTAACTTTGTTTTTGAAATTCTTGAAACGAAGGATCTTGTATTCTTCTGTATGCAGTCGAGGCACACATAATTGTTTCATCTTGCAGTCAATAACATGATTACACAATTTTCTTCAGTATTAAAGTAGTGTAGGCAACGATCACAAAAGTGTTTCTTGGCATGATCAGAATTAAGTTGTGATGACACCAGCCGACTCAAGTCTTTTATCCATACATAATGGGTTTTGAATGTTTCAGATCCATCGATATGTATAAAGCATTCCATATCTTCATCATAATATTGGTTATGAATCATCAGGAGATTCACATGTCTATTTTTCTTATTCTCCGATACCAATATATGAACGGTAGAGAACTTGTGTTTCTTCAATTTTAAGGTGTTGACGTTAATTGATATATCATTTTGCGACTCAAAGTTCTTGATCTGATTAAGAGTCATCGGAAACTGGATTCCTTTTAAGTTTAATTTTTCAAAGTAGTGGAGATATTTGGACACTCTTTGAGGGTGTCGTTCGATCGGATGTAACGCAGCCATTATGCTCCATGCAAAGCAAGCTTGGTCGTTATTCTTCACATTGATACGTGCCTGTTTTTGTTTGATCTCAAGCGGCAGCTCAATATACGAAGATCCTCGCAGGGGATTATATTTGTTGATATTAATCCCCAAATTAATTATATTTTGCAAACACCACCCGCTGTCTCGTTCTTGAAATTCCTCCAACTGTGTCACTAATGGTTCAATAACTTTGTTCATAAACCATTTGTCTAGATCGGTGTCTCTGAAGATGGCTTGGCACCAGTTGCAATTTCAAACTCCCCACAGAATGCTGTGTTAACTTTTATAGCTTCATCCATTTTTAAAGCATTCTGGATTCTTCTTTTGAAAAGACTTTTACAGTCTATTAGAAATTTTCCAATATCCTTATGCTTTAGATTGCTTAGTAATCCAGTCCTAATACGTCCTTTAAAGGCTGAGATGGTATCTTCCCAATGTACTCTACTTTTAGCAGTTTTTTTAGTTTTAAGTCCTGCCCCTTTTTTCTGGGCTACTTTGAATTGCAAGCGCATAGACTTAATGCTCGCCAACGAAGCCAATAGCTTCTGCTTCTCACCAACGGATTTTGCATTTCTAATCGCAGTGTTTATACGACGAATCCCCATTCGGCATTCACGAAGACCATTCATAATTATGACATCATCATGCGAAGTCTGCACTAATCTAAGCAGAGCAGCTATATACTGCACTAAATCACCAAAGAGAGACATGTTGCTCATTAAACTTTCTGTAACAGAATGACTGATGTTAGCACACGCTTCCGTATTTATACTATTTTCCCCACCCCATATTTTTATTGATTAAAACTTATTCTAAAAATTTTTAAAGTATGAATTATTAAAAGATACGCACCTTTAACAGGAACTGGAATATTAATAGGTATGATTATACAAATTTCTAGACACGATTGAATATGTTTTAAAGATAGATTTGCTCGATGAAAAACAACTAAAAATCTATCGACAGGCAGCGGTTTATATACCCACAGATGAGCGGGCGTGGGAGAAGGGTTCAGAGATAACATAATTATAAACTCGAAATTTGGATCAGTCGTCACTTCTACAGTAACTTCTAGAATGTTTACCAAATAAGATCAGAGAATAATCAAATTTCACCCTATGGGGCAATTTCACTCTATGGGGCAATTTCACCCTATGGAGGCAATTTCACTCTAATATAACTAGAACTTATTTACAGAGTGGGAGATGCACACCATTCGACTGATAAAAGTAAAGTAATTGAATCAAATTAATTCATCGCTTTTATACAATTTTATTAAAAATATACGCAAAATATTTAATTGTGAATAAATCTATTAACAATTTCCGTAAACGGAGACCGCATACCATATGACCACATGACCATATGACCACATGACCATATGACCACATGGTCATATGACTACATGACCAGGACAATTTCACTCTATTCTGATGGAGATAAATTCATGGAACTTTGTCATTAAAGCACCCACAACCAGACTTAGATCTGATTGACATTGTTCAAGCATCGTTAATGAAATTCTTATTACATTCTTATTACATTAAAAACAAGTATTAACAACCCATTGGAAAATAACAATAAGCGTTAATACAGTTTATTCGGTATAATAATCATTAATAGCACAAATTTGCATACAGTTAAGATACATAGATCGGCAAAAAAATCTGCAAATGACAAAATGTTAATTTTAGTCTAATTCAAAGTCTATGTTCAGTGTTGCACCCGACTTTACCCCAGGCTAATAGTTACATTAACCACCACTAGATGGATAAATGAGATCGGTCACCATCCATGTGATAACAAATATTCAGAAGAAACTTGGCTTTATTTTGTAAATTTTTTTTGTTTATAAAGATATCAGGATGAAATTTATTGTATGGGACAAGGTTATTCAATCAGAACCGGGATTTATTAAAGGGGGATTTTCGATTTATTTTTTCGAAATTATGCTTGCTTTTCGAAATAATCGCGTTTTAAGACGTTATGGTTAAAAAATGTTTATTTGATGATAATTTGAAAACGGCTAGAGATAGTTAAATTTTGCGAAGGCAATTATTTGCGTATCTGAGCATAAGGAATCCGTCGGCGTAATTGTCTTATTGGTATGTACTGCCTTTTGGTTTTTTAATGAAAACACGGAAACGGTTAAAGATATCAGCATTTTGTAAAGACATCGACTTGCGTATTTGTTTATGCTACATAGCTCGGTGTAATTGTTATTTTGATACGTAGTGCCCTTACGGATTTCGCTCTATATCTTGAAAACGGCTAAAGATAGCCAAATTTAGTGAATCAATTTTCTTATTATTTTTGCCTGATGCAAGTTAAAGTTCGGGCCTTTGGAGCTGGTTTTTTAAAAAAAGCTTTGAAACTTTAACACATTTTTATTACTAAGTTAAACAGAAATTACATTGAAATTTGGAATAGCTGGTTCATAATAACATTAATAAAAATAATTTAATTGTACTGTTGAGTAGCTCAAACAACGAAGTATGGAGTTTGAAGACTGACTGCCGGGCATTGAGCTCCCGGGCCTTTTATAATAACCTGCCCTCCACACGGCTGTGGGAACTTGCAGATCTCATGTCTGCGTTTCTCTTAATCGTACACTTTATTACAATGTAACAACTTAATTCTAAGTAATTGCGGTCTGTTGACCGCCTGTGACCTGCCACCTGCAGTATCACTGCCCTCACGGATGCAAAGTTGCATTCCGTTCTCATGAACTGTCGATAACCTCTCTGGGTTATCCTTGTGTTACAATGTTGCATTGAACTTATACTTTTACTTAATAATTTCTAATAATTGTTATTAGATTCAATATATCAATATATATATAGGTAATTGGGGGATACATAACTCCTCCCACCGTAAATGAAAAATTAAGGTTTTTCTTAATTTTTAAATACATAAAATACATTATTTAAATTTATTTAAAATTCATTATTTCTAAGGGTATACTTATTGTTTCCTTTTTTCTCTTTGTTTCCTTAATTCTAGAACTGTTTCCTTCATTCTTATATCTAAGGTACATTTTGTATAATACATACATGATTACAAAAATTATTAAAATGATTAATACAATTGTCCAAACACTTATATTATTATAATGTAACTTTGGCGTTTTGATTTCACTTAATTGTTCTTTATAACTTTCCACTAATTTCACGGCGTGGTTGAGATCGTCTAAGTCTAGATGCTCTAGCTTCATAGGTTTCTTGTTTATTTCTTCGTCTTCTTGTTGTATTTTGAATTGTAGTTCCGGTAGGTTTGCAAGTTTCTTTGTTGCTATGGGATCTTGATAAACTCTGATTACTTCATCCTTCAATTTCACATAACAGTCTTCCTTGAGGGTAATCAGTTTGCTTCCGATTAATGCTTGATTATTTTCATCTTGGTTGCAGTGGATGGTTGCTATTACTTCTGTTGGGAAAATGGCTATCCATTGGTTATCTGTAACTTTTTGAATTTTTATGTTAGTTATTTGCACTTGTTTGGTTTCACAGTTTTCGTAATGATTTGAGAATTTTAGTAGTTGTACTTCACAAGGGCTGTCTTCTTTAATGGTTGTTGTCGTCATCGATTGACATAAATATTGGTTTGGTGTTACTTCAGTACATTTTTCGTTTGTATAACCATATCTCAGTTCATTTAGGGATAGGAATTTGGTTTTGGGTATGATTACTTGGTATGTGCTAGTAACCTTTGTTGGAAAAGCAAATAAATGATAATATTGATACTTGTTACTTTCTACTATCGGGATTTCTTTTAAAAATATTATTTCGTTATTCTTAATGTTGCTAAAAGTTGTTGCATTAAAGTAAGGTTGGATATTATTTGAGTAAATATTGTATTTTGTATACTGCCTAGTTTATTGGTAGTATACCGGGGTTGTTTTTTATATGTTATTTTATTACTTAGTTGTCCGTTCTACCTGAGTGGAGGTTGACGATAAAGGTGATGATTGTCTATCTGAAATTACAGGGTGTCTTAGGTTTTTAAATGTATGTATTTCGTTATTTTACCGTTGTCTACTACTGCTATATTTTTATCTGATATTTTCTTAATTTTAAATGGTCCTAAATTTCTGGGTGCTGTTTTATGTCGCTTGCTTTGAAAGTTTTTCTCATACACGGTTTGTCCTATTGAAAATTTATTTGAGTCGATATTTTTGTTTCGGGTTGTGGTGATTCGTTCCTTATCGTTATCTAATTTATCTTTTACCTTATCGTAAGTTATTTTTAGTTTTTGTTTGTGGTCTTTCGCATATACTTCTTTATTGTAGTGTATGTCATAGGGATTTCGTGAATCTGAATGTCCTAATGTTAATTCTAAGGGTGTAAAATTTGTTGATGAGTGAATAGTGTTATTATAGGCGATTAGTGCGTATGACATTAAATTGGCTATATGTTCCTTTTTATAATTTATTCTTAGTAATCGAATTTGTTCTAACAGGGTTAAATGTAATCGTTCAATCAGTCCGTTTGATTCAGGGTGGTTTTCCGTTATGAAATGAATTTTTATTTTGTGTAATTCTAAAGTGTTTTGAATTGTCTCATTTTTAAATTCGCTACCATTGTCTAAAGTTATTGATTCGGGTGTTCCGTAAAATGTGAAATATTGTAAAAATCCTTGGGTCACGTCAATGCTATTTTTGGATGTGATTGGTATTGCTTGTCCTATTTTTGTAAATGCGTCTATAATTGTTAGATAGTTTTGCGCTTCTACTACTAGAGTATCGGCATGTAGTTTTTGAAATGGTTTGTCGGGTGTTTTGGTTAACATTAAGGGTATCTTTGGGGGTTTCCTATCATATTTCGCTTTGTCACATAATTCGCATTGGTTAATGAAATCTGTGGTCAAGTCCTTCATGTCTTTAAAATAATAACGTCTTACGAGTTGTTTTATTGTTTCGTTAATTCCACGATGGTTGGTTTTTCCTTCGTGTTGATTCCTAATTACATCGTTTATTTCGTCAGGGTCGTCTAGTGTTATTAGTTTTCTAGTACATCTGATGAGTTCAGGTCCAGAGTTATTGAATAGTTTAATATATAGTTCTGAAAATCTTTGGTATAAATGTTCGGTGTTAAAATAAAAATAAAATCGTTTTTTCTCGGGGGTGTATTCTTTTAAAATTTTAATTATCTGTTCCTCATTGTCATCTTTAGTTATTTGAATTTGGTATATCTTTTTGTTATCTACTTTTGTATATTTTACTGGATTGGGGTTATTTAAAACTTCGGTTATTATAAATTGGTTGGGTTTCATATCGATTGCTTCGTTTAAAATTTTAATCGCGTTTTTAGGTTCTTCGTTTTGTGTCGAATGTATCGTGTCGATCTCGTCTGGATCTTCCCTTATTTCTGTTTCGTCTACGTTTCCTATAATGGATTCCGTTTCTAATGCATTGAGTTGAATTCTGCTTAAAGCGTCTGCGTTGTTGTTATAAATTCCTTTTTTATATATAATTTCGTAATCATACTCTTCGAGTCTGATTCTCCATCTTTGTAATTTTGAATTTGGTTCTTTCAGTTTGCATAGCCATACTAGTGGTCTATGGTCAGTGTATATGTAAAATTTTCTTCCGTATAAATAAGGTCTAAAATATTTTGTTGCCCAAATTATGGCTAATAATTCTTTTTCTATGGTACTATATTTTTGTTCGGTTTCATTTAGGGTTCTGGATGCGTAGCTGATGGGTTTATCGCTACCTACTTTTCCTTGGCTCAATACTGCGCCTAATGCTACATTCGATGCGTCTGTCGTCAGTATAAATGGTTTTGTAAAGTCTGGGTATTCTAATACAGGGTGGTTAGTTAATATGTTTTAATTTTGTCTACGGCTTTAATAAATTCCGGGTGTGTTCAATTTTGTTTCCTTTTTAAACAATTTGTCAGAGGTTTGGTTATCTGAGCGTAACCTTTAATGAATTTGCGGTAGTAACCACTAAGTCCTAGAAATCCTTTGATTTCTTTGTTTGTTTTGGTAATGGGTAATTTAGAACTGCATTTGTTTTGTCTGGATTTGGCATTACTCCTTGGGGTGTTATTACATGTCCTAAAATGATACTTGTTTTGTAAAATTCACTTTTGTCTAATTGTACTTTGAAATGTGCTTGTCTAAGTCTTTCGAATACTTCTTTCAATCTTTCTATGTGTTCTACCAATGATGTGGAATAGACTATGATGTCGTCAAGGTATACAAGGCATTTTTCATTGTGTATTCCTCGTAGTATATTGTCCATGACTCTCTGGAAAGTAGCGGGTGCGTTCTTTAGTCCAAATGGCATTCGTTTGTATTCGTAATGTCCTCTAGGTGTGCTGAAGGCTGTTTTTGATATGTCTTTTTCTTCCATCTCTACCTGATGGTATCCTGATGCCAGGTCTAATGTTGTAAAATATTGGCATTTGCCTAATTTGTCTAAAATTTCGGTTATATTTGGTAGTGGATATTTGTCATCTACCGTTTTTTCATTTAACTTTCTATAGTCTATTACCATTCTGTACTTTCTCTTTCCGGTTGCGTCTAATTTCTTAGGTACTATTAACACGGGGCTGCTCCATGGTGAATTGGAGTGCTGGATTATGTCTTGGTCTAGTAGGTCTGCTACTTGTCTGTCAGCTTCTTCTTGGCTTGCATGAGGTAGTCTATATGCTTTTGTAAAGATTGGTTTATTGTCTGTTAACTCGATATTATGTTTTACTGTGTTGGTGAATGTTAATGGTATTCCTTCACAATGGAATATGTCTCGGTATTCAAAACATAAGTTCTTAATTGCTCTTTCTTCTTCTTGATTGATGTCGGTATTGAAGCGGATGTTAGTTAAATTTTCTCTTAACATTTCGTCATGTTCTATTGGGTTGTAATCGTTTTCTAAATTTTCGTCTATTTCCATTTCGTTAAAATTTAGTTCTTCTACGTTAATTGGGTCTGTCAGTGATAATTCTACGGGGTAGTCGTTTGAATTTAATATTGTTGTGGTTGCATAATTATCTTTTATTTGCACTAAGGCAGTTGGGGTTTCTACTCCTTGCTGAAATGTCATATGATTTATTATTCCTAAATTTTTGTTAGATTTTACTGGGATTTTTATTTTTCTTTCCGTTCGGGGTTCTATAGTGTATTTTTGTTCAACTTGTGTGTTTTGAAATTTAATTGGGATTTTTCCGTATTTTGTCCTTAATAAGCGATTTTTAATGTCAATGTTGGCTCTAATTTTCTTAGAAGGTCCATTCCGATTAATCCGTCATATTTATCGTTAAATTCGAATACACAAAATTTATGTTTCATTTTAACATTAAATGTTCTCGGTAAGGGTATATTGGCTACGAATTGGTGTAGTGTCGTTTGATGAGCTGTTTTAATTTTAAATGGTTCTCTTTCTACATAATCTAAATAGTGTTTTTGTACGGTTCTGGGGCTAATTAATGTTTTAGATGATCCGGTGTCGATTAATAGTTTGAATTTGGCGTGGGGTATTTCTATGTATGGTAATACTAAGTGATTTATGTTGTTTAAGTTTATTAAGTTTGGTTGTCTATGTATGGGTCCATTTGAAAATTTGAGTTCGAGTTTTCTTCATCATACTCCTCGTAAGTTTCGTATTGTTCGTCACGTTCGTAAGTTTCTGCATGGTTTGTTTCATTGTTCGTAGGTGTCTCAATGTCATTATTCTGGTCAGTGTCAAATTTTTCTATTTCTTGGTGAAATAATTCTTCCGATGTAAAATTACGTTTCTGATGAGGGTTGGGTCGGATATGTGTTATTTTTGTGTTTTGTCTGGTGTTACCAGATGAGGTGTCCATTGGTGTTGGTTTGTAATAATTGTTAGGGTTGTTATGAGTATTCGTCATTGGTGTATTTCTATTCGGGTTTACGTTGAATGCTGGTCCTTGTTGGTTTAGGTTTTGATTAAATCTCGATTGGAATGCGGGTTTCGTAAAAGTTGGGTTGAATGTTGGTCTTGAAAAATTTCTATATTGATTATTAAAATTTGTATTGTTAAAACTTGGGTTGTTACTTCGCGGTTGATTTGTTTGTGGGTTAAAGGGTGTGAATTTTTGTTGAGGGATTGTTTGTCTTGTAGCTTGTATAGTTTTTGTTGGTGAATAACTTTTATTCGCGTTGGGGTTGTATAGTCTGTTGCGGTAATACATTACATTTTCTTCTTCTATTACTAGGCTCATAGCTTCTTCTAAATTTTGGGGTCGTTGGAATCTGATTTTATCCGATAGTCGTTCTGGTAAAGCGTTTATGTATGTGTCTAGTGCCATTTCGTCATACATTTTTGTTTTTAAATGTCTAACGTTTTGATCGGGTTGTTCGATTTTTAATTTGGTTAAAATTAAACTTCTCACGTCTTGGCATTTCATTCCGAATTGGTAGGGGGATTGATTGTGTTCCATTCTAAGGTTTATTAGGTCTCGTACCAGGCATTTTATATTACGTTGGTCTCCAAAATATGCAATTAGTAGTTGTTTAAACTGGTCCCATTCCGATAAGTCGTCCCTACTGGCGATTAATGTTAGTGCCTTTCCGGCTAGTTTACTTATTACTAAGCGTATAAGCAATGAATTTCTTGCGTCATCTCCGGGTTTGTAAATGGTTTTTAGGAACATTTCACATGCTCCAATGAAATTCGAGAGATGGGCCTGCGTGCCATCAAACGTCTGTATTGTCTCTAAATAGAGACGTAAGTCTGTGTTACTCATGTTGGTTAAGGGTTGTTTTCGATTTTTGGGAAATTTAAATTTTTTTATTTTTTTTTTTTTTGAATTAAGGTTTATTTCGCTATTTGTATGGTTACTTTTGCTTCGGATTTATCAATTTTCCGTTTGGGTTGTAAAAATTCAAATTTTGTAGAAATTGGGGTTGGTTTTGTTATTTGTAGCGTTTATTATGCTTTGGATGTATTAATTTTTCTTTTGGATTAAGTAATTTCGAATTTTGTAAAAATTGGGGATGATTTTCCTTTTTATGACGTTATTTTTGCTTTGGTTTTTTAAATTTTCCTTTTTAGATTGAATAACTTTGAGTTTTGTAAAAATTGATGTTGATTTGGCTATTTGAAATGTTAACTTCGGTTTTGGTTTGTTAATTTTTCAATTAGATTAGGTACATAAAAATTTGGTAACGGTTGAGGTTTATTTTGTTATTTTTCGGCGTAATTTTTGATTTGAATTTGTTAATTTTCAGTTTGGATTGGGTGGATAAAAATTTGGTACAAATTTGAGATTAATTTCGTACTTGTAGTATTGGATTTATTAATTTTAAGTTTATATTGCGTCGAGTTATTTTTAAAATCGTAGTCGTTGTTTATTTTCAGTTCGGTTAACTCGTAATTAATACTCTTCCGTGGGTTTTACTGAGTTGCGTAGTTATGACCTGAGGTTACTTACTTTTGTACTTTATTGTTGAAATTGAATACTAAAGGATGTAATCTTCGTTACTTTGTCACGTACGTTGAGTTAATTGCACTTACAGGTGTTAATAGAAATTATAGGAATTACTTTCCGTACTTTGTATAAAGTGCTACGTCTATTTATTTTTAGATCTCTTGGTATTATAATGCTTGTTGGTAATTGAATCTCTCCGTACTGTAGTTATGAGCGTTTTCAGGTTTACAATTATAAGCGTATGATAACGTTTTAGCGTTATTCTGTATTCGTATTGGAATAATGCTGATTAATTAATTGAAAGACGTTTAGATTTTGTTGCAATTGTACACGCTTTTATGGATTGTAGGTATTAATGTAGAAACTGCGTCGCTTTTATTATCCCGTGTATGATGCAAATTGAAATTATACTGAAAGCTGAAAGTTATTTCTTTAGTACTGTGCAAGGATTCTGAAAGCGATTTTAATAATGATATTGCGTTGTTGAAGCTATACTTTAGTACAGAAAGTTGAAAGTTATTGCACTTCTCTGATGTTCTAAGTGTATAAAAGATGCGAGCTTTGTTTTCTTAGGTGGTTTTAAGTTACCGTATTTTTAGTTAATGCAGAATGTTCTTGTGATTGATTCAGTATTATAGAGGTCCATGGTTTAATTATCGTTCTGTACTGCTTAAAGGATTAGTTTTGAAATTAAGTTTGCGTTAGTTTACCGGTTTATAGCGTGCGTTGAATCGCGGTGGTTGATGTTTCTTATTTTTGGTGTTTAGTGAATGTGCGCCCGTTATTTTTTGGATTATTTTTGAGTTCGTTCTATTAATTATGGTAAGGATTTCTTTTTAAATTCAATTCTTATTTATTTTAAAAGAAAATTTCTTTTAAACTTCAAGTTTCATTTGCTTTTTAAAGAAAAATTTATCTCTTTAACATTCGTCTCATAAAATGTTATACAATCTCGTTTTGAAAATAATTCACTTTGAACTATTTTCAAAAAAAAATATTCATAATAATAAAATACATAAAACAATAGTAATCAATAGTTATAATACTAGCATATATCAATTATAGTTGTTGGTTTGAAAGAAAATTATGGAAATGAACTTACATTAATTTCATCTGTTTCTTTGGTGGGTTCGATCGATTCTGTATCTTGTCCACCTTGGTTTGTTTGTTGGCCTTAGACGATTTTTGTTCCTTGTCCAACTTGGTTTGTTGCTGGATTCAGACTATGCTTGTTCTTCCTCCAACTTGGTTTGGGTTCTGCCAAAATTTCGAATAAAAATTCTTGGTCACCAATCTTCCGATTTTTGGATTTTCAGTGCCCTTTTGACATCCGTTACGACTGCGCCAGTTAAAGTTCGGGCCTTTGGAGCTGGTTTTTTAAAAAAAGCTTTGAAACTTTAACACATTTTTATTACTAAGTTAAACAGAAATTACATTGAAATTTGGAATAGCTGGTTCATAATAACATTAATAAAAATAATTTAATTGTACTGTTGAGTAGCTCAAACAACGAAGTATGGAGTTTGAAGACTGACTGCCGGGCATTGAGCTCCCGGCCTTTTATAATAACCTGCCCTCCACACGGCTGTGGGAACTTGCAGATCTCATGTCTGCGTTTCTCTTAATCGTACACTTTATTACAATGTAACAACTTAATTCTAAGTAATTGCGGTCTGTTGACCGCCTGTGACCTGCCACCTGCAGTATCACTGCCCTCACGGATGCAAAGTTGCATTCCGTTCTCATGAACTGTCGATAACCTCTCTGGGTTATCCTTGTGTTACAATGTTGCATTGAACTTATACTTTTACTTAATAATTTCTAATAATTGTTATTAGATTCAATATATCAATATATATATATAGGTAATTGGGGGATACATAACTTGCATCAATTAGTAAAATTTTAATTTTGATATCTAGTGCCCTTTTCGATTTCGCTCTATATCTTGAAAACGGTTAGAGATATTTAAATTTAGTAAAACAATTTTCTCATTATTTCGCCTGGCGCATCAATTAGTAAAATTTCTATTTTAATATCTACTGCCCTTTTGAATTTCACTCTATATCTTGAAAACGGCTAAAGATAGCCAAATTTTGTAAAGACAATTATTTTTATATTTGTATATACCGCATTGATTGGAGCAATTGTCATATTAGTATGTAGTGCCGTTTTGGGTTTTTCTGATGATGACTTGAAAACGGTGCAAAATATAAAAAATTTGTAATTGCGATTATATCATTATTTTAGTAATACACATCGATTGATGTAATTACTATATTTATATCTAGCGCCGTTTTGGGTTTTGATTTAGAATTTGAAAATGGGTTATTTTTATATTTTTGTATAAACAATTATTACTACATTTAAGTATGCTTTATCGGTTTGTATAGCCATCACATTCTTGATTAGTAACATTTGACCGAGATAGTGTAATTTCTGAAATACACAGCAATATTTTGTTTAGTAAAGAATATGATTTTGCCTTGGTTAACTATGTTGTTATAATTGCGTAATATGTTGTGATAATTGAGTGTGTGGTTGCCTTTGCATGTGCCTCTGACCAAAGCTAGATCCATGGTGCTTGCGGCATAGTTCCAACTCAACATCTAAAGTCTAGCGACTGGGCTATGAGGTAAACGTTAATGCACTGTGCTACCTTGCATTCAAATATCATCACAATAAGTAAACAATACATAGTATTTAGCAGTCTTCATGACTGCCCTGGCTCTAACGTGGTTGCCGCGATGGGGTGGCCGTCATGATGGCCGTGGTGGTCTTAAAACACATTAAGCAAGTTCGGTTAAATTGTTGCAGTTTGTTTTTGGTATACCCGTCACAGTGCGCTTGTTTTTTAATTAATCACAATTTAGTCTGTTTAATGACTTGCATGTCCAACCCCACCTGCTGGGAGTCAGAGCTATGCCAATTCACATCGATTTTGTCCTCGTCATCACTTTAATTGTAGTGTTTCTCGGTTCGACCAGATATAGTACCACTGTAATGATAAAATCCGTTTAAGTTTCAGAGACAATTTATTTAAAGTTTGTTGTTGCGTATAGCTTGGTGATATTGCAACCATGTTAAACTAGTCCTTTATTTGCATAATCAGATCTAAGTCTGGTTGTGGGTGCTTTAATGACAAAGTTCCATGAATTTATCTCCATCAGAATAGAGTGAAATTGTCCTGGTCATGTAGTCATATGACCATGTGGTCATATGGTCATGTGGTCATATGGTCATGTGGTCATATGGTATGCGGTCTCCGTTTACGGAAATTGTTAATAGATTTATTCACAATTAAATATTTTGCGTATATTTTTAATAAAATTGTATAAAAGCGATGAATTAATTTGATTCAATTACTTTACTTTTATCAGTCGAATGGTGTGCATCTCCCACTCTGTAAATAAGTTCTTGTTATTTTAGAGTGAAATTGCCTCCATAGGGTGAAATTGCCCCATAGGGTGAAATTTGATTATTCTCTGATCTTATTTGGTAAACATTCTAGAAGTTACTGTAGAAGTGACGACTGATCCAAATTTCGAGTTTATAATTATGTTATCTCTGAACCCTTCCCCCACGCCCGCTCATCTGTGGGTATATAAACCGCTGCATGTCGATAGATTTTTAGTTGTTTTTCATCGAGCAAATCTATCTTTAAAACGTATTCAATCGTGTCTAGAAATTTGTATAATCATACCTATGAATATTCCAGTTCCTGTTAAAGGTGCGTAGCTTTTAATAATTCATACTTTAAAAATTTTTAAAATAAGTTTTAATCAATAAAAATATGGGGTGGGGAAAATAGTATAAATACGGAAGCGTGTGCTAACATCAGTCATTCTGTTACAGAAAGTTTAATGAGCAACATGTCTCTCTTTGGTGATTTAGTGCAGTATATTGCTGCTCTGCTTAGACTAGTGCAGACTTCGCATGATGATGTCATAATTATGAATGGTCTTCGTGAATGTCGAATGGGGATTCGTCGTATAAACACTGCGATTGGAAATGCAAAATCCGTTGGTGAGAAGCAGAAGCTATTGGCTTCGTTGGCGAGCATTAAGTCTATGCGCTTGCAATTCAAAGTAGCCTAGAAAAAAGGGGCAGGACTTAAAACTAAAAAAACTGCTAAAAGTAGAGTACATTGGGAAGATACCATCTCAGCCTTTAAAGGACGTATTAGGACTGGATTACTAAGCAATCTAAAGCATAAGGATATTAGAAAATTTCTAATAGACTGTAAAAGTCTTTTCAAAAGAAGAATCCAAAATGCTTTAAAAATGGATGAAGCTATAAAAGTTAACACAGCATTCTGTGGGGAGTTTGAAATTGCAACTGGTGCCAAGCTTATGCAAGAATATAAATATTTCACTACATCTAATGCCGCCATCTTCAGAGACACCGATCTAGACAAATGGTTTATGGACAAAGTTATTGAACCATTAGTGACACAGTTGGAGGAATTTCAAGAACGAGACAGCGGGTGGTGTTTGCAAAATATAATTAATTTGGGGATTAATATCAACAAATATAATCCCCTGCGAGGATCTTCGTATATTGAGCTGCCGCTTGAAATCAAACAAAAACAGGCATGTATCAATGTGAAGAATAACGACCAAGCTTGCTTTGCATGGAGCATAATGGCTGCGTTACATCCGATCGAAGGACACCCTCAAAGAGTGTCCAAATATCTCCACTACTTTGAAAAATTAAACTTAAAAGGAATCCAGTTTCCGATGACTCTTAATCAGATCAAGAACTTTGAGTCGCAAAATGATATATCAATTAACGTCTACACCTTAAAATTGAAGAAACACAAGTTCACTACCGTTCATATATTGGTATCGGAGAATAAGAAAAATAGACATGTGAATCTCCTGATGATTCATAACCAATATTATGATGAAGATATGGAATGCTTTATACATATCGATGGATCTGAAACATTCAACACTCATTATGTATGGATAAAAGACTTGAGTCGGCTGGTGTCATCACAACTTAATTCTGATCATGCCAAGAAACACTTTTGTGATCGTTGCCTACACTACTTTAATACTGAAGAAAAATTGTGTAATCATGTTATTGACTGCAAGATGAAACAATTATGTGTGCCTCGACTGCCTACAGAAGAATACAAGATCCTTCGTTTCAAGAATTTCAAAAACAAAGTTAAAGTGCCATTTATTGTATATGCAGATCTGGAATGTATATTGAAGTCTACCGGAATGGCAAAGAAGTACCAAGAACATGTGTCATATAGTGTTGGATATTATGTGAAATGTGACTATGATGACTCATTATCATTTTATCGGTCATATCAGGGTGAAGATTGTGTGAAGTGGTTTACTATGGAGCTACGTCAGTTTGCAGAAGACGTTGAGACGGTATTTTTATGTCCCTATGATATGTCTCCGTTGACACGAGAACAAGAAGCTGCATTTACGACTGCAACACATTGTTATATTTGTGAGAAACCGTTCAGTCCAGAAGATAAAAAAGTTCGTGATCATAATCATTTAGTGCCGACTAATAATTACAGAGGACCAGCGCATGAGAGTTGTAATATCAAGTATCAAGATTCTCGTACAATTCCGAAAGTTTTCCACAACTTGTGTGGTTATGACAGCCATTTCATAATTAAAAGTATTGCTGTAGATTTGGATGGCCGTGTGGAAGTGTTACCAGTAACAAAGGAAAAATATATCTCCTTCACAAAATATATTCCTGAGAACCTGATCAGCTACAGATTCATCGATAGCTTCCGCTTTATGAGCTCATCCTTAGAAACATTGGCTTCATATCTAAACGAATATCCGTTATTAAAAAATGAATTTTCTAGATTGACAAATGAGAAGTTTGAATTATTAACTAAAAAAGGTGTATACCCATATGATTTTATCGATTCGTTTGAAAAGTTGGGTTACACTTCACTACATAGTCAACAAGAGTTTTACAATAAGCTAGAAGATGGAGGAATTACGAAGAAACAATATGCGCACGCACAAAAAGTGTGGGAAACATTTAATATTCAAAACCTGGGGCAGTATTCTGACTTATACCTTAAGACCGATGTGATGCTATTGGCTGAAGTTTTTGAACAATTTCGTGCGAGTTGTCATTTAACTTATGGACTAGACCCCGCCCACTATTATACCCTTCCAGGGTTCACTTGGGATGCGATGTTAAAGCATACTCATCAAGAACTTGAGTTGTTGACAGATATCAATCAGCTATTGTTTATAGAAAAGGGGATACGTGGAGGACTTAGTCAAGTGTGTTCGGAACGGCGTGCATCGGCAAACAATAAATATTTACCAACGTATGATCCTTCCAACCCCGATGTGTATCTTATGTACTATGACGTTAATAATCAATATGGATGGGCGATGAGCCAGCCCTTACCCTACGGAGGATTTGAATGGGTGGACACCAACATCGGTTCCTGATCATGCGAATGATGGCTATATCTTGGAGGTGGATTTGGAGTATCCAGAATCCATACATGACTTGCATAAGGACATCCCATTCTGTCCTGAACATATTGATCCGAAGACTGGAAAACCGCCTGTATCAAAAACTCAAACTACCAAATTAATGGCTACACTAAATGCTAAAAGAAGATATGTGATCCACTACAGGAATCTGAAACAGGCTTTAGAAAATGGACTTAAACTAAAAGCTATTCACAGGGTGCTGAAATTTAAACAAAACTGCTGGCTAAATAAAATCTTACATTGACTTAAATACTGAACTTCGGAAACAAGCAAGGAACGAATTTGAGAAGAACTTGTTCAAGCTAATGAGCAATGCTGTTTTTGGGAAAACGATGGAGAACAAGCGAAAACATTGTAATGTGAAACTTGTGCAAAACTGGGATGGTAGATATGGAGCCGAAGCCAGGATATCCAGCCCGTTATTCAAAAATGTTTCGATACTTCCGACTATCCTTCCAACAACATTTATGGAATTCCGCTATTTAACAAAAAAGTATTGGGTATGATGAAGGATGAAAATAATGGACGTCTTATGACAGACTTTATTGAGTTACGAACAAAGATGTATGCTACAAGAATTTTTAAGACAGTTGAGGACGAAGAAACTGAACTCTTACGAGAAGAGGAAGAATCGCCTGACATCCGAGGCTTTGGTATTACAAAGAAAATTAAAGGGATTAAAAGATCAGTGATAAAGAATATAATCACTTTTGAGGATTATGTTGATTGTATCGAAGATTACAAGGAAGTATTTGTAACGCAGAATCTAATTCAATCATCCAAGCACCAAGTCCACACTATCGCTCAGGAGAAGATTGCCCTAAGCCCGCACGATGATAAACGCCACTTGCTTCCTGGTTCATATGCAACACTACCAGTTAGACATTATTCAATTATGGACCAAGAGGAAATATAATACTTATTGCAAATGTAAAATATTGATTGTAAATATATTATCCTCAATAAAATTTTATATAGTTTAGTGTTATCCTATTCTTAAAAACTGAATGTAATAGACGTCGTGGGTGTTGGTTGAAAAGTAACCTGAATTGACCCTCAATTCCTCCTTATGGGGATTTCAATGTATGGTACAAAAATGACCAGAACGGACCTTAGATTCTCTTATGGGATTTAACATGGGGAAAACCGGTTTTTGGGGCTCGTACGAAGGTACCTTACCCACTTCTAGCTCTTCTTTGCTAGATGCTAATACCGCTAAATCATCTGCAAATCTAAGAATATCAATCGCTTGCTCCTGCATAATAATCCTGAACATCATCTGCATTTGACAGTATTCATTGCCTCTTCGATAGACAAGTTAAAAATTAACACTTTTCCTAATATTTACTGCTCTACGTTCCTGCTCTAGTTCTATTAAAGCTCTTTGCTCTTTATAAAAGCTTTGTACATCCTATAACTCGTTCCAATCTTTTTAAGTATTTCGAACATTTTTTCCCATTTTACATTGTCAAATGCTTTTTCCAGATCTACAAATACTATGTACATGTTTGAAAACATATCTACCATATTGCTAAGAGACTCCTCGAAATATTCCTCACCAACGTTTGACGATTTCCATCCGCCTAGCCTCTTTAAACTAATAATATCTCCTCCAGAGTCAAGGATAATTTATCATCACGCACCATCATTTCGTACTGATACTTTTAACACTTCGAAAAAACCACCAATAAAATTTCAAAACGTCAAGTTTTACAATTAAATATCATGATACATTTCTCTAGTTACACAACAAATTTTGAAAAAAATTTCACGACACCATTTATTTCGAAATAAAATTATTCATTCTTATAAAATTAAGTAATGTTTTAATTTCTGTCGTTCTTTATCAATTTGCAGAAAAATAGTATGTATATACCATGTAGGAAAAGTAATATTCCCGGACTCCGTGTTGCTTAGCTTGACTTGCGTCTTCACAAGCAATCTTCACGTCGTCCCGGAATGTTAAGCTTTTCCTACTAGCTACACCATATACTATTACTAAAACAGGGTGTACAGTGCGAAAATGCAGAAAGTATTCAAACTACGAAATGGAACGTAACAAACGTATAAGTTTATCACTAAAGCTTTTAGTTGCATTTAAAGAAACAAAGTTCTATTAACTTATTTTTGTGCGGTTAGATAAACATATGCTATATTTCTCTTAATTACAGGTTATTTGGCGGTATGGGGCTTTTTGGATTTTCACAGTACCTTGGACACATAACCTTAAACCTTTATTTTGCTGTGGCAGTAGGAGGCCTCATATCTGTACCAGGTACTATAATATGTGTCTTTGCTGTCAAAACGTGCGGAAGACGTTTGAGTATCGCATGCGCAAATGCAACCACAGCGGT
The DNA here is from genome assembly GCA_036346225.1 of Platerodrilus igneus. Lineage (NCBI taxonomy): Eukaryota > Metazoa > Arthropoda > Insecta > Coleoptera > Lycidae > Platerodrilus > Platerodrilus igneus. The sequence goes on along the minus strand of JARFIW010000507.1, from coordinate 5,153,733 downwards.
TTGCTTCTTTCTAATTCTAGCAGTACCGCAAGGATCATTTCCTCATGATTGGCCTAGAATACTTTTAGCTGGAATAGGCATTGGCGGCCTTACGGTTAGTTGTATTTACATATAAAACTAAATGTAATACATTATACATAGGTTTCTAACTGTGCACTATATCTTTTCACTGGAGAACTTTTACCTACAGTTGTACGTAATGCTGGCATAGGCTGCGTTGTCATGTGCTCAAAATTGGGATCAATGCTAGCGCCAATGATAGTTGCACTTGGTGATGTACAGAAAGCTGTTCCTTTAATAGTGCTAGGAAATCTTTCCATTTTACAAACTTTTCTAGTGCTACCATTACCTGAAACGCGAAATACTAATTTGCCTGAAACATTGGAAGATCTTGATGATACTAATTTGTGAGTATGGCGGAACTTTTATACTTTACTAAATAAACTGTTTTAGAGACTACGTAAACCGGAAACATTCAAGCCATCATTACAGTTTAGTACCCAAGAAGTTAGACAACAGTCACGAGTAGAATAGATTATTTAAAAAACATTTGTTACGTGTGGTGTTTTATACATTTTGTATTGGTAACCCGGAATTTTTATAGAATAGCTGCTTTTTTATACGAACATGCATTGAAATCATTATGAAAACGGATACTAACTACTTTTATATTTAAATAATTAGAAAGTTATAAGTTTGGACCTGGTTCTAGTTTTTAATTGCTTTAAGTTCTCACATATAGACCTGACGATTAAAGTACGAAAGGGAAAATAAGGAGGTTACCGAGAAAATATGTACATCAGAGTAGAGATGACAGAAGTTATATTTTTTTTAGTGCCAAAGCACCATACTATCGAAAATCTTGTCTTGTGAATAACGGTTTCTGCTAAATAGATAATTCACAGCAATACACCAACTTTCTTTATAGAACTCAAAATTTCAAACTCCAGTTTTCAGTATTCAGTGGTCTTTCCGCATAATAACAACAACATAACTCACCAATCGCGGTATTCCCTTTTAAGGTAACCAAACCAAGCACTTCTTTCGGGGAATGGGGGGAGTATGCAGGGTATAGACCTAGACTACTGCACTACTTTTACTACTAGCACCATTCACAATCCTTCTCCACATCCCTCGGTCCCTACACACTTTCTTTGTCTCTGTAAGATCCACACAGTGCTTTTGGCATACTATTTCCGTATAAACTTGGAGTAACCGAGTGCTTAGGTAAAATCCTGTGAAAAAAACATCAATGATGTGTAGGTCTACACAAATCTTGCCATCTCCTAAAAACTCTGAAAACAGCATTAAATCTGCAAAGTGTATGTAGCATGCTTTGTAGGTTTGGTATAATATATATTGGAGAAACAGACAGATCGGTGTAGATTAGAATAAATAAGCATAAACGGTTTCAGGACTGGGTCAGTATCTTTGACAATGTTCGCACTTCACGTATTACGCTACCAAAGCGAACAATTGAAGCGCGGACACATGAATTTTCGACAACCTTTCGTAAGCTAGAAGGTGTACGAGTCACAGTGAACAAATAGTTTATGTGGCATCGTTGCAACTACACATGACTGTAAAAATATGGTTACACTTTCATTCAAACTGAAAATAAATATAATCTTATTTTCTGTCCTGTTGCATCATAAGCTTTTATTTATTTTTGTTTCAAATGTTAACCCAAGTTACGGATGGTAAAATAGTCGATGGCAGAGTTCATGAAAAAAATCAAGAATTACGAAATAGTAAATTTTTAAACAAGATGCCCAGTTGAGGTGGATGGACATACCTCAACTTTCAAATAGCATACCTGGACCAATCAAGAATTGGAAGAATTGCAGAAAAAAAAAATGGTATTAAATTGCTTTAAAAAATATTTAAATGCTTTGGGTTATTTACAGACATAGGAAGTTTTAAAATCTCGAACGAATTGGTTTGTATATACTGTCGTTTTGTTCTTTAGACTCCCGTCCAAATATCCGAATGTGTTTAATACAGCATTCGTTTCTTGCTCTTTCTTTCCCGTTCCTTTGTTACCCTAGTAATGCAGGCGAGTATTTCGTTCTGATTTCGTTCTTTTCTTACTGGCCCGCTCGAATTGTGGGTAACAATCGTTTTGCCAAAACCGGCTGTACTGAAATCGATTTTACTAAAAACGGAATTCATCAAAACCGAAGCCAGTATTACCGAAACCGATTTTACTAAAACCGATTCTGTCAAAATTGATATTACTGACACAGGTTTTACCGAAACATGTTCTTTCCTAAACCGGTTTTCGGTTTTCATCAAAACCACGGCTTTACTCAAACCGGTTTACCGGCTTTGCGGAATACCGATATTGCCGTCAGTCTTAATTAATACCAATTTTGGTAGGGTAAAACTGTCACCAGTAAAACGGTTGCAATTCAAGACTAACTATGTAAATCAAGAGGGTGTTTAATTAAACAACTTTTAACAATTTTCCCTAATTCAGATAAACATCAATAATACTATGTAATATTAGAAACATATATAAATCAGTGGTAACTGATGTTGCTGTCTATGTTAATAAATGTAGTGGAGTATTTGCCATTTTATACCATGTGATTTATAGTTGGAGACGTATTTGTGTGAAAATTATGTGTTGGTGTGAATTCTGCTAGAACCACACTCAGGTCAAGGTCGCATTTTCATTTCTTTTGGCAGTTAGGAAAAATGGAACTACCCTTGTCCTCCTCCTTCTCCTTAACGTGTGTGACAACACTCACACGCGAGATCTACAGTTAACCTATCATCCGAACGAGGACGTATTTTTATGAAAAATCCTCGCCTAACATTTTTCAAGTGGTCCGTCCGTGTTGGGAATCAAACTCGGGGTCTTGTTATCAACAGTCATACACAAACCTGTCTGATTCACGAAACCGCCTAGTTACCGTTGACCCCTACATTTGATTTTTCAATGCTCCACCAGAAAGTACTACATTGGCCAGGAAGCGAGACCTTGGGCACAGTAGTCACACGCATACTAACTACGCCACGGAGCTGCCCAGTTGCCATCGACAGCAAATAAGATTGGTACCAAAATTTTCATTTATTCCTAATGGTTGTAACATATTAAACACCCTTAGTTATACATAGTTGTGGTAGTCACCCTGTAGAAATAGAAATGTAGCGTGGTAGGTAAGAAGAGACGGGTACCTGTGACGTCGCTGGTACTCGATTCAGGGAGTCGAAGGGTAAACGTTGAAGCGGTCTGACGCGGCAACGCTTCCGCTCGGGGTAGTTCTAGCTATTAAACCTACACCAGTGTGTTTGAATGGGTAAAATTGTGTACTAGACTTTGTAAGATTTAATAACTTTAGTATTTATAACCGTAGTGACGGCTGATGCCGGTGGTGTAATTTAAGCTCATATCATGAATTTTCATTAAAAACTATAATTAGTGTCAAGTTCGTGCCTCATTTAATTTGGTTTTGTTCCTGCACAATTCTTAGGATCCACGAACCTGAGGTAAGAAGTCTCATTGTTTAGTTATTAGTTACGGCGCCCAACAATTATTAATAATTAATCGCTTTATAACACATGGTCTGATGATTGTCTTTTAATGAATACAGCTTCTATATTGTTGTGACGTGAGAGGACACCGATGAGGTCTCTTTAGGTGCAAACAGGAGAAATTGTTAGCAAATTTAGGAAACATCCGCATGTTATGCACGATTGCAACGTAGTGGAGTACCACATCTGAAACAACCTTACTGCAAACTAGAAGTGTGACGTCAACCTTACTGTGCTACACATTGGCGATAAATACGACAGTCTGAAGATTGAAGACAAAACAAGTATTACACGGGTTCAAAAGGAAGAATGTAAATTTAGAAAATTTTGCAGTCGATGGTTTTGAAGATTAGTTTTAATTATTACGGAGTCCGGCATGCTGTTATTAATATTAAAAAAAATGTTCCACTGAACGTGTTTGTATGGTTTTATAAAAGAACCTAAAACATTGGTTACGTTAAATTTCCGAAATCGATTGATTTCTGCATGCTGTATATAAATTTTAATTTCCAACTACATTGTTTTATGTAACAAGCGCCTCCAAAATTACTTTACACTTCTTATGTTAAATCATACAAACTTTCATTTAACAATTTTGATTAGCTTCCCATTAAAATTAATTATTTAAGCCTCCGACAAAATTCCCTGAAGTGTTTATTACAAAGGTAATATATTCTATAATAGTTGCTTCTTTAGTCGCATTATAAATTTCCTGAAATAAGCAAACATCTGCTATCGTTTAATTGCTTTTATTATGTTCTTTAGAAGAATAGAATCTTGGCTTTATAAATTCTTTGGAATACATCCAACCACCTGCATCATAAAAATAAAAGCTTCTAACGGTACTGAGAAATTCTATCGACGCGATATGTCGTTATCATATACGTGTTCAAGTTTACGAGCGATAAAACTATCCCGACATTATTTACATTCTCAGTATTGTAGTTAGAAATAATAAATCGCTATCGTTTCTGTAATGGCTAGGCAACCTGTTATGCATATCATTTCATAATGCTATGAGTAAGGTTGCAAACTTACTTAACCATTTAAACAAGCACCGTTTTCACATGCTGATCAATTTACGGAAGTCATTAAAGTATATTGAGGTGCTTTGCTTTTTTTAATTGGCTATTGCTTGCAAGCCGTAATCTAAAAATATTTTGCAGCTGCTGTCTTGAAAATATCTGCCAGGTGCTGTTTGCAAAACATTTAACATTCTATCGTTGGAAATTGTTTGTGAAAACGCAAGCACATTATCTTCTAGCACCATAAATACCGACTGAGCTTTAAAACCGAACCTATTCTAAACAACGCTCTTTTATTATAAAGGAACCCTGTAACGTCGCGATGCAAATTAAATTGCATTGTTTTACTTAGTGTCGAACTTAGTTTCATAGTGTCCAGCCCGTCGGCAAGTTCAGCACGCACTCTCAGATCCACGACGATGATACCAGAGGCAGACAACTGCCCGTATTAAGGTGCATTTATTCTGTTTTCTTTTCCTTGATGCTTCTGTGAAATATAGATACTTCTTTAGTTGGTTGTTACGTTCATTTTCGTAAATTATTAATTAGTGTAGGTACAATAATTTTTATCTTAAATTCATTTGGCGTTCAACACAAAAATTAATTCCGTTAATTAAAAATAACCTTTTCGTATATTAAAATTTGTATGGTAATTAATAATAAATATCCTTTCTCAGAAGTTCGTCCCGTGGAATTTACGCCTTAAGTAGATAGACGACTTTCCAAGTATTTTAATACTTAAATGCTGGTGTGTTTTCCTTTTTTAAAAGAATTCGGTGAATTTATTTTAATAAAACTAGGATTTCCTGGTTTATTTCTTTGATGTGGTGCCTAACACATGTAATTTTTTTGCTGTTCGATAATCAACTAGACAACAAGTTGGTTTTGAAGATTAGATTTATTTATTACGGAGTCCAGCATGCAGTTTTTAAGATGTATAAAAATGTTCCACTGAGCGTGTCTGTATGGTTTTATAAGAAGAACCTAAGACGTTGGTTACGTTAAATTCCCGAAATCGATTGATTTCTGCATGCTGTATATAAATTTTAATTTCCAACTACCTTGTTTTATGTAACAAGCGCCTCCAAAATTACTTTACACTTCTTATGTTAAATCATACATACTTTCATTTAACAATTTTGATTAGCTTCCCATTGAAATTAATTATTTAAGCCTCCGACAAAATTCCCTGAAGTGTTTATTACAAAGGTAATATATTCTATAATAGTTGCTTCTTTAGTCGCATTATAAATTCGCTGAAATAAGCAAACATCTGCTATCGTTTAATTGCTTTTAATATGTTCTATAGAAGAATAGAATATTTGCTTTATAAATTCTTTGGAATACATTCCAACCACCTGCATCATAAAAATAAAAGCTAACGGTACTGAAAAATTCTATCGACGCGATATGTCGTTATCATATACGTGTTCAAGTTTACGAGCGATAAAACTATCCCCTCATTATTTACATTCTCAGTATTGTAGTTAGAAATAATAAATCGCTATCGTTTCTGTAATGGCTAGGCAACCTGTTATGCATATCACTTCATAATGCTATGAGTAGAGTTGCAAACTTACTTAACCATTTAAACAAGCGCCGTTTTCACACGCTGATCAATTTACGGAAGTCATTAAAGTATATTGAGGTGCTTTGCTTTTTTTAATTGGCTATTGCTTGCAAGCCGTATTCTAAAAATATTTTGCAGCTGCTGTCTTGAAAATATCTACCAGGTGCTGTTTGCAAAATATTTAATATTCTATCGTTGGGAATTGTTTGTAGAAACGCAAACACATTGTTTCCTAGCCCCATAAAACCGACTGAACTTTGAAAGTGAACATATTCTAAACAACGTTTTTTTACCATAAAAGAACCCTGTAACGTTACGATGCAAATTAAAATGCACTGTTTTACTTAGTGTTCCAGTCGAACTTGGTTTCATAGTGTCCAGCCCGTCGGCAAGTTCAGCACGCACTGTTAGATCCACGACAATGGTACCATAGGCAGACAACTGCCCATTCTGTTTTCTTTTCTTTGGCGCTTGTGTAAAATATAGACACTTCTTTAGTTGGTTGATAACCACGTAAATCCTTTAGCATTTCTTACTCGTGGTTACAATAAATTACAAACTGCGTGCTAAAATTTTACTTTCACATTATAATTGCGCAAGTGATTATAGGATTTGTTTTAAGGCGCCATTAGTATTAACCTAAGATCACGTTAGAGCAATTTTTTACTGTTTTTAAATTAATGCTAACGTTAACAACTTGTTTACTGAATTATAAGCTAAGTCAACACTTGGTTTACTTCAATTTAGGGATACGTTATTTCTTGTAGGAAGTGCACTTAACAGAGCAGGTAAAAATACCGTACCTATTATGTCGAATTTTCTTGTATATATTTAGGGTTGGGAACATTATGTAAGTATCTATATTTATGTGATTTAAATTTTAAGATTTTACGTATATGTACATGTCTATGTTGTGTTATATGTGAGTGGATGCTTTTGTTCTCATTATGTTACAATAGGACGATTACGTAAATATTCGATTTGGCCTCTATAGATATTGCTTTTTACACTATGTTTAACTAACGGTTTGTAAATAAATCTATTTGATAAGATTTTTAATTTGTCTTTCTGTGCGACTCATCCCACTCTACGACGTTTTGAGCTAGCACAGCATTCAATTCTTTTGGATTCCAATTCTACCCTTTTGTTTTCTTGCGGTATTTGGTGTGAGCGATTTTTTTAATTTGCTTTACTACTTTCTTTATTGTCTGCACGGAATACCGCAACACCTTGATTGTGTGACGGTTAAATCTTCAGAATACTAATCCCTTGATGACGCCTACTTTCCAAGACAAAAATAAAGTGCCTATGTTGCACATTTTTTTGGCTTCACAAGCCTTATTTTTATAATGAAACATAGGGGACTTCCAATCCTCGTTTAGCTATAATACCCATGGTCATGAAGCTGTTACTGCTGAGTAGTTGATTTGCCTTTTTTTTTGTATACTGCAAACTGTTTACAAATGGCCTAAAGCTTTCTTTCAAGAACTTCAGTTTCCACGCTTGTTTGTAGTGATATCGAAATCAATTAACCAAAACAAGCACGTAAACAAATACAATTTTTAACATACTGTTATTGCACAACTATGATAGATGGTGTTGTGACGTTCTCATCCTCAGCAGACAAAATATGTTACGGAGCTCAAATTCGTTGTATTCTAAATAAATGAAAATCAGTTGCTAATTCTACGCTAAAGCGTTGAGCGTATAGTTTATTTACAGAGATATAAAAATCAACTTTTGTACACCACGGTGTAGTGGTGTGTTATGGTTTTATATAATAGTGGCACTATTTATGATCGCTCTTTATTGTACAGAAAAAACACCTTAGTACAAGTCAAAATTAAACAAACATAATTTCTAATAAATGTACTTCTACAAACTGTTTTTTAAAAACTATTTATCCCTGGAAGGGGTTAGCATTAGTCTGAAAAGATATTTTTGGTACAAATCCAGATTCCCCATTTACCAAATATTCAACAGACATTAATCTTCCATCAGCTAACAAAACATAATAGTTTCCAAACACTTTACCTGTAGGATCTCCATTTTCTGAATGCCCAAAGAAAGTTTTTGTTGGCGAGTTTTCAATTTTGTAGTGATAATTGTACTGTAAAATAAGGAAAACACATAAATTTATATATTCATACAAAAGTCAGAATGGAAATTCTAAATATTAACATTTTTAAACATATAAATAAAATGAATTATATATTACTGTGATATTTACGGGTTAAAAGGGCATTAATTTTCAATTTGCAATTTATTTCGTGGTTCGGCATGTGGAAATACAGCAAATCACTTTGAAACGTTTTTATTTTAAATAGTTTTTAGATTAATAACTTTCCAGAACGCATTTTAAAAAGCTGTAATTTTCATAATTCTTTAGATATAATTACCCATACAGATAAAACGCATTGCATATTAGAAACACCCTGTGTAAATAGCATTCAATATTTAATAAGTGTAGATTGTAGGAACATTTTCTAAAAAGCTTTAACTTATAGTTTTCAAGTAGTACTAAATGAAAGTAAAGCGGGTGGTTGTATTACTTGTTTAAAAGCATGCTAAACATGTTTTGGAAGAAGCTAGTTTCCTAGTATCATTAAATTATAAACAAATGTAACAGTCGCATTTTTCTAAGTAGGGTAGATAAAACGTTGCACAAACAAACAGAAATTCCAGGTAGTTGTTAGTTTCGACGTCAATTAGAATAAATTCATAGATAAAAAGATGTTAAACTTAAGTTGACAACAGCTGTAGGCTGTTACGAACGAAACTTGCAAACAAGATAACAGAGAGAGGTTATTCGATAGCATGTGTATAAGTGAGATGAGTATAACACGTGTTAAGAAATAGGCGTAGTTTGAACGTTGGCGTTCCGTTGCTTGGGTGAATACACAAGATCACTAGAGGGGGTAGTTGTGGTTTGTTGTACAACGAAGATTGAAAACAAAGTAAGAGGTAGGTGATTTTAACGTGTACGCATAAGTGGGATAGAAAATAACGAATGTCAAAAAAGGCGTAGTTTAAACGGTATCTTTTGTCAGCTGGAATGGATATACACAACGTGATTGGAGTAAGAAATTTAAATACAAAGAAAACGATTTAGTACGGGGTGTTATTGTGAGCTTGAAACTTTTCAACCAGCTTACAGTTTTTATGTTTTGATAAGCGTACATCGGTTCTGATTTTCAAAAAGCTGACGGCTCCATTACTAAAATGCTTTTACGTTTGCATAAAACCACAATTAATTTACGTCAATTGATGTTAGTAAACAGTTTGATTCTAATTTGCATTAAGTGCAAAGTATGCAATTTGAAATGGAGTAAATGTCAGTATTTTGTTGGTTTGGTTGAAAACCAACAATTTATGGTATTAGTAGAAAAGGTTTGGAGTTTTGGATGCCCTATCAAATTGGTAGACGAGATGACTTCTTGGTAATATGGTTGCAGTTTGCAGTTGCGATCCAGATAGGGGTGTTCCCGAATGCAGTAGTCCTCGATGCAATGGTAGCTGGCTCGTTGATGAACATGGAATCCAGGTAACTAATTCTCTTCGTTGTATATGTGTGCAAGTAGGTGCTTAATGTCTTGGTGCATTGAAGGTATAATTTTATGAACTAAAAGGACAAACAAGGAAATAGTTACGAAATGTCCTTTTTAAAACTGAGTTATTTTTACTATATTGCATGTGGGAATTGATGATGAGGAGGGATTTATGGCATTTGTGATATTTGATGTATGTACAAGGTAAAAAGACCTTTTTGATTATTGATTTTCAAAATTTAGCACGAAAAAATAAGGTTTTGAGCTCATATTAAACCAGGGTTAAAGTAAGAAATGTGCTAAAGCCCTATTACTTTCTTTGATTTAATTAATTGGAAAATTTTACTTGAGTCAATTATTGATATAGAAATGTACTGTTAAGGCAGTATTCTTAAATAAGATGCATATAACTTATAAATAATGTGTGAAAGAGGAGTTTAATTTTGATTTTGGCGTGTACATTCTTTCTGGTATATTAATAAGTGTAAGCTATTTACCGTCGCAGCGTTTTATTGTCAAGTCGTTAGTTTTGTATTTCAGGAATCAGCTGAGCAGCCGTGAAAAGCTTTATTAAGCAGAGGTAGTATTTAAAATAGGTACATTCAATCACCACAACAAAGGAGCTTGTAGGCAGCGACTCGTAGCAACTAATAGACCGCAAATCGTTGAGTAGTAGTAGTAGAATTTTAATAGGTGAGAGGAGCTCGTAGCAATTAATGTCGCCCAGAACGTGGGGCTCTAGAAGTAGCAGAAAGATCGCAGTTATATATATATATATATATATATATATATATATGTGTGTGTGTGTGTGTGTGTGTGTGTGTGTGTGTAATAAAGAGGTATGAAAGGTCATTGAAATCCAAATTCTATAAATAAAACCCACCCAAAGAAAAGGAAACGGGGAAAAAATTAAAATCTCAGAGTATTTACTTTTTCTCTACCCTGTATAATATAAGCGCACTTCTTTGTCATTAAAGTAAACCCTTATTAATTATCTGATTAAATTTCTGTGCATTACATTTATGACAGACTGTGAAAAGATCATAAAACGGATATAAACTTAAAAGCCCAAACTTTAAATTAATTTATTTCAATCGTTGATGATTACTTAGTAAAACGAGTTTAAATCATTAAGATATAAATATAAAGCCATTTAATACATCCGCGTTAAAACCGTATCAACCTTATTTTATTTGCAGAACCATAAGGAAAGCAATTGCGAGCTTTAATTATTTTTTCGTGTGTATAGTATCAAAAATAAAATATTTATTCTTTTTCAAAATAACATTTTCTTAGTTTTAACTATTAATCTAAAGCTTTCTTCATTCTGAAACGTATGCGTCACGTTTACTAAGAAATATTTTAAAAGACAATTATTTATTAGTATGATTGAATAAATGCCGATACAAAAAAACTCGTCACTACTAAGAAATTGTAAAATGTAACTGAAATAAGATAACGCGAGTTCAAATATTTTATGTATTACAATACGAAAGAAGGAGATAGTACCATAAAAGGCAAGCTTTTATGCTACACAGAACACGACATTTGATACTAATTGGATCGTTAAAGCTTGAAAGCGGTGTAAATTCTCGTAAAAATTACATCACCCAAGGTGACTAATATTTCGAAACGGATCAGGAAGGATCTCAAATGTGAGATGAGATGCTGTAAATTAGTTTACGGCATGGAACTTATACATTTGTGTAGTTTCAAACATGGAAGACATCAATTGCTATTATTTGAATGAAGCATCATTTATTTTGTAAAATACAGTGAAGATTGAACGTTCTTCGATGCAAGAGCCACTCTTAAGTTTTAATTAAAAATAGAAGAGAAACTTTTGCAAACTAATAAACTGGGATTTGAACGTCAATTTAAAATAAAACCAAGAAGGATTTAATACCGTTGAGGGTAATGAAAAGAAGATTTGGATAAGCGCTATATGACCAGAAGAATTGCAAGTATAAATTTTAGATTTCTTTGTTTGTAACTGATAAGAATATATAATATGGGTAATTTAGGTTTAGAATAAGTTCTCATGTTTATTATTTGTAAAGCGGGTAGTTTGCATCAAATTTTGGGGTTGAAATTCCAAGCATTTTGACCTTTAATAAATTATCTGTGAAGAGTTTTACAGCAGCGAAGTAAAATGCATTTTTACTCATATCTTAGCGACTGATAGTAAAGTTTAGTTACTATTTTTTTTTAAAATTATTTGACTGGCATTATTTGTAGTAATTGTGTAAGTATAGGGTTGGTACAAATTTTTTTTAGTCTATGTTTTGTATCATACTAGCATTAAGATAGCAATTTAGGTTAAAGGAATCAAAGACGATTGCACTATGTAAATCCTGCGGAATATTTTTGATAAACGTTATGTGCTATACGAATTGGTTTTCTTTTTTTTACATATTGATTTCTTAAAGGTTTGTAAATAAATTTCTTTCTTGAGGTTTCCTTTTTCTTGCTGTGTGACCCATCCCACTCTACGACGTTTTGAGCTAGGGCGGCATTAATTCTTTCGATCCCCCTTATCTTGTTGCGGTACGCGGTGCGGGCTTACTGTTACTTTATTTACTGTACTTAACTTTTCTCTTGTCCACACGGATGACCGTAACAAGTTTCTTCTGACTGAAGTAACACTTCTCGTATCCAATTATCTTTTATGCCATTTACAAACTGTGCTCTTAAAAACATGTCTGTGACAGATACTACTATTTAACATTCGCATGTTACTTAATACTTGCATTCGTTCAAATTTTTTTGTAAAGTCGCAACAAATTTCTCAATATTTTGATTTTCCTGCTGATATATGCTCAAGAAATAATGCTGAGAAATAATTGCATCTTTATGAAGACTCAACATCGATTTAAAAGCATTTATTAGTTCAGCGTATGTTAGCTCTTAATTTAGCTTTGTTAGCCTCAAAATCATTGAAAGATTATCGTAATGTATATCACCAATTCATATAGAGAGAAGTTGTTGATTAAAGACGTTTTTAATGGTCAAATATTTTTTATACCTTTCCAAGTAACACTTAAACTTTTCATTCTTATCATCAAAATTTTTAAATTGAGCCAATCTATAATTTCGTGTACTATTTCTATGAGTTCCATTCTGGATGTAACATTTTGAAATTGACCAAAGAGTGATTCTTGATTTTTTATAAACATTTCGATCATTTGTTGAAACCGTTCTGGATTTATTTTCTTTCCTTTTCTATTTTAATCCTTGTCGCCAATTTATCGTGATTGCTAATTAATTAATTAGAATAGATAGGATAGATGTAACAATTATATTACTTGAATAATAATAGAATAAACTATTTCCTATTTATTGACATATTTGTTTCTAACTAACTTATTACTATGGTAACTGGAGAAATCTTATCTCTGATCATTTCATGGATCACCACAATAACCTTGTCACTTTATTTTTAATACAAATACAGTATTGCCCGAAATAAACAGTACTGAAATTGTAATTGTTTTGTATATTTAAAAAATACATATTATTGACACTTTATTATATGTTCTAAATGTGCACCTCCTCGTTCGAGACAGACTTCATAACGATGTTCTAAGTTTCTGGTCATGTTATTGAATAAGGGTTGTCTCAGGGCTGCGAAGAAGACTCTAACGGCATCCTTTAATTCATCGATGGTTTGTGGTGCCCGTTTGAAAACGGCATTTTAGCCATGCACCAAATGTATGCGTCTGGAGGTGTGAGGTCTGGAGAATGTGAAGGATAAGGAAGTCAGTAAATCGTGATATGAATTTGCTTGGAAAATGTTCTTGAAGAAATTGACGAATTGCGGCAGCAGTATGGCAAGTTGCCCCGTCCTGCTGAAAAAATTGGTTTCGAAATGCCAAGTTACGTGCACGACAGAATTGACGTAGATCAGGGATAAATCGTGTTAAAATTTGTCTGTACCTCTGTTGATTAAGTGTGACTTGCCTACCATTCTCTTCGATAAAGTACGGACCAATGATTCCGTGTCCGGAAACAGCACACCAGACACTCACTTTTCACTATGTAAAGGAACCTCTTGAACCTCATCGGGTCTGGCAAAGCCCAGAAATCGATTTGTGCGACGATTCACATAGCCTGACAAGTGAAAATGTGCTTCGTCTGAAAACCAAACATTTTTCAAAAATTCAGGATTTTCATACTGTAACGCGAGAATTCTGGCGCAATATTCCACTCTACTGCGATAATCCCGAGGATGTAGTTGTTGATGTACCTGAATCACATACGAAAATGTACCCAGCTCCTTCAGGATTCTTTGAAAGGAAGTTCTTTTAAATCAAGTTGTAACGCTGTCCTTGCCTGGCTGACTTTCGGATTTTCTAAGATTTGCTCAAAACACGTTCATGGTTATTGTTGTTGTTAACTGTCCTGGGACGCCCTGAGTTTCCTTTTCGTTGGCACAATACACTACCTGTATTTCTAAACTTTTCAATAACCTTCAAAATTACAGCATTACTTGGAGAACGTTTATTAAACCTTTGTGTGAATTGATCAGACACGTATAGCAAACTTGCACCATTACGTCGGCCGATTCCGTATGAACGAAAATAATGCTCTACCAGAAACACTTTCTCCTCTGTACTTAACACCATTTTTAACAATTAGGCCCTACTAATTACTTGTTTGAGGTTTACTTGACAGGTCTATACTAGCTAACTTGAGTGTGACAGCGCACGCATAAAAACACCGCCAACTTAGTTTCAATACTGTTTATTTCGGGCAATACTGTAGATGTTGAATTCAAAAATTAGTTTGCTAGTAATTAAAATACTTGGCTTTAAACCTTGATTTTTGTTTTCATAAAAATTTGCTATGAACTGAAAAAATGTAAACGCCATTATTTTTTAATTTGTTGACGCCAAAAAATACAGAGGTAGTTGATGAAACGAAATTTTTTTCTATATAAATGATCTTTTGATGACATTTTAAGAGAATTGTCAAATCAAAGGATACCTATAACTACCTTAGATTCGTTATCACTTATTTCTGAGTGGCCTAGGATCGAATTTTTTAAGTCGTTTTCTGATCCTTCCCATTTATAAAACTGAGATTATGTAATTTATTTTTATCCCGAAATACTCATAACATTGAATTTTTACTTCTTTTAGTTAGAAGATGCTTTTACGCAAGAGCTTTTGTAAATCAATAACATATAATTTTTGTATTAACCAGGAAAAATGACATATATGTGGATAAAATTTTGGTTAGATACGCGATAGATCAGTAAATTAAGTCAAAAAGCACTGCATGAATATCATATTTTATCTAAATTGCGGACAAAGATTTCTGATCTTTTTTCTCCTTTAAGTAAACTCCAACAATTACATACTTTTCTGAAAGTTTTAAAGTACGGTATTCTTATAATTCAAAGTTAAATTGCAACCTGTTTCACTCTAACCGACTCGGTCTATTCCTTGTATAAAGGTTTCATACTCACTGGTTCTGGAGCTTGCTGTGTTAAACCTTGTGGTTTTCCAATAACATGTGAAACTACTGCTACTAGTGCAAATACTACGAACACTTTCATGGTAGTTAAATCTGAAACAAAATATAAACGTATATTAAATAGGGCTGGCAAAATTCGAAAAAGTTGTATTCGATTAATCGAATTTTGCAGTATTCGCAAACCGATTAAACCGATTAATCGATTTTCTATCGAATATTTGGTTAATCGAATATTCGATTAATCGGTTAATCGAATATTCGATTAATCGAATATTCGATTATTCGATTAATCGGTTAACCGATTATTCGATTGTTAACAATTTTTTTAGTTAACTAATTGGTTAGTTCATTAATCGGTTAGTCAATCAATCGTATGGTTGTCTAGATAATCTATTAATCGACCAACCGTTTAATCGACTAATCAACTAGTCAAACAAATTATTTCTAACCCAATAATCGTTTGTCTGATTAAATCACTATCGTGCGAGGTAGTCAATTACAAAATCCATCAAGTCGTGTTTCATTTCATTTTCAAGTCTCCTCCATCTCATAGCAACATCTTGTCCTGAAATTGTACTATGTGTGGTTGTATTTTTGTCTTCCCTCACGTTATAGCTTGCACACATAGGAAAAAGAAAACTTGGGCTCTATATAGGTAATACAAATAATACGGCTATAATTTAGTTAGGTATTATAAGTTCAAGTTAGAAACAAACTTACAAAATAATTTTAAAATTATGAACTTGCAGTTTAATAAGCAAGAACTAAATTATAAACTATAATAGTGGACCCACTCAGGTAATCAGAAATCGAACAGCTATTAATACAGGCGTTTCCTTACTATATTATTGTACACTCACGTAGGTAGTTGATTTCAATCTATTAGGTAATCAAACTGAATTATACATACGTCACGGATCATGTTAGTCAATTAACACAATAAAAAATTATTCTTCCAATTGATTCAAGTCAGTTAATCAAATAACAGTGATTATAGGTGTTGGTGGATGTATTTCTAATTTATTTGACAAAAATATATCGTTTGTAATTTTGTGTACAGTTTTATTAGTTCTTGGAAGGTTTAGTTTAAAGTGGAATCGAGGATCTTCCTTTGTATTATAAAACGGACGTTGCTCCTTTTAGGATAAATCTTTTACAACATGTTTGTACTGTTATATTTTTAATTTTACTAGAGCTTTCGTTCTGTAAGGACTTGCCTCTTAATAGAAATAAAAGCAAACCATTTTTCTTTTAACTGTATTTTATTTACCCATTATTTCTAATAGGTGTGTCCTATTGGTCGACTAATCGAATATTCGATTATTCGAATATTCGATTACTGGAATATTCGATTAATCGATTATTCGAATATTCGATTAATCGAATAATCGATTTGTAAATTTTTAAAAACCGCGATTTTCGATTAATCGATTAATCGAATAATCGATTAATCGAATTTTATTGCCAGCACTAATATTAAACTTAGAATATACCAAAAAGGTTTGGCTTATTTCAGTGTTTCTCAATCTGTGAGACGCAATCTCTTAAGGGGACGCAAAACAATGGAGGAGGTGGTCGAAAATGTGAGAGGAATAATACAGCAATCTGAGAAAGACTTTTTATTGAACACAAAGATATAAAAATTCTTCAAAAACAGTAGGTGCATACATAATATTACACAATTCAAACTCAATAGTGAAGTAAACAAAAATTAAAATGAAAAATAGATGTAACAATTATCGAAATATTGGTTCCCTTTCGTAGAATGTGGCGCGTAACTAAAATCAGGGTAATGCAATGCGTGAAGATTGTGAGTTTAAAGGGTATTAGAACATGTACCTATCTTATTTAATAAAAAGTTAATTATTTTATCCTAAAGTAATGCAATGAAAAGGCATTAAAAAAATTATGTAACTTAACTATTCCTATCACGTTCGACGGTTAGTGATATCTTTTATTGAAAAAGATTTTACAGCTTATACAGGGCAGTGTTCAACGATTACATATTTATAAATTAATGATATGCCGATTAGCGTATCATACGCAAGTAGACTATGTATATTTTTAAAATCTTACTTGAATAAAGAAAACAAGGAAGAAAATTATAATACAAATATTTTAGTTTATTGTAGCGCCGATTGGTCTGCCTCTGATCAGAATAATTACGTTTAAACGTAAACAAAAGGTTTGTATACAAAAGATCACTGATAGGTCCTTAGGCACCACATCTTGAAAATGTTATTTACATAATTTCTAGTATGTTCTCGAATTAACTAGTATAATTGAAATGTATATAAACTGCCGTCGTGAATATTAAAAGTTAGTTCTAATTAAAGCTTTGATATGAGTTTTAATAGAAGCTTTGATTACAATACTAGTTCGAATTTGAAGCATTGTTGGTCATAATATGAAATAAGTAGTGAAATAAATTGCTGTCGATATAAATTACTTTATGTAATATAAATTACTATAGTTACTACATAAATTAGTAATTATTGCTTGGATAATTAATTATACCATTCTGAACGAACCTGCACCTTGACGAAGTTTTAGAATACTAGAACGGGTAGAAGGGCCTGCGTGTTTCAATGAGCTAAAGAGCCGAACTATAAGTTTAACCAAATTAGTGGGGTCTTTAGTAAGGGACCAGACTAAGACAGGTCCCCGAAAGAGGGCAGCAGCGTTTTCGAGACTTAGAGTGGCAGACACTATAGGGTCGGTATAAGATTCTAAAACACACTACTGCGATGTGGAAGGCAACTGAAAACCACCACAATACCTCCCAAGTACACAGCGTACTTAAATTGTAATAAACATGATAGCATCCTCTGGGGTAAAAAATTCCGGAAGTAAAATAGTCCCCCAATTCGGATCTCCGGGAGTGGACTACTTCAGGGGATGTGATCCGAAAGTATAAAGGGTCGGAGCGTGGAATGTCAGAAGTGTGAAGCAAGTAGGTAAGCTAGAGAACCTGAAACCGAAATGGATAAGTTAGCAGTAGACATAGTGGATCAGTATAGTCTGCTGGCCAGAGGCAAAGGATTCTTGAAGTGAAGACTTCAGGGTAATTTATACAAGATCAGAGAAAAAAAGTCTAGTGTGGGGATAGTGATGCGAAAAAAGATAGAACGACGCGTAGAAATCTACTTACAAAACCGGTAAATACAGTAATAATACAAGTATACATGCCCACCTAGTGACAAAGAGGTAGAGGCGATATACAAAGATATCGAAGACATACTAAGAAACGACATGAAAATTTAATAATTACGGAGGATTTTAATGCAGTGGTAGGTGAGGGTAGGAAAGGAGCGGTAGTAGATTTATTTGGTTTAGGCACGAGAAATGGCAAGAGAAATAGGCTGGTATAATTTTGTGACAAGAACAATTTAACCATTACAAATACATTATTTCAACATCATGCAAGAAGACGATACACTAGAAGATGCCAGCAGATATAGGAAGATATCAAATAGATTACATTATTGTTAGACAACGCTTTAGGAATCAAGTTAAAGACTGTAGAAGCTACCCAGAAGCAGATAAAGACACTGACCACTACATCGTAATTATGAAGTCCGTCTTACATTTAAAAATTTGAAAAAAAGAAACGAATAAAAGTACTTTGACTTTGAGAAACTAAAAGATAAAGATATCCTCGAAATATATGAATAAAGTCAAATGAATTGCTGAAAGATATCGCGAAAATTTCTGATACTAAGAAAATAGAAACAGAACGGAATAACATTAAATCCAGCTTAGACATAGCGGACAGATATTCTGGGTTATACACAAAAAGCAAATAAGAAACCTTGAATAACAAAGGATATATTCAATTTAATAGAAGAAAGACGAAAATACAGAAATACATCAGGCGATTCAGGAAAACAGAGATACAAAACCATAAAATGGGAAATTATTCGCAAATGCAGGAAAGCTAAAGAACAACGGATTGATGAAAAGTGCAAAGAGATACAAACTAAGATGGAAATAGGAAAGACAGACGAAGCATACAAATTAATTGGAATGAATTTTAGTGATATAAAACCATATAGCAAAAATTTAAAGACGCAGAAGGAAACACCATTATAGAAAATTTAGAGAAAGTAATTTAATGGCAAGAATATATAGGTAATTTATATCCAGGAGAGGAACTAATGGCATAGAACAGGAATCAGACATTGAAAGTGACGACTTGGTATAACTTATGGTTAGACATGAGTTTAAATTAGCATTAAAGGGTTTGAAAAATGGTAAGGCGCCGGGTACAGATAAGGTGCAAGCAGAAACTCTAAAAACCGCTGGACAAGCAGCAACAGAACGTCTCTTCCAACTTGTAAGCTGTATGTATAAGACAGACGAGATATACCAAGATTTCAAACGTAACATCATAATAACTATAACAAAAAAAAGAGGCGCAGATAGATGTGAAAATTTTCGAACAATAAGTTTGACAGCACACGTATCAAAAATATTAACTAGAATTGTACAAAGACGAATAGAAAATTGAGCTGAAAAAATACTAGGGGAAGATCAATTTGGGTTTAGACAAAACAGGGGAACACGAGAGGCTATTTTAGCTCTGAAGGTGATAATGGAGAAAACAATAGAAAAGAGGGAAAGCATATATATAGGGTTTGTAGATCTGGAAAAAGCATTCGACAATGTAAAATAGAAAAAACTGTTCGAAATACTCAAAAAGATTGAAATGAGATTTAGGGATAGACGGATAGTACATTGCTTATACAAAAAGCAAACAGCGGTAATAGAATTAGAGCAGGAGAGTAGATAAGTAAATATTAGGAAAGGGGTGAGACGGGGACGTGCCATATCCCCATTCATTTTTAAGTTGTACATTGAAGAGGCTATAAATACTGTCATATACAGGAAGACATTTGGAATTACTATGCAGAGACAAAAAATTGATATGCTTAGATTTGCAGATGATACAGCGGTATTAACATCTAGCAAGGAAGAGTTAGAAGCTGCTCTTAATGAAATGGAAATACTTCTAACAGAGATAGACGATATGAAAATTAACAAAAATAAAACTAAAGTTCTAGTATGCAAAAGAAGGGAAAATAAAACACAAACAAGAATACAAATAGATCACAAAACTTACAAGAGGTTAAGGATTTCTGCTACCTAGGAAGCCAAATAACGCAAAATGAAAAAAGCACAAAAGATATAAAATAAAGATTAGCACAAGGACGTACTACATTTAACAAGAAAAAGCAACTACTGTGTTCAAAGACAACAAACATAGAAACAAGGGAAAGATTGCTTAAAACATATATGTGGAGCACAGCACTGTATGGCTGTGAAACTTGGACAGCAGGAGAAGCAAACTAGAAACAGATAGAAGCCTTTGAAATGTGGTGCTACACATGTATGATGAAGATATCATGGACAGACAAAGTTAAGAACAAAGAGGTAATAGGAATGTTAGAGGAAGAAAAAACTATGTGCAAAACAGTAAAAATAGGAGAAATAGGATGATAGGCCACATACTAAGGTGCGGAATATATTAGAATCAGAGATAGGAAAAAAATATAGTTGGTCAAAAAATTTCGAACTTAGCGTATAAACTGGAAAACGAAGATGGTTCTAAAGCTAGACCTTGGCACGTAAAGGATTTGAAGCCATTTCATGCACTAGATCCCTCTGTCACTGATCCAGAGATTCAAGTTGTCAATATTTAATTTTTGTGGATAAAGTTATATATGTCAAATTTTAAGAAAAATCTTTTTGATATTTTATAAAGTGGTAGAAGTGTTGCGTATTGATGAACTGAATTTGTTATAGCAGAGTCGATGTTTATTGAATTGTTTTATTTTAGATTTGAGCTTCACTTAGCTCGTCAAAAAATTTCTTTATGTGCCCAAGAGTACGCACTCTATATCTGTTTGAGTAGCAAACCCCTTCCGTTATTAGTGTTGTAATAAAACTATATATCTAATAACCCCAAGGATTATTTATGCTGTTAAAGCATGATAGTCGAATGGATAAAATATCTTTTCGTCCAAATTATAGTATTCAAAATTTATTGTAGTATATTTGTGAAATGTACAATATATGGTTGTAACGAAATTTGAAAAATTTCCTTCTAGACTTTACAAAGGTTGGGCGTCAGTGCAACATTTTCACTTTAGTTGTTATTACGTTATACTTAGGATATACCTAAGCAAACATATTTCTAACAAAAGTCGTGCAGAAGATGTTGATTTACCCATATTAATACAAACTGACTTTTGTAGACTTCCGTACTAGCTCTGGACTCTAACTTCAGCGGTTTTTAGAGACTATCAGGGGGGTCGTTAAATAAATACGGATGGGTCAGGCGCCACTGTACTTATGCAATATATAAGAACAAGGAATATCGCCAAGAAAAATAGAGGAACTTCAACGAATATATTCTGTTATTGGAATACAAGATTTTGTATTCATAGGTGGTACAAACGTTTGTCTTGAAATAAAATAAAGCGCATAAAATACATTGAAGACAGCAGTTTGCGTTTCAAAATAATAAAATCAATAAATCAGACAAGTACTATGCACTTACACAATTTGCTTGTGACCATTAGTGCATGGACACTCTAGTTATTAAATTTATACTCAATTGGTTCATATAAGATTTATAGAATCCAAAAATATGTATGAGGTTGAATAAATACAACTTCTTAAGTATTTCCTAAAGTGTGATTAATCGCTTCTAAATTTATAAGAAGATTAGACTTTTTAGATATCAACACATATAGTAACTGAAAATAGTTCTATTTCGAACTCACAGCTGTTTATAATGAAATTTGTGCTTAGTTACCCATTTTTATTTCTGTAATAAACTTGATTATATCAGAGCCTCTAACGTAAATAGGCATTATATATTTCATTAACAAAATTATTAGCTTTTGTTATTTTGCCAGTACTGATCAAATGACGTACATTTTTATTAAATTACTTATGTTATAGGATCTTTTAATTAGTCAATTTAAGCCTTGTTAAAAAAGTATCATGTATAAGAAACTACTCAACATGAATAAGCAAATTCTAGTAATAAAATCTATTCAGTATGATTCATAATCTAAGTTCTTGAACAGATCGTTTTGGTAAACAATACTATAAAGCAAGAGTTTAATTTAGAGTAAAGTTCAAAGATCTAAGTGTTTAAATATAATTTTTAAGATATTAGTTTTCAATAGTTTAAACTACAAAGATTACAGCTTAACCTCGGATATCTTCTAATTGGAAAAAAATAACCACTAAACGTTGTACGTCAAACAGATGGTTTTCATAACAAAGAAAAATTGACTTACCGACCTTGCACGTAGAGTGCAAATTGTTACAAACCATTTAGTAGATAAACTCGAAGCATATGTGCGCCTCTAATACAGCATAATGACAGCAAAAAATTGTTGTCTATTTTGTTACGGCACTGTCCTGAAGATCAGAACCATAAAAATAAAGGGTGGAATCCATCGTTGGGGATAGCTATCGTTAAAATCTCTAACCAAGAAAAGGATACCACATCAATCACTAACTTAAACTGCAAATCCCATTACTGTAGGTTTCCATTCGTATACAATTTATACGCTATAAATTAGTTGTTACACATAGCCATTATTAAACTAAAACTTCAGTGTTGCGCATGATGAACTTTCTAACATATTCGGATCGATTTACTGCATAATTGAAATGCCAATCTCCAGTCACCCTTTAATATTAAGTTCTTGATCTTATTACTAGGACGGAAAAGGGTCGACTGTCGTAGTCCGTGAACAATCGAGACCTCAACACTTGAGTATACAAAACAACAGCAGCGCATAATCGCTCTAAATTACATTACTTTGAAGATAATTTATGGAAGTTCTAACTAGCATGTACGGCTTTTAACATGATGTTAAACACAAAACTGGAGTACTTATAACGATAAATTTATTTAATAAATAAATAGAATAAAAGGACAATATATAGAGTGTTTCAAAATTATGATAACTTTCCTTTAATTATGTATAAGTTCTAGATATACAAATTATATTGAATTAAAAAGAAAACTTAAAATTTTTGTAACACAATACAGAATTTATATGCGTTACTGCTGGAGAGGAAAACCAGAACGCTACACAAGCATAATCGTATAATTGTTATTATTGACTTAGTTTGTTATAAAACAAGTATTGGTATATTTTTCTCTAGAAAACTAGTAATACCTATAATAAATAATGTCACTCTCGTACGAAAAAGAACAAAAAAGGCTCCAAGCATTGTAGGATGAAGTTAATACCGATGACGAGGCAATTAGATCAGGCAGCGAAGATGATGTCGATTATGTGTTTGGAAGTGAGCATAATACCGACCCGGATAAAGACATAGCAACAGAAGATGAAATGAAGAATAATGATACTGGGTATATGACGGCAGATGAACAAAAAGAAAAGAAGTTTATCTCGAAAAAGATGAAACACAGTGGAAGAAAACTTCATCGAATATACATGTTCCTACAACAGCAGAAAATATTGTTTAACATTTGCCGCGTATAAAAAATACACAAGACACGCGAAAAGTGCTATGGAATGTTGGCAACTGTTCTTCGATAGTCAAATAATGGAAAACTCAATGCGGTACACCAATATAAAAATTCCAGAAAAATCGATTGTTTATCAAAATAAATATATTGTGAAACCAACCAATGTTCCTGAAATAAAAGCGCTCATCGGATTGCTTTTTTTAACTGGATTGTTTCATTCAAATCGTCAGAATTTGAGAGAGTTGTAGCAATTGGGTGGCACTGGAGTGGATATTTCTCGCAGTACGATGTCTTTGAACCTATTTCAATTTTTAATGACTTGTATTCGTTTTGATGATGTAGAGAATCGTAAAGAGGGATTAGCGACAGATAAAGAAAGATTTATTCTAATGCCAAGTGCAAAGAATCGTACACTCATTCACAGTATATGACAATAGGTGAAAAGTTGGAATCTTTTCGTGGAACGTGTTCGTTCAAACAATATATGCCCAATAAATCTGCAAAGTATGGTATAAAAGTGCAAACCCTCGACGATGCACGGTCCTATTACGTTTCTAACTTTGAAGTTTATGCGGGAAAGCAACCAGAAGGTTCCTACAATAGCAGTAACTCTTCAACAGATATTGTTGAGAGACTCACAAAACCAACTTCTGATTCGATTTAGTATATAACCTTCGATAATTGGTACTCAAGCTACAAATTATAAATAAAACTCCTAAAGTAGCATAAATTGACATCGGTAGGCACGCTTAAAAAACCAAGCGTTGCCTTTCACACCAATTCGTAACAGTAAAGACAAGAAAGTCAAAGACAAGTTTATTTGGCTTTCAAAAGATATAACACTTGTGTTCTACGTTCCAAAAAGGAATAAAAATGTGCTACTAATATCTACAATGCACCATGATGGATCAATTGATGAAACAATTGGTGATAAGTATTTGCCCGAATATTAGTTTCTACAACTTCACTAACGATGGGATAGATGTCCTACACTAAGTTTCGGCATCATACAATATGTAAAAATTCAAAAAGATGGCCTCTCACGATCTCGTTTTCCCTTATAAATACTGCTGCCATAATTGCTCTAGTTGTATATATATATATATATATATATATATATATATATATATATTGCAGTGGTTCTCCCTAAAGACCAATCGAGCCCTAGTGTCGTTGGGCCGTCATATAAATTATCTGAAAATTTAATAATAAAAAAAACAAATACCTCTGGAATGCCTCCTTATTTCTGCACACCCTGGCTAGCTCTAAAATCTGCTTCTTCTTGGATACCTACCATCCTAAATTCATTCTTTTCTCACGAATACAGTCAAATGAAATTACCACTCGAATAATGCAACAAGACATACAACCTTTTTATTTACACATACTAACAAGTTTTCATTAGCATGAAAATATTTACACATTTGTATATACAGTTTCCTAAAATGTTTCCATCTCAATCCTTAAATCTTTTAAAATTTCATGATTTTTATATATTTCAACAATTTTATTTTAGACGAGTAGATGGGCCCGTCGTGCAACCCTAAATTGATTTTTATTCTGGTCTATGTTAAGCTCAGTATAACCCAGTTACTCTAAATGCTTTTAAACATCACATTTTTGTTTAAAATCAAGCTAAAGACCCGTTTACTAATAACAACAACATTTAACCGACGCGAGCTTCTCAAAACTTCTAGCCTTCGACCAATTATATTGCTTTCCCCCGTTTTTAACGTCCAACCCCTAGCTACTTTTTCTCGTTTCACCCATATTTACTGTCTCTTTTAGAATCCCACTCAAGCTACAGAAAATCGATATTGTGGTTGGCCTCCAAATCTACTGCGTACTTTAGACGAGTATTTTAACCAACGTTTTATTATACGTGTTCTCTGTCTGTTTTACGTTATGGATATTTTATTTCACTTTGTCTTCGAAGCATTTGTTATTTTAGCAGCTTATCGCATTGACCGTTACAAACAATTCTACAGAATTTTGTGCCAACGTTCATTTCAGTTCTTTGAACTTGACATTTTACCTATCAGGTGTTTCTTTGAAATAAACTATCCGTTTAAAATTATAATTCCAAGTTTTAGAGTTTCTTAGGATTTGTATAACAAACGTTTAGTTTAGTTAAATGGAAATATGCGTTTAAATTATTGATTTTCTATACCCAAAAGCTCCGTTTGTTATCCGATGCGCTTGATTTAAAATATTAAAACTAATTATGCGTATCCTTGGGTTTTCATGTACTCTAAAGCTTCTACCCGTTATGCAATTTTACATTCCAATTTAGAATTACAAAAATATCTTATTATCCGTCCGTTTTCTCTATCTAAACTGATTAATTTGGCGCGTAAATAAATTGTTCCTGTTTCCTATATACACAGTCGTTAAAACTTTATTATCTAGACCTATATATCCTTCTTAACCTATAATTTCCACGACAATATATATACAGCAAAAAATCAAGACTACAAAACACTCAGAAGAATATTTATGAAAACACTGGGCTTTGAACTTATCCAAGAATATATAAACATCAGAAAGAATAATCTGAGGGTGAATAAGAAAATTCGCAAAAATATTTCCAATTATACCGACGATTACCCTAGCACACCACCTACAAAGATTCAAAAAAACTACAGGAAAGTGTTCCATAAGTCCATGGAGCCGCGATCGCAAGACAAAATATTCCTGTAACAATTGCATGGAATTATTGTGCCTTGACCATGCTGTGCTGTGTAAATTCAAATAACGAATAGTTTTTCATATATGTACTACATCGTTAAAATTTTTTCTCCGTGTTCTTTTACAATTTAATTTTCAGAATATGATGTTTATTTTTTTATTACATGTTTTGAAGTTATAATATGTTTTTTGATTTATGAAAAATGAGTATAATTGATTTATTTGTTGTTGTTTTGAAATACATCTTTTCTGATCGAACTTATATGTTCATATGGTTATCAGATTATTAGATAAGAGTATGAAGTGATAAAAAATTAAAAAGAAATCAAAAAGTTACGACTTTTTAGTATTAGGGTTTTCAAACCCCACCTATGTACTGATGTAAAAAAAATACACTTATGTAGCTTGCGATAGGCCGTTTCCTTTTGCTTTCCAGTGATACCTAGCAACTATTTTCAGCATTACTGGCTGGGGTATTGTGATACCCACATTATACATTTTTCCAATTCTCATGGTTGTGATTATAATTTTTCTAGATAAGCCTCAAACGACCTTTAGGCTGTACCGTGTCAAATTTCCACACCTCATTTCAATAAAAATTGTTATGTGTGCACGATCGCATTAAAAATATTTATTAAATGGAAAACGCCACAATAAACGTATCGGCGCTGCTAATGTTGCAAATAGCTTATTCCCCACCCGTACAGGAAATAACACGACCAGATAATAGGTAGTTTCGAATATTTGCTTGCCAGATGTAGTCAGGAAGTGATAATAATTTCGTGCAAGAAAGCACGATGATTTTGTGTTTGGCGTGGGCAATCAGGATTGCCATTAATTAGTGGTGATGTGCTGCTATAATATTATGTATAAACAAACACATACTTTAGTTTAGAATTGGTTAGTATAAATCTATTAAAACAAAAATCTTTATTCAAATTTGTTTCAGCGAATTTTTTGTTTTTATTTGTTGCTTTGAATTATGAGCTTATGGAGTTTTTTTATGAGCTGATGTGAGCTTGTTGCAAGTGTTGATGTCTTTTGGAAATTTGAATCTACGAAATTAAATATGAAATGCTGAGAAATCATTCGTATTTGATGCAGCTATTTGGTGATATTCGACGTATGTAATAAAATTGGTCGTTTTACATCCAACAGAAGATTTCACATTCGTTAAAGTTCTGTTGGAATTCAAACATATTGGTACAGTAATAAATTTCTCTTGTGTAGTACAAGGGAAACAGATGTGTTGGCCCACAAGCATAAAGACAAAGTATCAGGTCAAGGTCCGCTTCTATTACGACGTAGGTAATGTGTCTTCACCTATACCCATTAAATAGAAGAAATTCATGATGAGTAGAAAACTTTTTGGCATGGATACTTCGTCGTTCACATGGTAGAGGGCAGCCATCTCTTTGTGTTTAGAAACTACAGTTCTATTAATAGTGACGAACTTTACAATTTGTTTGGAATTTGATTTTTGAGATTTTAATTGCTAATCGAATAAATTTAAACTCTAAAATATAAGATGCGTACAATTCGTACATTTCAGTAAGATCCTGAATTTATAGAAGTAAGTAAATTCAAAAACAAGTTCTACTTTTGGTCAATTAATAACTATCAGTTGATAAACTTAAATTAAACATACGCATACAAGAAATCTGTTTAAGAAATAGCTTTAACAATATTTACATATATTACGCTGCTTATATATATATATATATATATATATATATATTTCTTAGTTACGTGCACCCTTATCAAAGATCTGTGATCAGATAG
The DNA here is from genome assembly GCA_036346225.1 of Platerodrilus igneus. NCBI lineage: Eukaryota > Metazoa > Arthropoda > Insecta > Coleoptera > Lycidae > Platerodrilus > Platerodrilus igneus. The sequence goes on along the minus strand of JARFIW010000507.1, from coordinate 5,125,578 downwards.
GTCTAATAATTTTTAGTATTACAGTAATAAATTAGTGGAAAGCATTACCAAATTTGCATAAAGAATTAGTTTTTGTATTATTCAAGTCTATGATTTTTTTGTAAGTATTATAGGCAAAGAATGTTTTGTTGAACAGCCCAGTAGACTGTTTAATAATAAAAAAATTGTAAATATTATCTATAAAGGAACCATTTCAGTGGTAAAAAGATTAATTCTAATTGTGTATAACAATATGAAACATTGTGAAAAGTAATTGTAAATAACGATAGAGATTATTAGAGAAACATTAATGCATGTTTACTTCCTTATGGATTCACGTTTGGAATTAATGGTTCAAAGCTTAAGTGATTCGCCTATTGATGACATCATCTAATAAGGCTTAGTAACAGTGTTTTATTCATTGAGATTTGAGGTTTCAAGTTAATGGGAATATTTGAGGGTTTTCTGCGTTCTCCTTTAAATTATCAAATATTCGGAGCAGACGCAGTGGCGCCATATTTGTCTTAGGTCAATCAGATCAGCAGTATTTTTGCTTAGTAAATTTTAGACCCCGTCCTGCATGTTTCATGCCTCCGCAGGAATAGACTCCGAGTTAGTCTGGAACAAAACCTCTTTTTAGTGACCTTCAGTCATAGAAAGAGGCCAGTTTAATTCAACCCAGGGTAACCACCCCCATAGGGGAGAATAACAGTTTAAGGCGTTTTTGAACAAAAGTTGTTACCAGATACGACAAAAAAATTAAATTCTGAAGTAACGCAAATACAAAGTTCCAACTTTACAGTCTATAAATTTTAATCGATTCTGTTCTAAATGAACTAACCCGTAATAAACATTTTTTAGAACGTTTCTACCGTTTCCGTTACTAAATTTAGAAAAAATTTTTAAAAAAAATTGTATAATAAATAATTAGGTATACAATAATTTTGGAAATAAAGGCGTTGTCGATGCAATATCTAGCTTGAGTTTGGACTTTATCTATCTTTTAGTTAAAATTTAAATTATTGAACAACAAAAGAAAACAACACCTATAATTATTTGACATTCGTTATGTAACTAACAACCATAATTTAAATATAAAGATAATTAAACAGCAGTTTCTCACCTGTTTTAATTGTATTCACGTGAACTCCTAATTTTTTCACACTGTCTCTTGATAGGCACAATTTTTCTATCGTTATAACTACTATTTCGAGTTAATTCATGACACTAAATTTCATTGAGCTGCTGAACGTTTTATAGGTTTACTTTTGAGCGGGGTGGAATAATTTAGCAAGGACAATCTCGTTAACTTGAGAAGAATAGGTAGGTGTAATATAAATATTAATATTTATAAAAATTGTGAATTGCGTTACTAGAAGCAAGTAGTGAAAGCTTTTGCCTTCTAAGTTCAAATTTCACACTTATGCGATTTCAAAATGTGGAGGAATTGTAAAATCTATTGTGATCTATTTACAAATAATTAGCTAAATATGAGAAAAATATTAGCAGAAATTCGACATAAAAATCTACATTTTCAGTAATTCTACCTGTATAAGACTTATCATCAATTTGTAACATAAAAAATATAGTTTAACCTGGTTCATATTAATATTGCCGTGCCCTAGCAACTCATTCACCACCGTTTATGAAAATTAACAATTATACAATATGTTGCCTTATTAAAGTCACAGACTGTTCTTCCATTAGTAAGCAGAAGTGAAGCAAAGATCCTGAACACTATCATGTATTGGTAATTCCAACCAAAATAACGTTTTTCTTTGTGGCACATGTTGGCAAAGCTGACCGACAATTTTTTGTTTTTTCTTTGTGTTTAGTCCCATGTCACATGCAACTTTTTAGGAATTTCAAAACTAAACTTATATTTAATTTCCTATATATTCTTGCCATCTACCCACTTTCTCTACATTTTCTAAAACGACGTTTCCTCCCGCGGCCTTTATATTTTTGCTATACGGTTTTATATCCCTAAAATTGATTCTAATTAGTTTGTATGCTTCATCTGTCTTTCCTACTTACATATTAGTTTGTACCTATTTGCACTTTTCATCAATCTATTATTCTTTAGCTTTCCTGCATTTGCAAATAATTACCCATGTTATGGCTTTGTATCTCTGTTTTCCTGTTTCGCCTGATTTATTATTGTATTTTCGTCTTTCTTCTATGAAATTCAGGATATTCTTTGTTATCCATGGTTTCCAATTTTCTTTTTGTGTATACCCCAGAATATCTCTAGCCGCCATGTCTAAGCTGGATTTAATGTTATTGCATTCTGTTTCTACTTCTTTAGTATCAGATATTTTCCCGATATCTTTCAGCAATTCATTTGACTTTATCTAGAATTTTTCTTGAATATCTTTATCTTTTAGTTGTTGCTTATATTGTGTTATATGCAAAGTGACGCATTTGTTTACATCGCGTTATAACAGGACGATTACGTAAATGCTCGATTTGGTCTCTTTAAATATGCTTTTTATACTATTAGTCTAGGCACTGAAGGTTTTGGGGTCTCGATTCGTTGAACCTTCATCGATCGTCTTGAAATTTTGACACTTGGTGAAGAATAGCATAAAAACCAAAAGTGACTCAGTGCCAATATGAGCTTTTTCCCTATGGGTGGTACTCACCCTGATAGGGGGTGGGGACTACTTTATTCCAAATAACTCCGGAAATCGATAGATGGACTCATTTTAAGCAGAAAAGTTCAGATGACATTTTTTTGTATACCCCATAGTTTTTCAGTTGTATGCGGTTGAAAATACTAATTTTTGACCCAAAAAAAAGCCTGTTTTTGGGCGGTTTTTAAAAAATAACTAGAAACATTCAAGTTCAATAAAAAAAAAGTGTAGAGAAAAAAATAAAGCTATTAAAAAAATTAAGAAAAAAGCTCTCTTGTAAACAATTCATTACTGCTATATTATTCAAGTGATAGACGGTTGAAACGGACTTTTTTTCACGAAATGTTGAAAATGAAATGTTCAATGTCAAATATCAGCTGGTGGGTCAGTTTTATCACAAAATGTTATTACATACGTTTTAAAGTGCTTAAAAATACCTTCAAAATTCGCTTTGATAAATCTCGATCGGATAAAAACTCGTCGCGTTATGATCAAAATAAAGCGTGGTACTCACATTTATTATGAAAAAATGAGCGCTGAGAGTGATGACAAGTGCATCAAAATCAAAATTGATCGTATTCCTTGTAAATTTTATTTTGTTTGGGTGTCATTTACGTGATGTGAAAGTTGTACCGGTTTAGAATGCTTGGTTTAAATAACATGAGTAAAGAAAATTTAGATTTTTTTGACGAAAATTTTAGTTTTCTTAAATTACTATACGATGAAAATTGGCTGAGATATAACCGTTAAAAGTGTGAAAAGAAATGTAAGCGTCACCCTTTTTCATCCCTTCAAGCTCTATAATAATAAAAATAAATGATCCTACAGTTTTATAAGTAAAAGGATGGTACAGAGCATAAAATTACCTACAAAATAGTTTTTTATAAACTTTTTTTATCTTCAAAATTGAGAGAGTTACGGTTGAAAAACCGATACAATTTTTTCAAAGAAATTTTTAGAGCGCATACAATTTAAACTATATTTGAATATTACCTATAAAATTATATAACATATAGCCTATAGGTATATATATATATATATATATATATATATATATATATATATTATAAGTAGTTTTTTACACAAGGTAAGTTGATAAATACTAACGTATTGCAATTAATAAGATGAAATAATAACCTAGACTTTTAAGTAACGCCCAAATGATCACATTTCTAGGTTATTATTTCATCTTATTAATTGCAATATATATATATATATATATATATATATATATATATATATATACACATATACATATTGCCGTGTAACTTCGCTTTGCTTGGTACTTTCTCAAAAAACATTCGAGCATTTATTAATTTACCAAAAATCGAAATTCGAAAATTTCACAAAAAGGAAAATTTTCAAAAAAAAAATTTCTTACCCGGATTCTGCTTCCACCAACTTTGATTTCTTCAACAAGTCCCTGGCTAGCTCAGTTGGGCCTCCTCTTGGATACCTAGATTTACTATCATACTCTTTACCGTTCACGCACACTCTCAATAAAACCACAAAATAATACAACAATCATACAACATTTATTTACCACTATTTACAAATAATAATTCAAGATTATTTACATTTCGGTGCTCAAGTTACACCTCAATAAATTCTATCTTTGTAAAGTCCAGGATTTTCAATTGAAATATCAAACACATTGAATGTAACAGGAGTAAATGGGCCCTGAATAATACCTTATTTTTCTTTTTTATTTATAATTATTTCTAATTAGTACACTCTGGAGTATGGTGAGCTCATGATAACCCAGTTTATTTTATTAATGTATGCTTTTTACTTTGCATACTCTTACTACAAACACAAAAAAACCCATGTACTCTTAACAATAAGATTTTAAATTCATGAGGAATGTTAATAAGTTTTATATACACCTTTAGATTTATATTCAAATACCATAATAAAAGTTAGTTATACGTATTCTTTTCAATACGCAAAATAATGCAAAATACCATCAAAGTTCACTCTCACCCATCACAGTAATTTTTATAGTTTATAAAAAAACAGTAAATTCTAATGCGTTACCTGGAATTTCTTGAAGATCCCTACTCCGTTGACGATGAAGTTAAGTTCCTGCACCCTCAGTATCGTGGTTCTGCTCTACTTGCCGCCTCCTTATAGATGAACACCATCTAAGTTGTGCTGCATGCTATTCATTCAAGATCCATCCAAATCCAAATCCAAGTATATTACACTTTTTTATTATTGCAGAATTTAATTTACGTTACTTTACTTTACTTTACGAGCTTATTAAAATATCTGTTGCACCTCAGTTAAAATTAAATTCGACACTATCCGCGTTTCAAACAATTTAACACTGTACTATTTAATTTAATACTTACAAGCTCGTTAGTAGATTTCTTTACGTAGTAAGCGATGCAAATTAAAGAAGTCAAAGAGCGAAGTCAAAAAGAAACTTAATAACTCTTCTCTCATATTTATACGATTCAAAATGCTACCTCTAGGCCACTCTTCACGCGAAATACTTCATTTAAAATAATACTTCTGCAAATTTTGATATAACCGTTTTCAAAATCTTTGAAATTTAGCTCGTTGATACGATATTTTTCCAAAAACCCGCATTCAATTTTCCCGTGTTCGTCTGTTGTACAACTAACTATTTAGACCAATGATGTATTTCAGTGACGTCTTGACACCCCGCCTGTAGTAACTCTATTCCACTCTTATGCATATTATGTTTCCTTCTAACCATGTTTGAGTGGTAGAAAATCGATATTACTGTCTGCGTGCTATCTAACCCACGTGGACTGAATACGTGCGTTTCGAAGTGAAGTGCTATTATGCCTGTCTCATTCCGAAGCACATCATTGATTGTCCATCCCTTCTGCGCTTTAAGGAAACTTTTGGTTAGCATTTATGCGAACCGTCCGACCGTTTGCACAATATACCTCGAATCTTGTCTTTTATTTACACAAATAATGGGACGTTGACTTTTCCAAAACATGCAGGTGTTCAATTAACGATCGTTTTAAAATAACATTTCTAAGAGTTTGCGTTTCAAGGTATTTCTTATATTCGACGTCTGTTTATTTGTTAGTAAAGCTTTTTGCCTTGGTATTATCGATTTTTCATGCTCTTATGCGTATTAGACGTTATAACCCTTTTACTTAAACTCAATTAAATTAATTAATAACTTCCATTGGCTTATACAATTTATTTTCTTTACGAACCTAACTAAATTTTAATCACTAATTGTAAAATTATGGTAATACTTGTTACTTTAAATTAACTAAATGAAGTAAATTTCGCACGCAAAATTTGGTTGTTTCCTCTATACAGGGTGTTTAAAATTGCCTTGTTCATACTTAAATTTAACCCTTTAAAACCACTACAATATATATATATATATATTATATATATATATATATATATATGTATATATATATATATAAGGGATGAAAAGCAACATCCCCAGCTTACGATGTAACATATACAATTTCTAATAATGTAAAATGTTCTTTATATAAAACATTTTTAATATGAAAAAATAAATTTTTAATGAATGTTTTGAATAAACTTTCATTAGGGGACGATTTTAAGGGATGAAAGGATATTACTTTATACAAGTAGCTAATAAATAGTAAAGATATATTAAATAAGTAATTGCAATAAGTTATTTAGGAGTATTATAATTTTTTTCATTAAAACTCTGCAAAATGATGCCAAGGGGTTGGCTTTAAGGGTTGAACATGCACCATTCTTTTAATTTATATTCTAGGGCGTGTAACTGTCTTTATTTATTATGTTTAAATATAATTAAAGTCAAATATTTGCTTATTATTATATTATTATTACAATTTTACCGTTTTTCATACAAAGGGGTGGTTTTAACCCCTAAAAAATAAAAACCTTATATTGGCATAGAGTCACTTTTGAATTAGAGGGCAAGATGAGCTTACTCCTACAATTTCATTAAGATCAATGAGGGTTCAACGAATCGAGAGGTCGGTCCCCAATTTTACCTTCAGTGACTGGACTATATGTTTAAGTCATTTGATTATAAGTTATATTTTAAATAAAGCCGTCATGTAAATTTTAGCCTTAAACTTTTAAAACAAAATTATAATTTTCGGTGGGCGATGGACCTCTGAATGGCCACGATCACCCCGCATTACGGGGTCTGCGAGGTCCTTGTATCCGTCACTGGTTGCGGCGGGCGAATATTATTCAACTCAGCGGTTCAACTGCTCACCTTAAAACGTTTAACCGTCGGAATCTTTAGAATCAAGTGCTATCAATATATATAACTATTCTATCACTAAATTGTAAGTACTCTTTAACTTTACGTCTTAATCTTTTACCTAACACTATTCCTACCCCTGCCTGTTCACTAGTTGAAGAGGTTGTAATTATTCTATAATTATCTTTCCAAAAGTCATTACTATCTGGTCATCTCACCTCACTAATACCTAAAATGTCCAGCTTTCCTTTTCTCATTTCGACTAATAAATTCGTTAACTTATGTACTCTAAGTAAATACCTTACATTCCAAGTCCCTATCACTAAATCGAACCGTTGTTTTAAATTTTTACGATGACGACCCCCAAGTACCCCCTCCCGGAGATCCGAATGAGGGTTTTTTTACCTCCGGACAAGAATTTTACTTGTGAGCTCTCCATCATACATATTTCGTGTTTTTAGGTCACGCTTTCCTGGGAAATATTGTGATTGGTTCCCATATCTTTCCACAACGCAGTTTTTAAAGATTTTAGCAAATAGCCGTATCTGTCACAGCCAACCCCCAACAACCTTGTAAATTATTAAGGATTCCCCGAAACCAACTGACTCTCCTCCAATATCTTTTAGCTAGCAAGGCTGCTGCCCCTTGCTGCGCTTTTTAATCGTCTTTTACGATAAGCAGGTTTACTATAGTAGTATTCTTTGTCCCCTACTATAGGGAATTTTTAAAACTATTACAAGCAATTTTCTAATAGTCTACTTCAAAGCTATTCTCAAGAAACGCCGTGCCAAAGTAGGTCTTTGTGTTAGCAGTAACTCCTATATTGTAGAAATTGTAGCTCGTGAACAATGCGATATAAATTTATATAATATTCACATGCAATCCTCGAAAAGTATATTACACAAATATCCACCAATAACTGTGCACCAAACTCAATCTTAGTGGTGACTGCTACCCCTATGTTAAAAAAGATTTAGCTTGTAAACAAATTTTAAAACCTTCTCATGAAATGCTTAATAATCTATAACAAACATATCACAAGCAATGGTGTGCCAAAGCCAGTCTTTGGGGTGGCAACAATCTCTAAACTAAGTACAGCGTACCTCATAAAGGGCTGGATAAAAAATTTTCACATTCAATCCTCTGTAGTTATTACAAAAATATACACTACCAACGGCACGAGAAATCCAATCTTCATGGTGGCAGTAGCCCCTACATTAAAAACATTGTAGCTCGTAAACGGCTCAATAGAAATTTTTTAGAATTTTCACATGCGATCGTGCAATAGTCTCCTACAAAAATATCTTGCACCTTTGAAGTTAAACCCTTATTTTACGTTTATTAGAATCCGTAAGATTTTTATCGATATTTTACAAATCAAAAGAAATATTTGAAGAATTGTACAAACAGGAACAATTCTTTTACTAATTTCACAAACTGGAACAATGTTCCTGTTTGCTCCTGTACATTTTGAGCTCTTATATAATGTAGGTAGCAGTTGATGTAAAGATTCCGACGGTTAAACGTTTTAAGATGAGCAGTTGAACCGTTGAATTGAATAATATTCGCCCTCCGCAACCAGTGGCGGATATAAGAACCTCGCAGACCCCAGTCATTCAGGGGTCCATCACCCACCAAAAATTATAATTTTGTTTTAAAAGTATAACGCGAAAATTTCCATAACGGCTATATTTGAAATATAACTTATAATCAAATGACTTAAACATAGTATAAAAAGCATACTTAAAGAGACCAAATTAAGCATTTACGTAATGCTCCTGTTATGACGTGATGTAAACAAATGCGTCACTTTGCATATAACACAATATAAGCATATACTGCCGTGTTACGCCTCTATTTCGGGAGAGGACAACTTGTACTGTAACTTACGTTCAGCAATGAGAAATTTGAAATTATTATCTTACCTTCCCTTTATTTTACTTGCGTGGTTAGCTTAATGGAGATTATACTAAGTAATTTACAAAATGAAATAAAACATCAATCTTAAGAAACATCTATACATTCAAAAATATTTTTGTTTCATACAAAAGAATTTATAAAACAGTTTAAAGCTTAAGTTCCTACAAAAAATAATTCATACAAGTCACTAATTAATTCTTACCTAAGCCTTGTTAAACATTTCAAAATCCTCTAGTTAATGTACCTATCTCTTATCACCAGGTTTGTAATTGCGTGTGACCAAAAACTACTCACAGATAATTTATTGAAGATTAAAATGCTTTGAACTTTGACATCAAAGCTTAAAGCAAACTATGCGCTTTCCAAATAATAAACATAAGAACTTATTCTAAATCTAAATTACCAATATTAAAATATTCCTATCACTTAACAAACGAAGAAATCTAAAATTTATACTTGCAACAAAAAATGGCGCTTATAAAATCTCAAATCTCCGACATAATTAACTGTATTAAAATCTTCCCATTTCCAACTTAAATCTCCATCAATTTATTAGTTTGCAATAGTGCCTCTTCTATTTTTAATTAATTAACTTTAGAGCAGCTCCTGTATCGAAAAACGTTCATCTTTATTGTATTTTACAAAACAAATGATGCTTTATCAAATAATTGTATTTGATAACTTCCATGTTTCAAATTACTTAAACATATGTTTTATATTTATGCAAGGTTCGACGGAACTTATTGCATATCGTAATATTATCAGTTGCTCGAACTTGTGCGTTTAAATCTTTACCCAAAGTTACATATTGTTTTGTTCAGGGGAGAATTACCATTCGCAAATTAATGAATGAATATTTCTAATAAACTTCCGGTTTTTTATAAAAGTATCCCTATACATCATCGTTCAAGATTCCTCTTGCTCCGTTCCGAACATAATACACCCAAGTGATGTAATATTTCCGCGAATTCCAAGGTTTAAATGATCTAATTAGTGTCAATCCACCGCGGCCGATTTGCTTTACGAGCATCGCAAAGCGTTGTCGATTCTTGTCTAATGCACGGAGTTCATGTGGTGTTTCCCTCTTTCTTATTGTGACGTGGAAGGTTATAAATTATTTTTATCTATTTTATGGCATTTTTAATCGGCACGTTTTCGGAATCGGGGCATTTGTTTATTTAATGACATTTAAAAACATTTCTAGTAGAGATGACATATTTGTCTATACTAATCGTGAAGGTACTGGAATTTAGGCTCTATTTGAAGCTCTTAAAATGAATTAAATCCTGTATCTACGCACACGGAAGTCAACTTAGCTAATGAAGAGTTTTTCCTTGGGCATTGTAAATGCAACTAGATATCTTTTTTACGCGCATATTTTACACACACGAGATAATTATATTATGCTTTGAAACTACACGGAAAATATACTTCTTTTTGCTTTCTCAATGAGTGATTTGTATACTAATATAAGCGTTTTAAGGTATCTTTAACAAGAATCAATATTTTTAAAATCTACACCCGGTAATATACTTTAAACTGACACCATTCTATGCCATCTACGACAAATTAAACATATTCTAGTGCATGCTTTTGCACAGAAAATTAATTACATAAATAATTAAAGCTTTCAATTGCTTCCTTTATCCTTTGCAAATGCAATAAAATTGATATGATTTTTACGTAGATATCTTAAATGGCTCTGTTTTTATCCCTTTCAATGAAATTCGTTTTTATTAAGTAGACTTTACTTACACACAGGAAAACTATGCTTTTTATTAACGTGAATAGATTTAATGACTTTGTACATGTAACACGCTTATTTTTATAAGGGCGGCACAATAAATATTCGGAAATTTTAATTTTTTTTCATTTCCTTCTCTTTGGGTGGGTTTTAATTTATAGAATTTGGGTTTCATGACCTCTCGTGACCTCTTTATTACGTCGTAAAATCTAAATAACATGTACATATATACTTACTTAATACTTCCAACCCTAAATATATACAAGAAGAAAATTAAACACAGTATATACAGTAATTTGACCTGCTCTGTGAAGTGCATTCGTAACCCTAACTGAAATAAACCAAGTGTTGATCTTAATCTAGATAATAATTTAGGAACCAATTTGTTAGCATTTTGTGGTATTAATTTTAAAAAAACAGTAAAAGTGCCATAACGCGAGCTTCAGTTTATACTAATTGTGACTTAAAGAATAATTATATAATTACTTGTGCATTGACAACGTAGATTTGCAACACGCAGTCTGTAATGTAGTGTGTAATCACGAGTAGGAAAACTAATGCGCGTACGTGGTTAACTACTAGCCAAGGAAGTGTCTATCTTCCACAGCAGCATCAAGAAAAGAAAACAGAATAAATGTTCCCCAAAACAAGTTGTCTGCCACTGGTACCATTGTAAAGGATTTAGAAGTGCGTGCTGCATTTGTCTACGGACTGGATAATGGATGAACCAATTTAATTAGACTTGTAACGCTAAGTACAACAACGCATCATAGCACCGCAACTACAGTGTTTCCTTTCGGTAAAAGGACGTTGTATAGAATTGTTTCTTTTACACCTCAAGCTGTATTTATAAAGATTGAGGAAGTAGCGTATTTTTTTTTTAAAACCATTTCTAGCAATAGAATGTTAAATATTCTCCGAACACCTGTTAGATATTTTTCAACTAAGCAGCTGCAAAATATTCCTAGAACAAAAGCCAATTAACTAAAGCAAAAGGCCTTGATATACTTTAATGACGACCCTCCTGAATATGGTGTCCGCATGGGAAAATGATGTCTGTTTAAATTGCTCAGGTAAGTTTGCAACCATCCTTACAGCATTATGGAGCGGAATATATTAGAGGTTGCTAACTTTCATAGAAATAACAGAGCTTTGTTGTATCGACCGAGAATGACTTGATACCGAAATACTGCGTTATTTCCTAGTTAAGAGTATTTTAACAATGAGAGTTTTAATCTTTCAAAAAAAACCATGAAGTATTTGATGTAGGTGTTAGAACATATTTCAGCGAATTTATAAAGCAAAGTTGTTTAGCGTTAGCAGATGTTTGTTTTATTCAACAAATTTACAATGCGACTAGCAAAGTAAAATATTATAGAATAAATACTTAAGCAAATTTTATAGGATTTTTTAAAAATTTATTTCAATTGAACTTGTCAAATGACAAATCGTATGATTTGAAGTAGTACAAAAAGTGTAAAATTGTTTAGATTGTTTTTAGGAGTCGCTTCTTAATATGCAGTGAATCGAAGTAGTTACAAAAAAATTATATAGCATGCATAAATCAATCGATATCAGAAATTTAACGTAACAAGATTTTCATTTTTAGCGGTCTCGTAAAGAAGATTTAGTAATTATTTTAATTACGTAGAGATACTTTGATTTTTTTTAAGTTTACGAAGAATTATTCTGCATAAAAAGTGTTTATGAAGAACTTTTCTATTTATTTCACATGTGCTGAATTTTATTATAAAATAAACAGCATGTGCTGACCTTAATTTGCATATTGTGATCCAAACATGCCAGACCTGTCGAATTGGACTCTGAATCTAACTTTTTGTAAATAAACTGATTTAGAATATCCTAAGAGTTTATAAATTTTTGGTCTTTGGACTTATTATTGAAATTGAAATGCTTATAATTTCATGTTATAATAAATATTTGGAATTATAATAAAATAAATACTTTGATATAAATTATATTTTCACTTCAAATATTTAATTTTTTTATTTATGAGTGTGAATGATTTCTGTAAGAAAAGATCGAGAAAGTCATTTGTGGTGGTGCCATGCAAAAATAAGAGCTTACATTTATTGTAAGAACAGTAAAGTAATAAATATTACTACTGAAATCTGATAAATGGTTGGGTGTTGCAAATCCATTTAAGTTATATATTTGATTTTTTTTAAAGGTAGAGCATTATTAAAATAGTGTTCTTTTGGATTTGTTTAATGTGTTACTATATTCCAAAAGTATTGTCAGAACATAAATAGTGCTCTTTCATTGATAATTCAACTTGTTGCTTTATTTATCAAGTTTAACCTAATAATGTTTTGTATACTCAAGCTCTAGGTCTATCGATGAAATATGCTAGAAGTCATATTCAGTCATACTTGAGGGGTTTCTGCGTTTTTTTTTGTGGTTCTCCCCATCGCTTGTGCATTCCTAAATGCAGTAGCGCCTTCCCCCGCCTTTTGAAGGCAACAAAATCGCCTATGACTCTAGCTCATGTCTCTCCGCATAAGGCAGTTCATAAGCTTAGCCCGCAAGTGCTGTTTGATGTTCTCTTATTTTTGTAACCGCTTTAACTTTTCATATCTAGCCTTATCTCTCATTATTAGGAACGTCAAGCATCTACATTAGAGCTCAACGCTTAGACAAGCAACTGACATTGGAAATAGCCCCAGCAGAGCTTGTACACGTGTCTCCGCGGTTTCCGGCAACCTACGGTTGGAATCGTGTGCATTAAATTGCTACGTACCTAGATGTAGCCGGAAGAAAAGTAAATAATGAGCTAACTATCAAGCGCGGAGGGTGGGGAGATTCACTTGCATACCAAGAAAACAAAAAAAAGAACACGTCGCCCACGATTATCTATTAACAAATAATAATAAAATAATAATAATAAAAAAATAATAATAAAAGAATTCTGTACAAACAAACCAAAGTAATAAATTAAGCGTTACTATTTCAAAGCAAACAATTAGGTGATATGAACAATTTAGTATTTTAAAAACGAAGTGCGCATCTCGTATTTTACACAAAATAAAATTAATCAGTAGTAAATAAACATGTGAGACCTTTCGTCAAGCGTTTTTAAAATTGTACCTAATACTTTTTGTAAAATAAACTAATCAGTAGGAAAGAATTAACGTGTGATAGCTTTTGTCAAACGTTCTTTTTAAATTGTACATAATACCGTTTGTAAAATAAACCAATCAGTAGAAAAGATTAAGCGTGTGTCTGTTAAATATTTTTAACAATGGTACATCACACCTGTAGAGCGATAATATCGATTCGCAGCAACAACAATAGTTCTACAGTGTCACGTTTCTTATGACGTAACTACACCAAACGCTGATATGGAATGTGTCATTGATATACACAAAAGAAAACAAGTTGTATACCTATATGTGTCTGGATACTTAGCTTGCAAGCCGTCGGGGATGAGCCAGCACAGCAACGCCACGGTAGTCAGGATCCATTCGCCCCGCCACCGTAGCTGCAGAAGCGGTTTACAGACAAATACAGTTGTTCTACGTCAACGAACAGTTGAGCTTACATAAAGAAAGAACACATTTGGCCTCCAGCTAAGAGCTAAAAAAGAATCTGATTAGAATGGGTAAGCGCGGGAAACTCACCAATACACGCAAGATACCTCCTACTTGTCGAACAAAAAAACGTGCATTGCTTTTGAAGTACTGTGACGAATAATGTAGAAAGTATTTCAACGCACAAGCTGCAGAATCAAATTCAAAATGGGTTTAAGTAACACGAGTCCGAACTGTAATCCTCGCGTTATCGAAAGCGCGATTAGCAAACTAATAGTAGGATCTATTATATCGACAAGTTTTTTAATGGGAAACACAAGAGGAAGCAATTATACGTTATAGGAGTGTTTAACAAATTACCGGATACCTAAAACAAGGTATTGACTATTTAATGTATCAAATAAATTTTTGTTTTAAAAGCAAAGTGGATTTGAGTTGAAATTATGTTAAGCGGCCTTATACTGAACAGGCACACTATATAGGGTGATGTTCGAGAATTTAAAAATAGAAAGGGAATTTATGTAAATGAAATAACCAAATACCGGATACGGTTTTACTGCCGGAAATGAACGTAACAAAATGGATATCGCTCAAAACCTGATTTTCAGCTGCCGATGGTGAGGAACTGATCGGCATGCAACCCTAAGAAAAGCAACCGTACAACCAAAGCAACACCCACACACCAAACAAAATCACAAATAATTGCAACATAACAAACAACCACCACACAAAGGATTTTATAAGACATAAAAACCATAAACACAAACACACAACACAACAAAAAAATGAAACGACACCATAGCACATTAAACCCAACAAGCAAGCATTGTTTTAGGGGTGGCAGGCGTGCTTCAGCGCTTACATAACATGCTATGTAATTTTTAGGAAGAGAAATAGATATGGCTTTGGTCGATTTAAATTCCATGGGTTCGTTGGTTCAGCCAGTCCACTTTAAGAAGGTAAAACCACTTGATGTCGCTTATGTAGAGTATTCGGAATGGCGTCTCGTGACGTTAAAATGTATGAAAATCATACACTCACATCTAAGAAAAAAATTTTTATTGTACGTAAGCAGCCAAACCATATATAATTACATACAAAATAATGTTTACTGTATCCATTCGTAAAATTTGGTGGCACACTTCTAGAATCTTGCCGCATAATAACGTGCCACCGCACAGTGATTAAGAATCATTGATCTAAAATTAGTTTGATAATTTGGCGAAAAAAGTTTTGTAGTTATAATAATTGCAAAGTTGTTGACTATTAATTGTGTTTTTAAATGAATTTGATAGAAGAGGTAGATTAAATATTAAGAGGGTTAAAATTATCGTAATCCCTAGTACTATCATTCCTTGCCAGTGGAGTATTTTATTCTAGGTGAAACTAGGAAGCTTTGATTGAAGATAACCACTAGTGCTTTATGTATATCAATAACTCTACACTAAATTATTTAAAATTAGTTCAATTATTATAATGCTAATTTAATACAAGAAGATAAAACGTATTTTTTTGGAGTTACGCTTTAAACTTATTTGCCCAAAGTTATTACCTAGATAATGTTAAGTAACATCGGCATACCGGAAAGACTATTTAGGTCTAGGTGTTTGTTTTGTGGGAGTTGGGTGGAAATTAATTATTATCGTTACTGAGTCCCCATTTGTGAAATGAAGACACTACAAAATTGAATGTTCGTGACGTTGTGGGTTGTCTGTACAATTAGCTCTAAGTATCTTTAATTGCGTATTCTTTCAATGAAGTGTGACAAGATCGCCAACACTTGTTTAATCATTAAGGAATATAAATATTTATACTGGAATGAATATGCAAGTGGTTAGTTGTGCAGTGATTAAAGATGGCAGTGGAAAATATGGGTAAATAGTAGCAATTAAGCAAGTAAATAGTTAAGCAACAGTTATCTACTAAAATTATATACTTATGTAACGAACAACCAAATATTCCCTTTTGTTAACTTTAAATGCTTAAAGTGGTTAAACCTCTACAGTTCCAAAAATAAAATTATATTACATCATTTTAAATTGTTCAATTTAATTTTAATTTTAAAAAATATTTTTTATATCATCTGTTGTTAGTGCCTTTATACCAGGGTCGAAAATTTTTGAAACGACAAAAAAACAATTGTATAATGAAACTCATTGGAAACGGAAGAGAATATAACAAAAATGACAGGAAAAACAATTTACGGGTGATCTGAGGTAGGGAAGTGGTTGGGGGTGAGTTTGTAAGGGTAGGAAACGATTTATCTCAATTTTCGGAAAAACTACAAGTCCTGTGGAAAAAAGTTAAATAGCAAAGTTGTAGGTAATAAAAAGATCTATAACTTTTATATTTACACTTTTTCGCATAACCTCCAAATTTTTGTGAAGAATTCAAATAACCAAGTTTTGGTTTTTCATTTTTATCTTTTACAAAAAAATTTCTTTTTTCACGAAATTTGGTGAAAATGTGCCTTTTTATATTCCAAACACACTGTAATTTTTTTTATTTAAAATATTTATTTTTTCACCTTATTTTGATTTAATGTCGAAGAACCACTCTAATTTTCAATCGAAAATTTTCACGTCAAAATATCTACTCTTTTAAAAAAGTTGGTGAACTTTTTGTTCGTTGAAATCTCTACTCTCTGATGGTGTAAAAAACTATATACATTACTATGGTAAATGTTCGCAAAAAATGCAAAGAAACGAAAAAAACTCTAATCCTGAAAATCAATTTTTATCTTTATGTACAATTTTGAACTATTTATTAAAATTTATACTTTAATTACTCGAAAAACGTAAGATTCCAACAAAAAATTACAAATCCATAACACAAAGATTGCAAAATCTGGGAAAATAGTTGTTCTAAATATAATTAAAGATAGGATTTAAAGGGAAGTTCATCTAAAAAATGTAACTTCTGCTATTTTTTTCAGTAAAAAGGTTGATTTATTAAATGCTAATCACATTTATGTCATACAAAATCTCATCATATATAAATTTACATGTAAAACGCACTACTGAATTTGATACTTGATACTGATTACGTTATTCATTATAATATTTTCGAATACATTAATCTTGTCACTTATAAATACCTTATCTTGAATTCTAATCACTTATCTATTAATTTTTGTCTCGTTGATGGCATTTCTAGATCGTTAGATTCGACAAACCTTCCCCATTCTAGTAAATCTTCGAAATCTTCAAGACCATCACCGTCTTCGTCTTCAATATTATTTCCAGTCTGCATTGGCTCTTCTACAATTTCATCTAAATATTAACTTTCTCGTAGCTTTTTTCTTCCACATTGGAGCATATTTCAGAACCATGATAATTTGAGCATAAATTTGTGCATTTTAAACCATGTTTTCGGCAGCCACATTTTAAACTATTACATCCAGTTTCACAGCTGTAGAAAATGGTTTTGAGCACTATTTGCGGAATTAACTCCTTTTCTGTAAATTTGGGCATAATGCCCCGTTGATGTTGCTTCCAGCCCCAATCTGTTGCTGTCAGTTCGTTGTCCAGCCAAATTTGAAGCTGATAATATGCCCTGTAACAATATTGTTTTGCTGCACCTTCTGTGGGTGGGAGATTTGCCAATATGAAAGATGATTTAATTTTTGCCAATTGATATTTTAGAAATCTTAATTGATTCAGTGTTATATTACCATTTTGACATTTATAAATAGATTTGATTAATTGTAATCCATTTTTTTCCATATATTCTTTGTTTGCATCTTTTTTTTTAAAAAAACATTGGCCAAATTTGACAAATTTTTATCGTCTAATAATGAATTTACGATACTTTTCTTTTCTTTTCCAGATGTTGTATCGCAACCAGAAAAACAATGCAGGAATGAAAGATGTTTTTGAAGGATTCATATATGAAACTATTAGACGTGAAAAATAGATCTTTTACGTTTCCAGAACCTGGCTTCGAAAAATAAACGTCATGATTATTTGAATTTAATTGGTTCAAGAGATGAATATCTTGACCCACAACAATGACAGTTTTATTAGTATCTCTAGCAATTTCTATCGAGGTCTTAATTATGTCAGCATCAGCATCTTCTTTTGCTTGTTTACATGAAACTCCTTGTGACTGTAATTTTTTTATTAAAGTTTTTATTATTTTGTCCTTGTTTTTCTCGTTAGATAAAAATGTTTCTTACAAAAATGGTATTTTTGTATGGTTTTGATAATTGAACTCTGGAATATTGTGTGAGGTTTTTTCTACGACTACGTTCTCCTCCTTTAGTTGAATTAGCTGCTGGTACTGTTATCACAGTAATTGATTTTTTAATTTTGGAGTACGCATCGAAAACGATATAGCTGCTTGCTGCGTAATGCTTTTCTACATAGCGCAAATATTTATTCATGATCTCTTCCACCGTTTCATTTTTCTGCCAAGTTATTTTGTGCAGTAAAAATCCACCGTCGACGACATGCACAATGCCGTCAGAATACGTTGGTCCATTCGCACTCACAAATAATTCGTAAAGTTGAGATTTAACATTTTTCCTGAGGTCATTTTCTGTAAAAAGTGACAATGGAAAAGGTGCAAGCTCGTATTGCAAATAAGTTTCCATCTCCTTTTTACTGTCGATCGTTAACGATATTTTTTGAAACAGCAATAATGGATCGATGGCTATAATATCTCTGTTTATTTTAACGAAATATTGAGCCGTTCTTAGAGATAAGACTTTGTTTTTTCTTTTAAATTTGATACTGCCAAAATTCATTCCAACAATAGCTTGCAAAGATTTCTTTCTTTCTTCATGCGCTTCGTAGCAATTTACAGAATTACTGCCAATAATTCCAGAAAATATTGACAGCATGTTATCAGTCTTTGGAAAAGGATCATACCTGTTAAAAAATTTTTGTAATATTTGTAAATCAGCTACATCTCTTTTTATTCGATATTCCCTGGAATAAATGTGTTGCTCTGTAGTTGTAAAGGAAACACTACAAAAATCTTCCATTTCATTGCAAACTTCGACAAGTATGATCATTGTTAATACGAATTTTGTTAAAACACTTTCAGAAACACGACCATGTGTAAGTCCACTCTGAATTTTCATAGATCTCATCAAAACTTGCTCGATCGTCTTATCCGTCCAAACTCCCGACCAAAACTTATGAGTACGTCTAATCTTAAATAATCCTTCGATGAATCGCGTAAATTCATAATCATCATTTATTGTGTCTTTAAGCTTACGATATCTTGGAGATAAGGATGAGCAGATTTTGCGTATAAAAAGTGCCCACTTGCATGAAAATAGGGAAGCATTCTTTCCATGCATTTTATTGCCAATTAACTGCACGTTCAGTCCGTATGAAATCTTTAACTAACGACACCATTTGACAGTATTGCATCCAAAGTTTTGCGGTAGGACCTCTTTTTTGTACTAATTTTAGATGTTCGATAAAAATTTGTCTTTTATGATCTTAAAATCTTCGTGATGCAAATTGTCTTCAAAATTGTCTGTTCCTAAATCCAGCAAAAATGTACCAATAAGTCCCTTTTCTATGTACTATGTACTAAAAATTGTCCTCTGCTAGCTCGTGCATATGCGTGCCCGGAAACAGCTTTATCGAACGAATTTTCTGCATATAATTCACAAAAAGCCTCCTTAAGTCCACTACCATCCATGATGAATCCAATCACTCCGAGGAACGACATCAATAACTGAAATCCCCCCAAGTCTTACTTGGATTGACGACAAATTGTAGGGATCATTATCTAAATCAATACTAGCTAAGATTTCATGAGGTAGCTGTATGGTATAGCGGTTGGTCAAACGTTACGAACACGATCTTTTGCTCTTGTTTTTGACATTGTTTAGCCGCTTCTACCAACGATGTAAAAATGGTATCATACTCGCTCGGTGGATTTATAATAAACGGCACAGGAATAATTTTTGAAGTATGATAAGTCAAATTAGGATGTAACTTCTCTATGTAATACCTTTTAATGGCCTAAAATTCTCCGTTGTTCATACAGGTATATAAGTTATCTTAAAATAGCAATAAATAGGTATCTACGCATATAATTTAAAGAAGATTCTGCAACTTTTTCAAAATATTGTAGATGTTTTATTAAATAATAACTTTCTTAACTTATTTGGTTGTTAATTATAGCAGAATATTTCGACTTGTAATTTTTTGTTTATCAATGTAACATGGAATCTTACGTTTTTCGAGTAATTAAAGTATAAATTTTAATAAATAGGTCAAAATTGTACATAATGATAAAAAAGAATTTTCAGGATTCGTGTTTTTTTCGTTTCTTTGCATTTTTGCGACAATTTACCATAGTAATGTATATATTTTTTTACACCATCAGAGAGTAGAAATTTCAACAAACAAAAAGTCCACCGACTTTTTTAAAAAAAGTAGATATTTTGACGTGAGAATTTTCGATTGAAAATTAGAATGGTTTTTCGATATTAAGTCAAAATAAGATGAAAAAATAAATATTTTAAATTAAAAAAATTACAGTGTGTTTGAGATATAAAAAGATACGTTTTCACCAAATTTTGTGAAAAAAAAAATTTTTTTTGTAAAAGAGAAATAAAAACCAAAAACTTGGTTATTTGAATTTTTCACATCAATTTTGAGGTTATGTGAAAAAAGTGTAAATACAAAAGTTGTAGATCTTTTTATTACCTACAACATTGCTATTTAACTTTTTTCTATAGGACTTGCAGTTTTTCCGGAAATCGAGATAAACCGTTTTCTATCCATAAAAACTCACCCCCTTCCACTTCCCGACCTCAGATCGCCCGTAAATTATTTTTCCTTTCATTTCTGTTATATTCCCTTCCTTTTCCAATAGGTTTCATTTTGCTATTATTTTTTTCCAACTTTTACCATTTTCAAAGGCTTCAGCCCTGGTCTATTTGTTCTAATCAAAACAAAAGAGCAAATTGCGTTTTACATACAAGGGTTGATAAATCAATGCTTTTACAGCTCCGGTAGATAAAGTAATTTATTATTTTTAAGTAAATTTATCCATTCTCTTGGAATACGCTTATGCGTTTATACAGAGTGAAATTTAAGTATTGGGAAATATTAATTTCTTCCGTTATTGGGCGGGGTATTCTTTTTCACATAATCTGGCGTTCAATGACGTCTCGTGATCTCATTATCACATCAATATATTTTGCTGTGACAACACCGCGTTGAATGCGCCGCTAAAGAGTGCTGTGATACAGCAATTTGAAGACTTGAAATTGTTCACTTACCTTCCTTTCTAACTTTGCCTGGCTAGCTCAGCGGAATTGAGGGAGTTTTCAAAACAAAATCCAACAGCAATATCACAAAGCATTTATCAGTATGAGATGTTTTATCTTATACAAAAGCACATAGAACATTTACAACATCGGGTCTTTCAAACATAAAATAATTTCTAAGAAGTATTTATTATAAAAAGAATGTTCCTTACCTTATTTTAAATTTACAGAACTAAATTTCTTCGTTTATAGACATTTTTACTGACTTTGTTTATTCCCATGCTTGTAAGGCCAAAAATTCTTGGCAGATAATAATCTATTATAAGGTCAGAGTGTTTCGAACTCTTAACACAAACTTTCCTGGTAAAAAAATCCTTTACAAAAAAAATTATTAGGACTATCTTAAACTAAATACAAATACTCCAATATCAGTTAAAAATAAATCTAATAGTAATACTTGCAAAATTCTCCAAAACGCTCCTCGTAATTAAATATCTTCTTATTCTAAATTGACGTCAAATCAGCTTACAAGATTTTCCATATTTAAAATCCTTATTTCAAACAGCAATTACCAAGGACAATTTTGGTTAAATCTTCCTTTCGATTACTTAAACATTTTTAAAATAGCGTTATATTGAAGAATTTTCCCTCTTTATTGTAATTTAAAAATTCCATTTTTTATGTAATTTGCATTTAAAACATCACTTCTATATTCATTGTACCATCGTTATTGTTAAATTACAGTATGCTTACTGCAAACTTCAAATATCATCTTCGCAAAGGAACAGCTCACGACTTAAAGTAAAATAACGTTTTGCGATTGAATTTACGAATCAAGTGAATTCCCGTTTTTAATAAACGCTTCTTCATATATCCAAATTATCTATACCCAGAAAGTAGTAAAATGGTATGGAACATTATGATGCAAGGTTCTCAGAGAAACTCATTAGCGTCTAAAATCGTGGCGTTTATTTCCTCGTAATATTGTTCCAGTTATTAGTTATGTGCACGGTTTGTCTTACCCTAACACATATACAATGATTGTGGCGTATCGCCTTTCTCCAACAGTGAATGCGAAAGGTAATAAATAATTTTTATTAGTTACTCCAGGGATTTTACAGGTTTTCAATAATCGGACCGCTTCTTGGAATAAATCTTTCATTTATTAATTAAATATTTACGTAGTTCCAATTACGTTTCACTAATATTCTAGAGAATTCTTTATTTAAAATAAATTTCTGTAATCCACAGGGTAATTAATTTAAACTTTAATTGCTTTTTAATGCAAAAGGGGTTGCATTTTATAGAAATATTTGCTTTTATAGCAAAACGTGTTTCAGTACACAAAATTAATATTAAAATTGTGGTTTTTAAATACACGTTGATTATAGTTTTTAAGCTAAATGCATAAAGCTAATACTATTCTATGCTATTTACAGCAAATGAAAAGCATTTTTATCTAAATGTATTGATAATTAATAAGTGAAAATAAATGGTTCTGTATTTATCTTAAAATGATCGATTTGCGTTCGCAGTGAATATGTTTTAGGGTATTTTACAATTAATTATTTTTACATATACAACTTACGTTACTTGCTATTTATTTCCAATAAGCTTATATCTTACAGGGTGAGTATTTATACACGCGCGATTATATTTTTCGCTTGTACATCAATGAATAAAAGCTTGTATTATACAGGGCGTATCCATGAATTTACGGAAATTTCTATTTTTCCGGATTGTTACGTCAATGTATACAGTATTTATCAACTTACCTTTTATTAAAGTTTTTATTATTTTGTCCTTGTTTTTCTCGTTAGATAAAAATGTTTCTTACAAAAATGGTATTTTTGTATGGTTTTGATAATTGAACACTGGAATATTGTGTGAGGTTTTTCTACGACTACGTTCTCCTCTTTTAGTTGAATTAGCCGCTGGTACTGTTATCACAGTAACTAATTTTTTAATTTTGGGGTACGCATCAAAAACGATATAGCTGCTTCCTGCGTAATGCTTTTCTACATAGCGCAAATATTTATTCATGATCTCTTCCACCGTTTCATTTTTCTGCCAAGTTATTTTGTGCAGTAAAAATCCACCGTCGACGACATGCACAATGCGGTCAGAGTACGTTGGTCCATTCGCACTAACAAATAATTCGTAAAGTTGAGATTTAACATTTTTCCTGAGGTCATTTTCTGTAAAAAGTGACAATGGAAAAGGTGCAATCTCGTATTGCAAATAAGTTTCCATCTCCTTTTTATTGGTGATCGTTAACGATATTCCTTGAAACAGCAATAATGGATCGATGGCTATAATATCTCTGTTTACTTTAGCGGAATATTGGACCGTTCTTAGAGATACGACCTTGTTTTTTCTTTTAAATTTGACACTGCCAAATTTCATTCCAACAATAGCTTGAAAAGATTTCCTTCCTTCTTCATACGCTTCGTAGCAATTTACAGAATTACTTCCAATAATTCCAGAAAATATTGACATCATGTTATCAGTCTCTGGAAAAGGATCATACCTGTTAAAAATTTTTTGTAATATTTGTAACTCAGCTACATCTCTTTTTATTTGATATTCCCTGGAATCAATGTGTTGCTCTGTAGTTGTAAAGGAAACACTACAAAAATCTTCCATTTCATTGCAAACTTGGACAAGTATGATCATTGTTAATACGAATTTTGTTAAAACACTTTCAGACAAACCACGACCATGGGTAAGTCCACCCTGAGTTTTCATAGATCTCATCAAAACTTGCTCGATCGTCATATCCGTTCAAACTCCCGACCAAAACTAACGGGTACGTCTAATCTTAAATAATCCTTCGGTGAATCGCGTAAATTCATAATCATCATTTATTGTGTCTTTAAGCTTACGATATCTTGGAGATAGAGATGAGCAGATTTTGCGTATCAAAAGTGCCCATTTGCATGAAAATAGGAAAGCATTCTTTCCACGCATTTTAAATGTAATTTCCAATTACCTGCACGTTCAGCCCGTATGAAATCTTTAACTAACGACACCATTTGCCAGTATTGCATGCAAAGTTTTGCTGTAGGACCGCTTTTTTGTACTAATTTTAGATGCTCGATAAAAATTTGTCTTTTATGATCTTAAAATCTTCGTGATGCAAATTGTCTTCAAAATTGTCTGTTCCTAAATCCTGCAAAAATGTATCAATAAGCCCCTTTTCTATGTCCGATAACTCCATCGATGAAAAAATTAATTCAGACAAGGCGAGCTGTACCAAAAAATGTCTTCTGATAGCTCGTGCATATGCATGCCGGAAAAAGCTTTATCGGACGAATTTTCTGCATGTAATTCACAAAAAGCCTCAAGTCCACTACCATCCATGATCGCTCAGAGGAACGACATCAATAACTGAAATCCCCCAAGTCTTACTTGGATTGACGACACAAGGATCATCATCTAAATCAATACTGGCTAAGATTTCACGAGCTGTATGGTATAGCGGTTGGTCAAACGTAACGAATACAATCTTTTGCTCTTGTTTTTGGCATTGTTTAGCCGCTTCTACCAACGATGTAAAAATGGTATCATACTCACTCGGTGGACTTTTAGTTAACGGCGTAGGAATAATTTTTGACGTATGATAAGTCAAATTAGGATGTGACTTCTCTATGTAATACCTTTTAATGGCCTAAAATTTTCCGTTGTTCATACAGGTATATAAGTTATCTTAAAATAGCAATAAATAGGTATCTACGCATATAATTTAAAGAAGATTCTGCAACTTTTTCAAAATATTGTAGATGTCTTTTTAAATAATAACTTTCTTAACTTATTTGGTTGTTAATTATAGTAGTATATTTCGACTTGTAATTTATTGTTTATCAATGTAACATGGAATCTTACGTTTTTCGAGTAATTAAAGTATAAATTTTAATAAATAGCTCAAAATTGACATAATGATAAAAAAAAAATTTTTTGATTTGAGTTTCTTTCGTTTCTTTGCATTTATTGCGAACATTTACCATACTAATGTATATATTGTTTACACCATCAGAGAGTAAAGATTTCAACGAACAAAAAGCCCAACGACTTTTTGAAAAAGTAGATATTTTAACGTGAGAATTTTCGATTGAAAATTAGGGTGGTTTTTCGATATTAAGTCAAAATAAGGTGAAAAAACAAATATTTTAAATCAAAAAAGTACAGTGTGCTTGAGATATAAAAAGGTACGTTTTCGCCAAATTTCGTGAAAAAGAAAATTTTTTGTAAAAGATAAAATAAGAAACCAAAAACTTGGTTATTTGAATTATTCACATCAATTTTGAGGTTATATAAAAAGTGCAAATACAAAAGTTGTAGATCTTTTTATTACCTACAACATTGCTATTTAACTTTTTTCTATAGGACTTGCAGTTTTTCCGGAAATCGAGATAAACCGTTTTCTATCCATAAAAACTCACCCCCTTCCACTTCCCGACCTCAGATCGCCCGTAAATTATTTTTCCTTTCATTTCTGTTATATTCCCTTCCTTTTCCAATAGGTTTCATTTTGCTATTATTTTTTTCCAACTTTTACCATTTTCAAAGGCTTCAGCCCTGGTCTATTTGTTCTAATCAAAACAAAAGAGCAAATTGCGTTTTACATATAAGGATTGATAAATCAATGCTTTTACAGCACGAGTAGATATAGTAATTTATTATTTTTAAGCAAATTTATCCATTCTGATGGAATACGCTTATGCGTTTATACAGGGTGAAATTTAAATATTGGGAAATTTTAATTTCTTCCGTTTTTGGACTGGGTATTCTTTTTCACATAATTTGGCGTTTATTGACTTCTCGTGATCTCATTATCACATCAATATATATTGCTGTGACTACATCGCATTGGATGCGCCGCTAAAGAGTGCTGTGATACAGAAATTTGAAAACTTGAACTTGTTCACTTACCTTCCTATCTAACTTTGCCTGGCTAGCTCAACGGAATTGACGAAGTTTTCAAAATGAAATCAAACACAGCAATATCACAAAGCATTTATCAGTATGAGATATTTTGTCTCATACAGAAGCACATAGAACATTTACAACATCGTTTCTTTCAAATATAAAAGAATTTCTAAGTAGTATTTACTATAAAAAGAATGTTCCTTACCTTATTTTAAATTTACAGAACTACATTTCTTTTTGTATAGACAATTTACCTGACTTTGTTTATTCTTACGCTTGTAAAGGTTGTTCGGCCAAAAAATTCTTGGCAGATAATCTATTAAAAGGTCAGAGTGTTTCGAACCCTGATCACAAAACAAATTATTAGAACTATCTTAAACTAAATACAAATACTCCAATATCAGTTAAAATAAATCTAATAGTAATACTTGCAGAGTCTACAAAAACGCTCCTCGTAATTAAATATCTTTTTATTTTAAATTGACGTCAAATCACCTTACAAAAAATCCTCATTTCAAACAGCAATTACCAAAGTACATTTTTGGTTAAATCTTCCTTTCGATTATTTAATAAAATTTTTAAAATAGCTTTATACTGACGAATTTTCCCCCTTCATAGTAATTAATAAATTCTATTTTTTTATGTAATTTGCATTTGAAACATCACTTCTATATTCATAGTACCATCGTAATTATTAAATTACAGTATGCTTACTACATTCTTCGCAAGGCAGTAGCTTGCAACTTAAATCAAAATAACATTTTGCCATCGAATGCAAGGTTCTGAAAAAACTAATTAGCGTCTAAAATCGTGGCGTTTATTTCCTCGTAATCTTGTTCCAGTTACTAGTGCCGTGCACGGTTTGTCCTACTCTAACACATATACAATGATTGTGGCGTATCGTTTTTTACCAACAGTGAATGCGAAAGGTAATAAATAATTTCTATCAGTTATTCCAGGGACTCTACGGGTTTTTCAATGATCGGATCGCTTCTTGGAAGCAATGTTTCATTTATTACTTAGATATTTACAAACACGTATGACTAATTTTCTAGAGAATTTTTTATTTAAAATAAATTTCTGTAATCCACAGGGTAATTACTTTAAACTTTAATTGCTATTTAATGCAAAAGGGGTTGAATTTTATACAAATATTTGGTTTTATGGCAAAACATGTTTCAGTACACAAAATTAATATTAAAATTGAAGTTTCTAATACACGTTGATTGTAGTTTTTATGCTAAATGCGTAAAGCTAATACTATTCTATTCTATTTACAGCAAATGAAAAGCATTTTTATCTAAATATATTGCTAATTAATAAGTGAAAATAAATGGCTTTGTATTTATCTTAAAATGATCGATATGATATCTTACAATTAATTATTTTTATATATAGTTTACGTTACTTGCTATTTATTTACAATACGCTTATATCTTACAGGGTGATTATTTAAACACGTGCAATCTGCGTTTTTGCATGGCACTTTAATGAATAAAGGTACGCTTGTATTATACAGGGTATTACAGTGTGATTATTTATACACGCGCGATTGTATTTTTCGCTTGTACATCAATGAATAAAAGTGGGCTAAATTTAAGTTCTTTTCTCAATAAAACCTGTTTCAGTATTTTTTTATACCATATCATTCCAGTGTACTCATGTAAGTACATACAATTATCTCTTGAACCTAAAATTTCCGAATAGCGGTTGCATTTAACTTTTTGCTTAAAATACAGCTATTTCGAAGTTACCCAAATAAAAATAACTTTTTTCTAAAAAAAGTTCTTGGGTCTTAATGGGTTAAAGTAAAAATTAGATAATGATATTTGGGTGCACTTTTCATCGCGTTTAACGATGTTTGAATCTGTTATCAAGGGGTGTTCGGGATGAGTGCATACGTTAACATATAGTGATCTGAGATCTTAGTGGAATCACACCAGATAAGATTAGTTTATAATTTTCTCGTATGAATAAGTGATCAAACTTGAAGTTGTTATATGATTTTTATAGATTTTTGCCCTGTAAATACGCTGATACATTAGCGAAGACAAAGTGTTTAAGAATGTTTCATATTTTTTTACAACCTTACTAATGCTTTCTAAATTTACATTCGTACCCCCTACAAATATGGTTTTATTATTATTGCAACTAAAACTTATTTGTTGTGTTATTTCTCGTATCATAAATATTCTTGAAAGGTGGTTCTATCTATATATTATAACTAATTTTATGGTTGTGTCATAATTTATTTTAATTGTACTTTCTCAGTTAAATACTACCTCGTTAGTTTCAATATATATGTTTAATATACAAAAGGTTCTACCACCTTTTGCATTCACACGGAGTTTTGTATACATACTAAAACCTTGAATTGAATTTTTCATCTTGCTATATGTTTAGACACTTTTAATAGTACAACGATAGCGTACAAGCTAGATAAGTAAATATTTATCAAAACGGAATTTAAGACCATTTACACTTAAACAAAAAAAAAACTATTAACTTTATCAGTAATTTGCTCGTTAAAATACAATTCCAATGTAATATGCTAGTACAATTGTGATAAGAAACATAATTGTCTTCGTTACACCACTTCTTTAACATATTATAAGAATGAAAATTCTAACCTAAATAATAGTTCGAATATAAAACAACTTTACAATACTTTTATTACATTTTTTATCAATTAATTTCATTTAAATCATTAACATGAGCAGGTGTACCTACTAACGTGTTTGATTCTGATCACATTGGGCGCTTTGTTAGATTTTTTAACCAGTATTTTACAGAACCAAACAAATTTAAAGTTTTTTCTCTTGCACACAGTTGTGCTACTAGTGAAAATTGTTGTTATACTGCTTAAGGTGCTCATTAATACGTAATTTACTTTCATTTTTATTTTTATGGATATCGTTACTAGTAGCGCTGTTTTCCTTTCATTTTGTTACCTGTAAGATCTGCGGGGTAAGAAAAAATTAACAAAATCAGTAATAAGGAGCGAACTCATCCGAATTACGGGGTAACAAAAAACGAAAAAAAGAAAACGAATGTCACGCTAACACAGCTAAAGATTGGAAAATCTAAAAGACAAAGCGACAGGACCCACAAACCAATTTTTCTCTTATAGAACATCCGACCTAAAATGATAAATAAACATAAAAACACATGTAAAATATAACTCTAATAAGTAACTTCTATGAATTTATATGGCAAAATAATATTAAATTGCTACTTTAAGGATGAACATCTGAATTCTTCACTCCTTACGTACTAATATTAAATATTGATTATATCTGCACAGACGAAATAGAAGCAACTGAAACATAAAACCATAAAAAATTATATATTTACAATAGTACATTTAGATACAATCACCAAATTATTGGAGAAATCTTAACAGCATTAATTAGTCTACGTCTACTCATCAAAACTCTTAACATTTTTAGGAAATCTACGTACCGTAAAGGAGTTAAGTAAACAGCTCTTGGTCGCTGTGCTATGATCTTTCCTCAGTTGGCTGTAAAGGGTTTTGGTAGCTTTTCAACCGGTAACAAAAGAAACACGAAGTATTAATATTAAAACCTAAAACATTTGTTTAAAATTGACAACGGTATTCGATTTTATAATAATGTATTTTATAACATTTTTAAGTAATATATCAAAAAACTTTGTTACGTTATTCGTGGCAGCCACGTTGGGCGCCAAATTTATGCTACGTTGGCTCGTAGCCGTGCGTAACACAAAGAAAATCAAAGAAATGACCGGGCTCAATCGGAGATTAGGGGGGGTTGTAGAAAGCAGACTGACATATAGTGTACGCGGCTGTAAGGAATTAGTGACAATACCTGCAAGAAAAATAGTTAATCAAACCTGAAAAAAAAAGAATAAGCATAGCAGCAATGAAAAGACTAAATTATTCAGTACTTTGTAGAATGTAAAAAAAGAAACTGTTTGGATAATCTATATAATATAACAACGGTAAAAGCAATACAGAAAAATGTTTAGTACAAAGTGAGGTAATATTGGGGAGTAGCAGAAACGTTTCCACACACACCAATTAAACATAAATCAGACAAAATGTTAACAAAAGATAAATAGATAAGACACAATTGGTATGAGTAATTCAGTAGTATTGATTTTTCTTTCTTTCTTTTTTTGTTATGTTTTAAAATAGCATGCAAGTCTATTGTAAAAGGTATCAGAACGACAAAGATATGGCAAAGCAACGGATAGATATTTAAAGTAATAACAAGTAGGAAATAGTTCAACTTACAAAAGGTCATTCAGTAACGCTTCCTTACAATTGAAGTGTGGGATTCACGATGTCCTGCACTAACAAAGCACTTCACCCTTGCCTGTGAGGGTGTTGATGGAATTTCTTACACTTTACACTAATCACTAATCACTGGTGTTAGCAGCAGACATTATCATGCTGATGGAACTATGTAGCATTGATAAATTTCTTGGTAATTCTATTTCCTAAGACAATAATTTCGAAATATTCTGTAGCACTAGTTTAATTTCAACTGGGACCAAATGTATATTGTTTTCATAAACCTCCAAAAGCAGTGAGAAACTTCAACCAATACTTTTGTAAAACGGGTAATCTGTTATAGTTCGCAAATAACGAAATTTGCGCAAGCAATGATCTATTTTAGATTCTTTGGTGTTAGAAAAATGCAGAAACTACAGTATCATCTGTATTTAAATAATCCAAAGTATGCACTACTCTGATAAGAAAAGGGACCACGAAAACTAGATCGCACACACAGTTCAAATATAAAAAGACAAATCCACTTAAAAACACAATTAGTAAAGCAACGCGTAAGCAATAAAACCGTCCGTCAAATGTTCTTACAACCGCACCTGTGGTCAATCAAACACGTTACATATAAAAGCATACTTCCTTCAAAAGTAATCAGAACTACACTGCTACAGTTAATATACAACTTTTATTTCACAAGAAAACAACTAAAATCGCGCCGCGCTTGTTCATGAACAATTCGAAATTGATTCCGCATTAATTCTCACTATTGTCAAAGCAAAGAAGAAACAGTATTTTCAACGTAGTTAATATATAGGAACCAAGAACAAAACTACAACTACTCATCTGTTTATATAAACTAGTTGTTACTATGAACTCTTGTCGACTATTATCTCGACTTCGTTAATAACATAAGGAACATCCAAAACGTGAATGCACCATCATATCTAATAACTAATTACAGTTGTTTATCCTTTTCGATAAGTTGGAAAGTAATTTACGAATAATCCTATTTAAAACTCGTTCCTTGCAATTTATTTAGTAATGAAAATCAACCTTCAAATAATCTACTTTTAAAATTAATACACGCGAGTTAAATTGCATACAAATCTGAAAACTATTCGAAAGTATTTACTAATTGGGAAAAAAAAGCGTAAAATGTTAAGCTATTAAAAATGCCCGTTACAACTTGATAAAAAACCGCGTGTCTACTTTAATGGTGTCGCAACACAATTTGTGTATCCACTTGACAATAGCATAAAAGTATTTCTTTCAAACTGTCTAGTGTGATAAATCTTCATTTGTGCAACTTTAAAGTAGCTCCCGCTACCTTCAATTTTTCAAAACCTTGCGTATATGCTTTAGAAGAACATCGGAGTCTTGCATTATCACGAGCAAATCATCTACGTACGGAATTGCTTAATTCTCAGTTTCGTCTCCCAAGACCATTTTTAGTGCCCGTATAAAACTCACCACAGGCTTGGTGAAACCGAATGGCAATACTTTGAACACATATGTCTTGCCTAGATGAAACCGGTATATTATTGGTGCAGTTTGTGTAAGGAGATTTGCCAATACGATATTGACAAATCCAAAGTGCTAAAAACAGCACCTGGTTTAATAAGGTACAATAATTCCGATACATTTGGCGGGATGACCTGATCTTTTTCATTTGTCGAATCAAATGGCAACCATCAATGCATACACGTATATTAACACATCTTTTTTCACAACCACCAAAGGGCTAACAAACTCTGTTTGTTGCTCCTTTATCACCCCCAGTCCTTGATTTCGTCTATTTGCCGTTTAACCTCTTCGCGATAAATACATGGAATTGGATACGGTTTAATAAAAAATGCCGCTTTGTCTTTCATCCGAATTTCGTGATAGAAGCCCTCGAATTTTCCCGGTTTGTCAGAAAATATTCTGGAAAATTCCGTCATAAGTTCTGATAGCTTTTCTTTATCTCGTGCCATCAGTATATTTGTCCTCTCAACTACTTTTACTATCATTTCTTGTGTACTATTTTTATTTTCCATTACTTTTTTCCCAATATTTTCTTCCTTGGCCCTAACTTCAACAACCATTAAACCCGCTGTTTGCGCTTCCTCACAATTAAACATCAATTTTGCCAACGAACCGTAGAAATAACCACTTATAGTAAATGTTTAAAAACATCCTTTACCTTTAAAATGACTCAACCGATCACCCAAAATGAAGATGCGAACTAATGACGGATGGTACAACTACACATTCTAACTCAAAGGAAATGCCTCCCATCCCAAATTCTACCAACACCTGTTGTCTGACCCTTTTTGATTTACTACGAAACGCCCCCACAATAAGTACATTACTAACACGCTCTCAACTTAACTTACTTCCTGTAAACAGTTAACCCCTGCTCTCTGGGTTCTGGGCTCATTTTCCGTACTTTGCCTTCCGTCCATTCGTGAATTACTTTCTAGTTGCATATTTTGCCGCCAGTTTCTCTCCAATAACTGTGATCTATTATTTTCTCTTGGAACTGCCTTCGTCCGATTAAAACCGCCTGCTGTGTGAAGTTGCCATTGCTTTATAGATATTATAATTACATTTGTTATGAAGGGCATTCAGAGAAAAATTCGTGACAGAACTAGAGTTACATTCCTTTTAATCTTTGAAGGTGAGTGTAAATCACATAATGGCGAACGTAACAGGACTAGAGTCTCATTCCAATATAAATTCTTTTTAATCTTTGAAGACGAGTGTAAATTACATAATGGCGATCGTAGATAATTTGAAAGAGAAAAGGAAGGTGATCCGGACCAGTACAACTAAAATGATGAATGATCTGCAAGGCAAAAATTTGAGCGGAACACAAATCCAAGGGAAATTGAAGATTTTATAAAACCTAAAAGAAAAATTAGAATTCTTAGACAGCGATGTTTTTGACAACATGATAAATAGTGCAGAGCAAAGTTCCTGTAAAGAAGAACACAGAAAAAGCTTAGAGATATTGGAAAAGATTACCGAAGCTAAAATGGGAACTTATCTAACACAACTAACAAAGATTCTTCTGATTTAACGGTATCCAATACCAAAACACTCAAATTTCCCAAGCTCAGCTTAGAGAAGTTTGTCGTATCACCTCGTTATTAGCTGTCGTTCTGGGGACAATTCAAGAAGGTTCACAAAAAAACAATTGACAGGGAAGTAAAATTTCAATATTTGCGTATGTCTCTTGTAGTTGCTTCCAAAAGCTTGACTCTTACCTCTATACTGCTGATAATTATGACAAAGCAATAATACATATTTAGGAGCGGTATGGGGGGTAAAACTTAATTGTTAATTGTATATGCAAAGAACTAATAACCCTTGTCAAAAACAAACCCTCTATAGTAGATTTGAATGATCGTGCTAGCTCTAAGATTCGTAGTTTAGAAACATTAGGTATAACTAGTGAAATTGCGACTATTTTAGCACCGCTTATTGAACAATGCCATCCTTTAGACAGCTTAAAATTGTGGGAATGGTGAGAAGTTCCACTCGATGAAAACCGACTAAATGCTCTTATTCTATTTCTAGGTATGAAAGCAGAAACACATGAACGACTGAGGGAAGTAGATGTTCAAGGATCGGCATAATCACCGTGGCGGATCTGGTATCGACTGCAAGGCGTAAGGAACACAGATTCGCGAATTACCCGAAACCTCTCAAATGTGCCTTTTACAAAGGGCAACACAAGGATAAAGATTGTAAGGAAGAGGTAGCCGTAGCTAAGCGTAAAGAAATAGTTAAATCTGCTAGATTGTGTTTTGCTTCTAAGAATATCTTGTAATTTATGTCGCGGAAGGCATCTTAGTCTAATATGTGACACTTCGATAAATAAATTTGCGAATTTATTTGCGGGACAACATCCAGTCGAAAAGGTTATCCTACAAACAGTCATAGCCAAAATGAACAATCAAATAGTACATATAATGTTGCATTCGGGTAGCTATCGTAGTTACGTGACTTTGCAGGAACTTACAAAAACAGGGAACCAAGACATCCCGTCACATGCTGTTTGGCGGGCACGTTTCAAAAGTCGTAATACCCGACGTTTTTGATGTTACACTTCAAAGCATAGATGTACGTAGTGAATTTCAATAGAGAGCGCCTCGTCAGAATTAGATTTGTGAAAATATAATGAATAATTCGTTCCTATCTCGAAAATTAACTGCAATAGATATTGTTGCGAGCTACTACTAGGCAACCCATCAAACACACAAGCGCTGTAGACTCTGCATACTTTTCAGGATACGAGAATTCTTCTAGCAATCAATTACATACAAACGCTCGGGGCACAGCGTATTCTCAAGGATTCCAGAATTCTTCTAGAAATTACGGAAGCATGAGTCATCCTTGTAATCCAGAGTATATATAAGACCGCTAATGAATGCAAGAGTCAGTCTATTCTTGAATGTCTAATATAAATTATATCGTGTACAGTAAGCGTAGTTGAGCTTTTAGAATATATACATAAATGATATAAGCTGTGTCTAATGTACATGCAGCTTGTAGTATACATAAATAAATAGAAGTGTATAAACAAATAGTTGTGTTAGTGTTGTTAATGAACCTATGCTAAAGGAGTTAGTTTAAGAAGATATTAGTGCTTGTAAATTCATTAGTGTAATAGTGCTTCATTGTTAAGTGGACTGAAAACATCTGTAAACAAGGCATATACTGTTAATTAAACTTGTGAACAGTGAGTAATAAAGACATTTATTATTACTTGTTTTGAATTAAAGAAACGCGGTAGCAGTAGCCCGCTTCACTGGTGCCAGGTGCGGGGTATATAGTGATTAATTTAAAACACAAGTCTAAAGACATTTAAGTAGTTTGCATATGCCAGTTACAAGGAGTCAAAATAGGATGGAGGCAGAAACTTTAATGAACTTCCTTAAGGATTTTAAATCCGAAATGCAAGTGACACTAAATGAAAACGTAGTAAGGTCAGTTGAACTGGAAACAAACCTTACCGAAAGGTTAAGTGAAAATGCTAAGAAAATAGAAGAACGGTTTAGTGAAAACGCGATAAAAATGGAAGAGTTGAATGAAAAGACGGCCACGTTAGAACAAAGATTAATAGCAAGCTCCAGTGCATTGAAAGAAGATGTCACTGAACAGGTAAAAGCAGTTGAGCAAAAATTGGACAGTAAATTGATGAAAATGGAAGAAGATGTGATGAGGCTGCAAGAACAGGTGATTTCAATAACAACATGTCCACTTGAAATAGCAAGCCAAGTTGTTAATCAGAACATTCCAGAAATAAGAACCATGGAAAGAAGCGAGTCAATTCCGTCTAAATTTAAAGTAAAACCACCTACATTCGATGGTAAAACACCTTGGCCCACATATTTGAAACAATTTGAAGCTGCTGCAATAGCCAACGGTTGGTGCAACAAAGAGAAGGCTATCTCCTTAATAGTGGCCCTACGGGGGGAGGCTCTTAACATCTTACAAACGATTCCCGATCACCAACAGAATGATTACGGCCTCTTAACATCAAAGCTTGAGATGAGATATGGAGATGCTCACCTTCAACAGGTTTACCACGCACAAGTTAAGAACCGCTCGCAAAAGACAAGTGAAAGCCTGCAAGAATTCGAAGCTGACATTGCCAGGTTAGTTAGATTGGCATACCCAACGGCACCAGATAGCTTCCTCGAACAACTTGCTGTCCAAACATTTGTGGATGGCGTTAAGGATGGCGAAATACAGCAAGCGCTTAGACTAGCACGACCAAAAATGTTGGATGACGCACTGGCCCATGCGCTTGAATTTGAAGCAGCTAAGCAGACATCACACAGGATGGGTCACAAAGTTCGGTCTGCCTTAGAGGAACCTGGTCAAGCTCAGAACAGCATAGATGAATTAGTCAACCGTGTGGCAGAAAGGCTGGAACTACAACGACCGCGGCGATTGCGTCTGCGATGCTGGAACTGCGGTGAAGTTGGTCACATACAGAGACGCTGTACTCAACCAAAAAAACAACCGGTTGAGCAACAGGAAAACTAAAGCAAGTCGACGTAAGGGGGCGAACGTCGACAGCACAACGTAGAGCCCCGGAGATTATCAACCGTGCTGCATCGTCGATAGGGAGTCTGGACAGCATTTATATCGATGGAATAATTAATGGTAAGGGTGTCCGATTACTCGTGGATACAGGAGCGACAAAAACTATTGTGAGACCAGATTTGGTTGGTCGTGGAAAAATGCTACCTGTATCGGTGTGTCTTCGAACGGCAAGTGGTGAGAAAATTTGTACTCACGGAGAGACTGCCGTTATGTTGACAATTGGGGACAAATTAATTAATCATCGAGTGTTGGTAGCTGAAATTACAGAAGAAGTGATCTTGGGAATGGATCTCATGAGAGAATATGGGTTTCATGTAAACATGAAAGAAAATGTGCTTCGGATAGATGATGATGAGATTCCATTTCAAGGTAGGAGTAACCAGACGATGCAAGTACGAATGATTTGCGATATGAAAATACCCGAGAAGGCGGAAATGATAGTAATGGGACGCCCGGATGGTACGCTCCGGGAAGGACAAGTATGCATGATGGAAGCAACTGAATCGGGAATGGGTCAGGAGGGATTACTGATTGGAAGAACGCTGGTAAAGTTTCGAAATATGGTACCAGTAAGGGTGCTGAACATTAATCCGCATACGGTGACCCTGAAGAAAGACACGATTGTGGGAAGTTGCATTCCAGTATGCCATATTAAACGTTGTGTGGACGACACGAAAGATAAACCAGCCAACGGCTGCTCACAGAAATTGCTGGATATGTTAATCCCTTCGTGTCAAGGATTAAACGGCGACCAACTGGGCAAGGTAAAAGAGCTGGTCGGACGATATCGAAACGTGTTTGCACTGGATGATAGTGAGAAAGGAAGGACGAATGTTGTGCAACATAAGATCAACACTGGAGATGCGCAACCGATAAGACAACACCCCAGGCGGCTTCCTTTGGCAAAACGTAAGGAAGCCGAGCAAATTATCACCGATATGGAAGAACAGGGAGTGATTGCACCTTCGAATAGTCCATGGGCATCCCCGGTAGTACTTGTCAAGAAAAAAGACGGGTCGACAAGGTTTTGTGTAGACTACCGGCGGCTTAACAATGTGACAAAGAAAGACAGCTATCCTTTGCCCAGAATTGATGACACCTTGGATACTCTATCCGGATCCAAATGGTTTTCGACCTTGGACTTGAAAAGCGGGTACTGGCAGGTAGGCTTGGAGCCAAACGACAAAGAGAAGACTGCGTTTACAATTGGAACTGGATTATGGCAGTTCAAGGTCATGCCATTTGGATTATGCAATGCCCCTGCTACTTTTGAACGATTGATGGAGTCGATACTGCGTGGACTGTCTTGGAAGACTTGTCTGGTGTACCTAGACGACGTGATAGTGTTAGGCCGGTCTTTTGAAGAACACCTTAAGAACCTAGAGGAGATATTCCAAAGATTACGGGGGGCAAACACAACATTGAACCCAAGAAATGTCACCTATTTGGGAAAGAGGTGAAATACTTAGGGCATATCGTTTCGGAGACCGGAATAAGAGCTGACCCTAACAAAATAAAAACGGTACAAGAGTGGCCTACACCAGCAGATATACACCAACTACGCAGTTTTTAGGATTACGCACTTATTACTGACGTTTTATACTTAGGTTTGCGAACATTGCCAAACTGTTAACGAAATTAACCGAAGATGGACAAGAATATGAGTGGAATGACGTCTGCCACGGTGCATTTGAACAACTGAAACGGCTACTAGTTACAGCACCAATTTTGAGCTATTCACGGATGGAGAGGACATTTGTGTTGGATACCGATGCCAGTAACACAGCTATAGGAAGCGTTCTTTCTTAAGTGCAGGACGGACAAGAAAAAGTTATTAGGTATTTCAGCAAGGTCTTGTCGCGACCAGAAAGGAACTATTGTGTGACAAGACGGGAGCTGTTGGCCGTCGTCAAATCCGTAGAGCACTTATATAAGTACTTATACGGCCGTAAATTCTTGTTGAGAACAGACCATGCTGCACTAAAATGGTTATTGCAGTTTCGAAACCCTGAAGGGCAAGTGGCAAGGTGGATAGAGCGGCTGCAGGAATATGACTTTGATACAGAACATCGTGTAGGAACTAGCCATCGGAATGCAGACGCTCTATCAAGGAGACCTTGTCCGGTGGACTGCAATCATTTCTCCAAGATGGAAGAGAAAATAAGTGTCATCCATAGAATGACGGTAACCGATGATACTTGGCAACCCGAAAGAATGCGAGAAGACCAGGAGAATGACGCCGAATTGGGACGTATTATTGAGTGGAAAAATAGAGGACAACGACCAGCTTGGGAAGAAATTAGTATTTTAAGTAGGAGCCTGAAGGCATACTGGGCACAGTGGGACTCCTTGATGATGGAAAATAGAATCTTGAAACGACGCCTGGAATTTGAAGATGGCACTGAGAGACTTCAAGCGATAGTGCCGAAAAGCAGAGTGCCGGAAGTGTTGCAGCACTTGCACGACGGTATTTCCGGAGGGCACTTTGGCGTAAAAAGAACTCTCGAAAGAGTGAGAGAAAGGTTCTATTGGGTGAACTGCAAAGAAGATGTGAGGGAGTGGTGCCGGAAATGTGAATTGTGTGCCTCTGCAAATGGCCCGGTCTCAAAACGGAAAGCCCCAATGAGACAGTATAACGTGGGGAATCCTTTTGAGAGGGTAGCCATTGATATAGCTGGTCCGTTTCCTGAATCAGAGAAGGGAAATAAATACATCTTGGTTGCAATGGATTATTTTACCAAATGGCCGGAGGCATATGCTATACCTAACCAAGAAGCCGAGACGGTTGCAGATGTACTAGT
Organism: Platerodrilus igneus; assembly: GCA_036346225.1. Lineage (NCBI taxonomy): Eukaryota > Metazoa > Arthropoda > Insecta > Coleoptera > Lycidae > Platerodrilus > Platerodrilus igneus. The sequence goes on along the minus strand of JARFIW010000507.1, from coordinate 5,086,196 downwards.
GAAGGAGTTGTTTTGTCGCTTTGGAGTTCCGTTGGAATTACACTCCGATCAAGGTCGGAACTTCGAATCAGCATTGTTTCAAAATGTCTGCAAGCATCTTGGAATCAGGAAGACTAGAACCACGCCACTTCATCCCCAATCGGATGGAATGGTTGAAAGAATGAACAGGACGTTAGGGAAGCACCTGGCCAAAGTTGTCTCTGAACATCAACGACACTGGGACCAATATCTACATTTGTTCCTACTGGCGTACCGATCTTCGGTACATGACAGCACAGGGTACTCGCCCGCTTGCGTAATGCTAGGACGTGAATTGCGGCTACCATGTGATCTTCGGTTTGGATTTAAACCTGGAGAAGAGATCGCAGGTGAAGATTACGTTAGTAAGCTTCGTGAAAGATCAAATAGTATTCACGAAAACGTCCGAAAGAATATACAGGCAGCAAGCGATCGAATGAAATCACAATATGACACGAGAGCACAAGAAGGTGGTTATCAACCTGGAGATTTAGTGTGGCTGTACAATCCACAAAGAAAACGTGGATTGTCGCCAAAACTACAAAGACAATGGGAAGGGCCGTACGAAGTGTTAAAAAGGATTAATGATGTAGTGTACCGGATCAGAAGATCCCCCCGTGGTAAACCGAAAGTGGTACACTTTGACCGTTTAACATCCTACGCTAGCAACAACCAGGAAGACTCGAATAATGATAATGGTGTTCGGCAAGTTATTAATCATGAGCCAAATGTAGATTTTGAGAGCTTTATGGCGGCGTATGGTGGTTCCGCTAAAGCGAGATTTGGGGTTGTTGAAAAACAGCAAGATCTGTTTAGAGCACCAGAAGAGTATTCCCTTGCACATTGCGTAGCTCAAGATTTGGCAATGTCAAGGGAAATAGCTGTTGTTTTCAAGAAAAAGTTTGGATGTGTGGATGAATTAGTACAACAGCAGCCAACTGTAGGAAAATCTTTGGTTCTTCAAGATAAAAATCGTTATGTTTACTATCTGGTCACCAAAAATTCTTCATGGCAGAGACCTAGTTATGGACATCTATGGGACGCTTTGCTAAATCTTAAGGCGCAGATGATGGATAATGGAGTAACAAGACTAGCGGTGCCCAAGTTGGGCTGTGGACTGGATCACTTAGATTGGAGGATAGTCCGAAATATGCTAGAAGTAGTTTTCCAGGGAACCAACGTCCAGGTCCTTGTTTGTTGTTTTCAACCGGTTGCCTACCAAGACCAAGAAAAGAGTGTTGACTGTTATTTCCAACGACGTGGTGGATGCACCAGAGGAGATAGCTGCCGATACCGTCATCAGTCATCGAATTGGCGCCAAAATGTATCTACAGTTACGAGACGTAACGGTTTTAAAGAGGGGGCAGTGTTGCGAGCTACTACTAGGCAACCCATCAAACACACAAGCGCTGTAGACTCTGCATACTTTTCAGGATACGAGAATTCTTCTAGCAATCAATTACATACAAACGCTCGGGGCACAGCGTATTCTCAAGGATTCCAGAATTCTTCTAGAAATTACGGGAGCATGAATCATCCTTGTAATCCAGAGTATATATAAGACCGCTAATGAATGCAAGAGTCAGTCTATTCTTGAATGTCTAATATAAATTATATCGCGTACAGTAAGCGTAGTTGAGCTTTTAGAATATATACATAAATGATATAAGCTGTGTCTAATGTACATGCAGCTTGTAGTATACATAAATAAATAGAAGTGTATAAACAAATAGTTGTGTTAGTGTTGTTAATGAACCTATGGTAAAGGAGTTAGTTTAAGAAGATATTAGTGCTTGTAAATTCATTAGTGTAATAGTGCTTCATTGTTAAGTGGACTGAAAACATCTGTAAACAAGGCATATACTGTTAATTAAACTTGTGAACAGTGAGTAATAAAGATATTTATTATTACTTGTTTTGAATTAAAGAAACGCGGTAGCAGTAGCCCGCTTCAATATTGATATTTTTGAAGACAATGTAAATAGGTCAATTGATGTCTTATTAGTGGCGGATGTATTAGCTAAATTTGTCATTGGCGTTAGTTCGGTTGATTTTTGTTATCATTTGAAACCAGATTAGGATGATGTCTGGTTGGTATTATTCAGAATGATGCACAATCATCAAATATGTTAAGCGTCGTATCAACAAAGTTAAATCGTGCACTGCCGAATGTTTGGGAACTGTAAGCTCTTGGAATTGAAAATCTTTCGACGAGTGGAAACTAAACAATTAAGTGTATTGAGCATTTTCAGAAAAACTTTTCTATTTCAGGAGAGGGTCATTATTTGGTTGCACTCCCATGGATTGACAACCATCACCCATATTTACTGCATTTGAAAAGGCTAAGTCACGGTGTCATCGGGTTGTAAAAAGATTGGAGCGCAGTGGTTTATATGCAGCATATGAATTTTTGTAGACATGGAATTGTGCAATATCGTTGAACAGGTAAAAGATATTGAAATTAAAGGTCATTATTTATCATATAAACCAGTTACTAGAGAAGAAAATCTATAAGTACGGTCTCCTGCAATGAGTGTCTACATAAAGGTCTAAATCTGATAGCTGAAATTTTTCCAATATTGCTAAAGTTTCGTCTGGAAGAAGTAGGTATTGTAGCCAACATAAAACAAGCATTTTTAATTATTAAACTTAATGTTCCTACCGATAGAAATATGCTACGTTTTCTGTCGTGGACAAATAACCATTTGATTACATTTCGACATTTTCATGTTGTGTTTTGCTTAATCGTGTCTCTTTTTCTATTGAATGCTACTGTCACCATCTTGAACGGTTTAGTAGTCCAACGGTCAACAAATTGAAAAGTTCTTTCTACGTGAACTATTGTCACATCTATAGCGAAAAAAAACGTACCGAAGCCTTTTGCAAAAAAGCAAGTGAGATATTAGCAATGGGCAAATTCGAACTACGAGAATGGGTGTCGACCGGAGATGACGTTGAACAACCCGTCCTAGGTATTGAATAGTTTGCTAAAGACGATTTGATTGTAACTAGCATTCCTAAGATCGAAAATGAAGTGACAAAGAAATCTGCTGTCCATTATTGGCCCAATGTAGTATTTCCGGGTGGAGCATTGGGGACGTGGCCGCAAGTATAGCGGCCGTTATTCAAATTATAATGTCCATTATTGGACGAGTGTATGATTTCCTCAGTTTATTATGTACGCCTATGTTGTATTTGAAAATTATTTTACAAAGGTGTTTTTTAATAAAATTAACATGTGCAGGGCTACTGCCAAAAGAATTAAAAGCATGTGCCGATAGAAAGCTGAATGAAATTGACCTTATCAAACACATCCTGTGGCCAAGGTGTCTGAAGAAATAAGATGCTGAAAACATTCAACTACACGTGTTTTGTGATGCAAGTAAAGTCGAAGTCGGAGCATGTGCTTTCATGAGATCTGAGAGTAAGAAAGGGGTTTCAATTTTTTTCGTTGCCGGAACGTCGACAGTCAGTCCTATCGAATCAATAACGAATGCCTAGGATGAAATTGTTAGGAGCCACGATAGGAGCTCGCTTGGGAAAAACCGTGAGTGATGCTTTACAAGTGAAAAATATTACTTTGTGGACAGACTCGATGGTTTCTTTATATTGGATAAAAGAAAAAGAATGGCGTACGTGGGTTGGTAATCGAGTGGAAGAAATTAGACAACACACAAATCCAAATAATTGGCGATTTGTACCTGGTAAAATGAATCCTGCTGATCTATTAAGCAGGGGATATTTATTAAGTGAATACTTAAAGTGGAAAGAGAGAAAGAGGGCTCTGTATGATTGTATGTCGTCTGATGAATGGCCAGATATAAAAATTGTACCCACAATAAATGCCCTAGCCGAAAAAAAGCAGCCTGTCTCGCTACTGTTCAAAGCGAAACTTATATGTTTATATATTTTCGTATTACAGTTCATTTCGCAAAAATGTGAGATTAATGGTATTTATAAGCGGTTTCACTAAGAAGAGACAATGTACAAACTTAAAAAAAGACAATCTTACAGCAAATAAGTTACAAATCGCAGAAGAAAGTTTATTGAAAAGATTACAGAAAATTTACCCCCTTGCTGTGTAAAATATTGAAACCTTAGTCGATGAGGAAGGAGTAATCAGAGTGTGCACTAAAATTCTTAGTAATAAATTTCCTTCTTCTTTTCGACAACCCGTTGTTTTAACGGAGTGTCCTCTTTTAGCCATAATAAAAGAGCGACATGAAGAGATGCACCATGCAGGTGTAGGATGGGATCTTAACGATTTAGGAAATAGGGTGTGGATTTTAAAGGGACGACGAGTAGCCAGAAGGGTTCTTCGAAATTATTGCAGATGTCGAAAATATAAGGCCAAGGTTTTGCAACTCCTTTTACTGGGTTTCCAGATAATAGAGTTAAGTTAGGTAAAGTTTTTTCCACATGTCTGGGTGTGACTTGATGGGACCTTTGTTTTTGAAAAACAATTCGAAAATCTACATGGTAATATTCACATGTGCTGTATATAGAGCGGTTCATTAAAAACCGTAAATTCTCTTTCCCCTGAAGCATTTATATTAGCCCTTCGACGTATGATTTACACGTTGCGGGAGAATATCATTTCTCATCTCAGACAACGGAACTAATTTTGTTGGTGCGTTTAATAATCTGAATAAATATGCAATCGAACAAATGAAGATTAAATAGTATTTCTATTTACCTATCACAAGTTGGTGGGGCGGAGTTTATGAATGACTCATTGGTGTAATTGAATTATTATTGAAGACCACTTTTCGTCACGCTCTTGACGAGTTACGGACTGTCATTGTTGAAATAGAAGGAATCGTGAATTATAAGACTAATCACATATGTATCAGATAGCAACACCGAACCATTGTCAATCACAGCATCCATGTTCTTACAACTAGAAGAGATGGATACCAAGGTACCAGATTTAGAAGCTGTTGATATGAATGCAGTAAAGGGCCTAGCACATTACATAACTTCTATTCGAAAAGCTTTAAAAGATAGATTTACACAGAAATATTTAGGTGCTTTAGTGATAAGTAATAATAAACAAGTTGAAAATGCAAGGCATTGTCGCAACGAACTTCCAAATGTAGACTTACTTTAAAACAATTTATGTATCGCACATTAATTTTGGACCTATTTGAAATTTTTGATAAAAATTAATTCCCGGGGGTCGGGTATCCGTGGTCAGATTTTGTGGGGGGTACCATATTTCGACTCAGCTATGTTAGGGGAGTCCAAATATGTATCGCACATTAATTTTGGACCTATTTGAAATTTTGATAAAATTAATTCCCGGGGGGTCGGGTATCCGTGGTCAGATTTTGTGGGGGGTACCATATTTCGACTCAGCTATGTTAGGGGAGTCCAAATATGTATCGCACATTAATTTTGGCCCTATTTGAAATTTTTGATAAAAATTAATTCCCCGGGGGGGGGGGCGGTCGGGTATTCGTGGTCAGATTTTGTGGGGGGTGCCATATTTCGACTCAGCTATGTTAGGGGAGTCCAAATATGTATCGCACATTAATTTTGGACCTATTTGAAATTTTTTTTTCCCGACGGAATATCGCGGGGGCACGGCGCCTCCGTGGCCCGATTTTAACTGACATCAAAACTTAAGCTCTGGACACCGAGCTGAATCGATTGATGTATCACACATTGATGTCCGACCATTAGAAAGGCCTCGGACGGACGGACAGACGGACGACAAATCGATTTCATAAACGAACGAAGTTCGTTGAAAATTGAAACACAAAGAGAATATGTCTGTGAGTGCAGTTGCATGGATAGTAAGTGACAATAAGAAACGCCACGATTGGGATTTAGCTAGGGTGTTACAAATGTTTGCTGGTAGGAATAGAGTAGTTAGAGTTGCTAAACTCAAAACAGCGAAAGGGAAATTAATTAGACCGGTGCAAAGATTATACACTTTAGAGGAACTGGATACAAGCAACAAAACGAACCTATCAAATATACAGGATGTTAATTCTACAGCCAAGGCGTCGGTCATTGAGGAACCATGTACTCAGGTGGACTAGGTCAAGAGCTGACCAGTGTTATTGATGCTGAACAATGCACCTTGTTACGTCCATTTCTTGCAGTAAAACCGTATCCGTTATTTAGTTATTCATTTACATCGATTCAGTTTGTACTCGTAAATCCTCCGGTATATTAGACCTTTCTAATAATTTTCAATTCAAATCTAGTTGCTTTGAAACAAAACGTTTATCCTATAAATTAAACAGTTTATATCCTGTTTTAGGTATCCGTGAACTCGTTATACATTGCGATAGTGTGTAATTACTTTCTCTATTGTTTCAATTTAAAACTCTTGGAAATAACGTATTGAACTATCCGATAAAACCGTCTTTTCAAGTTTCCTAATCACGTTTAATAACTTTAGTATTACTCTGAGCTCTAGTTATTATTTAAACGAATTAATATTCACTTTCTTTTCTAAATTTTCAAAAGCACTCGTCGTGATTGTTATATTTTTCGTTCCCGGTTTTTTGTTTTTATGAAATTTCGTACACGCAATACTGCGTGGTAGGTAATTGTGGTTCTACAAACACGTACATTTTGACGGCACTAAATTAATTTACCTGTCCACCTCCGGTGGACCTAACAATCAGTTTGAACCATCACTCCTGTTGGCACGGGAGGACACGCGCATGACGTGATTCCACACACAGCTGTTCCACCCTGTCCTTAGAGACGGGAGCCAGCCTACAATTTGGACGTGGGTGAGTCTTTAGCCCCGATTTTTTTCTATTTCTTTTTGTTGGCACTGATCCTGGGAAAGGGTCGCAACCACATGTTTATTAGGTTCGATTCGAAGCCTACACTTTGTAGTTGTTAACTTGAGAATCGTTAGCCGAGATGGTATTTATCATTAATATTTTCCTTTTTTCTGGAGTTGTAAATTTTTATTAAGACATTTAAGTGCTAACGATTTTATATGTTTAACTGTTATATGTAAGATAATGATTTAAAGCTGTTGTTGTTAGAGTTGTAATTTCTTTTTCTTGGTAATTAATATGAGGGACCCAGAAACGGCAGCTCGCCATTGTAAGTATTCATTCTTTGTTCTGTTTTCATTATTGGCACTACTGTTCTGGTGTAATATACTTTTTTTTGTAAATAGAGGTTGTATGATTATTTTTGCGAGTTGTAAATAAGTGCGTGTCTTTTTATTTCACACCTTCCCTTATTGTGGTAGTTGGAATACCCCGCCTACTCACCAACTGAGCCCTAGGTATTCTTTCTTTGTTTTTTTGTTTGTTTTTAGACTACGTCGCTGTACGTAGCATAAATTTATGACGCCCTGGCGTGGGGCCCTGATTTTGTTTTAGAGTATTGGTTTAGATTCCTTTTTTCCTTTCGACTTTGATTGCTGTAATTTTATTGGTAGACACAACTATTCACTTGACCACTATACTCGTTTAGATCTGTGTTTATGTTTAGCTTGTCAATTTATTTTAAATTCGGATTTTCTCGTCGCTACACAACAACTCGCTAATCATGGATATTTACACAGTAGTTGGATCTGGTTGTTTGTTTCTTGGTTATAGAAAAATTTTCTCCTATTGTCGTTATTTTTTTCTCTTTCGGATTACCAGACTTGTGTTTTCGCTGGTGATTCTAGACCCTTTAAAAACTCTGGCGCCCTATTTCTGATTTTATTGAATTTATTCTCTTACATTTAGTACGTTTTTTTGAAATTTAATCTGTTTGTTACTTCCGTATTGAATAAAATCGTTTCGTGGCGATTCACTTCTGATATTTTATAGTTTATTCGGTTGAGGTTGGATTTCGCATTACTCTGATATACAGTGTGTATTTCTTTGGTCACAATGGTTACGTGGGGGGTTAGATGTAAATAGGCTGTTAAAACTCGAGCTCCAATATGAATTATCTTCTCGAGGATTTGACTCTGACATTAAAGTCGTGGGGTTGCCTTAAAGCCGTCTGCAACGCGATTCAAGTGGAAATGAATCAGTCTTTTATTCCTAGTCCTTACACAATTACGTCTACAGAGGATCATGAGGCAGTTAAGCGCGCGCTTACTGAACTTGGACCGTCTTCTGATGACTTTACTGGGGATGTTACTGATAGTAAGTTTGCTCGTATACGCTCCTTATGGGTACACATTCAGCGACGTTGTGAATTGATGTTGACTAGCTCTAAGGCGGAAGCCCTTACGAAAAATAAATCATTATTCACTTTACAGACCATTCGTTCGAATGTTGATGCAGTTGTTAGAAAATTCAAGCGTGTTACTTTTGCCGATTTTAGTCAACAGCTTTCTTCCAGTCCACAAACCCTTAATGTAGCTACCACCGTTACCGGAAAAGTTTCTTATTTTTCTTCAGATTCCGAGGAAAAATTGGATACTTCTACTACTGCCAATACTATGACCCTTACTGAAGGATACCCGCTCGCTAAATTGAATGTTTCTTTTTCAGGTGAAGGTTCTCTACCGAAATTTTTGTGCCGTATTAAGGAATTCAGTGTTTCGCGTAATATTTCTACTCAGCAACTTTTTTTTACTCCGGAATTACTTACCGGAAAGGCTTTACTTCCCTTCCGAGCACATCAGCGTTCCCTCAAATGTTGGGACGGCGTTGTTGCTTTATTAAACTCAGAAGTCCCTGGATTTTGCTTATAAGCCTGCTACTATTGAGAAAATACTTTTGCTTCACATGACCGAGTTGTTAAGGTTTCTCCTACGCCTACGGGTAGATCAGATACTTCCTCCGTACTTTATACTGTTCTTCTTTCTAGTTCTACTTCTACTCGTCAAGTCGTATGCTTTAACTGCGGCAAACCTGGTCATATTTTGACCCGTTGTACTCGTCCTTAAGTTCTCCACTGTTATGGTTGTGGATATAAGGGAGTTACTCGCCACAACTATCCACACTGTCATCCTATTCCTAATAGGTTTTTGAATATTCCTTCAAATTCTGCCTTCACCTCTAGAGGCCTAATTTTTTCTGCTTGTCACTCTACTTCTCTGCTGTAGCTCATCCAGGTCATCCTGCTGCTACTATCAACACATACCCTTCTTCGTAATATTTCTGCTCAGCAACTTTTTCATTTTACTCCGGAATTACTTACCGGAAAGGCTTTACTTCCCTTTCGAGCACATAAGCGTTCCCTCAAATATTGGGACGACGTTGTTACTTTATTAAACTCAGAATTCCTATCTCTGGATTTTGCTTATAAGCCTGTTACTATTGAGGAAAATACTTTTACTTCACATGACCGAGTTGTTAAAGTTTCTCATACGCTTACGGGTAGATCAGATGCTTCCTCCGTATTTTCTACTGTTCTTCCTTCTAGTTCTACTTCTACTTGTCATGTCGTATGCTTTAATTGTGACAAATCTGGTCATGTTTGCACCCGTTGTATTCGTCCTAAAGTACTCCACTGTTATGGTTGTGGATATAAGGGAGTTACTCGCCACAACTGTCCACACTGTCATCCTACTCCTAATAGGTTTTTGAATATTCCTTCAAATTCTGCCTTCACCTCTAAAGGCCTAATTTTTTCTGCTTGTCACTCTACGTTCTCTGCTGTACCTCATCCAGGTCATCCTGCTACTACTATCAACACATACCCTTCTTCGGCAAATATAGCTTCGAACAAAATTTCTTCCGTCTCTAGTTCTACATCTTTTTGTACAGTTCCTTCTTCTCGCCCGACTGCCATCATCTCGTACGCTTTTCAGCCATATGAGCCTTTGAACGGTAATATTGATTTTTACGGCAATCACGCCGCTACTCACCGAACTTTTACTAACAAGAACCAAATCTCTTCTGTCCTTTGCGAATCAAACGATGCTCAAATGGATCCGACGTTTTCACTTTCACCCCAAACTGTGCCTCCACCACCATTGCAACCTATACTTTGAATTAGTGACTTGCAGCTAGCTTCTCAAGAGTTGATTCTCGCTTTCTTAAATGATTCTACCCAAGAAATTCCTGTCGTGTCTGCAAGCACACATGTCGCTGAAGTGACGATAATTTCTAATTTAGTCAGCAAAGGTCCTGTTGAAGTTAAGTCTGATGCTGTTGCTGTCAAAATTTTACATGTTCCTGCTTTCTTCAATTGTTCTACTCAAGAAATTTTTGTCGTGTCTACAATTACAGCTGTAGCTGGACTGACAGTAACTCCTAATACTGATAGAGAAGGTCCTGTGGAAGTTAGTGAACCCGTAGATATGATGCTGTTGCTGTTGTCGTCAAAGTTTTACCTGATCCTGTTTCGTTATCTACTATTGTTAAGGAAGCAGTTCCTATTGTGGCTGAAGTTTGGGCTGTCGCTACTCCGTTATCTATCAGTGATGAAGTCTTACTTGATTTTACTCTTTTACCGGACGTTGATGAAACGTTACCTACTCTTACTCATTTTTCCCATGCGGATAATATGCTACTTGCTTCCGTTCTTTTAACTAAGGTTGCTGAAATCCTAGCTGATGTCCTGTTGACGAAGATCAACCTGATTCTGCTTCCTTATCTATCGTGGATAAAGTTCTTCCTGATGCTATTTGTTCTTGTAAAATTGATGAAATTCTGTCTGGTGCTGCTCCTTTCTTTAATGTTGATGAACTTCATTCGACTACTTTATCTATCATTGGCGAAGTTCTACTTGATGCTGTTTGTTCTTGTAACGTTAATGAACTTTTACCTGATTCTGTTCTTTTATGTAATATGGTTGAGGTGTAATCGGATTCTGCCCTTTTTCCCAAAGGGGATACTCCTACAGCCAATGCTGTCTTCTTTCCTAACTGTGATACTTCTAGTCTTTTATCTAACGTCGTTGAAATTTTATTTGTTTCTGTTCCTTTATCTAACGTAACTGACGTGTATACTTCTTGTGTTTCTTTTCGTAAGGTTGATTCTCTTACAGCCAATACTTTTTCTTTTTCTATCGTTGATATTCAGACAACCCATGATGTTTCCTTTTCTGTCGTTGACTTTCTTACCACCAATCCTAACAACAAATGGCGTCTTTGATTGACGCGTTTTGAGTTTTCTAAACTACCCTGGCCACCTCCTAAACCTTGTGCTACAACTACTATACCCCTGCTGTTCGTGTTTGGCAGAAAACTGCCCAAAAGAGGCAGACGTAAGTCTATGCTCTTTCCGAACCAGAAGATGTATGTCGGTGAAGTCCTAATATCCTTGATCTTGTTTCATTTTTTTGCTGGCGGCGCAAACGTCTTAAGCTCAATATCTAGTCCTCGCACCCCAAATTCCTATACCGACTTTGCTCTTCTTAGTACATGATTTTTGGACTTTACGATTCTTTATTTACTCTTTGCTGGGTTTTCTTTCTTTTTTTCTTTACCCCGTGTGGGTCCGGGAATAGAATAGCCCCATGGTACGACGTGCCTGTCGTAAGAGGCGACTACAGCGGTCCAACACATACACACACGCACACTTTATACACGTACAGTACATACACAAACTCAGTTTAGACACGCACATACACACATACACACACACACACACACACACACACACCCCACACACATAATCATACATAACTACACTGGGATTCTGTTTTATTTCCTTTTGTGCGATTTTTAGGGTTTTTTTGGTTCTTGTACTTGTTGCTTGGTGTTACCCTTTTTGGTTTTTTTTTTACTTTTTCTTCCCCGTTCCTTTTGTTCCACATTCCTCTCTTTTTTCCTATGGCTGGTTTACTTTCTGTCGGTCTTCGTGCTGACTTGTTATATTTTGCGATCCACTTACTGTGGTAGGTGCTTTCTAGTCCGTTTTTCTTTTCTTTGGAAATCACGACTTAGTCGATTTTAGGACTAGTTAACATTTCTTTTTTTTTGGTTCTTCGGTTGTTGAGATTCTAGGGTACCACAACTTAAAGTAATTAATTTTTTTCTATCCAACATTCTTGTTGTTCCCGAGCATACTTTGAGGTTTGACACTTTTGTCATTTAGGCTGTTGCTGTTGATTTTCGTCTTCGCTTTTTTCTCTTTACTTTTGGTTTTTTCTGCAGAAAACCGACCGTTTTTTTAAGGTCGAAGAATTTACTGTTTCTTTTCTGAAGAAGCATCCGTCCTTTGACGACTTTGACAGTACTGACGCCATTCTACCTTTGTCCTAGGTGATTTCTCCTTCTACTTTTCTTTTTCCTACATGCTCCAAACCTTTTGATTTAGTCCGATACACTGGTTCTTCGAGCCGGATAAGAATTCTTTTTTTTTATTTTGAGAATTCTTTTTTTTGTTTTTTTTGTTTGGTTATAGTATCCGAATTTTCTTTTAATTGTTTCTCAAGCCAATTTTATTTGTGTTTGGTTTCTTTGGTACTGCGTTCCTACCACAACCTTTAAATCTTGCTGGTGGGGAATTTTGCTACGTTCATTTCTTGCAGTAAAACCGTATCCGTTATTTGGTTATTTATTTACATCGATTCCGTTTGTACTCGTAAATCCTCCAACAACACCCGGTATTTTCGGCCTTTCTAATAATTTTCAATTCAAATCTAGTTGCTTTGAAACAAAACGTATATCCTATAAATTAAACAGATTATATCCTGTTTTAGGTATCCGTGAACTCGTTATACATTGCGATAGCGTGTAATTACCTTCTCTATTGTGTCAAACTCTTGGAAATAACGTATTGAACTATCCGATAAAATCGTCTTTTCAAGTTTCCTAATCACGTTTGATAACCTTAGTATTACTCTGAGCTCTGGTTATTATTTAAACAAATTAATATTCACGTTCTTTTCTAAATTTTTAAAAGCACTCGTCGTGATTGTTATATTTTCGTTTCCGAATTTTTGTTTTTATAGAATTTTGTGCACGCAATACTGCATGGTAGGTAATTGTGGTTTTACAAGCGCGTACATTTCGGCGGCACTAAATTAATTTACCTGTAATTATTCTAGCTTCCTCTGGTGGACCTAACGATCAGTTTTAACCATCGCTCCTGGTGGCATGGAAGAACATGCGTGATTCCGCACACAGCTGTTCCACACTGTCCCTAGAGACGGGAGCCAGCCTACAACTTGGACGTGGGTGAGTCTTTAGACCCGATTTCTTTCTGTTTTTTTTGTTGGCACTGATCCTGGGAAAGGGTCGCAACCACATGTTTATTAGGTTCGATTCGAAGCCTACACTTTGTAGTTGTTAACATGAGAATCATTAGGTGAGATGGTATTTATCATTAATATTGTACATACTGTAACCATCCTACATCTGTAATTGTATACTTACGATGGTAATTTAGAACGGGGGGGAGTTCCTTTTTTCTGGGGTTGTAAATTTTTATTAATTAAGACATTGTAGTGCTAACGATTTTACATGTTTAATTGTTATATGTAAGATACTGATTTAGGGCTGTTATTTTTAGGGTTGTAATTTCTTTTGCTAGGTAATTAATATGGAGGGCCTAAAAACGGAAGCTTGCCATTTTAAGTATTGATTTTTTTGTGTTCATTTTTGGCCCTACTGTTCTGGTGTAATATCTTTTTTTTTGGTAATTGGATGTTGTATGATTGTTTTTGTGAGTTGTAAATGAGTGCGTGTCTTTTTATTTCAGGCCTTCCCTTATTGTGGTAGTTGGGATACCCCGCCTGCTCACCAACTTGGGCACTGGGCATTCTTTCTTTGTTTCTTTGTTTGTTTTTAGACTACGTCGCTGTACGTAGAAACCTCACTGGGTAGGAAGGTTTAGAGACCCGAACAATTAGATTTGTAGGAATTTGCGTTTCTTAATATTTTTCCTGTCCGAACATCATTTATGTTTGTTGCTTTGTAATTTAACATTTTAAATGATTGTATATTTGTCAAACTGATTGTTTCAATTTGTAGTTAGTATTGTTAATTGTTTATTTGTGAGATTTATTGTTTATGTTTAATTGTTAAAATTGTGAATATCTTAGTATTAAAGCACATGCAAGTAGATTTGCTGAAAACAACAGCTTGTTGCGTTTTCAGGGTCGTGAGAATGATGGTGATCTAAATGAAACGTATAATTTAATTACTCGTATTTGCACTAAACTCAGTCTTTTTAACGTAATCCTAGGTTGCTGAAAACGACAGTCGGTTGCGTTTTCAGGGTCAGCAGAATATCGTGTACATAGTATAATGTTTAGAAGTAACCATTGCTTAATAGATATTATAATTACTAAGCAACGATTTGTTATGAAAGGCATTCAGAAAAAAATAGAAAATTCGTGACAGGACTAGAGTTTCATTCCAATATTAATTCCTTTTAATCTTTGAAGGTGGAGTGTAAATTATACCGCCTCTACGACTTTAAGAACTAATCGTTTCACCCAAATTCCGTAAATATTCCTATACTTCATCTACGGTTCTATAACCCCCATTAAAAACACTTATTTTTATTTCAAAATCAATAATTTTATAATTTCATACTCAGAAAAACTTTCGTCCAAATAACTGCATTCCTTAACAATCCTAATAAAATAATCGGCTTTCGATCTTGATTTGTACTCGTCGAATTTTATATTACAAAACACCTCACGCCGCTTCTCTGAATTCCAGTACGGTTCTAAAAACAACATTTTATGCTTATGAGGGAATAGTGCGGAATATAATACAAGCAGAGATAGGAAAAAGGAAAGGTAGAGGTAGACCTAGGTTAGACTATTGCACACAGATAGTCAAAGATGTAGGCTGTGGGATTGTAGGGAAATGCGCAGGTTAGCTCAGAATAGAAAACAATGGAGGTACGTGTCCAATCAGTTCCAAGACATAAAACCTTATGATGGCAAAAATAATTGTACTTTAACCTGATGATTATTATATATAACCACCTACAGGTGTTCGTTTTACAATATTCTCAACTCATGTTAATTGTGTGAAAGAATTTACTGATAAACTATAAATTTGGCAAATGTCTTTGTTGAGGGGTCTTGGCAGCCGCAGGTTGCTTTATCCCCTTTACATACCCCTGAATATCGGTGTAATAGGGCATGTATATCTAGGTTGTAGGAATGTCAGGGAACGGCGTAGGCTAGCTCAGACTAGAAATCAGTAAAGGTACGCATCGAGTCAGTTCCAAGACGGAAAACCTAATGACGAAAAAATGATTGCACTTAATAAGCCTGATGAGTACTATAAAAACATATAAGTGTTGGTTTTGCAATATTCTCAACTACTGCCGACTACTAATACGGCAAATGTCTAATTGTTGGGGATCTTGGTAGTCACAGGTTGCTTAACCCCCTTCACATACCACTGAATATCGGTGAAATGGGGTATATATTTACAAAACAATGGAAGAGGAACTGAGCTGTATCCAGGCAGTGGAAATTTCGAAGAACTGTATTGGCTAGCTCAGAATAGAAATCAGTGGAGGTACGCGTCCAATCAGTTCGAAGACAAAAAACCTAATGCAAAAAATAATTGCACTTAAACCTGACTGTTATTATAAACAACTACAGTTGTTGGTTTTACAATATTTTCAACTAATCTTGATCGTGCAGAGGGATTTATTGGCACACTATTAATTCGGCAAATGTTCAATTGTTGGGATCTTGGTAGCCACAGGTTGAACCGTTTTCTTTGATGTTATTTGTTTTTATTTTTCAGGGCCCTAAACGTTGAGGCGCTAGTGTAACTTTTTTCTTCAAATGGGATTTAGTGTAACCACTTTAGTTTATGCCAGCCCCACGTTCCGGCGATAGTCAACAAAAATCTTCCGACATAGCTAGGGGTCTATTCCTGGGTAGAGCAATAAGAAGTGGGGGGTAAGTCGAATTTTCTTTGCAAGCCAAAGCTAAACTAAGCTAAATAGGCGCCACCAAGTCCTGAGATAATCACGATAATAGCAGAGCACAATTCTAAGGGCGGACGTGGAAACCCAAAGATAAAACGATCGCCTTCGTTAACAAAAACCTGTCCTATAAAAATAAGACGCAGCTCCTGTAAGAAATTGCAAAGATTAAATAAATAAAAATGTAGAACACCATTTGTGTCCTATAAAAATATCAAAAAATAAAAAAATGTATATCTAATATGATATTGGCACAAAATTATTACTCAAGAATTCTACCTGTATGTTATTAGATTTGATCGCATTTGACCAAAATAAAAGCCTCAGAGTTTAACTAATTGTTTTCTAAAAAAACTCTCTTTTAAAATTTCAACACCTTTTAACAAGTAAAAAAAAAATTCATCATTAACATCTATAACAATGTTAAGGTTTTGGCATTTTCTTAAACAAACAACTGCTCTTCAAACATAAACTTGATTTAAAAATTTGATCATAAAAAATTTGTAGCCAAAATACACTGAATTAACATTTCTAACCTGGGCAGATCTTTTCAGGTAGATTACAGTTTCTAAATTCTTACATAGCGTGGATTTAAACTTTCATACTTATATTTTACAATTTGTATGTAGATAAAAGCTAATCACAAAAATAGGAATGTTTAGTTTAAATTCAATGACAGCTGCACGAAGCATCTGCTTTCATGACAACATCTGTCAACTGTGCAATACAAAAAAAGTATGACGTCGAAAACATACGTTGAAATTATCTAAGGTTCAGATGGAACAAAGCTTGTAATTATATAAACTTAACTTGACAAAATTTTGTTCTGCGGCTTATAAAACCAGTTCAACAATAATTGAGAATTACACAGATTACATGTTGAAAACATAATAGCAACTTTACGTGCTTTATATGATAGTCTGTTTATCAAATTTTTATGACATTCAAAACGCATGCATGAATTATCTTATATCTAATAACGAACCAAACTGCCTCTGTTGCTCCACGACAAATCGAGATAGAAATTCATATTCTTCAAGCAAGGTTACTAGCCATTCCTAACTTAGGACGACTGCAAACAAAACCAACATCCATAATTCTTAGTTGACGAATCCTTAGTTAACAAATTCTTAGTAGACAAATTCTAAATTGACAAATCTTAAGTGACGAATCCTAAATGATGAATTCTACATGACGAATCCTACATGACGCGCGTTAGTAGAAGGTATCAAAATAGTTTCAGGTCTAGCACGACCTGACCTGCTTACATTAGTAATTTATTCGAAGTTCGCCTGCCTCTATCCGGGAATACATGTTGATCAGGCAGTTGCTAGCGGGCGACTAACTCGACGAAGCAAGACCCAAATGATAGCGACGTTAGAGGTGGGGAATACGAAAGAAACAACTAGAGATGCTTGACGAAGTAACTTTATGTCACACAGATATTTTAATATAAGAAGATTAATAAGAAATAAGGCACGTTTAGCGCAATATCCTCGTAATTCAATGCGAATAATTATTGCTGAAATTAAACATGTTACACTACCCCTTTCCCAAAAGAAAAAAATCTTTTATAACCAACAATTTTTAAGCTAAAAACAAAAGATTTTTTTTTTATATAACAGCTCTTATCAAACTCTCAACTAACATCACAATTATTTGCAAAACATCACAGTTTACGAATTAGGAATACTTACTTAATCATTATCCAGAATAATTACAAAAATTATGAAAACGAGGGGGACTAATGTATACAAATTTGAGTGTGCTGGTAACTACGTGTACCAAACGTCCATTGGGAGACGAAATCGGGGAGTCATAACCGGTATAGGTCAAAATCGAGAGAAGTCAAATCAAAAAGTCAAACACTCCACGGGACAAAAAAAAATAATTTAAGTTTTGAGGGAATTCTTTTATCAGAACAAGAATGTTCTTACTCTTACTGAAGCCTGTACATACTAACTATAGCTAAACACAATATAAAATATCCAAACTTTCAAAAATACTAACTCCACTTCTTGGAGTTTTAGCAACTTTACTAACCAAAAAGGACGCTACTATATCAAAACAGCATCTTAATACAAAATAACATCAGCTCAAAGTGATAACCAAAACCAAAATAAACTAACCAACAGGTTACTTACAAAAATGGCGGTGAGTGCACATCACCACTATAACTAAAAGTGTTAGAAGTTTTGTTTCTACTAGACTTAAACTTCTACACAAATGTCTCACAAAATAAAACTCTTAACATCAAACCGAACCAGTCGGGGCTGAAATCTCCTTCACCCTACTGATTATACTAACTCTAATCTTCAAATATCATCACTTATTAGTGACTGATCAAACGGTGAGGTTTACCATCCAAACCTCTGACCTTACCAAACAAAAAAGTATTCAAAGAAAGGTCAAAATCTAGGGAAAGAATACGCCAATATTCTCTCTACCTAAATATGTAGAAATCAGGACTAACAATTTATATAGTCGACTTATTTCTACTTTCAAACAATATCTTCTACTAGCGCGCGACAAACTAAACTAGTACGTACATCAACGTACACTACAAGACTACTACTAAATTTCGACTACAAGTTTCCATAACCATACAAAATTTCCAAATAAAATAAGTTGCAAAAGGACAATCTTCATTTAGTATAAGTTATAACCATACTAAATCAAAAATCAGAACAAAACGAAACAAGCAAACAACTAATTTACTTATAATCAAAGAAATGACTGAACTGAAACTAATCTTCAGGATCATCATCCTCATCTGGGTCAGATGCAGCAAAGGGCTTTAAATCTTTGAGGTGCCATCTACCGGCTTTAGAATCATCAATAAAAAAACTAATCACGACCATAGCTAACAAAAAAAATATCAGTGTTCAGGTACACTCTCACCCTACTACCAACCGAACTGTCGAAACAACTACAATGCTTTACAACGCCTAAATTTGCTAGAATGACAAATCCTCTACGAGTCTCACCTAGACTACCAATCCAAAAATTACATCAACTCAAAAAAATTATGATGCATAAATTACTAGAGCGACTAACTCACCTCGAGTCTCGTCTAGACTTACGTAATGCTGAGGGACCAACTCTTCCTGAGTCTCGTCTAGACTAACATACTGCTGAGCGACCAACCACGACGACAAGTTCCGCCTAGACTAAAT
This sequence comes from Platerodrilus igneus, assembly GCA_036346225.1. Taxonomy (NCBI): domain Eukaryota; kingdom Metazoa; phylum Arthropoda; class Insecta; order Coleoptera; family Lycidae; genus Platerodrilus; species Platerodrilus igneus. The sequence goes on along the minus strand of JARFIW010000507.1, from coordinate 5,067,220 downwards.
TGCGTTGCAATGCCGATCTAAATAAAAAATTTGCTATCAAAAACAAAAACGTGCCTATGCACAAGAGCAATTCTCAAATGATATGACGACAGCTCAAACCGATGTACCCTTAAAAATAGAATCCGTAGCATTATCATCAAATTCGGACAAAACGTTTTTTATAGACTCCAGCGAATTAAACAACCAGGATCTTTCACTTCTTTAGCTAACAGTCTTCCTAAAATTTTTCTTTTCTCAAGAACTGGTCTCTCACTCACTACTCCTCTAATCCTAAGTTCATATTCCAGTTACTCTTTAAGTAAACAAACAATTTGAAATTTTTCAGACATATTTGTAATAGTCTAATATTTTAATGAAATTAAATTGGTAAATCTAAATGATTCAAGCCTTAAGAAAATTGTCAAAGCAAATTTGGGCAACGAAAGGTCAAAGTCAAAAAGGTGAATTTGGTAAAAATAGATTTTTGCCAAAACAATATCGAATAAAATCTTTATTGGGCCAAAATAAAATTAAAGTTAAAAATAAATTTGGCTAAAGTAATTAACTGACTGAAGGAAAGTCAATGTCTCAACTAAATTTGTGCCAAAACAAATTTCGAGACCAATAGCAAATTTGAGCAAACAAATTTCGAGACCAATAGCAAATTTGAGCAAACAAATTTCGAGACCAATAGCAAATTTGAGCAAACAAATTTCGAGGCCCTACACGTTGAGACGCCAGTGAACAGTTTTTTTTTGTTGTTATTTGTTTTTATTTTTTGGGGTCCTAAACGTTGAGGCGCTAGTGTAACTTTTTTCTTCAAATGGGCTTTAGTGTAACCACTTTAGTTTATTCCAGCCCCACGTTCCGGCGATAGTGAACAAAAATCTTCCGACATAGTTAGGGGTCTATTCCTGGGGAGAGCAATAAGTGGGGGGGTAAGTCAAATTTTGTTTGCAAACCAAAGCTAAACTAAGCTAAATAGGCGCCACCAAGTCCTGAGATAATCACGATAATAGCAGAGCACAATTCTAAGGGCGGACGTGGAAACCCAAAGATAAAACGATCGCCTTCGTTAACAAAAACCTGTCCTATAAAAATAAGACGCAGCTCCTGTAAGAAATTGCAAAGATTAAATAAATAAAAATGTAGAACACCATTTGTGTCCTATAAAAATATCAAAAAATAAAAAAATGTATATCCAATATGATATTGGCACAAAATTATTACTCAAGAATTCTACCTGTATGTTATTAGATTTGATCGCATTTGACCAAAATAAAAGCCTCAGAGTTTAACTAATTGTTTACTAAAAAAACTTTCTTTTAAAATTTCAACACCTTTTAACAAGTAAAAAAAAATTTCATCATTAACATCTATAACAAGGTTAAGGTTTTGGCTTTTTTTTAAACAAACAACTGCTCTTCAAACATAAACTTGATTTAAAAATTTGATCAAAAATAATTTGTAGCCAAAATACACTGAATTAACGTTTCTAACCTGGGCAGATTTTTTCAGGTAGATTACAGTTTCTAAATTCTTACATAGCGTGGATTTAAACTTTCATATTTATATCTTATAATTTATATGTAGATAAAAGCTAATCGCAAAAATAGGAATGTTTAGTTTAAATTCAATGACAGCTGCACGAAGCATCTGCTTTCATGACAACAACTGTCAACTGTGCAACACAAAGAAAAAGTATGACGTCGAAAACATACGTTGAAAGTATCTAAGGTTCATATGGAACAAAGCTTGTAATTATATAAACCTAACTTGACAAAATTTCGTTCTACGGCTTATAAAACCAGTTCAACAATAATTGAGAATTACACAGATTACATGTTGAAAACATAATAGCAACTTTACGTGCTTTATATGATAGTCTGTTTATCAAATTTTTATGACATTCAAAACACATGCATGAAATATCTTATATCTTATAACGAACCAAACTGCCTCTGTTGCTCCACGACAAATCGAGATGGAAATTCATATTCTTCAAGCAAGGTTACTAGCCATTCCTAATTTGGGACGACTGCAATCAAAACCAACATCCATAATTCTTAGTTGACGAATTCTTAGTTAACAAATTCTTAGTGGACAAATTCTAAATTGACAAATCTTAAGTGACGAATCCTAAATGATGAATCCTAAATAATGAATTCTACATGACGAATCCTACATGACGCGCGTTAGTAGAAGGTATCAAAATAGTTTCAGGTCTAGCACGACCTGACCTGCTTACATTAGTAATTTATTCGAAGGTCGCCTGACTCTAGCCGGGAATACATGTTGATCAGGCAGTTGCTAGCGGGCGACTAACTCGACGAAGCAAGACCCGAATGATAGCGACGTTAGAGGTGGGGAATACGAAAGAAACAACTAGAGATGCTTGACGAAGTAACCTTATGTCACACAGATATTTTAATATAAGAAGATTAATAAGGAATAAGGCACGTTTAGCGCATTATCCTCGTAATTCAATGCGAATAATTATTGCTGAAATTAAACATGTTACACTACCCCTTTCCCAAAAGAAAAAAAATCTTTTATAACCAACAATTTTTAAGCTAAAAACAAAAGATTTTTTTTTTATATAAGAGCTCTTATCAAACTCTCAACTAACATCACAATTATTTGCAAAACATCACAGTTTACGAATTAGGAATACTTACTTAATCATTATCCAGAATAATTACAAAAATTATGAAAACGAGGGGGACTAATATATACAAATTTGAGTGTGCTGGTAACTACGTGTACCAAACGTCCATTGGGAGACAAAATCGGGGAGTCATAACCGGTATAGGTCAAAATCGAGAGAAGTCAAATCAAAAAGTCAAACACTCCACGGGACAAAAAAAATTAATTTAAGTTTTGAGGGAATTCTTTTATCAGAGCAAGAATGTTCTTACTCTTACTGAAGCCTGTACATACTAACTATAGCTAAACACAACATAAAATATCCAAACTTTCAAAAATACTAACTCCACTTCTTGGAGTTTTAGCAACTTTACTAACCAAAAAGGACGCTACTATATCAAAACAGCATCTTAATACAAAATAACATCAGCTCAAAGTGATAACCAAAACCAAAATAAACTAACCAACAGGTTACTTACAAAAATGGCGGTGAGTGCACATCACCACTATAACTAAAAGTGTTAGAAGTTTTGTTTCTACTAGACTTAAACTTCTACACAAATGTCTCACAAAATAAAACTCTTAACATCAAACCGAACCAGTCGGGGCTGAAATCTCCTTTACCCTACTGATTATACTAACTCTAATCTTCAAATATCATCACTTATTAGTGACTGATCAAACGGTGAGGTTTACCATCCAAACCTCTGACCTTACCAAACAAAAAAGTATTCAAAGAAAGGTCAAAATCTAGGGAAAGAATACGCCAATATTCTCTCTGCCTAAATATGTAGAAATCAGGACTAACAATTTATATAGTCGACTTATTTCTACTTTCAAACAATATCTTCTACTAGCGCGCGACAAACTAAACTAGTACGTACATCAACGTACACTACAAAACTACTACTAAATTTCGACTACAAGTTTCCATAACCATACAAAATTTCCAAATAAAATAAGTTGCAAAAGGACAATCTTCATTTAGTATAAGTTATAACCATACTAAATCAAAAATCAGAACAAAACGAAACAAGCAAACAACTAATTTACTTATAATCAAAGAAATGACTGAACTGAAACTAATCTTCAGGATCATCATCCTCATCTGGGTCAGATGCAGCAAAGGGCTTTAAATCTTTGAGGTGCCATCTACCGGCTTTAGAATCATCAATAAAAAAACTAATCACGACGATAGCTAACAAAAAAATATCAGTGTTCAGGTACACTCTCATCCTACTACCAACCGAACTGTCGAAACAACTACAATGTTTTACAACGCCTAAATTTGCTAGAATGACAAATCCTCTACGAGTCTCACCTAGACTACCAATCAAAAAATTACATCAACTCAAAAAAATTATGATGCATAAATTACTAGAGTGACTAATTCACCTCGAGTCTCGTCTAAACTTACGTAATGCTAAGCGACCAACTCTTCCTGAGTCTCGTCTAGACTAACATACTGCTGAGCGACCAACCACGACGACAAGTTCCGCCTAGACTAAATTGCGTTGCAATGCCGATCTAAATAAAAAATTTGCTATCAAAAACAAAAACGTGCCTATGCACAAGAGCAATTCTCAAATGATATGACGACAGCTCAAACCGATGTACCCTTAAAAATAGAATCCGTAGCATTATCATCAAATTCGGACAAAACGTTTTTATAGACTCCAGCGAATTAAACAACCAGGATCTTTCACTTCTTTAGCTAACAGTCTTCCTAAAATTTTACTTTTCTCAAGAACTGGTCTCTCACTCACTACTCCTCTAATCCTAAGTTCATATTCCAGTTCCTCTTTAAGTAAACAAACAATTTGAAATTTTTCAGACATATTTGTAATAGTCTAATATTTTAATGAAATTAAATTGGTAAATCTAAATGATTCAAGCCTTAAGAAAATTGCCAAAACAAATTTGGTCAACGAAAGGTCAAAGTCAAAAAGGTGAATTTGGTAGAAATAGATTTTTGTCAAAACAATATCGAATAAAATCTTTATTGGGCCAAAATAAAATTAAAGTTAAAAATAATTCTGGCTAAAGTAATTAACTGACTGAAGGAAAGTCAATGTGTCAATTAAATTTGTGCCAAAACAAATTTCGAGAACAATAGCAAATTTGAGCAAACAAATTTCGAGACCAATAGCAAATTTGAGCAAACAAATTTCGAGACCAATAGCAAATTTGAGCAAACAAATTTCGAGACCAATATGCAAATTTGAGCAAACAAATTTCGAGGCCCTACACGTTGAGACGCCAGTGAACAGTTTTTTTGTTGTTATTTGTTTTTATTTTTTGGGGCCCTAAACGTTGAGGCGCTATAGTGTAACTTTTTTCTTCAAATGGGCTTTAGTGTAACCACAAATTCTAAATTGACAAATCTTAAGTGACGAATTCTAAATGATGAATCCTAAATGATGAATTCTACATGACGAATCCTACATGATGCGCGTTAGTAGAAGGTATCACAATAGTTTCAGGTCTAGCACGACATGAACTGCTTACATTAGTAATTTATTCAAAGTTCGCCTGCCTCTAGCCGGGAATACATGTTGATCAGGCAGTTGCTAGTGGGCGACTAACTCGACGAAGCAAGACCCGAATGATAGCGACGTTAGAAGTGGGGAATACGAACGAAACAACTAGAGATGCTTGACGAAGTAACTTTATGTCACACAGATATTTTAATATAAGAAGATTAATAAGGAATAAGGCACGTTTAGCGCATTATCCTCATAATTCAATGCGAATAATTATTGCTGAAATTAAACATGTTACAAGGTTGCTTAACCCCCTTCACATCCACTGAATATCGGTGAAATAGGGTATATATTTACAAAACAATGAAAGAGGAACCGAGCTGTATGCAGTCAGTGGGAATTGCGGGGAACTATATTGGCTAGCTTAGAATAGAAATCGGTGGAGGTACGCGAGTTACGTTTCGGTGCTTGGGAGCGATCTCTTTAAAAACTTCTTCCAAAACTTGTAACAAATTTTATTATTCAAACAGATATTAAATATGGAATTTAGACAAGCTGGATTAAATATTCTAAGACGAAATAAAATAATAATTGAATTAATACTAGGGTAAGTAGTCTAAGCAAACGGCAATGTTAAAGCTGAAATACTGTAGACTGACTGACTGATCTGGGGCTCCCGGAGTATTTATGTTGTCCTTGCCCCTCACGTGTCTGTGGGAACTTGCAGAGCTCATGTCTGCTTATTTCCTAATTATATTCATTATACAATGTAGCAATCTTAATTTCTAAGTAATTGTGGTTTCTTAACCGTCTGTGACCTGCACCTGCAGTCTGGAATACAATGTATTACATCCGTTCTCACAACTTGCTTGTGAATTTTTAATAACCTATATTTAATTATCCTTGACATACAATGTTGCATCTAACTTAATAGTTCTTCATAATTCTTACTAACTCCTAATAATTTCTATTAATGGTAGATATAGATTGGAAAATACATAACTCCTCCTGACGTAAATGAAAAATTAAGGGTTTTTTTTTGCTTGATTTTCAAAATTCATTGTCCCTAAGGGAACATTTGTTACTTCTTTATTTGCCTTTGTTTCCTTATGTCTAAAACTATTTTCTTTATTCTTATATGTAAGATACATTTAGTAAAATACGTGTATAATTAGAAAAATGACTAAAATGATTAAAAAAATTGTCCAAACGCTTATATTATCGTAGTGTAATTTTGGCACTTTTAACTCACTCAAATGTTTCTTATAATTTTATGGCGTGGTTGAGATCTTGTAAGTCTAGGTGTTTTAGTTGCATGGGTTTCTTGATTATTTCATCATCTTCGGTTTGGGTTTTCTTGAATTGTAGTTCTGGTAAATTTGCGAGTTTCTAGGTTACTGTGGGGTTTCTAAGGATTTCCTTCTTCAATTTTAAATAACAGTCTTCCTTAAGGGTGATTACTTTGCTTCCGGTTAATGCTAAGTTGTTCTCGTCTTGATTGCAGTGGACTGTTGCTATTACTTCTGTTGGAAATAGGGCAATCCATTTGTTTTCTGTAACCTTTTGAATCTTCATATTGGTGATTTGTACTGGTTTTGCTTCACAGTTGTCGTAATGATTTGAAAATCTTAGTAATTGTACTTCGCAAGGGCTGCCTTCTTGGATGGTTGTTGTTGTCAATGATTGGCATAAATATTGATTTGGTGTTACTTCGTTACATTACTCGTTTGTGTAACCATATCTGAATTCATTTAAGGATAGGAACTTGGTTTTGGGTATGATAACTTGATACATGATAGTAATTTTCATTGGAAAAGCAAATAAATGATAATAATTATAATTGTTACTTTCCACTTTTGGGATTTCTATTAAAAATGTGATTTCGTTGTTTGTTATATAGCCTTCCACTATAGCTATTTTTTCAAATATGAGAATGTTTGATTTTATTACATCAAAGGGTAATTTACTATTAGTTTTAAATGATCTAGTTCTTAATTATTCTTTTAATAGGTCACTTGGTTCTATGGTATTAGAGTGTAATGTATTTAATTTTGCAAATGATACGGCGTTTTCTAATATGGCTAAAATTTGTTGGATTAAAGTAAGGATTGATATTATTTGAATGAATATCGTATTTAATTAATAAAGTCTGGCATTCCTAACATGGTAGTTTGCATGTTAGTTTCAAGGATTTGTATTCTATTGGCTATACTGTCTTGACTTCTTACTAGCTTTCTTAACGTATCGTTGAATTTTATTATAGTTGATTGGGTTAGAAATATTTGGTGGCTAACAATGGTTTTTATATCGTTTTGGTTTTCAATTAACTGCTCTATGGCGTTGTCATAACGTTCTGCGTCTTGGTTATCTAAATTGCCTGTGATAGCTTTTAATTATGTTACCTAGTCCGTTAATTAGTCCTCTTTTTCGTTTTGTACTTCGTTCTGTGGGTATTAATCTGTTAAATTTATCTTCTATGTTCCTTACAATGCTTTCTATTATACATTTGTAATTCATCATTTTTATTGCTTATTCCTTTCCGAATTTGGCTGTGTCCATTGATTGTTTCAGTCTGTAATAATCGTCTCTGATTATTTGAAATTCTTGTTTTAATTCCGTTAAATCGAATTTTTGTGCGAATGTCCAATAGTCTATTGTATTTTGCATACTTCCCAATTTTATTGGTAGTATACCGGGGTTGTTTTTTATGTCCTCAATTAATGTGTCGTTGTCTGTTCTACCTGGGCGGAGCTTGACGGTAAGGGTGATGATTATCCATCTGAAATTACAGGGCATCTTAGGTTTCTCAAATGAATGTATTTTACTGTCTTACCGTTGTCTACTACGGCTATATTTTTGTCTGATATTCTCATAATTTTAAACGGGCCTAAATCCCTGGGTGCCGTTTTGTGTCGTTCACTTTGGTAGTTTTTCGCGTGCACGGTTTGTCCTATTGAAAATTTAGTTGCGTCGGTATTCTTATTGCGGGTTGTGGTGATACGTTCTTTGTCGTTATCTAATTTATCTTTTACCTTAATCTAAGTTATTTTTAATTTCTCTTTGTGATCTTTAGCATATTGTTGATAAACTTCTTTGTTATATATATATATATATATATGTGTGTGTGTGTGTGTGTGTGTGTGTGTGTGTGTGTGTGTCGTAAGGGTTACGGGAATCTGAATGTCCTAATGTTAATTTTAGGGGTGTAAAATTTGTTGATGAGTGGATCGTATTGTTGTAAGCGATTTCTAATAGGGTTAAATGTAGTCTTTCAATTAATCCGTTCGATTCGGGGCGGTGTTCGGTTATAAAATGAATTTTTATTTTATGGAGTTCTAATGTGTTTTGTATTGTCTCATTTTTAAATTCGCTGCCGTTATCTAAAGTTATTGTTTCGGGTGTGCCATAAAATGTAAAGTATTGTAAAAATCCTTGTGTTACGTCAATGCTATTATTAGAGTTATGGGTATCGATTGGCATATTTTGGTAAATGCATCTACAATGATTAAAAAGTTTTGTGCTTCTACTACTAGTGTCGGCATGTAATATTTGAAAAGGTTTGTCAGGTGTTTTGGTTAACATTAAGGGTAGTTTTGGGAGTATTCTGTCGTATTTTGCTTTATTGCATTGATAAAGTCTGTGGTTAACTCTTTCATATCTTTAAAATATTATCGTCTTATAAATTGCTTTAATGCTTTATTAATTCCACGATGGTTGGTTTTGCCTTTGTGTTGGTTTCTAATTACGTTTTTATTTCTTCAGGGTCGTTTAAGGTTATTAATTTTCTTGTGCATCTGATAAGTTCAGGGTCAGAATTATTAAATAATTTAACGTATAGTTCTGAAAATCGTTTATATAAATGTTCGGTGTTGAAATCAAAGTAAAATCGTTTTTTCTCAGGGGTGTATTCTTTTAGAATTTTAATTATTTGTTCCTCGTTGTCGTCTTTGGTTATTTGAATTTGGTATAGCTTCTTATTGTCTATTTTTGTATATTTTACAAGTTTGGGGTTGGTTAAAACTTCGGTAATTATAAATTGATTGGGTTTTATATCTATTGCTTCGTTTAACATTTTAATCGCGGTTTTTGGCCCTTTGTTCTGTGTCGAATGTATGGTGTCTATCTGTTCTGGGTCTTCTCTTACTTCTGTCTTGTCTGCGTTATCTATAATTGATTCCGTTTCTAGTGCTCTAGTGTTCTAGTGCTCTTCTAGTCTGATTCTCCATCGTTGTAATTTTGAGTTTGATTCTTTAAGTTTGCATAGCCATACTAATGGTGTATGGTCGGTGTATATATAGAATTTTCGTCCGTAAAGTATGGTCTAAAATATTTCGTTGCCCAGAATATGGCTAGTACTTCTTTCTCTATTGTACTGTATTTCTGTTCAGTCTCGTTTAGGGTTCTGGATGCGTAGCTGATTCATTTATCACTACCTACTTTTCCTTGGCTCAATACTGCGCCTAGTGCTGCATTTGATGCGACGGTTGTAAATATAAATGGTTTCAAAAAGTCTGGGTATTCAAATACAGGGTGATTCGTGAGCTTGCATTTAATTTTTACTACTGCTTTAATGAATTCTGGGATGTGTTCAATTTTGTTTTCTTTTTTTAAACAAGTTATCAGGGGCTTGGTTATATGTGCGTAATCTTTAATGAATTTGCGGTAATAACCACTAAGTCCTAAAAATCCTTTAATTTCTTTGTTAGTTTTTGGTATGGGGTAATTTAGTACTGCGTTCGTTTTATCGGGGTTTGGCATGACTCCTTGTGGGGTTATTATATGTCCTAAAAATGATACTTCTTTCTGTAAAAATTCGCTCTTGTCTAATTATACTTTAAAAAGTGCTCTTCTTAGTCTTACAAATACTTCCCTTAGTCTTTCTATGTGTTCTACCAGTGATGTTGAATATACTATGATGTCATCTAGGTACACAAGACATTTTTCGTTTTGTATTCCTCGTAAAATATTGTCTATGACTCGCGGAAAAGTGGCGGGTGCGTTCTTTAGTCCAAATGGCATTCGCTTATATTCGTAGTATCCTCTAGGTGTGCTAAATACGGTTTTCGATGTGTCTTTTTCCTCCATTTCTATTTGGTGATATCCTGAAGCGAGGTCTAATATTGAAAATTATTGACAATTTCCTAATTTGCCTAAAATTTTGGTGATATTGGGTAATGGGTATTTGTCATCTACCGTTTTTTTGCTTAGTTTTTTGTAGTCTATTACCATTCGATATCTTCGTTTGCTTGAGACATCTCATTTCTTCGGTACTAATAATACGGAGCTGCTCCATGGTGAGTTGGAGTGTAGGATTATATCTTGTTCTAATAAATCTGCTACTTGTCTATCGGCTTCTTCTTGGCTTGCCTAAGGTAGTCTGTATGCTTTTATAAAAATTGGCTTGTTGTCTGTTAATTCTATATTGTGTTTGACTGTGTTGGTTTACGTCTTGGTGTAAACGTGGGTTTTTGTAAAATAATGTTGGTCTCGGAAATTGTATGAATTGATTGTTAAAATTTGTGTTATTAAAATTTGGGTTGTTAATTCGCGGTTGATTTGTTTGTGCGTTAAATGGAAATTTTGTTTGGGTCGTTGTTTATCTCGCGGCTTGTATAGTTTTTATTGAAGAATAGTTTTTATTCGCGTTAGGGTTATATAGTCTGTTTCGATAATACATGACGCTTTCTTTTTCTATGATCATGTTTATTGCTTCTTCTAAGTTTTGGAGATGTTGTAATTTTATTTTATGTGATAGTCATTTTGGTAATGCGTTTATGTAGGTGTCGAGTGCCATCTCGTCATACATTTTTGTTTTTAGTAGGCGGATATTTTGGTCGGGTTCCTCGATTTTTAGTTTTGTTAAAATTAAACTTCTTACGTTTTGGCATTTCATTCCGAATGGATATGGGGATTGGTTACTTTCTATTCTAAGGTTTATCAGATCGCGGATAAGACATTTGATATTTCGTTGGTCGCCGAAATATGCTATCAATATACGTTTAAAATCTTCCCACTGTTCTAAATCGTCTCGGCTGGCTATTAGCGTTAGTGCCTGTCCGGTCAGTTTACTTATTATCAGGCGTAAAAGTAGTACATTTCGTTCGTTATCGTCTGGTTTGTAAAAGGTTTTCAAACATATTTCTCACGCGGTAATGGAATTTCCTAAAAGACCCCGACCTCAGTTGAACTGAGGGATGCATTCGAGGCAAATTTTCATATCTGATCTCATGATTGTTAAGGGTTGTTCTAATAATTAATAGTTACTTTCGGTTTTAATTAATATTAAGTTTTGTATGAATTGGGATTTATTCTTTGATTTGGTTTGTTACTTTTTAGTTTAGATTGTCTTGGGTTATTTAGAGAGTCGTTTTACTTATATATTATACGTAGTTATACGGTGTTATAATTAAATTGAAGAATTTGTGCTTGGTAATGTCAGGTTAATTGCTGTAGCCTTAAATTTGTATATTTTTATACTTTGCGGATATTACTGTTATAGTGGGTTTTAGTTTTCTAAAAGGTTTTTATGGGATTAATAACTTCTTGCAATAATTACGTTATACTTTGTACGTTTGACGCTAGTTATGATTTTTATTTCAGTTTTGCTGATTAATTAATGTCTGTAATGGTCAGTTGCTATTTCCGTCTGAATAGGTGTTAATTGATAAGTGTATAAGATGTTTCTCTGTAATTGTATTGTCTCGTCACCTTGAATAAAGTCTCAAGTTTTCTGCTAATTGTTTTGTTACAATATTTGCATCAATGTTTTTTTTTATAATTATACAATAAGTTGTTTAATTATAAAGATTTAGTCTACTAAAAGGTTTTGTTTTCAGACTAGGTAATAATTTTAAATAAATTGCGTAATGCTTTTGTATAATTAGATATCCTCGTGCTAAAGTATTTAATTATAATTGTCAAGTGTGAATAGATCTTTTTAGTGATCTATATATTTATTTATAACTTTTTTATAGAGTTTGCAATGAGCGAATGGTTTTTATTCAATGATGAGAATTTGCGTTGTAGATTTGCACGCTTTGTTTTAACTTGTGATGGGTTAATTAAATAAAATGTTTTTATAATTTAGACACTGAGTGTTTAATTTATAAAAATGAAGATTAAGTTTTAAATAGTTCTTTCTATAATTAATTGTTTTTATACATTAAGCCATCGGTACTAAAATGGTAAAATTAATTGCGTTCTATTTTTACAATTCAAACCTGCTAAATTAAATTTGTTTTTGTTTTGTATTAAGAATTCGTGTGCCAGTTATGTTTTGGTTTATTAATAATTCGTAATAATTGTACTAATTTGCGCATGTATTGCGTCTTTTTAGTTCTCTTGTTTTAAAAATAAGTTCTCGGAGTTGAAAATAGTTTCTCTTAGTAAATTATTTTTATAAAATGGAATAAATTGCGATAATTAAAATCTGCACATGCGTAAAATAATAATAAAAAAATTTTCTTTTACTAGCTAATATCAATCATTTAGAAAAAATCAAATGGTTTTTAAGGAGAAATAAACATACATAATTTTCATCGTCGTTTTCTTGGGCTCTGTCGGTTTTTGTACTTCGTCCAAGTTTTTGTTTGGTTTGGGTTCGGTCGATGCTTGTACTTCGTCCAAATTTGTTTGGTTAGTTTCGGTCGATTCTTGTACCTCTTTCAACTTTGTTTGAGTTCTTTCAGATTGGTAATTGAAATTCTTGGTCACCAGTTCTCCGATTTTTGGATTTGTAGTGGATCTGTACGCTGCGCCTGCGTTTCGGGCTTTGAGAACGGTCTTTTTAAAAACTTCTTCTAAAACTTGTAACAAATTTTATTATTCAAACAGATACTAAATATGGAATTTTGACAAACTGGATATAATATTTTAAGTTGAAAAATAAAATAATAATTAAATTAGTACTAGGCGAATAGTCTAAGTAAACGGCAATGTTAAAGCTAAAATACTGTAGACTGACTGACTGATCTGGGGCTCCCGAGGTATTTCTGTTGTCTTTGCAGAGCTCATGTCTGCTTATTTCTTAATTCTATCTATTATACATTGTAACAATCTTAATTTCTAAGTAATTGCGGTTTCTTAACCGGCTGTGACCTGCACCTGCAGTATCACTTATTGTCTGGAATACAATGTATTGCATCCGTTCTCACAACTTGCTTGTGAACTGTTAATAACCTTTCTGATTTATCCTTGAATTGACATTGTTGCATATACTTAAGTTTTTTAACAATATCCAATAATTCCTAATAAATTCTATTTTGTTATACATATATAGATTGGGGGATACATAAGTCGCGAAGCGGAGGGAGACAAAACACCGAGAGTTAAAATCTTACATTTTTACCCGTGTATAATACACTATTTTTTCTGTGACAGGCAAAACGATGATTTAATATTGAACAAAATATTACAACATATTAAAGTCAAAACATCAATCGATGTCAAATTTGAAGTTTCAAACAAGTAAACTGTTGTACTTATAGGGACAGTTCGACTTGCGTTGCTAAGGAAACCTTTAAAGTAATCAAATATCTGTCAATTTAATTCTGCCAGTGGTTACTTATTTGCACATACTCGGGAAAAAAGTACTAATTTTTTTCCCGGGGAAAAAAGTAAATTCATAAAATGTGAAATTTTGTTACCTGTGAAGAAACATTAATTGTTAAATTTTTTCACGTCACAGAAAAAACTGTTTTTTGATACGTAATTGTTTTGGTTTATCACCAACCTATCTCTAAAACTATCACCGAATTACCTTGGCCCTATACAGTTTATTATCGGGTTTGTTAGAATTTTTGAGGAACAGCAAAGTCTTCCAAATTGCAGGATTTGTTTGCCAAAATTTTAAAATTAATAAAATAGTGATATTTTTTTGTAACAACACTTTCTAAGTACGTTAGAAAAATATAAAAGTATGAGGTATTTTTTACTTAGTTTTAATGGTAAATAAATAAAAGTATTAATTGACAAAAGTGTCAAATTCGAACAAAATAACTCCCTCCACTTTAAGATTCGTTTCAGGAATAGAATAGTATACACAAAGCTTTAAAAAATTATGTATTCAGAAATATCGCTTTCGTTAGAATGGCTTATCAGATGTAATTCTGTAACACCTAACCTTGTTGACCTCTGAAAGTATTTATCTGTAACGCACTAAGGCTTTCATTTAAATATTCTTCATTTGTATGTGTCAAGTCGATAAGGAAACAACGCAATTTAGTCGTTCTGCGGTTTCTTATCGTAGTGCACTGAATTTATTGCAATGGCTACTACTAGTACAACCAATGCGATAAACAATAGGTAAGTAGTTACATATTTTTCTATGTTTATTATTAGAACCTAAAAAGCCATTAATGAAATTAGGCAAGTTAGAGGAAAGTTGTTACGAAGAATCATCCTTGACCGTAATCGAATTATATCCTTATTTCGATTTTATGAGTAGAAATTTCGGTCGATTGCATTGTTAATTTGTAAGGACTGTGATCTTCATGTTTGGAATAACAATAATATACGCTTACACTTAACCTTCAAGTACATTTGGATCAAGTATCTAATTACACTTCCATTAATATCTAAAAGGTTTAAATTACACAAGCTCATTTCAGGAGGTTACATGAGTTCAACAAACACAAAAATTTTAATTTAAGATAGGCCTAGTAAATTATAACCTTCTTTTAAACGCTTTGTTTATTCGTAATTAAAAGTAGAATACTCGAAATCATTCTCTATTAATGTAAGTGAAAGAAATTGTTTTATTTTCAGAGCAGTTTCTAGAGTTCATGCTTGCTGTCCGTATGCAGATGTTATTAAGCATCCCTCATTCTTACACATAATCAGTCTTTAATTTTCATACATTTAAAAGAAATTTTTGATTTAGGAAAATTAAAAATTGCAACACACGTTTACTAACATATGGGGTCGATGTGGAGTTTTTTTCCGTTCGTGTAAGAATGACCTGACTTTTTAAAGCGATTTTTGGGATATCTTAATACATACATACGATCATCACATATGTATTTTAATAGGTACTTATGAGTAATTTAATATCAATTCAACGTTACAGCATTTTAATAAGCATTCTATTTTAACAGCAATGAAGTGTAAAAGAAGCTATGAAGTGATACAGGCATCATCATAAATATATTCAACTAAAATTATGAATAGAAGTTACTTAAACATTTACAAAAATAAAATAATACGAGGCATATTTCTAAAATACGTCTCATTTTCGTACAAATAAATATCAAGCATATCGTTTCATCATCATTAGGTCTGCAGTCCTGGAACTGGTTAGACGTGTGCCCTCATTGTTTCCTATTCTGAACTAACTTACACCTTTCCCTGTGCATATCGTTTACTAAATTTTATTTCTATAAGTTTGTCTATACCTTAAACTATTTTCCACGCTGTTTCCACATCTATATTAACGTGGAACAAATTTCTGGATACCCTCTTCATAATAAGGGACCACCTGACTTACTAACCATTTTCGAACTTGATTTTCGAGATCTTCATCGTTGTCAAAATGTGTACTACCGAGGAATTTCTTTAGGTATAAAAAAAGGCGGTAATTGTTTGGTACCAGATCAAAGCTGTAGGGTGGTTAACCGGAATGCTCCCAGCCAAATGAGGTAATAAGATTTTAAATACCAGCTACAGTGTGCGGGCATGGGTTATCATGAAGCAAAAGATTACTGTAACTCAACAAACCTTTACATTTGATTTTCCAATGCTCAACCCGAAGATACCACACTAGCCAGGACGTGTTTTTTTTACCTGGAAAATTTTGAATTTTGCCGAACCCTTGCTGTTCCAAGCAAGGCCTAAATTTTTAACGTGCGTGACAACACACACACGGGACCTCCATTTTACCTCTCATCCGAGCGAGGGCGTATTTTTGTGAAAATACTCGCCTAACATCATCGCGGGTTTGAAGTTAATATAATGTAAAAGTGAAGTTTAAAATGCCGAGCTCCAAGAAGAATTTGATTATATTACCGCATGAAAATGCACAACGATCTACATGAAAGTAAAATACGCCTGCAGATGCAAGGTAGGTTCACATACGCTCGGAGCGCAAATATAGTGCCGTTTAAAAAGGGGGGTTGGACCTGGTAAGTTTTCCCCTCAATTAAATTGAAATTTTGTGGTATGTTAGGGCAAGCGAATTTCCTGTTTTTGGATAATTTAAGAAATGATTGCAAAATAACATTAGCGATGGTGGATAACCACAAATAATACAGTGGGTCGAATATGCTTTTATGTTTAGAATTATTAATATGCATTTATGGACAAAGAAAGTTTATTGGTTGTTATTGATAGAATAAAAAATTAATCAAAATGAAAATAATTATTTGGTTGAATTATTTAGGGACAGAATTGTGTATTTTGATTTTCGAACGAAAGTTTTATACAATCTGGAAAGTACTTGCTTTCTAAAATTCAATAATTAAATAATTAAATAGTCAGATTACGTAACACCTAGAATGACATAAACAATTTGTACAAATGGATATTTAATAATTTCAGATTAGCAAATCAATTATTATATCCACCTAATTCCCAATGCATCATCATCATTAGGTTTTCAGTCCTGGAACTGGTTAGACGCGTACCATCATTGTTTCCTATTCTGAACTAACCTACACATTTCCCTGAAATTTACACAGTCTGAATTTATCCCTAATCTGACCTAGGTGTACATCTGCCTCCTTTTTCTTATCTCTGCTTGTAATATATCTCATAATATTTTCCAAAAATGCCTTAGAACGTATTCTGCCCTTCTATGTCTTTTATTTTTTTCCACAGATATCCTTTTTCTCCTACTATTTTTATTAACTGTGGCTGTCCATGCTACCATCCTCATACATCCGAAGCACAGCATTCCAAAAGGCTGCTACCGTTTTTATGTCTGTTTTTCCTACTACCCGTATTTCATAGGCATACTGTGCTGTGCTTCACACATATTCTTTCAACAATTTTCTTCTTGTTTCTATGTTTGTGGTCTTTCATCACAGGCGCTGTTCTTTCTTGTTAGATGCAGTTTGATCCCCTTCTATTGTTTTACAATTATATACCCGACATTCAGTGGTTGTGAAGGGGAAGGCGGCGCTGTGTATCAATGTAGTAAGCGTAAAATTACGGATCCTAAGGTCCTGGGTTCAAATACCGACACGGTCGACTGCTTGAAAAATGACAGGTGAGCATTTTTCACAAAAATTACGCCCTCGTTCGGATGAAAGGTTAAATGGAGGCCCCGTGTGTGAGTGTTGTAACGCACGTTAAAGATCTCTAGCTTGCCTGGAACGGCAAGGGTTCGGCAAAATTCTAAATTTCCAGGCAACAAAAAACTCGCCTCTTGGCCAATGTAGTACCTTCTGGTGGAGCATTGGAAATATAAATGCACGGTTGTGAAGGGGGGTAATCAGCTTGTGGCTGCCAAGTTCCCCCAGCACTTGAACATTTACCGATTTAATATTTTTTCAATATATCTTTTCGCAGAGTCAACCTGCAGTTGTTTTTAATAATCATCAGATTTATGTGCGTTTATTTTTTCGTCATTAGGTTTTCCGTCTCAAAACTGGTTGGACATGTACCTGCACTTATTTATATTCTGCGCTAAACTACACAATTCCTTAAAGTTCTCACACAGCCTGTATACAGCTCGATTCCCCTTCTATTGTTTTCTAATTTTATGCCCTATTTCAACGAGATTCAGTGAAGGGGGTTAAACAGCCTGTGGCTGCCAGATCCCCCAACATTTAGACATTTGCCGAATTAATAGTTTTCCAATAAATCCTATCACACAATTAAAATTATTCGTGATTATTGCCTAACCAATACTTGTAGTTGCGTATAATAGTCATCATGTTTAAGTACAGTTACTCTTTTCGTCATTAATTTATCCATCTGGGGACTGGTTGGATGCGTACCTCCATTGATTTCTATTCTGAGCTAGCCTACACATTCCCTGAAATTCCTACAGCCTGTGTGCAGTATTCTAATCTAGGTATACCTCTATTTCTCTTTTTTCCTATCTCTGCTTCTAATATATTCCGCACTAGTCCCTCATGCCGTAGTGTGTGGACTATCATCCTATCTCTCCTATTTTTTAGCGTTTTTCACATATTTCTTTCTTCCCCTACCATTTTTAGTACCTCTTCGTTCTTCACTTTGTCTGTCCATGGTATCTTCATCATACGCCTGTAGCACCACATTTCAAAGGCTTCTACCTTTTTCTTGTCCGCTTTTTCTACTGTCCAGGCTTCACAGCCGTACAGTGCTATGTTCCACACATATGTTTTAAGCAATCTTTTCCTTGTTTTTATGTTTGTTTTCTTTGAACACAGTAGTTCCTTTCTCTTGTTAAGTGTAGCGCGACCTTGTGCTAATCTTTGTTTTATATCTTTTGCGCTTTTCCCATCTTGCGTTATTTGGCTTCCTAAGTAGCAGGAATTCTTAACCTCTTGTAAGTTCTCGTTACCTATTTGTATTCTAGTTTTTGATTTATTTTCACCTCCTTTGCATACTAGTACTTTAGTTTCAGTTTTGTTAAATTTCATACCGTATCTCTCTGTTAGAACCGTTTCCATTTCATTAAGAGCAGCTTCTAACACTTCCTTGCTAGATGCTAGTACCGCTATATCATCTGCACATCTAAACATATCAATTTTTTGTCTCTGCATAGTAATTCCAAATGTCTTCCTGCATTTGACATCTGTATGTTTTTATCGACCAACGGCATTTTAAAACAGTTAATCTATTAAAATACACTAAGCGGTAATGGTTGCCAATTGCGCTGGTATGAAAAATGCAGTGAACTGTAATCTGCATCTGCATGACCGCCGTAAACTGCATAAACCAAAGTTCACTATTCTTGAGGCGTTTTCACCATTGAAAACCTCATGGTCCAAGCACACCGCACTGATTCCTACGGTCAGTCCCGTTGCCAAGTTATAAATGTTCTGTCTGATGCACGTCTTGAACTGTGTACACAAACCAAAAAAGGCACTCGCGCGCACTCCTTTCAATATCCAAAGTTGTATGTATATGTTATAGGATAGTCATTAACAGGAAAGGAACTTTGATAATGTAAATATCAAACCAGAATAATATAAAGTGATCATATGTCACCAAAATGCTATAAAATGCATAACATACCGCACACCAAAATAAGATCGAAAACTTATTTTAACCAATGTAATTAAATATTTACAAATGCGTAATATCACTAAAAATTAAATAATAACGTAATTTCAACAAAAAAAATTGTTGAGAGAAGAAAAAAATAATTTTTCCTTTGTTATATGTCCTCTAATGGGAGAGCACACGATTTTACCAAAGGTCATTTAATAATGCCGTGTGCAGTTTGAACTTGCGCCACTCTGACGATATTATCTGTACCAGGGTACAAGTGGGTAATGCGTCCCAGTCGCCAATGCAATGGAGGGGTATTGTCCTCTTTAATTAGGACCAATGGCCCAATCTGAACAGCGGGAAGAGATGAAAACCATTTAGTTTTCTGCTGGAGAGTATGTAAGTACTAGTTATGTCAACGGCGCCAAAAAGATTGTTGGATTCTCTGAATGAGTTGCCAACGATCTAAAATTGATAGTTTCAGGTCCAAGACATTTGGGTCAGGAAGCACTGAAATTGGTTCGACTCCTAAGCAATGACACAGTGCCAAATAAGAAAAATGAGGATTTGTGCTCAATAAACGCAAAGGACGAAAATTAAGTATGGCTTCAATCTGAATTAGTACGGTATTGAATTCCTCATACGAAAGAATTTGAGCGCCAATAACCTTGTTGAGATGACTCTTAACTGACTTGATGCCAGCATCCCACAATTCTCCGAAGTGAGGGGACGACGGGGGATTAAAAATAAATGCAATACCCTCTGCCAGTTCACGGGCAGCACCAGTGAAATTTGTGCCGCAATCACAGTAGATTTTGGCACATTTACCACGACGAGCGATGAAACGCCTCAATGCCGCTATATAGGCATATGAAAACAAATTCAAAACTAGCTCTAAGTGCAGAGCCTTAGTTCCAAAACAAACGAACAAACAAACATAAGCCTTTAATGACTTTGAACCACGAGTGCGGTTCATGTTAATTGCGAACGGTCCACCAAAATCAACCCCAGTGTGGAGAAAGGCTTTATTCGAAACGGTGCGGGTTGCTGGTAGGTCACCCATAGGGGGGATAGGGAATTGGTTTTATATGAAAACAAATGATACATGTCTTTAGATATTTTCGAACGGTCTTTTTTGCGGCCAAAATCCAAAAGTTTTGCATTAAAAGAAATTGGCTTGTTCTAAGAACAGAATGTAAATATTTTTGATGACAGTCCAAAATAAAGAGATCTGTCAAACGATGAGTACGGGGCAATAGGAGTGGAAATTTTTCCCCATAAGGTAAATTTAAATTTCGAAGGCGTCCGTCCACCCTGAGTAAACGATGTCTGTCCAGAAATGGGCTAAGGGGTCTAAGGTGTTTTCTAATGGTTCTCCTTTTTTCAATATTCTCTATGTCCTTATAAAAGAATTCTGATTGAACTCTTTTAACCAATAAATGAAGCGCAACTTGTTGCTGATTTGAAATGATTTGCGATGCGTTTGAAACGGGATCCACAGGGGTTCTCAAAGTGCGAATGAAATGAAGGACATAACATATAATGCGACAAACTTTATTTATATCAGAAAATTTGTTTATTAAGAGATCAAGAAAATGATCCGAAATGATAATATTCAATGAGATAATTCTCTTTTCCAAATCCATAAGTGTTGAATCCATTTCAGAAAATTTACTCACAGGTCAATCTGATTAAGGCAAAGAAAGCCAAATAGGACTAGACCACCATAAATGACGCTCTACTAAGTCCGTGGCTAGTAAACCCCGGGAGGCACAATCCGCTGGATTATCTTGAGGCTTGATGTGGTTCCAAGACCCAGGAGGAATTCGATCTTGAATGTGTGAAATTCTATTACTAATGAAAGTTTTGCAATGGTAAGAAGGCGATCGAATCCATGATAAAGCCACTGTAGAATCTGACCACGCATAAATCGATAACTTTAGTCGAACCTTATAAATATTGAACAAGAACTCAATCAAATCTGATAAAAGTACTGCGGCAGATAATTCTAGCCGAGGCACAGAAATGCGGTGAGTAGGTGCAACCCTTGATTTTGCACATACCAATGCAACTTTGATATTAGCATTTGCGTCTACCACTCTGAAATAAACTACGGCGTATCCTTGTTTGGAGGCGTTGCAAAAGCCATGCAACTGAAATTCCAGACAGTTATGAGACAAAATCCACCTAGGAATTTTCACCTTAGACAATTCTGATAATTGATCAAAGTAATCCTTCCATTTGACAGTGACATCAACAGGAGGGTCGTCATCCCAATCGATGCCTCGAATCCATAAATATTGAATAAGGTGTTTTGCAAAAAACACCAACGGTGTCAACAAGCCGAAGGGATTCAAGATCCGCGCTATTTCTGAAACCATGTGTCTTTTGGTACAAATCCGATCCACCGGATTTACTACATAAAAAAATTCGTCCAATGACGGATGCCACTGAAGGCCCAACATTTTTTGCGAGAGATTAGTTGAATCTTCGAATAAAATGTTGTTGTTACCTAGCCGATTTAGGTACTACCTTAATTACGTCATATACGTTACTGTTCCATTTACGCAACGTAAATCCACCCAACAAGCACAGTTTGTCCAATTCCAAAATCAATTGTTGATCTTTTTCGACCGATTGTGACCCGGTCACGACATCGTCAACATATGTATCGAATTCCAACGCCTTAGCAGCTAAAAGAAATTTTGATGATTCAAGACGCGCCAATTCTTGGATCACACGCAATGCCAAATACGGTGCTGATTTGACACCATAAGCTACTGTATTTAGTACAAAATCTGAAATAGGTTCTGTAGGATTAGACCACTAAACAATTTTTTGAAATTTTCAGTGTTCCGGAGAAATCAGAATTTGTCGATACATTTGTTTGATGTCTGCGGTAATAACAATCGGATGTAAGCGAAAATGCACAAGTAAAGCCAAGATATTCTTTTGTAAGGAAGGACCAGCAAGCAAATGGTCATTAAGAGACCCACCAATGAGAGTAGTTGCCGAAGCGTCAAAGACTACCCTTAATTTTGTTGTGTTACTTTCTGGTTGAATA
This sequence comes from Platerodrilus igneus, assembly GCA_036346225.1. Taxonomy (NCBI): domain Eukaryota; kingdom Metazoa; phylum Arthropoda; class Insecta; order Coleoptera; family Lycidae; genus Platerodrilus; species Platerodrilus igneus. Next base: position 5,044,909 of record JARFIW010000507.1, on the reverse strand, counting down.
ACCACATGATGCGGAATATAATATTCTGTCGAATGATGCGATGATTCTTTCATGCTAAAAGGAATGAGTGACATGCAGCCATTTTGTAAATAATCTTGCATAAACTTCTTGTACATTGTATACAGTGGAGGGTCTTTTTCTAAACGACTTTCCAATGCCAAAAACCTACGAAGTGCGGCTTTCCGAGAATCCCAAATAATGGGTTCCAGACCATTAAACGGAAGTGACACTATAAAACGACCCTGCTCGTTTCTAGCGTGTGTTACCAAAAAATGCTGCTCACAGGCTTCTTCTGCAGAAGAAACCTTGTGGACATCTGGAATGCCTTCTAGCTCCCAAAACCGACGAATTAGAATATCCAGGGGTTCTATTAGTACACATAATGAGGTACTATCTGTTGCAGGAGAAATGATTTTCCCTGTAAGAACCCACCCAAATTTGGTATGAATCGTGACTAGTTCGTCTGCGGTTTCCATACGAGTTTCATTTAACAATGAGTGTGCAAAACATCGGCACCCAAAAGTAAATCAATTGTGCCTGGCTTATCAAAATCAGTATCAGCCAACGGCAAGTCCACTGTATGCGGCCAATGGTTGGTGTTTAATTGCACTGCAGGCAATTTACCACAAATATTTTGTAGAATATAAACATCTTTATCAAATTGGGGATGTGTCTTATTCCTAGGTCTAATTTTGCAAGATAAAACTCTCGAAATGTGTGAGAAAGCTAAACCTAGATCTTCCACTTTAATGGCAACGTTGGTTTTTTGTAAGCCAAGTCGCTGACGACAAGTTTCCGTCATAAAACTTTCCATACTGTCGTTGTCCAACAATGCTCTTACCTTTTGAATCTTTCCGTTCCCATCTCGAATTGCAATAGTTGCAGTTGCCAACAAGGTGACGGTTTTCGAAGAATGCGTTGAAAGTAAACTGCTAGTACTTGATGTACTTGCACATGGTTGATTTGACTGTAGTGCGGGCGCGTTATTAACAAATTGATCCGTCAATGATTTTTGGTTTGTAAAATGTAGCAATGTGTTGTGAGGTTTAACGCACTTTCTACAAACACATTTTAAAAAACATTACGTGGCTTGATGAAGCCCCGATAAACAATTAATGCAGAAATTTTTCTGCTTAACAAACTCGTAACGCTCGTGAGGCGTCTTGTCCAAAAAATTCTGACACTGATATAAGGCATGTTTGCCTTTACAATGAATGCAACTTTCGTTGTCTGATATTGTCACCAATGAAGTGTGATATTGAGATTTTGTATAAATTCCAGTAGGTTTATCAAAATGTGTAGATTTACTATTTGTTTTAGACTGTTTGCTCATACATAGACTACTAACTTCCAAGGCTTTAGAGTGTCTTTCAACAAATGTGTTTAATTGCTTATATGTGGGAATTAAATTTAAACCCACAGCATTGGTTTCCAATTCGAATAATTTTAAAAATTTGTTATCCAATTTTTTAGATAATGTACGAAACTAAAACATGTCCAAAACATCTACCTTAGCTTGCTCTAAGCATGCCAAATTTTCATCAAAGCAATTTATGAGAGCTCTAAGCTCTTGGTGAGAATTATGGTTGGCTTTTGGAACATTTTCCCAAGCTGCAAAATGTGAGTTTACCAAAAGTCGCTTACTTTCATACCTTTCAACCACGGTATCGTATGCCAACTTAAAATTATCCCCTGTAATAGGTAAATGTTTAATTAAACCTTTAGAATCTGAATCTAATGCGTCCAGCAAGAAATAAAATTTCTCTACGCTTAATAAATTCTTGTTATCAACAACAAGATTTTTAAAAAGCTCGTTAAAATGCATAAACTCTGAAATCTTGTCAGAAAATTTTGGGACAGATATCCGAGGAAGTCTTATGTTAGACACGCTTGTTAATTGAAAAATTCTTGTGTGTTGGCAAGAATATTTTCTTTCTTGATTTTGGATAAATCAAGCTACATTTGTGCCCCACTATTTTTTATTGAAATGACTAATCCATTAATGCTGGATTTCAAACTTTTAATTTCTTCCAGATTTTCTGCGTCTAGAGTGCACATTTTGTACGCACTATCCATCTCATGTTTGAGATCGATAGCTGTTTGCTTAGAATTTAAGCCAAAACTAAGTTTTGCTCTGTTGAGTCCAAATTAGACGTTTGATAAAAAGCGAACAAAACCGTTCAATAGCCAATTTTAAATCCAGGATAAACCGTTCGGTAGAAATTTTCTTGGTAGCCATTGTACCTACTGAAATGCCCTTATAAGTTCTAAGGAATTGTTTTGAAATAAAAGCCAATAAATCAAAGACAAAAATTTGCCTTTAAAAATTAAAAATTACATAAATAATTTTTAACCAAGAACCCAATGTTCAAAATTAAAATATCTATAGCAATTATAGACCTTTAAACACCTTGTATGAGGTATTGTTTGAAATGAATGCCAATAAACCAAAGACAGAAATTTGTCATTAACAAATTAAATGAATTATGTATTTTAACATGTTTACCATTTCAATGAGTATTGGTGCTGATTTGTAACAATTGTCAACAACTTGTACGAATTAAATTGACACCAAAATAAACAATGTTTGCAAACTTGTTTTGAATGCGCGAGCAACTTGAATTATGTCGCTTGAAATACGTTCGTTATTAGAAACAACAGGTTCAAACTGCCGGCGTTCTGACCTCGAAAGCTATTATTTGAAATGAATGCACAGGTGTTTTAAAGCGATATCACACTTATAAAATTGAACAACATTGATTATTTTCAACACAAATACCACTGAATGACTAAATTAATGCGATTTAAATTGAAATTATAATAATTTAAACTCATGAAATCCAAAGAATAGCAATGCGTTTTGTTTTGTGAAGAAATATTTATGCAGCAAACGAGAAGTGATATGCGGTAAGGGGTGTAAGGATTAAGGAACATGCAGGAAAAAAATATGCTAGAAGAGCTAAAAATGTCTGCATGTTTTTATCGACCAACGGCATTTTAAAACAGTTAATCAATTAAAATACACTAACCTGTAATGGTTGCCAATTGCACTGGTATTAAAAATGTAGTGGACTGTAATCTGCATCTGCATGACTGCCGTACACTGCATAAACCAAAGTTCACTATTCTTGAGGCTTTTTCACCATTGGAAACCTCATGGTTAAAGCACACTCCACTGATTCTTACGGTCAGTCCCGTTGCCAAGTTAATAATGCTCTGTCTGATGCGCGTCTTGAACTGTGTACACGAACCAAAAAAAGGCACTCGCGTGTACTCCTTCCAAAGTTGTATGTATATGTTGCAGGATAGGAGATAACAGGTAAGGAACTTTGCTAATGTAAATATCAAACCAGAATAATATAAAGTGATCATATGTCATCAAAAATGCTATAAAATGCATAACAGTATTCATTGCCTCTTCAATGTATAAGTTAATGGTTAATGGAGATAGGGCACATCCCTGTCTCACCCCTTTCCTAATGTTTACTTCTCTAGTTCCTGCTCTAATTCTATTACTGCTGTTTGATCTTTGTGTAAGCTATGTACTAATAGTCTATCTCAATAACTCATTGCAATTTTTTTGAGTATTTTGAACATTTTTTTCCATTTTACATTGTCGAATTCTTTTTCCAGATCTACAAACCCTATATACACGCTTTCTCCTTATTCTATTATTTTCCCCATTATCACTCTCAGAGCTAAAATAGCCTCCCGTGTTCCCCTGTTTCGCCTAAACCCAAATTAGTCTTCTCATAGTATTTCTTCAGCTCGTTTGTCTTTGTACAATTCTAGTTAATATTTTTGATACGTGTGCTGTTAAACTTATTGTTCGAAAATTTTCACATCTATCCGCGCCTTTCTTTTTTGGTATAGTTACTATGATGTTACGTTTGAAATCTTTGGGTATCTCGCCTATCTCATACATATAGTTTACAAGTTCGAAGAGACGTTCTGTTACTGCTTGCCCAGCGGCTTTTAGAGTTTCTGCTTGCACTTTATCTGTACCCGGCGCCTTACCATTTTTCAGATTCTTTAATGCTAATTCAAACTCATCTCTAAGTCTAGGATATCTCAAGTCATCATTTTCAATGTCTGATTCCTTTTCTATCGCAGTTAGTTTCTCTTCTGCATATGAATTTCCTATATATTCTTACCATCTACCCACTTTCTCTACATTTTCTATGACGTTTCTTCCCGCGACCCTTATATTATTGCTATACGGGTTTATATCCCTAAAATTCATTCTAATTAGTTTGTATGGTTCATCTGTCTTTCTTACTTCCATCTTAGTCTGTACCTCTTTGCACTTTTCATCAATCCGTTGTTCTTTAGCTTTCCTACATTTGCGAATAATTTCCCATTTTATGGCATTGTATCTCTGTTTTTCTGTTTCGTCTGATTTATTTTTGTATCTTCCTCTTTCTTCTATTAAATTCAGGATATCCTTTGTTATCTGTGGTTTCTTATTTTCTTTTTGTGTATACCCTAGAATATCTCTGGCCGCCATGTCTAAGCTGGATTTAATGTTATTCCATTCTGTTTCTACTTCCTTAGTATCAGATATTTCCCGATATTTTTGAGCAATTCATTTGACTTTTTTTCAAAGCTCTCTTGAATATCTTTATCTTTCAGTTTCTCTTAGTCAACGTGCTTTTTTCTGTTTCTTTTTTTCAAATTTTTAAATTTAAGTGCGGCCTTCATAATTACGATGTTGTGGTCAGTGTCTATATCTGCTTCTGGGTAGCTTCTATAGTCTTTTACTTGATTCCTAAACCGTTGTCTAACAAGAATGTAATCTATTTGATATCTTCCTATATCTCCTGGCATCTTCCACGTATATCGTCTTCTAGCATGATATTGAAATAATGTGTTTGTGATTAGGGCTGGGTCGGCGTATCGATATATCGATACGACCCCCGTATCGACCCCCCCGATACAGCGAAAAATAAATATCGATATATCGATACTCGATATGTATCGATAGGTATCGATATGTATCGATACGCATCGATACGTATCGATACGCATCGATACGTATCGATATAGAATATGTATCGATATTAGATACGCAAAATCCTGTATCCTCCACCCCTATATATATATATATATATATATATATATATATATATATATATATTGCTGTGAAACCTCACCATTAATCTTAAACTAAGGTTTTCAAATCGAGCCCCACAGATTGGGCGTCATAAAATACTGTGAAATGTACAAAAAGCCTCGCCAGTTTCCTGGAATAAAATCACAAAAATTTTCTTTGGAACTCGAGCCTCGCTTTTGGGCGCTACGATTTGCTGAGATTCTCTTCTGATAATCGCCTCTTTACTCTTTCAGCCTCGGCTGCTCACCTAGTTAAAACTTTCATCCTCATTCATAAGAAAAAAAACACATTCCTACCACAAACATCAACGTTTCGATAGCTTAAGAAATGTTAAAGTTTAGTAGGCTAAATATTTTTGAATTCATCTAGGCGTCGTCGATTTACCCTTCGACTTTCGAGTTGACGATTCTCAGTCTGATACTAGTTTAGAAAAATTATCAGTAGTTAGTATGGAACTTAGAAAGCTAGCAAGGTAAAGGTTAACCTTGTCAAATTAAATTTTATAATAAAATAACCAGACGATATCAATTTTTAGAGCAACACCTTCAGGGGTCGGTGAATTAGCAAAAGATAATGCATTTATTTTAAAAAGCAGCTGTCTAAACTCTTATTTGAATTACAACGAGCGGGACTAATTTAATATAGAAACTCGCAAAATATGGCAGATTCTATTGCATGTGGTCCGATAATTAATTCGCAGACTAAGGTCAAGAAACGGTGTCACTTCTTTATGTGTATCTACAAAGGGTTAAATAAGCATGTCTATCGTTCAGACACAAATCGGGTCGTTTGATACCAACTTTTATATTCCAAGGACTATATCTTCATATTAGATCACACGTAGGCTATGAAATGACTATTTTGTTGGATTACGATAACGCACTTCCAAGTGATTGACATGTTTATATCCTATTAGAAAAATATATCTCTTTCGTTCTTTATAAGGCCTTAGAAACTTTCAGATGTCGTGAATTAGTTGTTAACGTTTAAATGATTTATTACAATAACGATTCTTTGAAGCTTTTGAGCGAACACGTAGAAAAGTGATTTTATATTTATTTGAAAATCTAATGTGAAAAATAGTTTGAAGTCTGATATTTTATAGAAAATCCAAACAGAACCTCTCTGGTCTATTTGTATATTATCGATTAATAAAAGAAGTCTGGAACTGGAAAAAATAGATTTAAAAAGGAGTAAGTTATAGTACACATTAAGGACTTGTATTGAAATAACACACACGCACATGCGTACGCGCACGCACACGTATACGCTCACGCACACGCATACGCTTACGCACACGCACACGCCCACGCACACGTACACGCATACGCACACGCACATACGCGCGCACACACATAAACTACTCATAATATATATATATATATATATATATATATTTATAAGATATTATATATATATATATATATATTGCTGTGAAACCTTCAAAATTAACTGGTCCGTGGCTCCTCTTCTGATAGGAAGACTCTTTACTCTTTCCGCCTCGGCTGCTCACCTAGTTAAAACTTTCATCCTCATTCATAAAAAAAAAAACACATTCCTACCACAAACATCAACGTTAACTCTATTTACATCAATATTCATAATACATTAAAATTTCAAAATTAAATTTCAGCATAAATTTCAGTATCATAAAATTTCAAGATTAAATTTGTCATCATTTTAATGCTTGTAGGATGTCTACTAATTAATTTAACAATATTTGCAGACCTGAGTCTGAGTACAAATGGAGCATCTCCCACCCCTTTACGTTAATCAAACAGATTAGTCTAATTGAGCTCAAAGACAGACCCAAATTTTCATCATAATCAAGAACTTAAACTGCTAAATACTCCTTTTTACTTAAACAAGAAAATTTCACCTTAAAATTAAAATTTTGTTGTTTGTACAAATTCACTACTGTCCATTTTTTTTTAGCAAACAAATTATAAAGTTATTCAACACACACAAAAACATCAAAGTTCGAACAAAATTGTATAATTTACCTGAAGGTTACTGCACTCGTGGCTTCAATGTACATCGTCCTTGCTAATTTTACCATTCCAACTGGGTTATGTTTCCGTCCTCAGATTCCTGGTCGCCTTTTAAAATTTTCTACACCACCATTCATCAAAAGTTGTTTCAGGGCCTCTCAGGAACTCATCTAAGTATATCAAAATCTTGTTTTGTGGATCCAATCACGATTACGAATAACATTTGATTATTAACACCCCCGAAAAATAGCAAAGAAATTCATACTTCTTTCAGGCTATACCCAAAACTGCCTACTTTTGTTTATTCATTTATCGTTACAACTTTGGATACTTGGTACAGTAATACTCGCAAATATAACTAAACTTTATTACCTTGTATCTTCTTTTCTAAGTGCACTAATGCATAACAACTTGTATCGTAGCACGTAAAGAGCAAATTATTTTAAAGTATTAAATCAAAATCGAAAATCTAAAAGCACTGTTTAAAGCATCGAATAATCAAAAATCTAAGAGAGCGAAACTGTTTAAAGTCCGGGTATAATAGCTTGCCTGTATGTCGGTTTTGTCCCGCGACGGCCAGTTTGTAGAATTTCGCATACTATGTTCCCTTTCGACAATCGGGCACAGCTATTCTACTAAATTTGCACTCGCGCCAGTTAAATCTCAGAAATTTTCCACACGGTACGCAACGTCTGAGAACAACTAACTAAATTTTATACAGAAATGTTATTTTTACACTTCTCATGTTTGCCTCTTATTTTCAACCAATCGTGACCCTCGTGACGCTACACAAATCACGCCTTTAATTATTAGTGTCTCTGCTTGACGCATTTTCTCTTTCCTTTTCTACCTTGGTCTGAGTGGTACAAATCGATATTCTTTACTATCCACGTGGACTCGCGACGTGACTTTTAAATAAACGCTGTTTTGTATTTCGTGCTAAAGCATCCGACCGTTTCCAATATACGTAGAATCTACATGTTTATCTAAACAAATTAAACTGAAATATTTTAATCTTGGATTTTCACAGGCTTTTATGCTTATAATACCTTAATAATCGTTCAATTAACTCCAATTAAAATAATGATGAATGGCATTGACTTCTACCCTTTAATTTTTAGTGAATCCTAATTAAATATTAATTATTATTTGTACATTTTGTTTAATACTCGTTACTTGGAACTTGAATTAATTAATATAAATTTTGCACGTAATTTCTATTTGTTTCTTTACTTGGAATAATTAAATTACATACAAATTGAGCATTTTAATTCTGCTTCTTTTTATAGAAAGCGTCTAGTGCATAATTTAAATCCCTTATTTTTAATAAAACGAATAAATTTTTATGCTCCACGTTTTAATAACGCGTACCTTTTCCCAAAGCTTCCTTATACACGGTGATTAAAATTATTTGATGTAATTAATTAATTTTCTACCCTGGTCTAAATTTGAGTAATATATATATATATATATATATATATATATATATATACTTTTGTCACAAATATTGAACTTGAAACTTTAATTATGTTGATAACAAACAATCTTAAGTGAAAGATGGAATTGTCAGTAAATACATCATTTTAAAACGATCTTGTGGTTTTATTCCCAAAGAAAGAGTAGAAAAACTTATAGATGCGTATCGATTTTTACCGATAGGTATCGCCACGTCTCGATATGTATACTTAATCTACACAACTAAACGTTCCGATACGAATTGCTATACATATCTATACGTACCGCTACGTATCGATATGCACCGATACGCATCGATACGTATCGATACGCATCGATACAAATCGATACGTATCGATACGTATCGATACGCACCGATACGCATCGATACGTATCGATATATATATCGATACATATCGATATAGAATATGTATCAATATTCGATACGCAAAATTCCGTATCGCCCACCCCTATTTGTGATGATTAAATTGTTTTTGTCGCAAAATTCTACCAGCCTATTTCCCCTGTCGTTTCTCGTGCCTAAACCAAATAAACCTACTACTGCTCCTTCTCTACCCTCACCTACCACTGCATTAAAATCCCCCGTAATTATTAAATTTTCATGTCCTTTTACGTATCTTAATATATCTTCGATATCTTTGTAGATCGCTTCTACCTCTTCGTTACTTTAGCTAGACGTGGGCATGTATACTTGTATTGTTACTGTGTTTACCGGTTTAGATTCTAATCTAACCATGAGTACTCTTTCGTTCTTTTTTAAGTAATTTTCTACACAGTATCCTATCTTTTTCCGCATAACTATCCCCACACCCAAATTTCCTTCCTCTGCACCTGTATGAATTACCCTGAAGTCTCCACTCCAAAAATCCCCCGCCTCTGACCACCGAACTTCGCTGATCCCTACTATGTCTAGTGCTAACCTATTCATTTCGAATTTTAGGTTCTCTAGCTTACCTACTTGCTTCATGCTTGTAACATTCCACGCACCGATTCGCTAAATGTTCCCCTCACGGAGATCCGAATGGGGGACTATTTTAACTCCGGAATCTTTTACCCCAGAGAATGCCATCATTTTATTATAATTTAGGTACCCTGTGTACTTGTGAGGTAATGTGGTGGTTTCCCGTTGCCTTCCACATCGCGGTAGTGTGTCTTAGACTTCCATACCGAACCCTATAGTCTCTGCCAATCTAAGTGCCGAAAGAGCCGCTGCCCTCTTTCGGGGACCTGTCTTAGTCTGGTTCCTCACTAATGACCCTACTACTTTGGTTGGACCTGTAGTTTGGCTTCTTAGCTCATTGGAACACGCCAGTCATTTTACCTGTTCTAGTAATCTAGAACTTCGGCAAGGTGCAGGTCCATTCGAAATTTACTTCCCAATGCAACACATTTAAAATGTTAACGAATCTTAATGTAAGAACTTGCCAAAACAAAAACACGAAGTCAAGCACAAGTTTCTACAAAGATTAAACGACAGCTTGATGCAAGGTGTTTGTCAAGATTTTTAAGCAATCTGATTGCCTTGCAAAATTAAGTATAGTTGATGCTATATAAGTTGACTTGCTATAAACTACAAGATTATTATCGCAACAATAGAACAACTTTATACAGCTATTAAAGCAGCATTATCTAGAGCCAAAATGTGCAACGAACTTGTTCTAAATAAAACAATGTAAAATTGATGTACCAATAAATTCGCGGCTTTGGATACAAAAATTACTTAACAATCCAGGCATTAGAATTCTTCCTTTCGTTACTGACAAACTAGTTTTGTTTGTTCTAAATGGTCTGTACTTTCTGTTGTAACAAAAATAACCTGAAACTTTATTTCTTAAAAGTATACGTCCACTGCATACCTTAACAAATATTGGATTTGTTAAACGTCAAACTTTTAAATACTAAACCGGCTTAAAAAAAGACTTCGAAAATTACTCGAGAATTAGCTTTACGAATAGTTTCATTTAACAGAAGAATTCTTTAAGTGGCAGGATTATATTAATTAAGAAATCGAAGTTGTTTTTGTAAAAGTAAAAAATAGAGATAACATTCCAACAATTATTTATTACGATTGAATTTAAAATCCTTGGAAAAGTTTTCCTCTAAACAGATTCGAACTTAAAAAAGATTTTGGAAACCCAGAGACGTGGACTCTAATGTAGCAAAGTGGTATAAACGGAAATGCATTCGTGTAACTATCTGATGAAATATATTGTGTTTAATTTAGGAAGAATATTTCGTTACTCTGATGTAACAAACGGGTATAAACGGAAAGTGCTTTCATGCATCCATTTAATGAAATTTAGTGCGCTAATTTGAGAAAAATATTTCGGGCACCACGTTGTGGATACTATAGTAGCAGCTTTTATTTTATTATAGAGATTTTTATAGAAAACGCGTTTTGAGATCTTACCTCAAAGAAGGAGATAGAACAACAATGCGGACCTCACGATACGAGCGCAATTGTAATAGTTCCAAAAAATTCTACATTTTAATTATAATAATGAACTTTAAAATAATAGAGCAAATGAGACCCGGTAAATCGGAACTTCAAAGCGACTTAAAACTTTTACGCATATGAGATGGAAAGACAAAAAACTGCTGTACCAACGGCTAACTTGGTTACTGCTTCAAGGGAGAGCATGAGAAGGGCAGGCTTGAAATATTCTTTGCTAGACTAAAAACAAAATATTTTGAAGTTGGACGCCACTGTATCTAACAAGTATTAAAAAAAACTATAATTTTAGGGTAGATATAGAAACCCTTTCGCAGTAGATAAATTTAAATTCTCTAATTTAACCTTTTGGAAAATTGATCATACTGAAATCAGGAATAGTTTGTATCCAATAACAATATTTAACAAAATAAATAAATAATTTCACATATTTTACATGTAAAAAATTATTAGTTAAACAAAATTCCGTTACTTAGTATTTAGATGAGCATCAGATCTGATAGTCACGTACAAATTTAATCAAAGACAGTAATTCAAACACGCTTAAAATAGTTACTAGTGAGAGTTTCAAATGTAGCAATGTTAGGGCAAATATTAGTTTTAAGAAAAGCATTAAATAAGACAATAATTCAAGGAAGATCAGAATAGTTATTAGTGAAAGTTCCAAATATAATAAAGTTTGAGCAAATATTACTTTCAAGAAAATGGATGTTCGTAGTAAAAAGTATTAAATAGTTAACAAAAAAAAATTATTGATTCAGTTGGGTGCCGGGTCTTACAGGCTGGAATGAAAGGTTTTCCCCGCTCGAAAATTAACCGTTTGTGGAAAAGGAGGTTGTGAAATAAATCCGTTGTGAGATTCAACAAAAATAACTCACCCTTGACTTCTGGCCGCTGGTTGTCAGCTTAAGATTGGTTGGGCCCAGGTTCCATCTAGTTGTTTGCTATGAAAAACCAGGTGATGTCATAGTACATGACGGGTGATATCGAGGGTGATTGTCGGTTCAAGATGCTTGGACATCAATGACGCTAGTAGGCTCTAGGGTACATGTTGGCTAGGAGGTATTTGTTGGCTCGATAGTATTTATTGGTTTTAACGAATTTGGTTGGTTTTGCAGAATTTTTTGGCGTTATCAGATTTTGTAGACTAAAGAATTTGCACATCAGCGACTCCCCGTCCTGCTTGACTCAAAGATGATGTCGAAGTCAGCGGATTGATAAAATGACTTACAAAGACAGTTCAACCGGTAGAAATCTTATTAGAACAAATGGTTGTTCCCACGCACCGTGTGTATGAAACAAATTGAAAACCTTAAAGTATATTGTGAACAATAACGTGTTTATACAGACTTTTGAAAGATTAAATCGCTATTTACGACTTTACACACCAGGTTTCAAAACGTCTGAATTGTTTTCTATATGACTGTGGGTGCAAAATGTTGAACTTAGCCTTACAATTTAACAAACTAGAAAATAACAAATCGCATAATGTTTACCATATGGGGCCGAAGACTTTTCTATTGCCCTAATACTTAATACCTTTATGTTGTTGCAAAACAAATTTTTTATACAGCAAAAAAATTGTTACAATACGCTTAACAGGAAAATATGGTTTAGTTTTGGTACAAAATATGTTTATACAGTTGGTACTGGTTCAGTTGGTTTTAGAAATAAAAAAATAATAATTTTTGTACATTTTTCAGTTTTGTTAGTTTATATCTTATTCGAAAAAGTGGTAAATGGAATCTGTACTTATCATTTAAATAAGGTTTAATTAAAATGTACTGAAATAAATAACACATTTACAGCACTTGTTATTAACTTTTAGCATAGTTTAGCGGTAAAGAATTCTGGCCTGTTCTCAGGAGACGCAAAGTCTACTCCTGCTTCAATCAACTTTTTTCCCTCTAAAATTATATGCAAGATAATTCGAAATTATAAATGTACAAGGTGAGTCAAAAGTGAATCGTAACGTAAACAAAGATGACTTATGTATCTGAGATGGTTGCCGTGACGGCAGAGGTTAGTAATATTGAAAAGATCAAAACCTATACAACATGCTGTATATAACTTTTGTAACGTCAGAGGTTAGTGACGTAGGCAGCAGCGGCGGTCTACCAACGTTTGCAGTCGTTAAACGAATAATTAAAAAACGGCCTGCCCAATACTAATTCACGAGTTTTGTAAATTGTTATTTTACCCTGAAATAATAATCGAAAAGTTGCTTTCTTTGCATTATCCACTATGAAAATTTTATTTACAAATGTGTTACATTTAGTCTTTACATGAATCCAGCGTTTCACTTGCTATTTGTACACTAATATAATTATAGTTGACTCTATGGATCTACTTCCGCTTGTTCTTACCGATTATAATATATTCTATAACCTATTATTATTTCTTTTTGTGATAATTTTAATTACTGTACGGGTGTATAATTGACATTAATATTGTCGTCTACCGGAAATTCGGTCAAATAAATCTAGAGGATAATGGTTTTCATCTGATAGTCAATTAGTCATGCATACATATATTATTTTCAATCTTATTATTCTTTGGTTGTTGATTTAGATGTGCACTTTTTGTGTTTTTAGTATTTCTATACTTGATGGCATGCTTTTAATGTCTCCAGAATCATATTTCATAACAGGTATAAAACTATCCCATGTTACGTAAATTGTAAGATAGGCCAGGTGGCAGGGCGAAAAAAATCTCTCAATAACGAAATAAATAGCGAAATGCTGAAAAGAACCTTAATTTTTATTTGGACCCGCTTATTAGTGTCCTAAGTTTTCCCTCTCGAGCAAAGTTGGCGTTGGCACTTATGGTCCAAAAAAGGTACCGATTTTCGATTTTTTTTTAAAAATCTCTTTAACCATCTACTTGTCAACAAAATACGTATTATCAAAAATAATATAGAATAAATTTGCAATAAAAAGTTTTGCACCGTTTTTTCCTTAAATTAATCGTTACGTCGCTAGGGCGTTTAAAATAGAGTATTTTTTTTGGTTCCTGCCGAAAAGTTACTAAAAATCACATTCAATAAGTAATAATTATTACTGAGATCCAAAATAGCCCATTCAGGCAAATTACTCTATCAGGCCTGATCTTTTTTATCAGTTTCATCTCTATCGTTATCATCGTTTGAAACATTATATTTGTCTGACATCGAGTTCACTGAACGCTCAAGATGAACGTCGAAGTCTCCGTCATAATCTTCCACATCATTTTCATTGGCAGCATTTGTACATGATTGTCTTATAGAATGGATACAGATCCTGGAGCATCGGATGTCAAATTTTCTGCAACCGTGTGATTGGTTCTGTACAACATTTACAGAATTCTGTGTTCAAGAACGCCTGTGGTGCAGGATCCTTGGTCGTAGTGATGGAAACTAAGTCAAACTGAAAAATGCTTCCATCCCTAAGCTAATGGATCTTTATCATTAACATATCATGCTTGCACTTGATAGTACGTTCTTAAAGAGTACTCACGTGCCGCTGATTGGGTTGGAGGTAGGGTTGCGGGGTTAAATCCATTTCTGCCTAGGATTTTTTTCAAGCAACTGAAACCGCAATGCATTCAGAGTGTTTACATTGTTGTTATTACCATACAGCGCAGCCAGAACCAACTGTCCCGCTTTGTCAATTTCATTTGGACGCCCATTCACGTCTCTAAAACAAATATTTATAGTTGTGAGTTGGGACCGCGTCATTTTATAAACTAATGTCGACGTTTCGCCCACTTTTGTAAGGGGCTTCATCGGGACAAAAAAGAAAATGAAATATAAATATAAAATAATAATAATAAAAATAAGAATAAGAATGTTAAAATATTAATTAGACAAGTGTAAAAAGTATAAAAAGTATGCAGTTACTTCTGAACTAGCAGACTCGCCAGCCCATTTAAGCCAAAAGGTGTCTTGTGGCAAAGTAACTGGTGAAAGTAGCGCAAGTGGTGGTTTATATAGCGCGAGAACTTGATGCTTGAGTGATCATGAATAGGGAAGAGTGTGTAACGAATCAGTGAACATTACGGTTCTGCTTGTGTGAACATAGGCTCGTTTTCCAAATGGGAGGAAGGTAATAACCATCGTCTTTGTTTAAATTGCTTGAATTTTTAATGATTTCTGTGGATTCTCTGATTTTTCTATTGTAGAAAAATAGAATTCTGGCAATTAGTTTCGTCGTGGCAAAGTTAATAGTATTGCCTGTTTCATGTTGATGTTCGGCCACTGCTGAGCGATTGTACTAACTTGTTCTTAAGCATCGCTTATGCTCGTTTAGTCTAGTCTGCATTGACCGTCCTGTTTCTCCTATGTACACTAAACCACAGCTGCAAGGTATACTATATACGCCTGGAGCTTTAAAACTGTTTTATGGATTTTTTGAAGTTGGTAATATTTGTGAAATTTTTTTGGAGGCTTATAGATTGTTTTGATATTGTCTTTACGTAGAATTTTGCCAATTCGGTCTGTTACTCTGTGTATATATGGAAGGATTGCTAAAGATCGTGTGTCTAAATTACAATGTGGTTTGGGGGTTGGATGCAGTTGCCGGCTTACTACTCTGCCGATATCTGAGTTGTGATAGCCGTTTTTTATAAGACTGGTTTTAGATGGGTCAGTTCATTAGATAAATGTTCTGATTGTAAAATCTTAATTGCACGGTGTACTAGAGAGTTGATTACCAATGTTTTTTGTAACGGATGATGATGTGACGGCGCATGTATGTATCTGTCTGTGTGTGTTGGTTTTCTGTATACGGAATAACCTTCTCGCTCCACCAGAACGTCAAGGAACGGCAAAGTTCCGTTTTTTTCAATTTCTATAGTGAACTTAATATCTTTATGTTGATTGTTGATGTGATCTAGAAAATTATTGAGCGTTTGGTGTCCATGGGTCCAGATAACAAAAGGTTCATCTACATAACGGAGCCATAGGAGAAACAGGACGGTCAGTGTAGACTAGACTAAACGAGCATAAGCCATGCTTAAGAACAAGTCAGTACAATTGCTCAGCAGTGGCCGAACACCAACATGAAACAGACCATACCATTAACTTTGACAAGACGAAACTAATTGCCAGAATTTCATTTTTCTACAATAGAAAAATCATAGAATCTACAGAAATCATTAAAAATTCTTACAATTTAAACAAAGACGATGGCTACTACCTTTCTCCCATTAGGAAAACAAGCCTATGTTCACATAAGCAGGGCGGTAACGTTCACTAATCCGTTACACACTCCTCTCTATTCATGATCACTCAAGCATCAAGTTCTCGCGCTATATAAACCACCACTTTCGCTACTTTCACCAGTTACTTTGCCACAAGACACCTTTTGGATTAAATGGGCTGGTGAGTCTGCTAGTTCAGAACTAAATCTTCATGTATCACAGCCACTAAAAGCATGCAAAAATAAGATATTTTCTTGTACACACAACGGGAGATTAAAACTTATAGTGCAAAACAGTTTTTGGTTGGTTGTAACCTTGCGAGGTTTCATAAAATAAATTTTCGTGGCTTGTGGCACAAGGACCGCCGAGACGACCAGAATATCTATATTTTTTAGTCACTATAATGACAAAGTTGTCGGGCCTAAACAAGTCGAGTGCGGTATTAACGATGAATACATCGGCAACTTCTGGAGCTTTCGAATTTGATGCAACATGTCGATAAAACTATGTTTATTTTTGTAATTAAACAAAAATGTTGCTTGTGGCGTTCTTGCTATCATGGACTTATTAAGAAGAACATTAGTTGCAATGCTTTTACGATTGTCGAAGGTGTTTAGAGGATTTGGTACTCTGAGTCATCAGAATATCAATCAAAAACAATGGCACTGTTTTTAAAGTATTTTGTGACGTAGCTCACGTATTTGGCGATAATGTCGAAAAGAGTTTCAGTTTGGTGCCAAATTACACGGTGCAGAAGCTATCCTCCATCTATTACATGATGTATGTCTTAGAATGTGGTTTCGTCGGAAGCAGGATGAAATAATTTATAGAACACAGACTTTTGCATCTTACGCATTTGCATTCCTACTCCGTCAAAATTGAAAGTTTAAACTGGAAATATTGCTGTAATTCTTTATCAGATTTATTTGCTAAAATGCATTGGAAAGTACAAGGGGATCAATCGTAGCATCTTTGTTGTGGATTGTTATTTTTGAATTTATCACACGGAGAGGCATCACTCTAGTTTTCCTAAGTAGCTTCACATCGCGAAAATTTCTGCCGCTTATGCTATTCAGTGCAGCTTTTCCAATTTCATATGGTATATGACAATTGACTTGTCCATCGCCCACAATTCCTTACTCAATAAAATATTGCTTTCTCCGCTAGGAAAAGGATCATGACCTGATAATCATCCAACAAATATTCCTAGGTCCTCATCGTCCCGCGAGATCCCCGCACATCTAACATCAACGTACTGTTCCGTAGTCAAAAACGACATACTATTTCAAGCTGATTAGTTATATCGACTAGAATAGGCATGTCTAGAATTCACCGTGCCAGTACGCTGGTTGTAATGCCGCGCCCGTGCATAGGACTACCGGTACTTTTTATCGATCGCATAAGAGTTTATTCAATGGTTATATTGGACCCTATTCTTGACCAAAACTTATCGGATCTTCTAACTGTAAAGAAATCCTTATTTACAAATTGCTCATATTCGCATGGAGTAAGGTTGGCTTGATGACGGAACATATCTTGCAGATACAAGTAGTAAGATTTCACATACATTACATGTGATTTTCCAATGCTCCACCCAAAGGTACTACATTGGTCAGGAAGCGACTTTTTTTTTACCTGAAGAATTTGGAATTTTACCGAACCCTTGCTGTTCCAAGCAAGGTAGGGATCTTTAACGTGCGTGACAACACTCACACACGGGACCTCCATTTAACCTCTCATCCGAACGAAGGTGTATTTTCGTGAAAAATGCTCGCCTAACATTTTTCAAGCGGACCGTGCCGGGATTCGAACCCGGGACCTTGGGCGTAGTAGTCACACACATACCACTACGCCACGGAGCCGCCTAGATTTCACATACAGCAAATGACCATTCGTATGGAAATACGGCAGCATACTCTGAATACATTCTAAATGTAGTTGCCAGTTTCCACTTCTCTCTGCGTGGATTAACTGTTTAAGCAGAGTTATTATTTGAAAATATTGAATTCAGAGCTTTGCTATAGGTCCACTTTGACGTACTGCGATTAATTTATATGAGAAACGTTTTAAAATGCTTGTAAAAGGCTCTACATCCAGTTTTCGCATCGCACCAAAATTCTCATTAAGATTTTGGAGTTCTGTGTCTGTCATGGCCAAAATCACGTTAGCCGCTGCTGCATGCTCTCCATCGATCACATCTATCTTATTAAATACAAGCGAATAAATCTTGAAAACCACCACCATCAATGCCAGCTCTAGGATTTTGGCGCCCCGATACTGAACAGTAATTGACGCTCCTCAAATAAGCATTAGAAAAAAGTTTATTTTCTAATTTTTATTGATTTATTTTACAAACAGATACAACATGATTACTATTACAAACAACAAAATGAAATAAATATTTATTTATACCTTACTTATTTCAATAGATTTCAGAATTATTGCACTAAATGACTATTCCTGATAACTACATTTATTTCCAGTATTAAAATGCAAATTTCTTGCTTTTATTGACACAAATTCCTCAAGAATTTGGCTTGCATCAATATTGTCACATATTACGCTTTCAATTGAAATTAGTGATAAACCAACAAATCTTTATTGAGATATCGTTGATTTCAAATAAGTTTTGATTAACTTCAATTTCGAAAAGGAGCGATCACTACTAGCTACGGAAACAGGAAGTGTAAGTAAAATTTTTATAGAAATGGTCAAATTTGGAAAAGCAGAATTTAAATTATTATCAAATATAAATCGAAGAATATTTAAAGAATCTTCTTCCTGGCAAATATGTAAAATTGTGTCCTGAAAAATCTTAATTTCATCAAACAATTCTGCTCCAGAAATATCCATTTCCTCTTCGTCCCTTAAGGAAATTTGCAAATCATTGCAATACTTTTTTAAAGTGGCGCCATCTGTACTACAAATAATATTAAAGTTTGATAAAAAATTAAATTTTTGCGCATGTTGCAATAATAAATTAAATGTTTCTGTTATGGAATTAATGAGTGTGTCTAAAATTGTAAAAAGAAATGAAATTTTAAATTTGATTTCTGGATCGTTTGGAGCTTCATCACTTGTTTCATAATCGAACATTCTTTTTTTCGTCTTCGAATAGATTTTTGTTTAAATTCGGGAGAAACGTCTAATAATTCAGCTAAATCTTTTGCTGTAATTAAAATATTTTTAAAATTGTCATCTGATCGATAGTTTTGATGATAAGTGATTAATCATCAAGTGCTTTTGTTGCGTCATTTAAATGTTTACTTAGATTTTGGAACATTTTACTAACGACGTTTATCCGTGATAGTATATCGTACCAAATTATTATGGAGCAAACAAATTCAAAACTTTCAATTTTGAGAGCTAACGATTGGGCTTCGCATTTGACGTTATTATCAAAATTATTTCTCTCAAATAATGTCAATAAATACATGCAAAATCTTTTCAATAGTAAGCAGTAAGGGCTTCGGTGCTTCAACTTTAGACTCCCACTTAGTATCAGATAAATTTTTTAATGTTATATTGATATGCTTTAATAAAACATTTCAACGTTTAACTGATGAGCTAAAAGTTGTAAATCTGCTGAACAGAAGCGAAAAAGTTAAAAGTTTCTTTATTTACCTTTGCTGCATCACAAGTCACTAAATTGAGAGTATTTGCTGTGCAAGGAACGAAAAATGCTCTGAGATTTACATTTAATATATGTTTCTGATCCCCATTGATTTTTTCTCGCATATTTGCGCCATTGTCGTACCCCTGACCGCGTAAATTTTTGATATTTTTGCTTATGTTTTGTAAAAAAATCAATTAGATAATTTGATAGACCTTTTCCTGTAGAATCTTCTACCTCTAAAAACCCAAGGAAATATTCGCGAACACTTATTTTATTATCTTCGTCTTTATGTACAAAGCTGATAACTACTGATAATTGTTCAGTGTTACTAACATCTAAGCTGCAATCCAATATAACCGAAAATACTTACGTTATTTATCATTTGTACAATATTCCTAATGATTTGACTGGAAATCAGACTTATAATTTCATTTTCTACGTTTTTGCCTAAATAATGGGCAGATTGCAATTCTTTATCTTGAATCTTGGCTAAATGATTTTCCATAACATTGTTAAATTTCGATAATACAGTATTTCCCGAAATAAACAGTACTGAAATTGTAATTGTTTTGTATATTTAAAAAATACATATTATTGACACTTTATTATATGTTCTAAATGTGCACCTCCTCGTTTGAGACAGACTTCATAACGATGTTCTAAGTTTCTGGTCATGTTATTGAATAAGGGTTGTCTCAGGGCTGCGAAGAAGACTTTAACGGCATCCTTTAATTCATCGATGGTTTGTGGTGCCCGTTTGAAAACGGCATTTTTAGCCATGCCCCAAATGTATGCGTCTGGAGGTGTGAGGTCTGGAGAATGTGAAGGATAAGGGAAGTCAGTAAATCGTGATATGAATTTGCTTGGAAAATGTTCTTGAAGAAATTGACGAATTGCGGCAGCAGTATGGCAAGTTGCCCCGTCCTGCTGAAAAAATTGGTTTCGAAATGCCAAGTTACGTGCACGACAGAATTGACGTAGATCAGGGATAAATCGTGTTAAAATTTGTCTGTACCTCTGTTGATTAAGTGTGACTTGCCTACCATTCTCTTCGATAAAGTACGGACCAATGATTCCGTGTCCGGAAACAGCACACCAGACACTCACTTTTTCACTATGTAAAGGAACCTCTTGAACCTCATCGGGTCTGGCAAAGCCCAGAAATCGATTTGTGCGACGATTCACATAGCCTGACAAGTGAAAATGTGCTTCGTCTGAAAACCAAACATTTTTCAAAAATTCAGAATTTTCATACTGTAACGCGAGAATTCTGGCGCAGTACTCCACTCTACTGCGATAATCCCGAGGATGTAGTTGTTGATGTACCTGAATCACATACGAAAATGTACCCAGCTCCTTCAGGATTCTTTGAAAGGAAGTTCTTTTTAAATCAAGTTGTAACGCTGTCCTTGCCTGGCTGACTTTCGGATTTTCTAAGATTTGCTCAAAAACACGTTCATGGTTATTGTTGCTGTTAACTGTCCTGGGACGCCCCGAGTTTCCTTTTCGTTGGCACAATACACTACCTGTATTTCTAAACTTTTCAATAACCTTCAAAATTACAGCATTACTTGGAGAACGTTTATTAAACCTTTGTGTGAATTGATCAGACACGTATAGCAAACTTGCACCATTACGTCGGCCGATTCCGTATGAACGAAAATAATGCTCTACCAGAAACACTTTCTCCTCTGTACTTAACACCATTTTTAACAATTAGGCCCTACTAATTACTTGTTTGAGGTTTACTTGACAGGTCTATACTAGCTAACTTGAGTGTGACAGCGCACGCATAAAAACACCGCCAACTTAGTTTCAGTACTGTTTATTTCGGGCAATACTGTAATTCAACCAGTTTTAGAAAATTTCCATTATTCTTTTCATATATTACATCTGACAAACCTCTTAAAGCTAAACATTGCTTACCAAGATATTTAATAATCTCATAAATCCTTTCGAAAACCGCACGTCA
Source organism: Platerodrilus igneus (assembly GCA_036346225.1). Taxonomy (NCBI): domain Eukaryota; kingdom Metazoa; phylum Arthropoda; class Insecta; order Coleoptera; family Lycidae; genus Platerodrilus; species Platerodrilus igneus. Next base: position 5,023,111 of record JARFIW010000507.1, on the reverse strand, counting down.
ATGTTTTTTCTGATTCATAAATTTTTTCAATTTTGTTATCTAAGGTTGTTTGATTTCTCAATTGCTTTTTATTGGAAATTTCATAAAGCATTGTAAATGTAGTGAACTTTTTTCATGAGAAGTTAATGTTTTCGATAAATTTTGCCAGTAATAAAAACCGTCAGTAATTAATTGATGATTTTTGGTTTTCGAAAATAGTTTGTAACATATGCAAAAAACAAAATTAGTAGATTCTGAATAGGCAAGCCATATTCTTGGAACAGTGTCATTATTAATTATAGTTCGGTTATAATACCAATTTTTGAAACAACGACCGGATTTAAGCGCGGGAAATTATTATTTTTTGTTTGAACGATATTGGCTTCAATAAATTTTCGAATTTAATCGTTAATAATTACAGGCCAACTTTCAGGATCGTTTACTATAAAATTTACTTGTTGCTCAAATGACGGCGATTCCCATTCTATCGCTGATGTAAGTGTAGTTGATGAATGTTGTCGAAATCGAATTATCATCAATACCTCTTGTTGAAGCTGGAGTTGAAGGCTTCGGTTTAGAAAGGGCATTACATCTGTATTATCTTTATTTTCTTGCTTGTTTGTTATTGTTTCTGTAAATGCTAAAGTTGAAGGCTGCGATTTGGAAGAGTGCACTGTATTTTCTTGATTTGTTATTATAAAAAAACCACCTTTCAGTGCTTCTCTTTCAGCTTCTTTTTCAAGCCTTCGTTTTTATTTTCATTTCCAGATTTCTTTTTTGGGAAACATGATAACCATTAAAAAAATTAATATATTATTTTGCTTCATTGAAAAATTAAAAAGTATTTATCGAAATTTAAGCAAATATCTATCTAATAATATATCAGGAAGCACACACTTGAATATTTGATTGACACAAATGTGTAACTGATTATCGTAAAATTTGACATTAGTAATTATTAAATTTTTATAGTATAAATACAATAAGTAACGTTCACCATGGAAAGAACTGCACTGAATGCAAGATTTTCGGGCTTACTCAACTTGTTGATGGCCTCATAAATGGTCATAAAATTTACTTCGTGACAGAATAACAACGATTGCATGGTCAGCTGCCAGGGATGGACTCGGGCCCGACGCAGAAAAGTGACCGGCCAGGCCCGAGGCCAACTCGAAATGAAAACTGATGGCCCGGCCCGGCGGGCCAGTCTGGGCCGGCCCGAGATTTTGGGCCGGCCCGACTTTCATTCAGTGAATGAGAAAATATTTTTTCAGTTGTGTTCCACAAGTAACTATTTCGCAATGAATTTTAGTGGCAGCCAACATCAAAACTGTAACTCTAATGATGTTTATTTAATCTAATATAATCCAGCGGCTATATAGCAGATATATTTAAAGCATTAAGCATTAAGCATAAAGCATTAATAAGTTTTTAGTTTTTTTAATAAGAGTTCTCTAAAACAAACTGGAAAATGCTCAAACAGGTAAATTAGAATAAGTAGTAAATCACTTTCTGGCGGTTGAGTAGCGTGAGAGATAGGAACAAATGTGCGGGTACAAATTGGTGTAGGTACGGTACCTATTTGGTATTTTAGTAAGGTAAACGTTCACTTTCGTTTAAATACAATTAAGAAAGTTCAACGAACAAACATAGTACCACCATTTGCATCATAATCCCTGAGATGTTATATGGAAGAAATACTGTTACCTGAGACCCGAAGGGTTGGACACCTCGGAGAAGCTACAGCAGCTATTGCTTTTATTCTAAATTTGTGCCATTGAATAGGTGTGAGCACATATTACTTTTGGCATATATGCCAACAAAAATTACTTTCCTAAATTTTTCAAGCAATAAAAAGTATATGCCTACAGTTAATTTGTAAAGAATAAAATATGTAATTAACCCTAATAAACTGTGATAATGCAATTTTTCCTCTTCATTAATGTCGATGTAAAGTTTAGTTTAGATGCCATTCAAAAACATCTTAATTTTTGTAGGTAATTTATATCTATAGTTCGTCTATACACAAACACCTTATTTTGAAATTTTAAATTCTTAATTATAAGAATCAGTAAATATTATGCTTACTTTGACTGGTACATCCCCTTTAGAGCTTTCTGCTTATAAAATGGATCCTTACTGGGTCCGGTCTAGTTAGCATTTGCAAATAAAACTTTATATTCACTTTCATGAACTGATTTTAAATGCTGTTTTAAACTGGTGGTGCGTGAATATTTAATTTTGAATTCCAACCTGCTTTTTTTCTTTTTACACAACAAACAAGACGCAGTTTTTGTATCATTTGAAATAACACTAAACTTGTTTAAATTTGCTGCGGGATGTCGACCCGGTTGTCATATCAAAACGTAGGTTTGTTTGACTATCAGCAGTACTATTACCACTTGGGATTATAATTAGAGTCTTTCACGCTATCGTCGCTATCAAAATCTGAGATGATAGTTATTATATCAAACAAGACTATCATATATGAAGTAGATAAATATTATTTTGTGTTATATATTTGTTATACTCGGTAGAAATACTAGAAATAAGTGGTATTATTAAATTCAAATAAATGCGGTCTTGCGTATAAAGTTGTCATTGACGAACTGAGACTGAGAGACCTGAGCACAATTTTTAAAAATCTAAGGAACTACAATAAACAATTCCTAGGAAGTACAATTACCATAAAAACCAAATGTTTTCTATACGGACTTGCATCTGAACTGAAAATAATATTACAAAATATACATCATCTTTTCGGCAAACTACCAATTTAGTGAAGATACGCGATGTTTTTAAACAACCTTACCACATTTTTAACTTGTAGCTATAAATTTAATCTACGAAAGCTTTTAAAGACAACATGTGGCTGCAAAATTTGCGCATATAAAAATATAAAACAGGCGTATGATTTTATGGGGTGAGTAAATCATCAGAAAATTTTTGAAAAAAGGGTCCACAGTAAATCCTACAATAAATTAAAAATAGAAATTTGTTGCAAGAACGCATTGACATCGATTAAACTTTTATGTAAATTGAGTGTACGCTTAATGTACCTTATAACCCTATCATAAATTTGCATCCGCTTTATCTTCTCGTTCCTACTTCAAACAATTTTACTAAAATTACCTACTTGATATTAGAGAGTTATTGCAAACTCATTCCAAGTAGACTTTATTAAAAGAATCTTAAAATAAAGTATCTTTTATTAAAAGTTTGCATCCAATTTAAAGGAGTGTTATTGCAACTGTTTTTTTTTACTCTTTATTTTGACATATATGTTTAGTATTTTATATCTGTAGGTTATGTGTTTTAAAAATGAATAAAGAATTAATCTCTTTTGTGATGAGGTGATCTATAATACATGTTTAACTATATTGGAAAAGATCAAAAAAATTGTATTCACACAAAGATGAACCTTTTTTTATTATTTGAGTTTTTCATTTCCCACATAACATTTGTATGTGTTGTCAAAATGTTTTCACGGAATACTCTTCAAGTTTACTTCAAGACACTGTTTTTTACTTCTTCCCAAGCACATAGCATATCTGTTTTTAAAAGGATTTTTACACCTTACTTCGAGGAAAGGCATTACAAAACAGTATCCTCGTATTTAAAGCGTCGACGTTTTATATCCTTTCGTGTTATAAACTCGGACATTAGATCTCTAAATTTAATTACGAAACAACACTACAAAAAGCCATTTAATTTCACAATATTTATACAGAAAGCAGACAAATATAAGTTTGTACGTTAGGCATTTGCTATATGTCCAAATTAAGGTGCCTTAAATAAAAGCATTCCTTGCCCGCATTTAAATTAAAAAAAGGTGTCCTGCATTTTAGCAAAGTACAAACATTAAAGGTGTGTTAATTGCGCATGTGTAAATGTCAAATAAGGGAAAACTTTATTAAAAAATTGGTAAAATGAACATTGTAATAACTCTCTAGTGTTTTAGGCGTAGACATAAACTATACACGCGATTGATAATATCGACGTTCGGCGCATGATTGAAATTTAAAGTATACGCATATACATAATATAAATCGTGCAAACTTTTAAATTATGAATAAACCACCTAGTTTGATGTTCCTGGGAATTTTTAACTTGCCTAAAGTACAACATGAGTAAAATTAAATAGAAATAGAAAAAAATATTCGGTATAAGAAGTGAGCTATAATAACACGTCTCCTTTACACTAAACAAGACGAAAAATTGATTATTAATGGGTTCATGAAGACACTTCGTAAAAATATAATTATGAGCGTGTACTTACTCAATGTGAGATAGTAGTGAAACGACGGTGGAATATTCACTCGTGCGTTTTTCGACCCGAAAAGTTCGGGCCGGCCCATTCGTTTGGCCCGGCCCGGTCCGAAAAAGATAGGCGTGGCCCGGGCCCGGCCCGGGCCCGGCCCGAATAAAGTAATCAACGGCCCGGCCCGGATTTGAGCCCGAAATCGGGCTGGGCCGGGCCCGAAAGCCCGAGCCCGAGCCCGAGCCCGAGCCCGAGCCTGAGCCCGAGTCCATCCCTATCAGCTGCCGACTAAAATAGGATCATCATATCGCACTATCTTACTATATTGCAATTTACAAAAGGTCGACTACAAGCCTACAACTATTTTCATTGTTGTTTAAATATTGCGTAAATTATAGCGCCCTTTTACCGAAGCGCCCCTATGCGCGCGTCTTTTGTTTACAAGTAGAGCCGGCCCTGACTACCATTCATGATATATCTGATTGCTCCCATAAAGGACAATACGAGATGAAAACCACCAAACCTGATAATTACGTGGCTCAACTTTGGCTGTTCCAATATTCTAGAACTTATTCAAGGCGCATGCCCGTTTAGAACGGAGAGAATAGTTAATAGAAATAAAAAACGTGCTAAATACAGAATTTTCATTTGATGCATTGAAGGATGATGCTTTTACATTTCGACCTGCTTTGTAAAAAAGTCTAATATTTCCGTAAATGATATAAATTGGAGATAATCTTGTGAATGATTTTTAAACCTTTAATGCTTATATAGCCCTTTTTGTAGCAAAAGCCTGTCCTAGAAACCTCAAGTGAAATAATTCTACATGATTGCATAACAAAAACAAAGTACAAATTTAACTTTGATATCTTGAATGATAAATGGTGACGTAAATATAAAGTGTAAATAAAACATTTTGGTAATTAAAGTTGTATTTATTGCAAGTACATATCAAAATATAAAAAAAATGTTTTTTTCAATGAGATTGGTGAACTTGATGAGATGATATGAAATTGTTTATGTTTCGATCTGTATTTGAAAGCAACATTCGGGTCTTCACGAGCACTAATCGCAAGTGGGTTTCTTTTTTCGTCAATAAGTTCATAACTACTCAATTTACGTTCTACTAAATAGCTTCTGTACAGTGACCCATAATGCAGTAAATGAAATTGGTACAGACTTTGTAAACAGAATTTGTGGTCTCGTTCAAACATTGGTTTATACTCGTCATTTGTGGACAATTCGGTAAATTGTTTTTGTATTAATATGGATTTATCAGAGTTCGTAGTTTTACTTGCAATAGAGTCTAACACCGAAACGGGAATATCTTCAAGTCATTCGTTGAAGTTAGAATGAATAATCGTTAAGTATTATCAATAAGCTGCTTACGTACCTAGACGTAGCCGGAAGAAACGTACATGGACAAAGAAAAGTATTAAATTTAAGTTATATTGTAAAGGACAATTTTTTTTATAATGGATCTACGAAGTACGCATTTCGTAGCTAACATGTAATAAAACTCATTGGAAAAGAAAGTAATGCATAGATTTTCTCATTAGCAAGTGTGTTAAATTAAAGTATTAAATGTAGACTAAAGTTGTAGTAAGAATTAAAGAAATATAACCAGAAGCACTAGCGTAGCTAACTTTTAAACATATATGGTGAACTGGTTTCACAACATCAACCGCTGATAAATAATAATCCTCGATGTGCATAAAAGAAAGCGAGTCACATACCTCTATGCGTCGGGATGTTTATCTTGCAAGCTGTCGGGGGTGAGTCAGCACTGCAACGCCACGGTAGTCAGGATCCATTCGCCCTGCCACCGTAACTGCAACAGCGGTTCACAGACAAAAGCAGCTGCTCTACGTCAAGAAACAGTTGTGTTTACATAAAAAAGAACCAAGTCGGCCTTTAGCTTAGAGCGATACACGCAAGATACCTCCTACTTTTCGAACAAACAAACGGTTATCGCTGTAGAAAATATTTCAACGCACAAGCTGCAGAACCAAATTAAAAATTGGTTAAAATAACAAGAGTTCGACCTGCAATCCTCGCGTTATCAAAACGCAATTAGCAAACTGAAAAACACGCTATCAACTAATAGTAGGATCTATTATTTCGACAAGTGTTTAAATGGGAAACACAAGAGAAAGCAATTAAACGTTATCAGAATGTTTAACAAATTAACAGATACCTAAAACAAGGTATTGACTATTTAATTTATCCAATAAATTTTCGTTTTAGAATAAATAGATTTAAAAGAAATGTTAGGATTACGCGTACTATTGTAACGAGGTTAAAATACAAGATGAGGTTTTGAATAGAAACAGAAGCTAGATGAATGAAAAACGAATTACCACAAAAAAAGGAGGTATTTGAATCTATCGTCGAAAATAAACGTAACAAATCCCCTCCAGCAAAATCAACAGGTGGTAGGAAAACAAAAGTACAGGAGTGGACAGGACCAAAAAACCAAAGACAAAAATCCAAACATAAAAAAGAAATTCGCTTAAAAACGAAAAAAGAATTCGCTGCGAAAACCAAAAAAAAACAGAAACAAAAAAAGGACCCTCATCCGGTTCAAAGAGCCAATAATAGAAAGAGAAAAAAGGAAGGAAGGAAGGAAGACGGGTAATAAGCAATCAAAGAGTACTAAGGTGGAACGGCCTCAGCACTGCGGAGACGTCAACGGACGCAGGCTTCTCAGAAAAAAAACAGTAAGGTTATCAACCTCCAGAGAAGAAAAAGAACGAGGAATAAAACAAACAGTGCCAACCAAAACAGGACCCTAAGGTCAAGCCTCAAGTAAACAAAGGGACAACAAGAGAAAACGAGAGGAAGAGAAGAGAAACGCTGGTAAAAGGAAACGGTGTACTACAAACTGTGGTAACCAGAAATCGTATCCGAAGAACAAAAGAAAAGAAATGCTGACTAGTCCCAAAGTCGACTAAATCGTGATTTCCGAAGAAATAAAAACGGACTAGAAAGCACTTATCATAGGAGCGGAAGGACGAAACACAATCGGTATAGGGACCGACAGCAAAGAAGACCAGCAAAAGGATAGGGAAAGGAAAGTGGAACGAAAGGAACGAGAAAAAAAAGAAAAAACCCAAAAAGAATAATACCAACACCAAGTACAAAACCCAAAAAAAAACAAAGAATCGTACCAAAGAAAATAAAACAGAATCCCAGTGTAGTTATGTATGAGTAGGTGTGTGCGTGTGCGTGCGTGTATGTATATGTGTGTGTGTGTATGTGGATGTGTATGAGGTGTGTGTAGCTGTTGTGCATGTAGAAAGTGTGTGTGTGTGTGTGTGTGTGTGTCAGTGGGTGTGAAAGAAATGTGTGTGTATGTGTTGTGCGTGTATAAAGTGTACATGTGTGTATGTGTTGTGTTGGACCGCTGTAGTCGCCTCTTACGACAGTCAGGTCGTACCATGGCGCTATTCTATTCCCGGACCCACGCGGGTTTAAGAAAAAGCAAGAAAACAAAAGAGAACTTAGCAAAACAGGGAAGTAAAACAAAATTGTAACGTCCAAAAATCAAGTGCGAAGGAGAGCAAAGTCGGCCTAAGAATCTGGTGCACGAGGATTAGATATTGGGCTTAAAGCGTATACGCCGCTAGAAGGAAAATGAAACGATATCAAGAACATTAGGGCTTCGCTGACATACATCTTCCGGTTCGAAGGAGCATAGACTAATGTCTGCTTCTTTTGGGCAGCTTTCTGTAAAACAGGGACAGCAGGGGATGTAGTAGTTGTATCACGCGATATAGGAGGTGGCAAGGGTAGTTTAGAAAACTTAAAACGCGTTATAGAAGAAAGGGGTTTGTTTTTAGAATGGGTTGCAAGAAAGCCAACGGCAGAAAAAGAAAAAGTATCGGCTGCACGAGAATCAAACCTACGAAAAGATGCACAAGCAGAACTCACTTCAGTTACGTGAGATAGAGGGACAGAAGTAGATAAAATTTCAACGACGTTTAATAAAGGACTAGAAGCATCACAGTTAGGAAAGAAAACAGCATTGACTGTAGGAATATCAACTTTAGGAAAAGGAGCAGAATCCGATGACACTTCAACCATATTACATAAAGGAACAGAATCAGGTAGAAGTTCTTCAACGTTACACAAACAAGTAGTATCAAGTAGAACTTCGCCAATGTTACATAAAGGAGTCGAATGAAGTTTATCAACATGAAAGAAAGGAGCAACACAGACAGAATTTCATCAATTTTACAAGAGCCAACAGCATCAGGAACAACTTCTTCCACAATAGATAGGGAAGCAGAATCAGATTGACCTTTGTCAACATTAAATAACAAGACATCAACTAGGATTTCACCAACCTTAGTTAAAGGAACAGAAGCAAATAGCATTTTGTCAGCATTAGAAAAATGGGCAAGAATCAAGTAAAACTTTATCACTATTAGACAACGGAGTAGGAACAAACAGAACTTCAGCCCCAATAGGAACTGATTCCTTAACAATAGTAGATAACGAAACAGGATCAGGTAAAATAAAACTTGGGCAACGACAGCAACAGGCATTACAACTACGGCTTCACTAACTTCAACAGGACCCTCTCTATCCGTACTAGAAATTATCTTCACTTCAGCTACGGCTGTTATTGCAGACATGATAGAAATTTCTTGAGTAGAACTATTTAAGAAAGCAGGAACATATAGAATTTTGACAGCAACAGTAACAGACATTAAAGATACAGGTTCATGGACTTCAACAGGACCTTCGCTGACTGAATTAGAAATTATCGTCACTTCAGCGACATTTGTGCTTGCAGACCTGACAGGAATTTCTTGAGTAGAATCGTTCAAGAAAGCGTGAACAAACTCTTGAGAAGCTAGCTGCAAGTCACTAATTCGAAGCATTGGTTGTAAGTGCGGTGGAGGCACAGTCTGGGGTGAGAGTGAATAAGTAGGGCGTGCAGAAGGAGGAGTAGAATAGGATGTAGAACTAGAGACGGAAGAAAGTTGGTTCAAAGTTATATTTGCCGAAGAAGAGTACTTTTTGATAGCAGTAACAGAATGACTTGAATGAGGTACAGAAAAGAACGTAGAATTAGAAGCAGAAGAAGTTTGGCTCTTAGAGCTGAGAACAGAATTGAAAGTATGATTCGAAGACTTATTAGTAGTAAAACTAAGAAGATGAACAGTAGAACGTACGGAAGAAGTATCAGATCTACCTTAACAACTCGGTCATGTGAAGCATAAGTATTTTCCTCAGTAGTAGCAAACTTATAAGTAATATCCGGAGGTTCAAAATGTTGAATCAGTAAATTGGACAACGACTTCCAATCAGAAAACCTCTGCCGATTACCACGATACCTAAGTAACGCTTTTGACTCAAACAAATCCACTGCAGACTCAAATAACTGCACTTCTGACACATGGTGAGTTCGTCGGAGTTTCTCGACCCGTCCCAAAAATTTCAAATTCCACTCCCACGCAGGAAGACCTTGGTGGGAAGCCGAAAAGGGAGTAGCAACTAACTTAGGCACTATAGCAGGGGCTGATTCCGGTTCAGCAGTAACAGTATGTGGCTCGTGACTAGGTGATACGGATTATCGGCCAGAATCTCTGCCGGTTCTAACTTCAGGCATTCGTCCTTTAACTTTTGTAAGGAGTGGGCGGTAGAAAAATGGGTTTTATAAAATGGATCAAGGTTACGAAGCAAAACGGACAATTGAACATCTTCACTAAAAGGACCATAGTTCCCAAACAGACCGTGCATACACGCGAAATAGTTAGTTATGCTTTCGGATGACTTCTGTCGTCTCTTACAGATCATATTAAACACCACCAACCTATGATCAGTCATTTTGAATAAAAATAAAAAAGCAATTGGGAGAAAGTAATTAAGTAAAGGCTCATCATAACTCGGTAGAAGCTCACAAAAAAAAATTATTGCGAATACAGGACAATTTAAAACATATCCGACTAATAAACTTCGTGAACACGAATAGGAGCTAAGCAACAAAATAGAAATTAGAATAGGGCTGTAGAATAAAAGAAAAATCGGAGAAAGAAACCAACTCTAGACTTGACGGGAAGAACAAAATGTACAGAGAGGGAAGGAAAGAAAAAAAATTTTGGGCGCCAGCGTTTTCAATGGACTATGATTATTGGCGAAAACACAAGTCCAATAATCTAAAATTAGCCAACCAATAATATTGAGCGATTAAGAAAGAAACCACAACTAAAATTTAAGAAGATCGAACTCACACAAGAAATAAAGAAAACCTTTCCTCATATGAGGAACACCAAAGAGTCGAAAGAAATGATGATGAATTAGTTTGATGAAGACATAAACCCAAGAACTTGAAGCAAAGATTTATCATAAAGTGAAGGTCAAGAATTTCTAAAGTACTCTGTTTAATAAAGCCAAACGCTTATATTGAAAAAATGGATGAAATCTATTGTTAAAAAGTGACCTCTAGGAAGCTTAGAGCAATATTTAAAATGAAAAGTGATTGAAATTCGGAAAAATACTGGAATTCTTTTCAACTAATTTAAATTGCAGGCATATACAAATTTTATTTAATAGAAAAAAAGATAGAAACCTCTGTTCTTTCACAAGGAAGGCGACCATTAATATCTTGTATTTAAAATAAGTAAACTTGATATCTGTTTCTAACAACCTTGATATTTTCTTTTTTCTAACAAAGCTCTGCTTCACAAACTTTTGTAATAGTAAAACGAATATTCTAAATAACGCGTGGTTGTATTTCCGTTGCATTTTAACGAATGAGATATTTCAATTCATACTACTAATTTGGTGGTTTCGTGTTACTGGTATTCACTGTCGGTCAGTGTAAATAATATATGTTAGTCATAATAAGTATATACCCGTACACGGCATTACAGTGCAGTGACTATAAGCGCGTAGCATCTAAAATGCACAACTTGGAATCAAAAGCAAACGCGTAAGTATTATTGCAGTTAATTTTTTAATTAGAGATGTAAGCATTAAAATAAATAACAAAATACAATTACGAAGAATCACTAGTGCCGCTGGGGGTAGGTATTTTATTTTAACCGTCTTCCGCTCCGATCTTTACATATAAATGTGGTTTAATTTTAAGATATTTCCTAGCTATTTATAAATTAGGAGTGTTGACTCTTTCCCAAAAAATGAAAAGTAACAATTTTTTCACATACTTAATACACTACACGTTTATTAATATATTATATACAAAATAGAACAATATACGAAGGTCATTCAATAAGTCTTTAGAAAATGCAAGAGATAGCAATCATAGTACCGAAAATTAATTTTTCACAGTAAGAAGCACTCCTAACTAGTCAGCTGTTAGAGTTTCAGCCGTATCCATCACGTAGTTTCATTTTTGTTGGAGAATAAACGAAAGTGTGGTCTATTCTGAGGCTGTTTTGGCGCTTTTTCGTCGCAATCCTGGGGATTTTCTGCGCCGATACATAACTGTCGACGAAACATTGATACATCACTACACTCCAGAAACAAAAGAACAGTCAAAACAGTGGATTTTTGAACAGTGGCGGCGCTAGACCAAACGTGGGTGTCGGCGACATCAATTTTTCGAGGCCCCTAACTCCTAACATTTCTCAGAGCCCAAAACAAACCGTTTAATGATCTGAATTATACCAATACATACTAGGGATATATAAGTATTTTGTTGTTAAGCTAATCAAACTGTGGCGGTTAATTAGAACTCAAGGAGCAAATTAACTGTACGTAGTAGAAGGTAAGATACATGAATGAAGGTGAATAGACAATTTGAGTGTCTATAATATATAACACTTGGGCTCACATGTTATTTGTCAAAGAAGTACAACCAAACAATTTCTTTTAAAAATTATAAATTATGATTAAGGACTTACTTGGAAATAACGAGGTGAGGAAATATCCATTATCCATAGGCGGCTAGTTGCACAAAAATGGTCTCTGATGAAATTCCAATTACACTCATGGTATTTAACATGCAAATTTCACTGCGACATTTTTATCCGTTGAGATTAATTGACACGAAACATTATAACTCGTAACGTTAAGAGCTCTAGTCTAGTGGATAATATTATTATCGAAGCATGTATAATTGTTATATGGATAGTGAAGCTAGCACTTCTGAAGCGGCGTAAAGCTCGAAGTGATGAAGCATCTGACTCTTGTTCTAAGCGCTAATTTAACATTAAATAGTTTTAAGGCGACCGAACACAAATAGACGAATTACACACTCAAACACAAATTACAATATACGAACTTTTCTGCTTTTAGTTTTACTGAATTTTTTCAATATTGTATCATAATTTAGACCAGCGGCTATTTTTGCTTCAATCAATAAAATTGACAACGCAGATAGTCTCTCTTGGCCCATGGTACTTCGTAAGTAGGTCTTAATTAATTTTAGCTTTGAGAAGCTTCTCTCAGCAGAAGCTGTAGTGACCGGAACTGTAAGCATAATTCTGATTGTTATGTAAACATTTGGGTATACTTCTTGCAAATTATTTTCTAAAATGTACTGTATAAGTTGTTTGACATCTTTGATATAGTCTATTAGTGAATTCGATTGTAAAAGTAGAAGTTCTTCACATAGTTCGAAAGGCTGAATGTCGCTGTTTTCGCCATCCCGCAGTATTGCAGGTAAATCATAACAATGTTTAAGAAGGTCTTCTTTTGGTATAGATTTTAAATAATTTATGTCAAAAATAAAGCCAAATTGTTCAAAATAATTATGGAGCGATTTGAATCGGCATTCGGTGTCGACTACGATAGCATCTAACATCTTATTAAAAAAGTCAACTTTGTACTGCATTTCAGCAGATTGTATTGGTTCATCAATATTTTCATACGAGAACATTCTTTTCTTTTTGGCCAATCTTTTTCTTTAAATTGAGACGAAATCTCATAACTACTTTTTTCCACAAACAATCTGGCTTCTGCAACGCTTTTTTCAAATCCTGTATCACGATATTCTTGAATCCAGTTACATAGCAAAGGTAAAGTATCAAAGCGATCTTCAAGTTTACTTGACCTGATTGCCATAATTTACTTAAATTGTTCACGCGCAGTAAAATCTCGTACCAAACGTGTATTGCAACAATAAACTCAAAAGTTAACATTTCGTTGAGTACAGCTTCACAGTCACTTAGAGTTGCGGAATCTTCAGTTTCGTTTTTCAGGTCATTTACACAATCGACAACATAATCAAATTGTAACAATATCGCTTTAACTGCTTCTATTTTACTCTCCCATCTTGTTTCAGATAGGGATTTTAATGTTAATTTTAATTTGGTTTTAAGTAGACCCCAACGCTTGCTTGATCTCGTAAATATAAGGTATATTTTATTGATAAAGCCGTCAAACGTCTTTGCAATTATAAAAGAATAACTTGCATCTATCAACAGTAAATTCCAACTGTGACATCCACAAGGCGTGAAAAACGCTCTTGGATTAATATTAAGGATTCTAGTTTTAACTCCTTTGTTAATGCCGACCATATTAGCGCCATTATCGTATCCCTGCCCTCGACAATTTTGGATATCTAAACCATTTCTTTCTAGTTTTTGTAATATTGAATTTGTTAAATATTCTCCTGTTGTCTCTGCGACCGCAATAAACCCAACAAAGTGCTCCTCGATCGCTCCAGTTGAAGAATTACAAAATCTTAATGTTATCGACATTTGTTCAACACGGCTGACATCCCTGGTGCAATCAAGCATAAACGCGTAGTATTTTGCTTGTTTGACTCTTTGTATAATCTCATCAACAACTGATTTAGACATTAATGTGATTCATTCGTTTTGAATATCGTGACTCAAATAATGTTGATTAAGCTGTTTTTTATTAATGCGTTGCAGGTGTTCCCGCAGTGTCAGATCATATTTAGATAACAATTTAAATAGGTCTATAAAATTGCCACTATTATCGCTATTATTTAAATTAAAATTAAGAGATTCTCGATGAGCTCTAAATGCCAGATTATGTGAAGCTAAGTAGTTAATTATATCAATTAACCTTTCAAACAAGTTGTTCCAATATTTTTGCGATTCTTTAACCAGTCTCTCGTTTTCTGCATCTATTGTTTTTCCGTGTTTAATTCCTTTATAAAATTTAATCCATTTAATCATGCACACCATGTGTCCGTGTCTTTGTTCATGTCTTTGCAATATTCGACTAAAATCTTTCCAGTTGCAACATTCTTTTTTTACCATCTGTGTTTGCAAATGGGAAAAAAGTTTACATGGAAAGCAATAAACTTTATCTTCAGATATAGAGTAAATTAACCACCTGCGATGTTGGTTTTCTTCATTACTCAATTTTCGATTAAAGTGGAATTTAGAAAAATGTCTATTATTATCGTCTCAGGGATAACTTTCGTCAGACGTCTCTAGGTTTTGGAGGACCGTTTTGAATTAAGTCATGACGCTGCGAGTCCGTTATTGGAAATACCCACTTCCCCGGATCAGAATCCATAAACAACGCTGTGAAATGGGCTGCTTGTTTTTGAATCATTGAGTCACGAATGTTGTCGTCACAGTCTAACTTTTTACTGTTACTGGGTTCAGAGACTTGAATAACTGTAGATTCTGCCGACTCTGGATCTGAAGTTGGTTCAGAAACTTGTACAAGAGAGTCATCAGACTTTAATGTTATTGTAGTACCGACCGGTCCTGATGAAGGTTTCTTAAGAAATTTCATCATACTGGAACTCATGGTTTGGTTGGACAGAGCCTTTTCAACTTTTCTTTTTCTTTTTGACGCACCAGATTCCCATTTCCTATCTATATCTCTGTCTCTAGAAGACCCTCCTGACATTATAATGACAATATCAAATATAAAAAGCAAACACGCTTATACCAGCGCAGATTAAATGCCAAAAGCTTTGAATATTATATGTAACTGACTTAAAATAGGGGAAGTAACTTAATAATTAATTATACAAAAAGTTAAACTAACACATGTAATTCACATCATACCCAATGTAAAATGTATGCATGTAATCCAAACAATATTAGCACAGAAACTTTTAGTATTTATAATCAAAAATACCAACAATCGTAGATTCTTTATCTTTATTTTAACTACGCGTTACTTTAGTCGTTGGTTATAACTTCATACTAAGAGTAATTTAACTACACACTTCAGGTATAAACAACAACTGAACGTCCGTAACAATTTACGCATACAGTTTAAGACGGACAAAGGAGGGTGTTTTAGTTTTGCCTGTAATTGTATACAAAGGGAGGGGGGTGTCGACCTAATACGTACCTGTACTTTAAACACTATACTATATTTTGTTACAGGCGGAAAAGCTACTACGTATGCAAAATTATAAAATGGGGGCGGCCTGTAAAACAAAAATTAAAGGGGGGTCACCGGCACTAGCTAGCGGAAGGTCGTGGATCATATAGAGGGTTAAAATTTTGAAAAAAAAGGGTTAAATTAATTTATAATATACTACAAAAATGTGGCACTTACCTTTCATAAAGTATTGTGGCTTAATGACAACTGCCAAGGGCGCCAGACAAGTCGAGAATGTCCAAATGTTCGTACAAAACCTTGAGAGACTTGTCATCCCAAGGAGGACAATTGTTTCTTTTAATCAATTCCTCACTTTTTTACAACTTATATAAAAAAAATAAGAAAAACTATTGACTTAATCAACGGCAAACAAAACTATTTAATTCACAGAGCAATAAACGTGAACCTCTTACATTCATTGATTTAGAAATTTAACTGAATAGGTGACTATGGAATTTATGAAAATTTTGAATACATAAGTAGTTATCAAACACTTGTATATGAAAGAAACTTATATTATAAATCGTACACTAATTTAATCCTACGGTTTATGGCCAAAACGTCCTAACAAATAAACTAACTAAAAATTGGTCATGCTACTTAACTATAAAAGTTTACTTACTAATAATTGTCCATTGTTTGAGGGTTTGTTTTCCAACGTAGAGCAGTTATTAAATTTGGGAAGAGAATCTCGCTTGTTGCTTCTGTTTGTAATGTTTAAGAAAATTGGAAAAACTCCCCGTCTTTGGCTAAAGCCTTCAAATATATAGACTAAATTCCTACCCTAATAATTACGTACGTCATTTTCTGTTATCGAATGACTGAACTGAACCTCCCACAAAACAAGATTTCAGAAACCAAATCCAACCCCTTTTTAGATGAGAATCACGGAAGCAATTATTCTCCCACGGGTTTAAATTATCTTTTACTTTCTACGAATTACTTAAATATGGCAATGTGGAATCTACCTATGGCGGCCGTAGTCTGGCATTAACAAAGACCGGCTAACCTACTTGAGCCGAAATGGATTTTAAATACAATGGATGTCTCCAGACTACTTAAGATTACTTGTAATATTTGAACAAATCAAATTGGAAATAGTGTCCGCTATTATAATGTTTTGTTTCAAATAATCCGCTGTAAATCAACGAAAGTATTAAGAAGATTAAGCTTTTCAAACTGAAATTGGTCTTCCTTTATTTACGCTAAAAAGGTACTACACTTTTAAGAGGTTTATTGTATTTGACTTACAGGGGTAGAGCTTTAAATTATTATGACCTGCCGCTGGAATTTAGTAGCCCGAAGCTATCGGTAAATGTGGTCTTTTATTATAAAGGATCCTAAATAAAATGAGGTGATTTATTGGTGTAAATTTTTGTTTATACTTTATTCAAGTTACTGAATTTTTAATTAATTAATTTGTTTAACATTACAAAATAATGTTACAATTTGTATTAAACTTGTTTAAGTCATCTTGACTGCATTGTTAAATGTTAAACCTTAGACTATTATTACAAAGTACGTACTCAACTAAATATAATTCTATTAGGAACTTCTGAGAAACATGTGGCTTACAATGACTGAGCTTGTCAACCTGAGAAAACACCAAACAATACCTAAGTAGCTTTTAGCCTGAACTTTATTCATTTTGGCCAAGAAATCATTTTGAAAATTCATTTTCTACAAAAGCTTCAATTGCTTCATTGCTTCATTGCCCAAACAATTGCTTATTTTAAGGAGCTTCCAAAATTCTATTTTTTGGACGGCTTAAAAAATTTGTAAAAACGGTTAGAAAAATGTATAGAGCTGAAGGGAAACTATGTTAAAAAATAAAGAAAAAATCAACCCAAAAAAATGTTCTTTCTATTTTTTTCTAATGACTTATTGAATGACCCTCGTAATATAAATAAGAAATCCTACACCTAAGGATTAAAACTTAACAAATACGAGGTGTGTGAGAAAAGTAATGAGACTGATTGTTTATCTATCAAAGTTTTATTTTTTTTTCAAACAGCAATATTGTTCCCTTGAAAGTAGTTCCCCAGCGTCCCCAAATGACGTCCTTCTAAGCTATATTTTAATTTCGGGGAAAGAAAGAAGTCACAAAAACTCAGATCAGGTGAACAGAAGGCTGCGGAATAATAGGAATACCTTTTGAAGGGGCCGATTGACATGGGGCGTTGTCGTGATGCAGCATCCACTTATCTGCAATGTCACTTTCACTCGATTGGCCCTTTTCCTGAACCTTTCAAGGACATCTTTGTAAAACATTTTGTTGTCAGTTTGTCTTAAAGGAACTAATTCCTTTGAACACTACCCTTACTGTTAAAAAAGCAAATAGGCATTGTTTTGATCAAGGATTTGCTCGTTTGAGCTTTTTTCGGTCGAGGAGATGTCTCTGTGTGTCACTCCGCACTTTGCCTCTTTGTCTCAGAATTATACTCAAAAATCCAAGATTCGTCACCTGTAATCACACGACCGAACCATTCCGGGTCATTGGCAATTCTCTCAAGAAAATCAACGTACACGTGTCTTCCATTGTCTTTCTCCTCAGTTGTGAGGTTTTTTGACCTCATTTTGGCACAATTGTTTCGCATTTGCAAATCTTCGGTCAAAATTTAATGTATGGTGAAAGTTTAACGGCTCACCCATTATCCTTATTGTTAAACGTCGGTCTGATTTCACAACAACACGCACACATTCACGTATTCATAGGTTTTTGAAGTTGAAGGTCTCCTTGAACGAAGTGCATCTTCAAGGTGTTCCCGGCTTTTCAAATATGATTTGTGCCAACGAAAAACTTGTGCTCTTGATAAGGAATGTTCGCCATAGGCCTGCTTTGACTTTTCAAATGTCACACTCGCGGATTCACCAAGTTTAACACAAAGCTTGATGGCATAACGTTGCTCTTGTTGAAGGTGGTGAAAACGGCTTCGGTAGTCTTTGTAACTCCTCGGAAGACATCGGATTTTGCTTGTGAGGCCGAGTAGGAACTTGAATAATGGTAGTTAGAAAATATTTACAGTTGAAGAGATCCAGATGTCTTCGGAACTTTTCGGAAGGCTTCGTGTTTTACTTTTGGCACAACGTTTAGTTATAAAGAATTCTGATTTGAAATTAAAAACTACTAATTTACAATATATACAAGTATAGAGGGTTCAGAAGTCTTCGGTTGTCTTCGGAACGCGTCGGAACGCTTCGGAATTTAATTTTGAGGCCCAGTCAGAACTTGGACAGCGATAATTAGAAAATATTTACAGTTTTAAGAGGCCCAGACGTTTTCGGTGATTTTCGGTACCCTTCGGCAGACGTCGTGGAAGTGGTGCCTTAGGTCTTGTTGAGTTCGTCGCCGTTAAACTTTACGGAGGTGTTGTCCCAGAGGTATACTTGACAGATGCAGTCGCAGACATCACAATAAACCACTTCTCGGGATGTACTTGTAGTAGAAACGGTTTAAATACTTTCTTTCGGCGATGGTGGCAGAGGCGACAGAAGCTTTGGGTGCGGTAGTAATGAACGGGTCGCATGTCGGAGAGCGTTCTGTTCCTGCTTCCGGTGGGCCTGGTGTATGGAATGAATCTTACCACCCATACGTAGATTATTTAACTAGTAACAGTGAATTATAATGGCTTGCTCCAGGTACGGCGGCAGACAGCGTCACTGTCGGAGAATTCCTTAGGCTATGGTGAGCACTAACGAATGTCTTTCGGAGAAGTTGAAATTGTTACCCCATATTAAAGTCTCTTGCAATTCACTACCACATCACACTTACACTCGCACTATGCACACAATCAGCCCCACTTTACGTGCACAGTCGACGACAAAGGTAGGGGCACAAATCCCCCTCACCAAATCTTCAAGAACCCCAGTTGTCAGGAATTATGGATTCTAAGGTCTTAAATACATGTAAATACTATAATGTACGGCTAGTATGGGCTCTGGCCTAGGTATAGTCCACAATAAAGTAATTTATCTATCTATATTAAAGTACACATGTTGAACATAGAACAAGGACCTCGAAAATTGGGATCTCCAACTCATTTTTTGTGCTACCCTAATGGTAGCAAATCTATTGGATGCCCATTCCACTAACCTTTTTTCAACACACCTTGCATAGGGGAAGAAAGCATATAAATACGATTGCGGTTCGTGCACGATTCAGTACCTTCGTTCTCACCACAGCCTAAGAACTCTACTACAGTGCTCACCATAGCCTGTGAAATATCTCAACAAGCAGTGCTCCACATAGCCTGCTTAAAAATCCGACTAGTTACGCATGACCGCCGCCGCACCACGTACAGCAGTGCTCTCATAGCCTGCTCAATTCTTGACCCGCTACGCTGCTCGACGCCGTACCTAGGGCACGTACAGTAGTGCTCTTCATAGCCTGTTTAATACCTGACCTAAGGCACGCCGCATTTAATTCGTCCATAGTGGTCAACTATGGATGGGCAGGAAACCCCATTCGAACCAGCAGGTCAACCGGAAGCAGATGCAGAGCCCTCTCCGGCGTGCCTTCCGAGACATCCTACCACTGCCAAAACTACTGTCACCTCTGCCGCTGTTACCGGATCAGCTTCAGCACTCCCAAGGGCTACGGCAAGATCCGTCCCAGCCGGCCCCACAGCGATAACGTCTCAAGAGGTCATCTATTGTGGTGACGCCGAATACATCTGTGCGTTGTACCTCCGATATAGTCATGGAATTCAGTGGCAGCATGCTCGACGTGGCCTAGGGCACCACGACTTTCGAAGAGTCCCAAACACCGCCGAAGACGTCTGGACTTCTTCAAACCATAAATACTTCCTTATTTTTGTTACTCAAGCTCTTACTCAACCTCACGAGTAAAACCCGAGGTTCCGAAGACTTCCGAAGTCTACCAAAGACTTCTGAACTCCTTTAATGTTGTATATATGTTCAATGTACCGTTTATGTGTACATATCCTAATTCTTTATAACTTCACGTTGTTCCACAAGTAAACCCAAAGCCTTCCGAAAAGTCCAGAAGACCGCCAAAGACGTCTGGACCTCTTCAAACTATAAATACCTTCTTTTTTGCGGTACTCAAGCTCTTACTCAGCTTCACAAGTAAATCCCGAGGATTTCCGAAGAATTCCGAAGCCTACTGAAGACTTTCGAATCTCTTAATATTGTATATATGTTCAATGTGTAGTTTTTGTATGTATATCATTATTCTTTATAACTCCACGTTGTTCCACAATTGAACCATGAAGCATTTCGAAGAGTCCCAAAGATCTCCGAGACGTCTGGACCTCTTCAAACTAAAAATACTTTCTTACTTTCGTTATTCAAGCTCTCACTTAGCCTCACCAAGAAATCCCGAGACCTTCAGCAGAATTCCGAAGGCTACCGAAGACCTTTAAACCTCTTTTAAGTAAATTATCCAGGTGGGGAACTATTGATAGACTAGTCAATGAATTTTTGGAGAAGACAATTAGTCTTTCGGCAATATTTGCCTGGAAAACGTAACAAGTATGCGTTCTTGTCGAACCAACAGACAAGTCATTAAAATTAATGATATATACCGGTTCAGGCGTTGGTCATGCCTCATGGATTGTGCTGTATCTTATGAAAGAAAAGTTAAACAAGGGTCATGCAGTGTTCATGAACAACTTTTATAATAGTTATGCTGTAACACTAACTCTATTGAAGCAGAAAACATATGTCACTGGTACCCTTCGGGCCAACCGTAAGGATAACTTTAAAGAAGTACTCGCAATAGTAAAAAAAAGAAATCATTGAAAAATATGATACAATCAATGGCATTATTATGGCAAAATGGCACGACAAACGAGGAGTGACTTTCATCAACAGTCAATTCAGCGGTACTCTGGTTGAGGTAAAAAATAAACGTTGAACCCTAAACAATAAACAAGAAATAGCGGTAGCTTACAATAAATACATGTCCGGTGTTGACTGCAAAGATTTAATGTTTGCATATTGTATTGTATTGTATTGTATATCTTTATTATTTAAATAGCATTGATACAAATAACTATTAACTCAAGAAGTAATTCTAGCGAGATTTGGACTATGAAGTCCACTCTTACACCTAACTAGAGATTACTTCAAAATTGACAGATAACTAAATAAAAATATGAAAAATAAAAATAAAATAAAATAAAATAAGCATTTTTTTACAGTGTTTAAACAAATAAATAAATATTCCTTAGCCATACATATACATACTCGCGCGTATGCGCACTCGCACCCATGCTCATACATAGAGATAACAAAAACACTGTCACACAACAGGCACTTAATAAATAAATTTAAATAAATAAATATAAGTATAAATAATTAAATAAATAGTATACCTTTGACATACACATTCACATACGCGCGTATGCGCACTCGCACCCATACTCATACATACACATAACAAAAACACTCAATCAAACAACAGGTACTTAATCTCAAAACCCATGCATCCTAAATGTAACTACTGTTGCGATAGTAGATACTCCCGATACGTTTGTCGGAACTTAGAGATTGTGATAGAACTTCTTATAATAGCAGGAATCGTGTTCCACAGTGAAGAACTGGAAACCACAAAAGAGGAATGATACATTTCAGTTCGATGATGTGGAATTTTCAACCGGTTATCATCTCTGATGTTGTAGTGGCCGTTAGATAAAGGCGAAAATTTTGTAGTAAGGTAGTTTGGACCAATCCCGCGTAAAAACTTAAACAACATAATCGCTTGATGTAATTTCCTCTGGTTATGCAGCTTCAACCAGGATAATTTCTTAAAAAATGGTGAGATGTGATCATGGCGCTTAATATCAAATATAAAGCGAATGCAGCTATTATGGACTTTTTGCAAACGATCACCACTAATCTGGGGCAAATTATTATACACAACATCTCCATAATCGAAAATGGGCTGGATTAGGGCTTGGACCAATTTGATTTTAAGCAAATTGGTAAAATCGTCTAATTCTATTGAGACCATGCAGCGAAGCAAAAACTTTTTGACATGTGTATAGTGTGTGGTTCTTCCAAGATAGGGTCGCGTCAATAACAACTCCAAGACTTTTAACGACCGGGCAAAGTTTGATTAGCGACCCACCCAATTGAAGAGGCGGAGTATCGATTGGTCAGTTTTACCTAACAATTTGGAAGATCCGAATACAATTGCTTCACATTTACAAGGATTTATTGTTAGTTGGTTTTCGTCTCCCATGATTTTATTCTAGCAAGATCAGAATTAATATTGATAAATGTATTTAGTAAATCATTAGGATGACAGTGACAATATATTTGAATGTCGTCGGCATAACAATGGTACTTACTAAATTTGAAAACCTTATTAATATCTTGAATATACAAAGAAAACAGAAAAGGACCAAGCACACTTCCTGTGGAACCCCTGCCTGTAGATTCGCCCAATTAGAAAATTGATTTCCTTCATTATTGACAACACGTTGTTCACGGCCGTTAAGGTATGATTTAAACCATTCAAGAGCGCTATCGGAAAAGTTATATAGCATTTTAAGCTTTGCAAGTAATATTGCAAAATTAACATTATTAAAAGCTGAGCTAAAATCTAATTGCACAAGAACTGTAAGCTGTTTTTATCCATGGCTTGCTTAATATCATCAATTATACAAATTAAGGCCGTAGAGGTACTATGGAATTTGCGAAACCAGACTGGTATTTATCAAAAGGTTATTTAGGTGAAAGTAGTCAAGTAGTTGATCAAGAGCTATATATTCAATTAATTTAGAGAGAGTTGGAAGGATACTAATTGGGCGAAAGTCAGAGGAGATAAAGGACTTTTCTTCTTAGGTAACGGACGAACCAGCGCTTGTTTCCAGCATTCAGGAAAAGTACTTGTTAAGAACGAACAGTTTACAATAGACAGAAGGGCCTCCATCAGACTAGGAAGGATATATAGAATCATTGATTTAGATATTCCATCGACCCTATTGCGCTCGATTTGATGCGCTTAAACGCTTTATGGACAGTATCTTTATTTACAGTTTGAAAATAAAATTTAGGATATACAGGAGAATTTAACGAAGTGATATTTTAATATTTCTTTCAATAAGAATTGAGTCTGCACAAATTATAGCTACAAAGTGATCGTTTAATTCATTTAAATTTAACACATTTGGTGAACGAATGGAATGTTTACCAACTCCCAACGTTTGTAACTCTTTCCAGGTTTTGGCAGAACTTAAATTTGACGACAGCGAGTACAAATGCCGTAACTTAGAATTACGGATTAATTGTTTAGTTTTATTACGAAATAACTTATAACGTGAATGATTTTCCAACGTAGGTAGTCGTTGAAACTGAACTGCAGCAGCGTCTCTGAAACGTCTCATTTCCTGTATTTGATCGTTTAGCCACGGTGCTTTAGGCTTTGTAATCCGAACCATTTTAATTGGAGCATGAAGGTTGTAGAGGTCAGTAACAAAGGAGATAAATGATTGCAGTTTGCAGTTGACATTAGGCAAAAGTCAATTTGATTCCACGGTATTTCATGAGCATCCTTTGTAATTTGTTTAATATCCATATGTTTAAAATCTCTGAATGTTTTATATTTTGGAATAAATTTCGGTAGTTTTGCTGAATAACATACATATATGAGATCATGTTTAGACAGTTCAAGAATGGGGAACTGGCCAAATTGAATTGCTTTTTCTTTCTTTAGCAGCATTATATGATCTATACTTGAATGCACCTCATGAGTGGCAGTGATTAGATGGTGAGTTGGCATAAGAGGCAGTAAACTTAAGTTGCACGAATTTATAATATTTCGTAAACACCGAACGTCATAAGTGTCCTTAGTGATATTTATATTGAAATCACCTAGTACGATAATATCACTATATACTGGTATGAACTGAAATAGAATATTCTCAATGTCGGACAAATAGCCAGTATTTGGTGGACGATATATAGTGCCAATCAGGATCTTCTGATGCATGAACGAAATCTCAACAAACATGTATTCGGGTCTAGCATGATATGCAGATTGCGAGCTAGCGATCAACTTAGCAGATAGGTCCTCCCTTACATATAAAGCTACTCCGCCGCCACGTTGTTTGGTTCTATCATTTCTTAATATACGATATCCGTGCAGATTTACTAGATTATCTGAGAGTGAAGGTTTGAGCCAAGTTTCGGATATAGCAATGCAATGTGCACCACTAAATTCAAAGACATTAGAAAAATCGTCGAATTTACTTAATAACTCTTACGATCTTAAAACACTAAGATAGTACAAGAAAGTTGGCGTGTATACATTACAAATGCTGCTACCGAATTTATGGTTTTTATATAATAAGTATTCTGGGACGAAAAACCTAAATTGTCATGACTATCGGCTAATTCTTCATAGAAGCTCTTCTGTCACCCAAATCTAAAGCAAGACCTATCGTTGACCACTTTCAACTAAAACTATCTAAGGCAGGTAATGAGAAAGTTCAACGCAAAAATTGTAGAGTATGCAGAAAAAACCTTAGTATTCGTAAAATAAACTATTGTTGTAATATGTGTAGTGGATCACCAGGGCTATTCTTAGACCCTTGTTTTAAAATTTGGTATTAAAATGCGCAATTCATGTGTTTTGTACTTTTTATATACAAAATCGTATCTGTGCTTATAGCTTACTTAGTTATTATGGTTCAGTTTTACTTCACACGTGCACATACACATGCGTGCACATAAACAATGCAAGGCAATTTAAACATTCTGTTTATTTGATGATTGGCATACATCTAGTTTCTAGTTATTTTAACAATATTGTTTAGGCATATATGACATTTTATCTAAATACACTGGGTGTCCCAAAAATGCTGGGAAATAAAACTATTACATATTGTAGACGCCAAAATAAGTCGATTGAACCCAATTTATCTATATACCAAAATGTACCGTTTGTTTGTGAGAAGAGTTCAAACGCAAATTCAGTTGGCGTTGGACACAAAGACAAGGCTTTTTTACAACAAATGTACAAGGTGACCTCCGCCTTCATTAATGCAGAGGTCAATTCGACGTATGCAATTGACATGCACCCATCTTTAAACATCATCGTTTTGTCGTGATGCGTTTAGAGCATTTTGAATTCTGTTCTACAATTGTTCAGGATTATTAATTTGAACCTTATACACTTGTGTTTTTAACGCTCCCCAGATGAAGAAGTCGCAAGGATCTATGTCCGGAGAACGCGGAGGTCATTGAATGGTTGCTTCGTGGCCTCTACTAATTCATCTCGAGTAAATTGTTCATTAAGATACTCTCTTACGGCACGCGCAAAATGAGGTGATGCACCATCGTGCTTGAAAAACATGTTTCAACGAACATTAAGGCATAAGTCTTCTAATAACTATGGCAAACTTTCTTAAAGAAATCGAAGGTAACTAGAGCCATCCAAACGATCAGGCAATTGGAATGGTCCAACCATAAAATTGCCAATAACTCCGACCCACATATTAACTTTAAATTATCGTTGATAATGTCTACTTTTAAGAGCATGTGGATTTTCATCTGCATACACATGCTCATTGTGCAAGTTTGTCATGCCACGACGTGTAAAACAAGACTCATCAGTAAACAAGATATTAGTGTGGAACCCTGCGTTACCGAACAATTTGTAAAAAATTTAAACGTGATCCGTGGTCAAGCGGCAGAAATTCTTGCACTGGCTGAATGTGAAATGGACGAAGTAATCGATCTCTAATGATACGATTTACGGTGCTTTTTGGAATCCCAGTTTCTCGTTGAATGATCTGGTACTGGTCTCAGGATTGTCATCAATCATTTGAAGAACAACATCTTTCGTAATTGGTGTTCGGACTTGACGAGGTCTTCCAGCTTTGGTTCTGACTCGCTTCAACGTTCCTGGTTCTCGAAAACTACTTTCCATTCACGCAAACGTTTTGTGATTTGGAATTCTCCGGTTTGAATACTTCTCTTGATATACACAGACACTTTCGATGCAGTTGCTCTGACAGAATTCAAAAACTAATAACTTGCCCCTTGCTCATTAAAAGTGAACTCTATAATTTGCTAGCTGCCAAAATAACACAACAGTAATAGCAATTAAAGAAATAACGGTGATTGCGTTAAAGGAAACCGGACAAAAGCAAACTGAAGCGAACAAATTATTGTCATTTACTGTCAAAGGTGCCAAAAACTAAAGTGATACAATTGTGTTTTATAACATTTATGTTTATGGATATCGTTTAAAAGTGTTTGAGAAAATATTTTTCCCCTCGAAACTAAGCAAAATACGGAGTTTCTACAAGATTAAAAAAATGAAGATGATAAGTAAGTTTTTCTGTTAAAAGAGTCTTAGAACGATGTTATCACTTCTAAGAAAAGTATTAAAAAAATTCACGTGGTGAAGGTGGTTATAACCCTTCTGCAATTTCCAAAACTAAAGTGATAAATTTGCTTTGATTACATTAAATGTTATGAGAATACGTCTAAAAGTGACCTTTGCAAATATTTTCACATGAAACTAAGTTTTATACGGATTTCTACAGATTACAGAAAATAGTGAGTTTTTTGTAAATCTTAGAACTGTTATCACTTAGAAACAGGTAATTTATGGTAAGGGTTATAACCTTCTGTCACATTTCCTTAGATTATCTTTGATCTACTAAAGTGGTAGATCTGTAAAATGACCTTTCCAAATTGTCAATAATTTGTTACTACATTTCTACGAGTACAGATATTTCTGTAAATCTTTGAGAATGAGCATCCTTTCACCAGAACACGGTATTTTGGTATAATAAATTGTAATTATTTCATGAATGTCTAGAATTTTTAGATAGCATCATCCCAGGAGCTACCCCAATTTAAGATTTCTTACCTGTTGCGATTTCTAACCGTCCTTATAAATTTTTAGTCATGCAATACATCTTTTAGTCTAGAATTTTACACGAATTTGAATCTGCAAACAGATTTAAAATCGGACCATCCTTACAAAGTTACACTTTAAAGCTCTCAAACCTCTAAATTTTGCTCTTTGCTCCCACATCTGAACAAATAGTTTTCGTCTAACCAATGCATCTTTCGAGATAACCCTACCTTGTTTGGTATGAATTAATTTAAATTTTCTCAGCTCGAATTTCTAGGAACTTTTAGATTGCATCATCCCCAGAGCTACCCCAATTTTAAGATTTCTTACCTGTTGCGATTTCTGACCGTCCGCATAAATTTTTTATACATGCGATACATTAAATTAGTCTAAAATTTTACGCAGAATTCGAATATGTAAACAGATTTAAAATCGGACTATCCTTACAAAGTTACACTTTAAAGCTTTCAAACCTCTAAATTTTGCTGTCCCACATCTGAACCTAATAGTTTTCTTCGTTCTAATCATGCATCTTTCGAGATAAACCTATCTTGTTTGGTATCAATTAATATTAGAAGCTGAGAAGCTGAGAAAATTCTAATATTAATTCATACCTAACAAGATAGGTTTATCTCGAAAGATGCATTGGTTAGACGAAGAAAACTATTAGGTTCAGATGTGGGAGCAAAGAGCAAAATTTAGAGGTTTGAGAGCTTTAAAGTGTAACTTTGTAAGGGATGGTCCGATTTTAAATCTGTTTACATATTCGAATTCTGCGTAAAATTTTAGACTAATTTAATGTATCGCATGTATAAAAAAATTTATGCGGACGGTCAGAAATCGCAACAGGTAAGAAATCTTAAAATTGGGGTAGCTCCCTTGGGGATGATGCAATCTAAAAAGTTCCTAGAAATTCGGGTAGCCGAGAAAATTCTAATATTAATTCATACTAAACAAGGTAGGGTTATCTCGAAAGATGCATTGGTTAGACGAAGAAAACTATTTGTTCAGATGTGGGAGCAAAGAGCAAAATTTAGAGGTTTGAGAGCTTTAAAGTGTAACTTTGTAAGGGATGGTCCGATTTTAAATCTGTTTGCAGATTCAAATTCTGTGTAAAATTCTAGACTAAAAAGATGTATTGCATGACTAAAAAATTTATAAGGACGGTTAGAAATCGCAACAGGTAAGAAATCTTAAAATTGGGGTAGCTCCCTGGGGGATGATGCTATCTAAAAAATTCCTAGACATTCGGGTAGCTGAGAAAATTCTAATATTAATTGATACCAAACAATACAGGTTTATCTCGTGGGTGGAAATGTGGATGCTCATTTATCTCGAAAGATGAAAATTTAAAATATATTTATCTCGAAAGATGAAAAATGGTTAGTCGAAGAAAACTTTTTGGTCCAGATGTGTGTGGTGGGATTCTCCTCATTTCCACCAAACTATCACCTCCTCCACCACATTTCCTCCTTATGGGAATTTACATGTAAATTTGGGAGATAATGTGGATGCTGGAGGAAATGTGGCGGTGAAAGACCTGCCATCCATCTACTAACATGTAATTACTTTTACGTCTGTGTAATTATAAACATTCTAATTGGAAATTTTACTATCACAGCTTACTAGAAGAGTTAAATCCTTTAAATTACAAACCACGCAACAGGCTCGTGATTGGTCTCCGTGCATAAATTTCTTTCCTAGGTTTCGGTCACATATGATGTGCGTTGTAGTCGGCCCAAATGGCAAAAGATGAATTTTACTTTTTAAAGTCAAAAGTAGTCCCATTTCCCTAAAATTAACGGACTTCAAGTCAAAAGACCGATCGGCTCCTTAGACAAATTAAAAGAATGCTGCCGTCAGTGAATGTGTTAAAGGAAGTGCGCGACCTGTTTGGCAGTTTATATTATGAAATGCCGAGTCCGTCACTGTGGACAATTCGAAGTATTGTACAAAATAAAGAGCTATACGGTTTTTTGTTCCGTGTAAAATTTTCATAACCAAGAATATAAATATTGCACCACTACCTGATAATACAGGATTTCCACAAATGAACTCCGAGGTTTTGACGTTAAATATTTTTATTAAATCAAAATCTTAGTGTAATGTGTTATACATGAATTTAAAGATAATATTCTCAAGATTTTATTACAATTCAGTAAATTTCAACGTGGGCCATACTAGTGGCACGACACACATTCAAACGAAATTCTATCTCTTGCCAGGTCCTGGCCAGCATGTCTGGGATGATGGTTGCCATGCAAGCGACTTCCGTTGGCGAAATGGATTAGACCCTAGAAGAGAAAGTCCGAAGGAGTCAAATCTGGGCTTTAGAGGCCAAGGAGTGGGCCGTTCCCTCCCAATTCACCTGTGGCCGAATTGAGTATTGACTAGTTTTCGCACACGCAAAAAGATAAGGCGGTGCGTCATCTTGCTGAAAGTGAACAAAACCCTTCTCCGCCTCAATATTATCCGAGTGAAACAAAACATACCCTTCTAACATGTTATTACAGACATCACCAGTTATTGTCTTTTCATCAAAATATGAAGGGAACAATAACTCTGTCATGCATAAAACCGCACCAAACGTTAGCTTTGGTTGAGTCACAATGATACTCAATGAGCTTATGAGACGGTTGTAAACCCCAAATTCTAGAATTGTGTCCATTCGCAGTACTGTTTACATGGAAAGTTACCTTATCGGTAAAAATTGCATTTTAAAAAATCGCTATTTTCGTTAATTTTGTCTAACATATTAATAGAAAACTGTAATCTCTTGTGCTTATCTGTTGGTTTAATTTCATGCAAAAGTTGTAACTCGTAAGCAGTTAAACGACTTTTGTGAACTACCTTATGAACAGTTGATCTCCGTATCCTCAACTCGAGACTACGTCATGTCAAGGGTCTTTTAGGGCTTCGTAGGCATAAAGTTCGGATCTGTCAACACTCTCTTCTGATACACGCGGCCTACCAGGTAATTTTTGTCCGCACACACTTCCAGTTTCTTTAAGCACGCTTAGCCATTGCTGAATAGTTTTATCATCACCGCCATAAATGCAGCGAAAGTTCCCCTGTACCGTGACAACCAGGGCCGTTGACACGGGGGCCAGTTGTGGTGCGAGCGTAGCAACACACGACTCCCTTTAGAACCCGAGTCATTTGTTGGAAAATTTAATAAAAAAGCTGGGGAAAAAATATGTCAGTAAGTTCTTTAAGTTGCGATAACTTACGTTTGAATGTAATGTTAGATTTTCTTATAAAACTAATATCAATATTCTTTAATAACTATATAACGAGTGAAGTATTTTGAAACGTCTATAACCCTAGGTATCTATATCATGTATCTACTCAAATAGATACAAATTCTGATTTTACAATACAGTAATATTGATCATTGGCAAAATTTGTATTTTGCACTTCTACAGTTACTAATAAGTACTTTTATGTGATTATATTTATGATTTGGTTTTTATAAACAAATATGTGTATCAAGAGATACATTAAAGATGTTGTTTAAAATTAAATATATAGCTCACCGTCATTAATTCTTCAGTCCTAGAACTGGCTAGACGTGTACCTCCATTGTTTCCCATGCTGAGCTAACCTACACATTTTCCTGAAATCCCCACAGTCTAAATCTTTCGCTATCTGCGTGCAATACTCTGATCTATGTCTACATATACCTTTCCTTTTCCTATATCTGCTTGTAATATAGCCCGCACCATTCTCCAAAAAAGCTTTCTATTTATAATTTTTTTTTTGTTTGCCATAGATATTTCTATTCCCCTACTATCTCTATAATCTCTTTGTTATCAACTTTGTCTGTCTATGCTATCATCGTCATACTGTAACAATTTTTTCTGACGACTGCAAATCTTTTAAAATTATTCACTTACCCTGCATTGCTTATATAAAAAAACAGTTAAATCTTGCTATATAAATAAATATTTAGATCGGGGGCGTGTAGCCCAATCACAATACAAAAATTATTCAATATAACTGGTTTAGTTAATATCAGCAAACGTTGGTCGTTAGAATAGAATCTTCAATGTCAGGCGACTTTAAAGTTACTTGTGCGCATTGAACAGACCGGTCAGTCTGGCCCGACCGCTTGATAAGAAAACACCATACAGTGGAACTGGGTCCTCGCCAGCAACCTGCGTCTAGCCATAGGCGTTGCCGCTTAGCCAAGTGCAAGATGCACTTAAATTAAGGTGTGTTTTAATAATGGTAAGTAGATTAATTTACTGTTAAATAAAACTAAATAATTTTGTTATAGCGCTCATACGCTCAACGATAATTTTTGTAAGAATTCGCTCATACGTTCAATGTTAAATTTTTAGTAAGAATGCTCTCAAACGTTTAATGATATTTTTTAGTAAGATGGCATTTAAAAGCTCTATGGACTTTTGATAATGAATTGTCTAAATTCGTTAAGTTTGATTTCACAAAATTTATAAAACGTACTTCAAGGATTTTCTAGCATTAATTTCAATTAATCCATTAAAAATTAACCTAAAATGTTAACAAAGTTTTGGTCTTTGTAATTATCAAGTTTATTATCAGTAACGTAATTATAATAATGTTTATTCTGGACATTCAGCAAAAATAAGACTGCAAGTTTACAAGTTTAAATACGATATTTAATTCACCGAATTGCCGTTAAATTAGCTGTTTTTAAAACAAGTGGAAGAACGTAAAAAATGATGTATTTTGGATAACCTGTTTTATGGTTGCTTTTGTTTCAAAATGCGAAGATGAAATGCACTTCACGTTCGTATAAATGGTTTCAGTAAAATTCCAGTTTACTACGCCATAAAATGTCAACAGTACGTTGACGTCATTTGTTTGTCAAAGGATCTTATGCCAGCACATCTAGTTTCAACAATGTAATTATCATAACGTAGCTTAGAACAACGCTTTGCAAGGTAAGCCTTTTTTATTACTTTGACATCATGACAGCTGTTCGCCTATCTTGACAACGAGGCAAAACATCGTAAACAATATAGTAACAACCTACGATTCTTGTTTTGCTCTGAAATTATAAAAAACTTTTGCTGTTTAGAATTTATCACATTTTGAATCAAGGATTATGCAAGATATTATTATAAATGAAATGAATACCTTAATGTAATCCTAACAAAATATTTCATTTAAATTCAATCATACCTTAAGTAGTTATAAAAACTAAAATTATTAGACTTTGAAAATTTTAAAACACACTTGTAAACCAAATAACAGATCTAATATTTTGGGCAATTAATTTGGAAAGCCTTGTAAATATGTTTAATATATTATTGTTATTTTTATTGCTTAGTAGAGACAGTCATAATTTTCTCATTTTATTACTGAGTCGAAGAAATTAATCTACCTTTGAAATGCATATTTTGTACATAAAATTTCATTACTTAGAAGGCAATATTTAATCAAAGAATAATCATTTATTTCACTTGAGTAATTGTTTTATTTTGAACAAGTGAGTTCAAGACTAGGGTAATTAAATCAGGAGGTAAAAAAAATCATAAATACCTTTTACAAATTTAATGTTTTAGATCTCACTTAACTATGGAGCACTAATGCCTAAACTTGTGTTTATAATAGTGTTCAAATAATTGATAGTAATAGCCATTCTTTTTTATAGTACAAGGTAATAAGAGCACACCTCTTGTGTCCTTCCTTGCTATATTAATAATATTTTTCTTTACAGCTCCTGCTTAGGCAGTAAATACTATATTTCTCTCTAAGGACTTCCAAGTCTCCCGTGTTTAGAAAATTTAAGGACTTGGTGGCGCCCCTCTTGCACCCCTATTTTAGTAATATTAGAGTCAGTAAGTAAATAATGTTTTGTCATAAGAACCACGACCACTCCTCATAAGCTCTACCCGAGAAATAAACCTCTAGCATAATCGGAAGATAGTTGAGATTCCATAATTTTAAGGAGATTCCTTCACCATAAAAAGATCTCAAAGTTAGCCTAAAGCTACGTAAAAAAAGTTATAATACATCTGAAGCATTACATTCCAAAAGGCTTTTTCCTTGTCCTGTCTGACTTACCTACCGCCACAACTTCATAGCCGAACACTGCTGTGCTCCACACATATACTTCTAACATTTCCTTGTTTCTTTGTGTGTTGTCTTCGAACATAGCCACTGCTCTTTTTTGTAAGATACAGTTCGGTTCCCCTTCTATTGTTTTATTAATGTATACCCTATTTTATCTATATTCAGTGGTATGTGAAGGGGGTTAAGCAACATGTGGCTACCAAGATCCCCCAACGCAGACATCTGCCTAATTAATAATTTTCTAATAAATCCTGTCGTACAATCAAGATCAGTTGAAATATTCAGGTTTATGTGAAGGGGATTAAGCAACCTGTGGTTACCAAGATTTTTCAACACTTGAACATTTGCAGAATTAATAGTTTTTTTAATAAATCCTTTCACACAATCAAGATTAGTTGAAAATATTACAAAACCAACACTTGTAGTTGTTTCTAATAAACATCAGATTTAAGTGCAATTATTTTTTCGTCATTAGATTTTTCGTCTTGGAATTGGTTGGACTTAGTTCTATTTTGAGCTAGCCTACTCAGTTCCCTGACATTCCTGCAACCTAGATACCGCTCGGTTCTTCTTCTATCGTTTTTTAAATATATACCATATTTCACTGACATTCAGCGATATGTGAAGGGGGGTGGCGGCTCCGTGGTTCAAATTCCGACACGGTCCGCTTGAAAGATGTTAGACGAGCATTTTTGAGAGGTAAAATGGAGTCCCGTGTGTGTATGTGTGTTGTCACGCACGTTAAAGATCTCTACCTTGCTTGGAACAGCAAGGGTTCGACAAAATGTTAAATTTCCAGTTGAAAAAAACTCGCTTAGTACCTTCGGGTGGAGCATTGGAAAGTCAAATGTAGAGGGGAAATGGTATGTGAAGGGGTTAAGCAGCATATGACTACTAAGATCCCCCCCACATAGACAGACAGAATTTTATAAAAAGTTTGTAGGTATTATAAAAAATTTAAGTGGAAATACGACATATAAAGAAACGGTTCAAACGTTATTAGATGAAAAGAGCCGTGCGACTACTTCTTTGTTTAATGATTGAACCAGTGTAAATTACTTGACAGTGTTGGAAATTATTAAATGCCACCCCATCCTGTACTTAGACGATGCGACTGCAAGGCGATCGCTCACGCAAGTGTTTAGAGATTTGATTATCCCAGATTTACCAGACTCCGGTGACCACAGCGGATGCTAGTCAATAATACATGTATATATTTTATTAAAAACATAATATTTCTTGATAAAATGTGTTTTACTTATTTGTAACGTCAATACCAGTAAAAATTACAAATAAATCTATTAAATTATGTTTTTTTATCCTTAGGTGTAAGGTGGAAGTCCTATTGACAGAAAATGATGT
The DNA here is from genome assembly GCA_036346225.1 of Platerodrilus igneus. Taxonomy (NCBI): domain Eukaryota; kingdom Metazoa; phylum Arthropoda; class Insecta; order Coleoptera; family Lycidae; genus Platerodrilus; species Platerodrilus igneus. The sequence goes on along the minus strand of JARFIW010000507.1, from coordinate 4,988,309 downwards.
CCATAGTGACGTGGAAAGAAGTTGTGGGTAATTAAAAGAAAGTTAAACTTCAAGTTGATTAGTTTAAAACCGTCTGGTGACCCGGTGACCGATGCAGACGTCTATTATATGACTTTTGAATGTATCGATGCTATAGTGGTTTAGATCTCTGCTTTGCATGCGGGCACACGGTTTTGAATCCCGCTTGAATCAATTTTTTTTCTTTAACAAGATACGGTAAAATGTATATACAAGATGGAACAAAAGTGGCTTATACAGAGTAAGTCAAAAATCGTGACGAATAAAAATGACGGATTGAAGTAAGGAAAACGGCGGATAACAGATGTGACGTCAGAAAAATTGGCAGATGACAGATGTAACGTAAGAAAAATGGCTAATGACAGATGTGACATAAGAAAAAATGGCGTATGACAGATGTGACATAAGAAAAAATAGTATTATCGTTAATAAGTTTTCCCATTAAAAAACGATTAGTGTGAATGAGTTTCCCTATTAAAAAGCGATTAGTGTTAATGCATTTCTATCGAGAAAACCCATTAAAAAGCGATTAGTGCTAATGGGTTTTTAATGAGAAAACATTAAAAACCGATTAGTGGTGGTATGACGTAAGAGGGGCCGGAGTGGATGGGTGGGGAGAAAGTGTGGGGGAGGGGGTGGAAAGCGATACCTCGTGCCTCAAAATACACAAATCATCTACTCACACCCAAAAAATTGTTTAATAAATTGTTTTAGTTCTAAAATTAACTTATTACAAACCGCATTCAAGCTTACAAAAAAGTGGTTTTTATATAACTATGTAGATTAATTTCTGAAGCAGATTTGTCTCACATGAACTTTAACTTTAATCGTTGAATTAATTCCATTATATTTAAACCCCACTCTAAATAACTAATTAAGTGAACACCTTTTGATTTCAAATCGTATATATTGTTACGAGCTACTATTAGGCAACCCGTCAAACACACAAGCGCCGTAAGCACTGTAATTTTAGAACGTTTTATAAATGGAACACTAAACATAATTTGAAAAGCCCATAAAGAGCTTTAATTTTATATCAAATACTGTCTATTCCTCTTTAGTTTTTGAGATATTCAACTGTTTTTAGAAAAATGACCCCGATTAGATACATTGCCACTGCACTATACACTTGTTAATTTTCAAGATGATTTTACAATACCATAGATATTTGTAAATATCACTTTTGAAATTTCTTCCCAGTATACAGGGTGTCAGGTTTCCAAAATGCAATTTTAAAATTTTTAAATGGCACGCTCACCAATTTTATTACTACAAGGATAGCTCATTAAGTGTCCTTTCATTTTTGTTACATTCCTTATACCCAAATCCATTACTTTCTGAGATATTTTGATTTTCTTCAAATTTTATGAATGTTTTTAATTTACATAACTAAAATAACTTACTATTGAGAATATTATAAAACAATTAACATTTTGATTAACAATCAACTCAGTTATCCAAACAATTTTCACTAAAGATATAACAACCTACAATAATACGCTATCAACAGAATTCTGTCAGATCAACAATATGCATTTTATAGAAAATGTTCAAACAGGAAATCAGGCAGGCTTTGAAAAAATAACAATTACAATCAAAATGTCATTTAGGTTTATTAATTGTAGTGTGTTGTCATTTAACACATTATCAGTTCTGTTTTAAATGTAATCTTTGAAGGAGTTTTCAAAATGAATTTTACAGTGGAAGAACAAATAAGTATGATTTGGGTATTAGGAGCAAGTTTAAAAGATTTCCTACTTACATCAAGAATATACCAAGAAAGATATCCTGTTAAATGACAACACACTACAATTAATAAACCTAAATGACATTTTAATTGTAATTGTTATTTTTTTCAAAGCCTGCCTGATTTCCTGCTTGAACATTTTCTATAAAATGCATATTGTTGATCTGGCAGAATTCTGTTGATAGCGTATTATTGTAGGTTGTTATATCTTTAGTGAAAATTGTTATTGGATAACTGTAGTTGATTGTTAATCAAAATGTATTAATTGTTTTATAATATTTTCCAATAGTAAGTTATTTTTAGTTATGTAAATTAAAAACATTTATAAAATTTGAAGAAAATCAAAAATATCTCAGAAAGTAATGGATTTAGGTATAAGGAATGCTTAACAAAAATGAAAGGACACTTAATGAGCTATCCATTGTAGTAATAAAATTGGTAGCGTGCCATTTAAAAAAAATTTTAAAAATTGCATTTTGCGAAACCTGACACACCCTGTATACTGGGAAGAAATTTCAAAAAAGTGATATTTACAAATATACTATGGTATATGGTAAAATTTTCTGCATCTTGAAAATTAACATAAGTTGTGTATTAGTGCAGTGGCAATGTATCTAATCGGGGTCATTTTTTCTAAAAACAGTTGAATATCTCAAAAACTAAAAGGAATAGACAGATACAATTTGATATAAAATTAAAGCTCTTTTTATGGGCTTTTCAAAAATGTAATAATATATAGGGTGTTCCATTTAAAAAAATATAAGTTTAATATGCCCTGGAATTATGAAACACCCTGTATGCTTCCAAATATTTTTAAAATGTGCACTTTAGGCATGCCTAATATGCCTCCAAATTTGGTTTACGTAGCTTTTATAATAACGGAGTTACCGACCGTTGCCACACTAAAAACTCACCCTGTATATAGTTAAAGGCGATGAAAGCTTAATACCTTTCGCATTAACAAAATACTGCGGAATAATGGTTTGCTTGTCAATGTTGCAACAAGGAAAGTTCCTTTATAAATATAATTTTTTGAAAACCCCAAGATATAATACACTGATACCAAATTCGAAAATTTTTTAATTCAACATTTAATGTGTGTTTACAATTTTATTCGAAAATTTAATAGCTATTTATGCACCAAGTGTGTTATTAAAATGATAACGCCCGGAGAGCAACTCATCCAGCCCTAGGGCCTATTGCCCCAGGGATGGATTGAGTCGCCCGATGGGCGTTATCATCTAGTAACACAAGTGGTGCATACAAGATTTTATATTTCAGCTCATATATAAAATAAAAAATAAGTGATAGGTAAGTTTTCTATCTTAGAATTTGCCGCTGATTTTACTATATAACTATTAAACACACCTACATCATGTTTTTCATGATGACAATAAACAGTTTGACGTTCCTATGTTTTGGACATTTGTCACATTTATTTAATGCAAAATGGCTGATCAAGAGTTGCCTGCAATAATTGCAAAGCAAGCTCTTAGAGTATTCCGTTTATATTGTAAATAATTAAAGCTAAATTTTATTTTCTATTGAGTTTGTTGATTATTTACGTTCGCCTCGGTATATTTAAATTTGTTAGTGTGAAATTTCCATGGTTTTTACTTGAAACACGCGCCAACAAGTGCCGCGAGTGATAAAATTCTGTGTTATTCCGCATGTGCAAGAACAGTATTGACCGGAAAATCCATGAAGCAAGAGAGAATCGATTTGTCGTTCGAACTGACCGCATCGCTGTTTTACACGTTCTACGTCTAATTAGATGAACCGCTGTCTTCAGAACCGCTATTGACATAAATGTGCTTCACTACACCCGCAAAAAGCAGAGTAGATGTTACATCGTTTTTTTATTGGCACGGCTTTGTAATCAACAGGTGAGTGCTTTGAGTAAACGCTTGAACTGATTAAAACCATTAATTATATGTTGTTTGTTAAATTATCACTTAATTTTATATACAGTCCACATTTCTCTCCTAGTTAGCTATCGTAGTTTTGTTACCGCATTTTACAAAAAGCAACTGAAAGTTTGCTACCCATTAAATTTAAACAGAGCTATGAGAAAGCTTAATAACACACTTTGTGCATAAATAGCTAAAAAATTGATTTGTTTCTGAGGGCATATTGAGCGGGCGTTATGACACCATTACGCCCTATGTTACGACCCGGGTGTTATGGATATGTTTACATATCTCGTATCCTAGGTGTTATGACTAAATTACAACGAGGTAAAATATAAATAAATAAATATGCTATCGTTCAATCTCTATTCTCACATTTTAACTTGAACCTCAATCCTATAAGTATACGACGGACTATAACAATTTTTTTGTTTTCTAGATCCAATTCCGAAATTTTTGGACAACAGCCAGAAGTTCCCATTACTCAAGTGGTGGTTGAATTCTTTGTACTACTACTTAAATTTCTTTGGTTTATATTAGAAGCTTTCGTAAAACTCTTTATACCTGTTACTGAAAAATCAATTAAAGGAGAGGTTACTTTAGTATGTATTTAAGTTTTAAAAGCAAACTGATTTTTAAAGCGCTTCTTTTAGATAACAGGAGCAGCACATGGAATTGGCCGCGAATTAGCCTTTCAGTATGCTTCCAGAGGTGCAACTGTAGTTTGTTTAGATATTAATAAAGACGGTAATGAAGAAACGGTCAAAGAAATTGCACAGTTAGGATACACAAAGGCGTACTCATACGTGTAAGTGCTTACTAATTTTGGTTATGTTACTTTGTTTAAGCATCCGTAAAACTATAATAGTGCGTGAGAAAATTTTTTATATCTTAATTTCTTTGTCTTTTCTGCGCAGTAAAACACACACTTTAATATATTTTGTAAGTAGCAAATTGCAGTCAAAATATTTACAAAAAAATATATTTTTATACATCTCGGAATGGTTATACAATGTACCATTCTATATCTAAGACACAATTATAACGTTTCATTTTAGATACATATTAATATGGGGGATATGTAACTCCTCCCGACTAATAAAAATTAAGGGATAATTAATGGCTTCTTTGCCTTTTACTTCTGTTGCCTTAATCTTATATCTAATGTACATTTGTAATAAGTAAACAGCTAGTAACAGTAATAAAATAATTAATAAAATTGTCCAGACACTAATATTATTATAGTGTAACTTTGGCACTTTTAGATCGTTTAAATGTTCTTTGTAGTTGTTCATTAATTTCACTGCATGGTTAAGATCATTGAGATCCAGATGTTCCAGTTGCATCGGTTTCTGGATAATTTCGTTGTCTTCGGTTTGAGGAATCTTGATTTGTAGTTCGGGTAGGTTTGCAAATTCCTCCGTCACTGCTGAATTTTGATATACACGAATAATTTCGTTTTCAATTTTAATTAACAATCTTTCTTTTATGGAGATCTCTTTGCTTCTATTTAGGGCTAAACCGTTTTCATTTTTGTTGCAGTTGGCGATTGCTATCACTTCTTGCGGAGATACAGCAATCCACTTGTTGTTCATGACTTTTTGAATTTTCATTTCAGTAATCTGTACTGATTTGGGCACACAATTCTCATAATGATTAGAGAATCGTAATAATTGCACTTCGCAAGGGTTATCTGTTTGAATAGCTGTTGTCGTTATTGATTGACATAAGTATTGGCCGAGTGCCGCTTCTTTGCATTTCTCATTTGTGAATCCATACCTAAGTTCATTTGGGGAAAGGAACTTGGTCTTATGGATGATAACTTGATATTGACTATTAACTTTCATGGGGAAAGCAAATAAATGATAATAATTATAAGGATTATTTCTACAATTGGAATTTTTATTAAAAATGTAATTTCAGAATTCATTACGTAACCATTTACTATGACTATTTTCTTAAATATAAGTATGTTATATTCTGTTACTTCAAAATGTAATTCGGTGTGGGTTATAAATGATTTGATTCCTAATAGTTCGTTCAATAAATCAAACGGTTCGATAATACTAGCATACGAGGTATTTCTGACTCATTGAGCAACAGTCACTGGAGATGAAAGTACACGAAACTTGCGATTCCGGGTATCCCAGAGCAATGTATAGAAAATTTTATAACGTAAAAAATACCATACATTCATATCATGTGTCTTTACAACATGCCATTGGTTTCCAAAATCGGGTAACTTTTGGTCAGTAAGCACATGAACAATTACAACAGAACTCCAATTATGTTCGTCACGTATTGTTCATTGGCGAGTCATCTTTTACCAACTGCCTATGTTTGACTTTCCAATGCTCCACACGAAGGTACTAAATTGACAAGGAAGCAAGTTGTTTTACCTGAAAATTTTGAATTTTGCCGAACCCTTGCACATAAACTTTGCAATTCCAAGCGCGGTAGGGATCGTTAACGTGCCTGACAACACACAAGCGCGCGCATACGCACACACCCCCACCCACCACATACACACACACAAGCAAACTCATTCACATACACATACAACACACACACACACACACACACACACACACAGGATCTAAGTTTTAACCTTTCATCCGAACGAGGACCAACTTTTGCGAAAAATGCTCGCCAGTAATTTTTAAGTGGTCCTTGCCGAAAATTGTACCTTGGAATCATATGATCAGCAGTCATGCACAAACCTGTCTGATCCACGGAGTCGCGCGACTTTTACCAACCATACGTTTGATTTTCCAATGGTACTACATTGACCAGGAAGCGAGTTTTTTATCTGAAAATTTTGAATTTTGTCAAACCCTTGCAAGCAAGATAGGGATTTTTTACGTGCGTGACAACACTTACATACTGGACCTACGTTTTACTTCTCATCCGAAAGAGGACGTATTTTGTAAAAAATTCTCGCCTAACATTTTTCAAGCGGTCCTTGCCGAGAATCGAACCTTGGGACCTTATGATCAGTGGTCATACGCGAACCTATCCGATCCACGAAGTCGCGCGTCTTTTTCCAACCTTACATTTGCTTATCCATTGATACTACATTGGCCAGGAAGCAAACTTTTTCTTATCTGAATATTTTGAATTTTGTCAAACAGTTGCTTTTCCAAGCACGGTAGGGAACTTCAACGTGCGTAACAACACTTATACACTGGTCCTACGTTTCACCTCTCAGGAGCGTATTTTGTTAAAAATTCTCGCCTATCATTTTTCAAGCGGTCCTGGCCGAGAATCGAACCTTGAGAGCTTATGATCAGCAGTCATACGCGAACCTGTCTAATTCACGGACTCGGCCGTCGTTTGCCAACCTTACATTTGATTTTTTATTAATGCTACATTGGCCAGGAAGCGAACTTTTTTTCTATCTAGAAATTTTGAATTTTGTCAAACATTTGCTTTTCCAAGCACGGTAGGGAACTTCAACATGCGTAACAACACTTATACACTGGTCCTACGTTTCACCTCTCATCCGAACAATGGCGCATTTTGTAAAAAATTCTTGTCTAACATTTTTCAAGCGGTCCTTGACGTGAATTGAACCTTGGAACCTTATGATCAGCAGTCATACGCGAACCTGTCTGATCCACGGAGTCGCGCGTCTTTTATCATCGTTACATATGATTTTACAATGGTACTATATTCGTCAGGAAGCGAGTTTTTTTCTGAGAATTTTGACTTTTGTCTAACTCTTGCTATTCCAAGCAAAGTAAGGATCATCTACGTATCGGACAACACTTACACACTGAACCTACGTGTTATCTCTCATCCGAACGATGGCGTATTTTGTAGAAGATGCTCGCCTAACATTTTTCAAGCGGTCCTTGCCGAGGATCGAATCTTCGAACTTTATGATCAACAGTCATACGCGCACTTGTCTGATCCACAGAGTCGCACCGTCTTTTACGAATTTTACATTTGATTTTCTAATGGTACTACATTGACCAGGAAGCGAGTTTTTTTATCTGAAAATTTTAAATTTTGTCAAACCCTTGCAAGCAAGATAGGGATTTTTTACGTGCGTGACAACACTTACACACTGGACCTACGTTTTACTTCTCATCCGAAAGAGGGCGTATTTTGTAAAAAATTCTCGCCTTATATTTTTCAAGCGGTCCTTGCCAAGAATCGAACCTTGGGACCTTATGATCAGTAGTCATACGCGAACCTGTCCGATCCACGGAGTCGCGCGTCTTTTACCAACCTTACATTTGATTATCCATTGATACTACATTGGCCAGGAAGCAAACTTTTTCTTATCTGAATATTTTGAATTTTGTCAAACAGTTGCTTTTCCAAGCACGGTAGGGAAGTTCAACGTGCGTAACAACACTTATACACTGGTCCTACGTTTCACCTCTCAGGAGCGTATTTTGTTAAAAATTCTCGCCTATCATTTTTCAAGCGGTCTCGGCCGAGAATCGAACCTTGAGAGCTTATGATCAGCAGTCATATGCGAACCTGTCTAATTCACGGAGTCCCGCGTCGTTTGCTAACCTTACATTTGATTTTTCATAAATACTACATTGGCCAGGAAGCGAACCTTTTTCTATCTGGAAATTTTTGAATTTTGTCAAACACTTGCTTTTCCAAGCACGGTAGGGAACTTCAACATGCGTAACAACACTTATACACTGGTCTTACGTTTCACCTCTCATCCAAAAAAGGGCGCATTCTGTAAAAAATTCTCGCCTAACATTTTTCAAGCGGTCCTTGCCGTGAATCGAACCTTGGAACCTAATGATCAGCAGTCATACGCGAACCTGTCTGATCCACGGAGTCGCGCGTCTTTTACCATCGTTACATATGATTTTACAATGGTACTATATTTGTCAGGAAGCGAGTTTTTTTCTGAGAATTTTGACTTTTGTCTAATCCCTGCTATTCCAAGCAAAGTAGGGATCATCTACGTATCGGACAACACTTACACACTGGACCTACGTTTTATCTCTCATCCGAACGAGGGCGTATTTTGTAAAAGCTTCTCGCCTAACATTTTTCAAGCGGTCCTTGCCGAGGATAGAATCTTGGGACTTTATGATCAACAGTCATACGCGCACTTGTCTGATCCACAGTGTCGCACCGTCTTTTACGAATTTTACATTTGATTTTCCAATGGTACTGCATTGCCCAGAAAGCAAGTTTTTTTAATCTGGAAATTTATGAATTTTGTCAAACTCTTGCTATTCCAAACAACGTTGGGATCTTTTATGTGCGTGACAGCACTCACACACTGAATCTACGTTTTACCCCTCATCCAAAAAAGGGCGCAATGCTCGTCTAACATTTTTCAAGCGGTCCGCGACGGGGAATCCAACCCGGGACCTTGTGCTTAGTAGCCACACACGAACCAACTAAACTACAGAGCTGGCCGTCCCTTACAAACCACAGAACACTTAAAAAACGACATGCATTACTGGAGTGTTAAAAATCCGCACCCGTTTCGCCAAGTTAAACTTCAATGTCATTATGCTGTCAACGTATAGATAGTGTGGAATAATTTGTTACAAACTCATTGGCTACACATTATTGAAATCAGCTTGAATGGTCAAACGTACTAAAACATTTTGGAAAATTAACTGCCAACACAATTTGAAAACTTGAGCTTAGAATTACGACAGAACACGTGGTTTCAACACACTATTCGGTGGTAGTACGTGAAGAACTTGATCGTGATTTTAATGATCGCTGGATCGGTATAGCTGGTCTGGTAAATTGGTCAGCTAGATAACCAAATCCTACTTTATGCGATTTCTTTTTGTGGGGCTAACTCAAAGACAAGGTTTACAAACAATGACCAACAACACATAAGAATATGATTAAGCAAATCAGGAATTGTGCTGAAATTCAAGCAGACACTTCTCAGTTGTGTATAGTCATTTTGAAATACGGATGAATAAGTGCATTGAAATCAAAGGCCTCCATTTTGAGAACTTACTGTAGTAATTGAAAATGTGAGAAATACAAATTATTTTAAGACTAATTTGGAATAAAATCCCATTAGATGTCATGAATCGAAGAAAGTGTTTCAGATACATTCTGCATATTTATAGTCATAGACTTTAAATCTGCAATAAAAAATAGAGGTTCCTATTTAAGATTTAATTGTCCAAACCTTTTATTTCTAATAATGTAACACTACACATTGGGCAATGCTTTATAAATGACAACCAAACTACACATTTAATTCTACAAAAATTTACCTTGCAGTTTTGTCTAAAAGTCACCATGAATCCATTAAAAGCAAGAGATATAATTTCATCTTTCAGGGCATTGAATTCAAAACTGATATGTTGGAAAACAACCCATTCAAATCTCCTTGGATTTGTAGGTTACGTCGAATATACGTGATTAATCACGTGGACCCTCGTTTATTATTCCATTATCAATAATATGTTTACGACAAACTAAAGCTTTATTTTTCTGTCAATCTCCACTTCTGTTTATGTTGATGACGTCTAAGGAATTCAATTCTTTTGTTCGAGTGCTGTATAGAGATGGCATTATCCCCACTTTGTACAGATACACCAGACATTTCTCAGTGTGTATCCCTTTCAAAATATTGTCCATAATCCTCTGAAACGTGGCGGGTACGTTCTTTAAGCCAAACGACATGCGTTTGTATTCATAGTGCCCTCTGGGTGTACTAAAAGCTGTTTTGGTTTGCATTCATACAATTCTCTCGTTAACATAGTAGCGTATTCTATTTGAGTTGACTCTTCCAACAAGCGTTCTACTTTCATTCATGATTGTCTCACATTCTGTTTTTTCTCCACACCCACTTTCGGCTAAGATCAATTCTGGATAAAACTAGAAACTCAGATTCTCTCATTACTTTCGTGCCTTTTACCAGTTATCTAAAACTTTCATCAAATGCAACCAAATCAATTATACTTCTCGCATTTGCCCTTTGCCATGTGTACTTATGTATGTCCTTATGTTTATACCATGTGTTGGATACCAACAGTACTCTTTCCATACATAAACTCACTAACATATCTCCATCTTCATTCGTTCTTGGATCGCCAAACGGACCTACCACACACTCAGCACTTTCTCTGTACCCAATTATTCATATTACCTAATAGAAGCACGTGATCATTCCTTTCGCGTTTATCTAGTACATTTTCCAACTCTTGCCAAAACTACTCACACTCCCTATCGTCATTCATTGTAGCATAACATGCTACTACAAAAATCTTATTAAAGTTCACTTTCATTCTGACCTACAAAATGCGGGGAGAAACCAATTCATATTGTTTAATGCATGCTTTTACTTGATCATTCAAAATTAAACCAATACCTTTCGCTCCGAACTCAATGCTCTCTACTCCAAACCACAAACCCAACATACCGTTATCTAATTCAAAATAACTTTCACCTACCCTTTCGTTTCACTTAAACACTGCACGTCCATGCGCCTTTTCTTTATTTCATTCATGATTTTATACTCTTTACCGTACACCCTCCTGACATTCCAGGTACTAAATCTCCATTCCTAATTCATGCGGACTTTATCTGATGGACCAGATATTTTCCGTCTCAGTCGCCCACCATAACATTGACAGTCTGAGGCTTTCGCAAAAATCTTGTTAGTAGTGTTAATTAGGTTGAACCAAGTTACCAGCCTAGATTGCAACCGTCCCATTGTAGCTTTCCCTACTAACGGTAACGACACCTTACCGTTCAGTGTTGGCATGTTTAGCCTTTCTTCCACAGACGTCGCCACAATTCCCAGTTTTCCAGGTGTCCCTAACGTCTTTCAATACAAGCTAAAACTTCCCCTTCCTATGGGGTTACATTGCAATCCAGCAGAAAGTTGCCCGCGCTACAACCACTAGGAGATACATGCTGTGCACTGACACACATCAAGCACGGGAAAGTTTTTTTCTGAAAGAGCATACCGTGATTGGTGTTGTTGTTGTTGTAGAAAGCTTTCCCGTACTGGATTCAAAAAGCCCTTATTTGTAATACTAAAATGAAATTTGATGCAGCCAAAAGGCGTAACAATGGATACTGGAATAGCACTAATTAACGAGTAGGGCATTTCAATTTGATTGGAGTGTTGCCAACAGACAGTGGAAAAATAATAATTTACATAGGCGTCACTTAGCTTAGTATAATGCCATTTTTGGTTATTCACAATAACTTTAAAATGGTTGCAGTATTAGGTATACTTCCCATACTTATTTGATCTAAGTCATATTAGAAAGTGGGTCAACTAACATGAGGCAGAACCTTTACTGTATATAAATATAAAATATTATTTGATAAACCAAATTTACAATGTTTTGTACTAGGTGTGATGTAACAAATCGTAAGGAAGTGTTTGAAGTTGCAGAGCAGATACAAAAAGAAATAGGCGTAGTTTCTATTTTGATAAACAATGCTGGAATATTACATTCTGAAAAGCTTTTGGACTCCACCGAAGAAATGATTGAACGCACCCTAAACGTCAATACCATTTCTCATTTTTGGGTAAGTTTCTTATAAATAAGAAACGTTATTTTAAATTATATTAATGTTCAGACTATTCAAGCATTTCTGCCAAAGATGTTGGAATTAAATCATGGACATATTGTGGCATTATCATCTTGTGCTGGCCTTCTCGGATTAAAATATCTTGTACCATACTGCGCATCAAAGTTTGCAGTGCGTGGTTTGATGGAAGCATTGCGTTACGAATTAAAAGTGTACCAAAATTGTAAGGTCAAGTTAACTGCAATTTATCCACATATTGTTGATACTGGTTTATGTAAGAAACCGTTTATCCGGCATCCGAGTTTAACTCCCATGGTTAAACCACTTGACGCTGCTAAACACATAATTTCAGCTCAATGTCGTAATGTAGAAGAAACTTCTATTCCGTCAAATTTATTTACGATAAATCTTCTGATGAGGTAAGTTAATCTAAAAATTTTGAAAGTACAAAGTTGACATTTCGTAAAACTGTTTAAATATTTTTACGACAAGCACATAAATGTTGTCGAAACTGTTGTAGCCTACAGACGTGGTATTTTACTAGAAAAATTGTGTCTTTTACCCAATTTTCTTCGAACAAACGGTCGCTTAACTTACAATAAAATGCCAGTATCATACACAAGCGTTTATTTCAAAACGACTTCCTTTAAATTTAACACTAATAAATGCGATTAAAAACAGCTAAACGCTTTGCTAGTGTAATGATTGTTAAACGTGCGTGCAAGTACGAACCGACACATACACACACATACACACACACACACACACACACACACACACACATGTATGTACGTACTCACGTACGCACATACACAACATGTTACCGTCTCCTCGACTCTTAGTCAATTAATTTTATATATACAATATTATAAAGTTTACTATTCTGAACGGACCTGCACCTTGAAAAAGTTCTAAAATACTAGAACGGGTAGAATGGCTTGTGTGTTTCAGTGAGTTAAAGAGCCGAACTATAGGTTTAACCAAATTAGTGGGGTCTTTAGTGAGGAACCAGACTAATACAGGTCCTCGAAAGAAAGCAGAAGCTTTTTCGGTACTTAGAGTGGCAGAGCCATAGGGGTCGGTATTACATTCTAAGATACACTACTGCGATGTGGAAGGCAACGGGAACCGTTCATTTACATTTCCAATGCTCCACCCGAAGGTACTACATTGGCCAGGAGGCGAGTTTTTTGTTGCCTGGAAATTTAGAATTTTGCCGAACCCTTGCCGTTCCAAGCAAGGTAGGGAACTTTAACGTGCGTGACAACACTCACACACGGGACCTCCATTTAACCTCTCATCCGAACGAGAGCGTAATTTTTGTGAAAAATGCTCACCTGCCATTTTTCAAGCAGTCGGCCGTGTCGGGATTTGAACCCGGGACCTTGGGATCCGTAGTCTTACGCTTACTACATTGATCCACGGCGACGCCTAAGGCAACGGAAACTACCACATTACCTCCCACGTACACGGCGTACATAAACTGTTATTAAAGATGATGGCATCTTCTGGAGTAAAATAGTCCCCAATTCGGATCTCCGGGAGGGGACTACTTCGGGGGATGTGATCCGAAAGTATAAAAAAGAGTAGTGAACATACTTACATGTGATTTTCCAATGCTCCAACCGAAGGTAGTACATTGGCCAGGAAGCGAGTTTCTTTTTACCTGGAAAGTTTGGAATTTTGCCGAACCCTTGCTGTTCCAAGCAAGGTAGAGATCTTTAACGTGCGTGACAACACTCACACACGGGACCTCCATTTCACCTCTCATCGGAACGAGGGTATATTTTTGTAAAAAATGCTTGCCTAACATTTTTTAAGAGGACCATATCGCGATTCGAACCCGGGACCTTGGGCGTAGTAGTCACACACATACCAACTACGCCACGGAGCCGCCTAGTGAACATACTGCAAGTCGGAGCGCGGAATGTCAGAAGTATGAAGTAAGTAGGTAAGCTAGAGAACCTGAAAATTGAAATGGATAGGTTAGCATTAGACATAGTAGGGATCAGCGGAATTCGGTGACCAGAGGCGGTGGATTTTTGGAGTGGAGACTTTGGGGTAATTCATATAGAATCAGAGGAAGGAAATTCGGGTGTGGGGATAGTTATACGAAAAAAGATAGGACGACGTGTAGAAAACTATCTACAAAAGAACGAAGGAGTACTCATGGTTAGATTTGAATCTAAACCAGTAAATACAGTAATAATACAAGTATGCCCCCCTCTAGCTACAGCGAAGGAGGGGTAGAGGCGATCTACAAAATATCGAAGACATACTAGGATACGTAAAAGGACATGAAAATTTAATAATTACGGAGGATTTTAATGCCCACACGTTCCAGACAAACTTTGTATTTTGACCATAAATTTAGTGATTGATTTACCTGGTTCCCGGCGGACATGGTAAAAGTTATATCGCTCCGCCATAACAAGCTTTTTAGGACTAAAATACTCCCTTAAGGTACACTTTAATTCTTCATAATTTTTTGTATCAGTGTGTTAGTACATAACAGATCTTTTATGATGCTATACGTTCTAGCACCAATCATTGTTACGAATAGTGGCACTTGCCTCTGATTTGTAGACGTAATGCTGCTACAGCTAAAGTAATTGGCCATCCTTTCCAGATAAGTAGTTATATCAGTACTACAATCATATGGTTCGATGCTACCAATTAGGACCTCTGTATTTGCATTTGACCTTACAATAGTAGTTGCTGCAGTATTCGGCATATTCGCGGTTTTAAGACTTTTTAGTTACACATTTATGTATATAGCAACAACTTCGACCCACCTTGCACGTGCTTGCAACTATGAATTTTACCTGATTGAATGTTACTTGTATTGATTATCACTGTTTATCCTCGTCGCCAGTAATATGTATTTAAACGAGTGTTAATAATTAATAAACTTTAAATAAGCACACGTTATTTATTGACTTTCAACAATTTAGATTTAGTCCTGGCGCGAAATGTATAAGAGCCACTACGACAGTTGGTAACAATAATTATTTGCATAATGTTGCGCAACAAGGTGTCACGTCACATCAATGTTTCAAATTACTATATCACATGCAAAAAATGTTTATTTTGATTATAAAAGAAGACAAAAGGTACTCACGTAAACTGTGCAGCTCTTCACAACAGGACAGCTATTTGGCGGCAGTTGGGCGTGGGTCGTCCCTTTGTCCCCTCGGCGGAACCAGATTAAATTTGCCTTCTCTTTTTTGTTTGTAGCGGAACGCTAAAGGATACTGGGAGAGATACGATAATCAGGTACGAGGCAGCAAATCTACATATCTGAAAGAGAAGACAAGATATACGGCACCCAGATAACCACTCGGTTCGACGTTCAGTTGACTAGTCCCCACGTAACGAAAATCACCACTTCTCTTTTCCCTCCGCGTCTGCGCATTCTCTTGCGCAAACGCAAGTATCTAAAGTGACGGAAATGCACACACAAGTCTTTTAAATTATTGGCACGAATTCAGTTTCAAATTCAGAACTAAAATTAGAAATGTTTGCATGCCGATTTTCGGCATGTAACAATATATCCATCACCAGTTAATAACCGCAGTTATTTTAAAATCACTGTAACTGGTAGTTATCGATATTACTTTTAACCGCTTACTGAGATTTTGTGCTATTGGCGCGTGGCTGGATATCTGTAGTATGAATGAATCCGGTTACAGTAACATATAAGACGATAAATAATAGGATATCGTTATCGAATATCGATATTGGTTTTGTATAATTAGAAACGCGTGTAGGAACTGGCGTGGTGGATATATGGTGATGGGTGACCGGGATGGGAACTGTATTTCTTTAATTTCTTATCCTACAAGCAATTACCATTGTGTAACATAGCTAGCTTTTGCTACCCACAGCCTATAGCAGCACTGACAAGGTCAACTCATCAATGAACTTGAACTCTAAAAATCTACGGTATAGTTCAGGTCAGTGTCAGTACAGTACGTTTAGCGATGCAGTAGCACTAGCAGTAGCAGTGCAAACACATCAACTGCCGCTACTGCAACACTGTCTCAGCAAAAGTTGATTTCATATTTGCAAGGAACACTCCTAGATCTAAATCAGCCATAAATCAGATTAATGAAAAATTACTTCAGTTATTTATAACAGATTTTCGGAGTTTTAGGGTTGTGGAAGATAGCGGGTTTCAAGAATTCGTTCGTGCATTAAATCCTTCATATGAACTACCAGGTAGGAAGAAAATTTCATCAATGCTGCTACCAGCTCGATATGAAGAATCTGTAAATGATTGTCGAGCAATAATGAACACATTGAAAACAGTGTGTTTAACAACAGACTTTTGGACTTCCATCAATACTGAGAGTTTTATTGCCGTTACTGCACACTTTATAAATGATAATTACGAACGTCAGTCAGTGTTATTAGAATGTTCTAAAATAAAGGAGAGATACTAGTGAAAAATTGGCAGCAGTAATCAAAAGAATCGCTACAGAATGGGGATTAATAGGGAAGATACTGTTAGTAATTTCAAATAATGCGAGTAACATAAAGAATGCCATCATTCAAGATTTAGGTTGGAAACATTTTGGTTGTTTTGCGCATATTCTAAATTTAATCATGAAGGATGCCTTATCAAATCCCTACTTTACTGAACTATTAACCAAAGTCAGATCGATTGTTGGGCATTTCAAACGAAGCACTGTGTCTACACAAAAACTTATGGCTTACCAGAAGCAAATGAAACCAGAGACAGAACCATACAAATTAATTCAAGATATAGCTACGAGGTGGAACTACACCTTTTACATGTTGGGACGTTTTACTACGCTAGAAAATACTATAAAATCCATCTTGGCTGTTTTAGATAATTCAAACCTTCCAATTTTAAATCCAGTAAAATGGAAGGTATTGAAAGAACTGTGTACTGTGTTGCACCCTTTTGAAAAGACCACCAAAACAATTAATGGTGAAAATTACATCACGGGGTCATATGTCATTCCATTGGTAAATGGTTTACATGTTGTGTGTAGAAATCTACAAAAGAAAAATTTCGAAAATGTTGTGCAGGTTGTGGTGACAAAACTTGCTGATAGTTTAGTTAATAGATTAAACCAAGTCGAAAACAGCAACACATTATCTGTAGTTGCATTTCTCGATCCTTGGTTTAAACATATGGCTTTCCAAGATAGTTCAGCAGCTGAAAATGCTAAAAAAAAATGTCATATCATTGGTCGCAGCTAAAATAGGATCCAGGATAAGGCAAGTGGTTGAAAATAAAATGCAAGCTGATGAAGATGAAAGAAATATATAAGCTGTACCTTCATATAATGCCACTAGCAGTGCAATCATAGAAGTTCAGCGCTACCCAGAGGAAGATGTTCTGCCAAGACACAAAGACCCTTAAAAGTTTGGAATAATAATAGTTTTAATTTTCCGAACTTAAGTGAAGTAGTTAGAGAACGATTAGGTATTTTGACCACATCCGTACCGTGTGAACGTTTATTTTCAAAAGCTGGGTTATTATTAACGCAGCATAGAAGTAGATTGTCTGTAACAAAAGCACAACAACTAATGTTTCTTAACTCAAATTATTATGTTTGTAAAAACAAGAAATAGTTTTTTATAATCTTATTAGATTAGAATCAGGTTTTTTCTGTTTTCATTTTACATAAATTAATAATTTAATACAACGTCTAATTTGAATTACGATTTGGACAGTGTTGCACAGCGAGCGGCATATTATAAGGTAATTAGTATAACCATGGATGTATAATAGAAATGGATATTCCACTTGTAAGTATGGTCGCATAAATAACTTTCATTTAAACATGCATGATTATAAATTTATAACCCAATAACCTAACCATAGCCATTAATCTTCATTTTTATTCACCCAATAGTTAACGCCATATGATTGAAATCACTGGTTAAAATCACGGTGATTTATAAATAACTGCAACCGTTTAACCGGTTACTCGAAAATCACTGTATTCCCCATCGATAGTTTACATTCGTTCTGGTTGCGTTCCGAAGTTTCCACTCAATACACTACAATATAAAGCTAATTATTAAAAAAGCAAAAATTATTGACTTAACACTAACAACCACGAGTACAAATAATTACAAAAATGTCTATAACACAAGCAAGTCCGTTTGATGAGATTTTTGAAAAGACAATCTACTAACTGATACCACTCTCGAAGCAGGCTGGATAAAAAAATCTTTTTGCTTCACAACTTTTGCAACGAAAACTTGTTTCGTGGTATGGATTTTGTTCGAGCATATCTTACATCTCAAAATATAGATTTCTTTTGCAAGCAGTTCCAGTACTTGGAATTTTGTGGGTGCTAGCCTGTTTCTACTGTCACGCTTGGTACACTAATGGATTGGGACTGTGCTATGCACCTACTGTCATTCTTAGCCCACACCAAATTCATTCTGGCTAAATTAGGAAGAAATTTGGTTAGGAATTTACTTGGTGGATCTCTCACCTGAACAAAGCTATAATTGAGAGGATCCCAATTACAATATATTTGATAAACATAAACGGCATTCCATGTAGTACCATCAAGTACATATTACATGAACTTTTATACAACCTTATGGTTTTATGTAAGTCGAAGTCTGATCACATCGATCAATTCCATTCATGTTATCATTATAAACGGCCACCCCTTCAGGCTTTATTTTTTCTTTTTCAAATATATTATTTACTAAAATCATGCGAGGACAATTGTGTGTCATTACCATTAAAAAATCCATCTAATTCTTCTTTTTTGTCAAACCCAACAAAACCATCCTTTTCAATTTTCTGTAAACTATAAGCTTTGAATTGTCTGTTCTATAGAAAATTGTTTGAATTTTATACCTTAGAAGTTTTTTAGATAGCTGTATGCTATTGTAGTAATTATCCATATATATTGCTGCGTTCTGTAGCTTATGCCCATAGATTGGGTGTAAATAAAAGTGCTGTAGTATGTAGCTGATACGGCCTGACATTGGTGGTCAATAAAAGTGCTGTGAATTATTGCCTGAAGATGCCCGAATTACCTTGATGGCCCAGTCTAAATGAAACAATGAGAATCCAACATCAAACTTATAACGTCAAAATATTCATTAACATTTACTACATCCACATACATCTTTCTTTAACACACATTATCTAAATAAATAACAAACAAACATAAAGAAAGTCCAATACCATTAGCATTTCTTAAGTCTAAAAAAAATGTATAACTACTAAATACTAGTATAGAGTATATAAAATCTCTTTTTCTAATTAGTAATTCACAAATGTAAATCACATGTGCAAATTTTTAGAAATGAAAATAGATAATTTTAATAATATCCCTTATCTTGAAGTCAAACGTAGCTGATCAGATGCATTCAATACTCCCTCTTATAATGGTCAAATAAAAATTTTAAATTATCCACTTACAAGAAAAATTTATAACAGAAATTTTATCTAAGTATTTAGAGTAAACAAAATGTCTTTTAAAAGATTTCAAACAATGATATACTTGCATTCAACTTAGATTATGCTGGTTGTTCATGTCCAAATCGTGTAATTAATTAAACCTCCACGTCCATATACATGTCGTTCCATTCTGGTAAAAGTAATTTACCAATAAATGCCTTTGAAAAATTCATATTTCATTCTTTCATTTGCAGGGTTTTATCACCACTCAATCTTTAAACTAATTCCAGTATTTACTTCAAATTTACTCAAATTAAAATCAACTTTTAACGTCGATTGTTGGATGTTCATAACTTTAAAATTCATTATTAATTTATCGACATATTTTTAAACGTGTAATAATATACGAACACGAACTAAACTCGGTTAATTGGCACTTGGTGCCATTCTGATTCTTGAATCAATTTGTAAGCTATAAATTCCCTATGTCATTAATATTCATGAAAATTCGTCTGATTTCCATATAGGCAGTTGATGTAACTTTTCCCGGAAATGAGCTCATGATGATACTTAATTAGGACATTATCTTATCTAAATTGCTGTTATTTGTGATTAATTATATCATTAAATGTTTACTTTCACGTTATAGTTCTTGATTGGGACTTATATTGAATGAAAAATGCTTATCTGTTAGCTGTCATTGTACGTTATCTATTTGATTTATTGAATTGTTAAATGTCTTACTATACTTCCTAATTGAACGAACGTTAAAATGCTTATCTTGATTTATTGGTCATTTTGCTACTTGGTGAATGACCTTAGAGTTTCGAATAATCTAGAGATATGAAATACACTTTTGATTTGAAATACATGATTTGTCTGTTTTGCATTAAATACTTTTAATGGAATTAAATTTTTAATCCTGTTACAAAATGAACTGAATGCGTTTTTAAATGGTATCAAAAGATTTGTAGTTAAGAGGATATTCACGAATTTTTTACTTACGTAATATGTACTATTTAAAGACAACATAAATAAAGCTTATTTTGTCATGGGTTTTCAAACCTCAGTACAAATCTACAGAGTGCTACAATTACGAAGTATAAATATTATATTATTTAGAAAAAAATTTTTTTTTTTGTTTTGGAGTGTTGTGTGTACACGGTATGGTGCTCAATGACCGTTATACGAACCCTTATCAGGTTTTAACAACATAGGCACTAATCTTTTCATTTTAGTGTCCCCTAAAGTATACTCGTGTACAGATCCTTTGTACATTTCTATATTCAGTAAATAACTAACTAAAGTAGTCGATTCAAAAAAATTGTATTGTTACAGCTACAATTTCTGGTAAATTGTAATATAAATTTGCAATGGATTAAATAAGGTTGATGGAACTTCAAGCATTAATTTTACTCAATTCCATTATTATTAATCAAGTTTAAAGTTACTTTCATTCAAGTTATGGAAATTCCAGATGTATATAACTTTTAATATTTCCATATCACTTTAAAATTCACATTTATTCTTATCTGCTATTCCAATGGTTAAATGTTGATAGTATGTAAATGTTGGTTCTTTAGTTAAAAGAAGGTATGTATTCAGTAACTCAGCTATTAATTTGATTTTCATTATCCTACTTTCTTTAATAATTGGTAAGTTTTAGTCTTGTAATATTTCTTACATGTATATGTCGAATTACAACTTGATATTTTGAATTAATTGTTTATATATTCTCGAATGTACTGAATGTAATTATATTGTGTACTGAATGCTACTTTGGGATATCTGTTGATTCTAGATTCTTTTAGTATTGAGTTTGATAGCTGTGAAAATTAATTCAGGTCAGGTGTATAGATCTGGTTTAAGAAAAGAGCACAGAGCCAACGCATTACAAACAGCATTCAAGCATTGTAGGTTTAAGTTTGCAGAGAATATATCAGAAGCACAAAGACAGCATTACAGCATTTTATGGATTGGCTAATAAAGTCAGACAGCAAGATTTGCTTGTGCAATGTATGCATACAGTTACTCCGAAGAAAAACAGAAGTGATACAAAAAGGAGAGCAAATGTTACATTTTATTTTGAAACTGAAAGAGAACAATTAAGAGTATGTAAAAAGCTTTTTTAAAAAACGTTGGAAATTTGTAATAATACTGTAGCAACAACTCTTAGGAAAATAAAAGGGGCATTGTAGAGACAGACAAAAGAGGTTGTTTATCTAGCTGTAACAAAACTATAGATAACTTAATAATAGATGGTTAAAATTCATATTAATAGTTATCTTCAAATGCCTTTGCACTATTCGCGTGCACGGACAAACAAAACATACCTATAGGGATCACTTAATCTGACAATGATGCACAATTTGTATAAAGAGAAAATGATGACAAAGGATCCGTTTCTTATGCAATTTATTCAAGAATTTTTAACACAGGCTTCGATATTGCATTTTTCTAACCAAGAAATAATCTCTGCAATTTTTGCATTGAATATGACAACAAAAACGAAGAGGAGCGTTTGGAAATTAAAAAAGAATACAACGTAAGCATGATGTTTTATTATTAAGAGAAATGAAAAACAATGATAAGGAAAATGTATCACCTGATTCCATATTAGCAATTTATCATCTATAAACAGTATTACAACTGCCTAATGTAAATGCCTCTGCTTTTTTTATAAGAGTAAGCTGAGTGCATAAAATTTCACAATAATTGATGCCAAAAACATTAAAGGTTATTGCTATTTTTAGCATGAAAGAATTGCAAAAAGGGGAGCCCAAGAAATTACCTCGAGTGTTTACAACTACATAATTGACTATTATCAAAATAAAAGTGTTATATTTTACAGTAATAACGGCACTGCAGAAAATGAAAATAAATGTTTGGCAAATATGTATATTTATGTAGTTGCTACTAGTAGTGTAAACAGTATAACACATAAGTATTTGGTCTCTGGTCGTAGTAATAATGAAGGCGACTCTATGCCTGTTTGTATAGAGAAAAACGAAAAAAAGAATTCTTGTGTGTTCCAATGAGCTAAAGAGCTGAACCAAAGGTTTTACCAAATTGGTGGTGTCTTTGGTGAGGAACCAGACTAAGACAGGTCCCCAAATGAGGGCAACAGCTCTTTCGGTACTTAGAGTGAGAGACCATAGGAGTCGGTATGTCATAGTAGGACACACTACTGCGATGTGGAAGGCAATGTGAAAGCATCACATTAGCTCCCAAGCACATAGCATACTTAAATTATTATTTAAGATAATGGCATCTTCTGGGATAAAAGATTCCAGACTTAAAATAGTGCTCCATTCAGATCTCCGAGAGGGGACTACTCCGGAGGATATGATCTGAAAATATAAAAGAAGAGCCAGGAACATTTTGCAAGTTGCAGCGTGGAATGTGGTAGGTGAGGGTAGGGAAGGAGCGGTAGTAGGTTTATTTGGTTTAGTTACCAGAAATGACAGGGGATATAGGCTGGTAGAATTTTGCAACAAGAACAATTTAACCATCACAGACATAATTTCAACATCATGCTAGAAGACGATACACGTGGAATATGCCAGGAGATACAAGAAGATATCAAATATATTACATTATTGTTAGACAACGGTTTAGGAATTGAGTAAAAGACTGTAGAAGCTACTCAGAAGCATATATAGACACTGACCACAACATCGTAATTATGAAGGCCGCACTTAAATTTAAAAATCTGAAAAAGAAGAACAGAAAAAGCACTTTGACTTTGAGAAGCTAAAAGACAAAGATGTCCACAAAAGATTTTAAAAAAAGTCTCAATTGGTGAAAGATATTGAGAAAATTTCTGATACTAAGGAAATAGAAACAGAATTTAATAACATTAAATCCAGCTTAGACATGGGTGCCAGAGATATTCTGGGGTATACATAAAAAGAAAATAAGAAACTATGGATAACAAAGAATATCCTGAATTTAATAGAAAAAAGACGAAAATACAAAAATAGATCAAATTAAACAGGAAACAGAGATACAAAGCCATGAAATAGGAAATTAATTCTCAAATGCAGAAAAGCTAAAGAACAATGGATTGATGAAAAGTGCAAAGAAGTACAAACTAAGATGGAAATAGGAAAAACAGACGCAGCGTACAAACTAATTAGAATAAATTTTAGGGATATAAAACCATATAGCATAAATATAAGGGATGCGGGAGGAAACGTCTTTACAGAAAATGTAGAGAAAGTGGTTAGATGGCATAAATATATAGGTAATTTATATGCAGGAGAAGAACTAACAGCGCTAGAACAGGAATCAGACATTGAAAATGATGACTTAGGATATTCTATACTTCGAGATGAGTTTGAATTAGCATTAAAAGGTATGAAAAATGGTAAGCCGCCAGGTACAGATAAGATGCAAGCAAAAACTCTAAAAGCCGCTGGTCAAGCAGTAACAGAGCGTCTCTTCCAACTTGTAAGCCATAGGTATGAGGCAGGCAAGATACCCAAAGATTTCAAACATAACATCATAGTCACTGTACCAAAAAAAGAGAGGCTCGGATAGATGTGAAAATTTTCGAACATTAAGTTTAACAGCACACATGTCAAAAATATTAACTAGAAATGGAAAAACGAGCTGAGGAAGTACTAGGAGAAGACCAATTTGGGTTTAACCGAAACAGGGGGACACGTGAGGCTATTTTAGCTCAGAGTGATAATAGAGAAAACATAGAAAAAGGGGAGAGCGTGTATATAGGATTTGTAGATCTGAAAAAAGCATTCGACAATGTGCAATGGAAAATGATGTTTGAAATACTCAAGAAGATTGGAATGAGTTTTAGGGATAGACGGATAGTACATGCCTTATACAAGGAGCAAACAGCGGTAATATAAAATTAAAGCAGGAATGTAGAGAAGTAAATATTAGGAAAGCGGTGAGACGGGGATTTGCCCTATCCCCATTAATTTTTAACTTGCATGTCAAAGAGGCAATGAATACTGTCAAATGCAAGAAGACATTTGGAATTATTATCCAGAGACAAAAGATTGATATGCTTAGATTTTCAGATGATATAGCGGTATTAGCATCTAGCAAGGAAGAGTTAGAAGCAGCTCTTAATGAAATGGAAATAGTTCTAACAGAGAGATACTGTATGAAAATTAACAAAAACAAAACTAAGGTACTGGTATGCAAAGGAGGAGAAAACAAAATTAAAAACTAGAATACAAATAGTTAACAAGAACTTACAAGATGTTAAGGATTTCTGTTTCCTAGGAAGCCAAATAACGCAAGATGGGAAGAGCGCAAAAGATATAAAACAAAGATTAGCACAAGATCGTGCTACATTTAACAAAAAAAGCAACTACTGTGTTCAAAGACAACAAACATAAAAACAAGGAAAGACTGCTTAAAACATATGTGTGGAGTACAGCCCTGTACGGCTGTGAATCCTGGGCAGTAGGAGAAGCAGACAGGAAAAAGATAGAAGCCTTTGAAAAGTGGTGCTACAGACTTATGATGAAGATATCATGGACAGACAAAGTTAAGAACAAAGATGTACTAGAAATGGTAGGGGAGAAAGAAGTCTGTGGTAAACAGTAAAAAATAGGAGTGATAGGATGATAAGCTACATACTAAGGCATGAGGGAATAGTGAGGAATATATTAGAAGCAGAGATAGGAAAAAAAAGAGGTAGAGGTAAACCTAGGTTAGGCTATTGCACACAGATAGTGAAAGATGTAGGCTGTGGGAATTTCAGGGAAATGTGCGGACTAGCTGAGAATCGAAATCAACGGATGTATGCCTCTAACCAATTCCAAGATGGAAAACCTAATGACGAACAAAATAACTGTACTTAGACCTGATGATAACTATAAGCAACTACAGGTATTGGTTTTGCAATACTCTCAACTAATGTTAATTGTGCGAAAGATTTACTGGAAAACTATTAATTCGGCAAATGTCTAAGTGTTAGGGGATCCTTCATTGCAACAGACTGCTCAACCCCTTCACATACTACAGAATCTTGGTGAAACAGGGCATATAATTAGGAAACAACAGAAGGGGAACCCAGCTGTATCTTAGCTGTGTAAATTTTACAGAACGGTGTAGGCTAGCTCGGAATAAAAATAAGTTAAGGTACGCGACCAACCAGTTTCAAATCGGAAAACCTATAACGAAAAAAATAATTGCACTTAAATTGGATGCTTATTATAAACAACATAGGTGTTGGTTTTGAAATATTTTCAACTAATGTTGATTATGTGAAACGATATATTGGAAAACTATTAATTTGGCAAATGTTCAAGTGTTGCGGGATCTTGGTAGCCACAGGCTGCTCAACCTCCTTCACACTACAGGGAAATAAGTTATATATTTATAAACAATAGAAGCGGAACCTAACTGCATCTAACAAGAAACGACAGCAGCTATGTTCGAAGACAAAAAACATAGAAACAAGGAGAAAATTGTTGAAAGCACATGTGTGGAGCATAGCACAGTACGTCTATGAAATAGGGGCATTAGGACAAGCATACAAAAACGGTAGAAGCCTTTGGAATGTTGTGTTCCAAATGCATGAGGCTGATAGCATGGACAGACAAAGTTAAGAACAAAGAATGTATATAAATAGTAGGGGAATAAAGATATCTGTGCATAACAAAAAAAATAGGAGAAATAGAAAGGCAGGATACGTTCTAAGACATTTTCGGGGACTAGTGCGGGATATATTATAAGCAGAGATAGGAAAAAAGAGGTAGAGGTAGACCTAGATTGGACTATTGCATGCAGATAGTGAGATTCAGACTGTGGAATTTTCAGAGAAATGTGCAGGTTGGCACAGAATAGGAAATGATGAGGGTGCGCGCCTAACCAGTTCCAGGACTGAAAACCTAATGATGATGAGAGTAACATTGCACCTTCCCTATGGACCAATCTCACATTTTATTGCACCCCTTCAGTTAAAGATTTATTGACAAATTTATAGTGCACGGCCGAGATCGCGTGATCCTAGCCAGCCAACACTTCAAAATTAAAATATACTACCGTTTTTAGACATTAATGCACACTTGTGCACCATCAAAATTAACCTTTATGCCTTTTTTTAAACCAGCCACACCCCTCCAAAATTTTATTTTTGAAATTTTATATTAAAACATTTATATACAGAATGCACTCATTATTCACTGTCTATAACAATTACCTCACATTTTTTGCACCCTTTTAGTTAAAACTATACTAAACATACATACTGTGCCATATACATACAATACGACTACGAGTACATTGGAAATATATTGCAAGTACCTCTGAAAATATATTTCAAATCAAATAAATGATAAAATAACTTATTCGTGAATAAAATATCTATAAATGTTGGTAGGTATGCTTAGCATAGATAATAAAAATACATCAAACAGAACACACTAAATAAAACTATATTGAATAAAATATTAGACAAACATTAATAGTTATGCCACTATCAATAAATTTTTTAGAAGGCTCTAAATCATTATACTCTTCCTATCTACCATTATGACGCCTGGGATAGGCAATAAAATTACCACTTTAATGTTATTTGTCCTTGGTAACCTATCAGTCCTCTTAGCTTGTAGTTATTATCGTAAAAACTAAATGAGGTATATCATTTAATTTTAATGTTATGTGTTTTACAGATTTGTTTAAATCAATAGATTTTATAAAAGAATATTGTTTTAATTTAATTATTTTTTCCGTT
Organism: Platerodrilus igneus; assembly: GCA_036346225.1. Classification (NCBI taxonomy): domain Eukaryota; kingdom Metazoa; phylum Arthropoda; class Insecta; order Coleoptera; family Lycidae; genus Platerodrilus; species Platerodrilus igneus. The sequence continues at coordinate 4,961,001 of JARFIW010000507.1, read as the reverse complement.
TCATGATTACAGTTTCTACAAAGAATATTGTTCCTTGGTGCTAGACAGTGAGTTATAGTTTGCAGAATTGGGAGTTTGGTATCAAACAACATACTTAAAAATGGGAAGCATTTTGTTTTATTTTTTAAATTACATTTAGTACATGAATTAAGATTGAAACAACAATTGTCAATCCAAATTTTTGCAACATGTTAGTTGGAACAGAATCACAATTTATTGAAATAATTTCGTTTTCCACAATAACTGAAGTTTTCACGACAGATAATAGAATTTTAGTTCTTAATTTGTAACTTTGAGATGTTATTCCAGTAGTAACACCACTAATTATTAAATTTTCACAGTCCAAATTGTTTACTAGTTCCTTGAAACTGAACTGTCACAAAAGGTGGTCATAAGTAATTGAATTAATGAATCGAATAAAAATATGTGTATATTAAAATTATTTATTTGTTTTCAAAATGTACTGGTTTTAAAGAAACTTGATTGCCATTTTTTAATATACCATGTAGAGGTTTGTCTTTTTACTAAAAGAAACAAACTATAGATCTGTTTTACTTTATTACTGTTAAATTTTTAAACGTTCAAAAACTAGCGAAGAATTACATATATATTCCATTTATTTTACATACAAATTCAATACTCGACGGTCGCTTCCCTCTGCCCGACTCTCTTCCACAACCATCGTTTTTCATTCGCCTCTTCTCGTTTTTCGAACGTACCCGAATCGTCTTGGTGTATTGCACATACAATTCATAATTCCGCGGGAAAGGAGCACTGAAAATGCCGCACCACAACCAATTGGGTAAGATGTATATGATGAAGTGCTAAGACTTATAAATTCAGCAAGTGGTTCTAAATAACAATTTCTTTTCTTTATTGGCTCTTATTTAGACAAGCCGCTCCAGTTTTCGACTTCATTATTTTCGTCAGTTACTTTTGAGTAAGTTGCAAAGCATTTGATACACAACATTTAACGTGCAGCATACACGTTTTTTATTATTGTGTATAGCTGTGCTGCATTTAAAACATTTTTTGATATTTGAGGAGACTTGTAGTTGGCAAGAAGAACAAACATTGTTAGTTATACTATTGACAAAACTTCTCTCTAAAAATTTCCTTAATAGCAATATTTAACATACGTTCGTAGAAAGATTTTACATTACCATTTGTAATAGAAAATTTTATTTCTCCATCAATGCAATTGATTCTGTCTAATACAAAATTGTTTATTCGCATTAGTTGGTCAAGACACAATCTATTTTTAATGTTGTTAAAATAACTTTCCACAGACGATGTAGTAGCGATAGTTGGTGCTCCAGAAAATACACAATGGTAATAAATATGCCATTTTGCGAAAATCTTCTGAAAATATAGGCAAAAATTGTTGTTTTCCTTGATTACCATCATCAACAAAAGTAGTAATTTCATGACATTTTTGAATAATTCCTCTTAACCAGTGGTCAAATGGTTCTTTTGTTGAAGGAATTAGTTGATTGTTATCTACCAGCTTTAAAATTTCCTTAACAAGATTGTTTATTAATAACACCTAAATCAATTACAATACTTTAAATATTTATTTCATTAACTTCATAAAATTTTGTAAAACAGGTTCCCATGGATATTCTTCGTGTAAGAGGTTTCTATACTTACACAAACTCTCTTCGCCTTTTTCATTTAGGCCTTCAGTCTCGCTGAAGAAAACTGTTAGAACTGTATGTAAAATTTCTTCAAAGTCCTGAAGATTTGGTGCTTTAATAAGTTGACTCATTTTTCTTACGTAAAATTGATACTTTTGATTGATGTCAAAGACGTAATGTTTTTAAACGCGTCACTTCACACCTGATAAAACAATTTAAGTCATTGGCAGTTTCAGTACAGAGAATATCCTAACAACAGAGCAATTACTGTTGTAAAGATGTATATTTTATAAAACTTTTTACTAATACATAGAAGTGCTAATGACATGTCTGTAATAATTTCTCTGAGAACTACTGAGACAAAACAAAGCCATGTGGATAACCAAAAAGCTATTGGAATTGTATTATGGATTTCACTAAATTGACTCGCAACTGGAAAATTGCCACTTCGAAATGTTGTCATACACGACTATTTTGTACAAAAAAATGTGTTTTGATTTCTGTCCCCAGGACTTGTTCATTAAACTTACAACACTGATGCATCTATTTGAATTTTAGAATATTTTTATTTACAATAGTTTTGATAGATATTTATCTGTTTGGAACTCGAATAAAAAAACGTAAATGGACACAATCCAATATTATGGATAATATTCCAGTATTTCTTACTACCTTTGGCTTTAACAAGAGTCATAATAGGATTATCATCAAGCCTAGTTTTCTTTAAATAACAAGCACATAATTAAAATCAGTTACTCAGTTTTACATACTGTAAGTCCATATTTTGTATAAACAACAATATTACTATCCAAAACTCCCAAAATGCATGAAAATCTAAACAAATTTAATTACTAAAACCTAATACAAATAAAACTTACTAAAATAGCTTAATTATTTATTTCTACTGCAAATAAGTCCCTAACTAAAAGTGTGTAAAAAATGTGAGGTACATGCTAAATGGTGCATAAGTACATTCTGTATCTCAATGTTGTAATAAAAAATTTAATTTGTGAGGGGATGAACTGTGCTTTAAGAAAGGCCGAAAAGGTTAATTTTTGTGGTGCACAAGGATGCATTGCTTACTAAAAACAGTAGAAGGTTTTAATTTTAATTTTGAAGTGTTCACTGGTTAGGGTCATGTAACTTTGAACACACACTATAAATGCCAATAAATTTTTTAACCGATGGAATGCAATAAAATGTGAGGTAGGTGCTAGATGGTGCATGAGTGCATTCTGCATGTAAATTTTTTGATAAAAAATGTCAAAAACTAAAATTTGGGAGGGGATGCAGATGGTTTAAGAAAAGGTGTAAAGGTTAAATTTGGTCATGCACAAAGGTGCATTGCTTTCTAAAAACGATAGTATGTTTTAATTTTAAAGTGTTGGCCGGCTAGGGTCACGTGACCCTGGCCTCGCACTAGAATTTTGTTGATAAATCATACTTGACGATGTACAATAAAATGTAAGGTTGCTGCACAATGGTGAATACAGGGTGCAATGTGACTGTAATATTGTTTTATTTTAATTTTGAATTGGATCGGTTGGGGTCATGGGGTTGTTATTTCTCTACTCCACATACCAAACAATGGTTATAACAAAGATGCAAAGCTAATTGGTTATTGGAACGTTACGTCAAATATAGTTTAGCTATTTGATTATGCATGGAATTTGCCTCATCTCACTATTCCTGTGAACAGCATTTAATAAGTCGGTTGTCGAAATAAACATTTGTACTTTCAATGTAGACAGTCCTACTTAATACGTGATTGTTTTAGGTTATTTCCTGCAGCAGTTTCAGAAGCAGTTATGGATTTTCTTGATGTTTGTGTTATGCCAGATTCATAAGGTATTGATTTGAGTATATGTAGTTTAAAATTGGTTTTATGTTAAACAACAATACATAAAATAGAAATATGAGTTTGTTATTTTTATTATTGCATTAGCAAAAATATGAGGCAAATACCCAAGTGTGAAACAAACTTGTTTATAGATAACAACCATGTAACTTATAAACAGGTTTATCAACACTTTTGACTTCTTCTGAAGAAATTCTTACCAGAACTAGAGCGGAGGCCGCTACTCTACCAAATATATTACTCCAATCAGATTATCTCATCCAAATAACAAGACGTTCGCTTATACAAATTTATACTGTGAATAGGATTAATCCATTTAGAGCTTGTGAGTTACATTCATATTTGCAGTACGAAAGTTTTAAACCTAATTTAAAGGTATTTTCTATCAAGTTTCAAAAGTATGATATTAATTCTAAACTTTTATTAACGTGATTTTGGAAATTAACTTCACTTTGTGGTTGGGAGCGAGGATATTGAACATTTCTAAACTTTGCGACATCACAAAGTTCAAATGTTGTTCTTGATCCTAGTCAAGTCATCAGTTCCTTCTTGTGACTTATTTTCATTCTTACCAAGTAAGTTGTAAAATGGGTACACCTAGGCACGTACAGTACTGCATATCGAAAGTTGCTAGTATGTTCTACCCAACGCATTCTTTATCAGTACATGAGCTGTAATGTAAAACCTTGATGAGTCTGTTAAATTTGCTCCATAGTGTAACATCATAAAGGCATTGATCCTGGTTAGATCATCGATACCATTTTGTAACCCACTTTTTCTTGCTAAAGTTTGTTGCAAAATGAATATATTTCAAGCTGTACAATATTACGTGTCAGTAATAATTTACAAACGACATTTGAGGTATGCTACATCTCACCATATGTTGGAGTACAAGAATCCGTTCTACTCCTAAAATTTCCACATGTTATTAATAATGCATATAATGTATTTGTTTTTATAAGTGTGAAACAATTATAATACTGTAAGTAAATCCAACAACTAGGTTTATACAGGAGTTTGTCTAGTCCCTATAATTCAAAACTAAAACCACAAAAAAGAAAAAGTACAATATAATAGAAAATCTAGGAATACCAAATATTAATTGTGCCAAAAGTTGTGTATGGGAAAGGCGAGTAAGATAACGAAGCTGCTAAAATGACAAATACCAAATTTTTACTAAACTCGATGGAGTGACGAGTTTTATAATACATAGTCCTTTTCCGATAAACAAGGCTTTGTTTGCACTTTGAACATGTAGAGGTCACATAATAGTACTAATGTTGGGCAAAACCGAGTTATTTCAATAACCTGGTAATCTAAAATTGAGCGATGTAAATAACCGAGTAATCGTTTGGGTGATGAATGACACTTCACCTGAATGATTATTTATCTGGAGGTTATAACGTTTCTTGGAAATACTTATAATCATATTTTATTTTAATAGTTTCTGTATTAGTAAATCGCGCCAATGGAGTTAGGCAATTTCCTTTAAGAAATATAATTTTTAGGTTACTACATTTTTGATCTAAGGTAAAACTATTTTGTATCATACATTGTTCATACTCAAAGACTGTCAAACTCATTATTTTAGTTTTTAAAGATTAGAGATGATGTTATCATTGTAATTTCATTCTAAATTGTTACAATTGCATGATTCATTTGTTTTGATTAATAGTGTGTTACGTATGCCGTCCCGGCGGTCTCATCGGCTGAGCATGAAGACGTCACAGGCAGATTTGTGCTGACTCAAATAAATAAAAGGTTCCAGTACCTGGTTTAGTTAAGATATCTATAAGTTCATTATACATACATATTTGATAGAGGAAACATGACAGGAGGTATTTTAAATATTAATTCATCTATTATTTGGAATTTTAAACGATATGATAATGATAAAAATAGTGTTATATGCATATTGCACGAAAAATACTTAAACAGCATGGGGTACAACTAATTTAAAGCAGAGTTTGTTTAGAGTACACTCCATACAACGGCATGCAGATGATCAGACACCCGCTGATAACAACCTCTGTAGTATGAAATCTTACTGTAAGCTTGTCATTGAATTCTTATTCACTTACTGGAATAACCTATACAATGTAAGCGATGTAACAAGATATACATAAGCGTTGATAGTTCAAGTTTGTCGTTGCCTTGGTACTACAAGGCTCTAAATATAGGCTTTAGGTGCAATAATTTAGACACCAACATTCCTTTCTACATCCGTGCTCAATGTGCATGCTTCTTTTGCAGCGCAGATGATGATGATTATTCCACTTTTGTTTGTACTGCTACTTGTTAATTGCCATTGCGACATATCGTATTAAAATAAAATTGTTGTTCACTAATATGTAATAGTCTTATTATGTTTCAGAAGTGCGTAATTTATTAGTGTAATTGAAAAATTGATTTACGATTTATTGGTGAGTATCTATTAACCATAGCAATATATGTGTGTGCATTTTAGGTTCATTGGCGCAATTAATTAATGTGTCAAATAAACAACACGGAAATTATTACTGCACAGGTCTAAATTTTGTATTGTTTTCTGAATCATGATAATTAATAAAGTATAGCATTCCTACTATTATTGAAAGCAATTTCTTAATATTAAAACTTTTTCTTTTATCAGGTCTATCGCAAACAACACATGGAAATCCTTATATAACGAATCAAAAAGTTTCGGCTCAATTTTTGGTTTGCCCAATTAAAATAAAGACAAAAATATAAATACAAACTACAATATTATGTAAATGATAGTTTGAAATAATAAACTTGGAGTTATAGTAGAAAATGAATTAAAATTTTCACTTAAGTATTATGTAAATGATAGTTCGAAATAATAAACTTGGAGTTATAGTAGAAAATGAATTAAAACTTTCACTTAAGTGCATTAAAAATGATGGGCTAGCTTTATTGAACTTGATGGCATGATTATAAAGTTTTACCGATAATTTCCAGTTTTAGATAAGAGTAATTTATATGTTTCATATGTTGCATAATTGTGGTTGCAACCTGCTTTAAGTTATAATAATATTTATATTGGTCTGTATAATGTTACGGGTTCTTTATATCCCCTAATGTGACCAGTGACCTTTAAGGAAGGATTTCCTTAAAATGATGGAACGCCAATATCTTCCGACTATGCTAGGGGTCTATTCCTTGGGCAGAGCTTATGAGGATTGGTCGTGGTTCTTTTTAAAAGCATTATTTTCGTACTAGGGCTAGATTCTTAAGAAAACAGGGGTTTAAACAGGGCGCCACCAAGTCATTAACTTTAAACACAGGGTTTCCCTAAGGGGGACTTGAGCGTCCTTAGGGAGGAATACCGTATTAACTGCTAACACAAAAGCTGTAAAGAAAATTTAATTAAATTTACAAAAATGAGGACACAAGAGGTATTCTCTTGTTACCTCATAAAAATAACAACAAAGATTAATCAGGCAACAATAATATGAACACAGATTTTATGCTTCAAACTCTGAAAAAGCTATCAAAGCTTCTTGTTAAATTGGTTTTACCACTTTACGCTTATTTGATCTTATACCTTGTTACTCTATTTCTGAACGTACTTGTTTAGAATAAAACAATTAATTAAGAAAATTAAACGTTGCTTCTTTAATTAAAATTGTTCCTTCATAAAAATTGTAAATATAAAATTCATGTTTAAGAAAAGATAATACAAGTTTCATCTACTCATAAGGTAGGATTATATATTCAAAGGAAATATTAAAAACTTTAAATGTTGCTTACGTTACAAAAGTTTAACTTGAATTTATACCAGAAATATCAGATCTGTTTTTTCTGTTTAAATATTTATAAAACTTAAACTACATTGTCTATTAATTAATCATTCAGAAATTGTAAGTGAAATCATGCATATATGAAACATCAATAAGAACTTTTTAGGTTTGCCGAATTTTATAAAATTTAGTAACTGTGATTACACTGTACTAGTTTTGACAATAAAAATTTACTAAGGTCCTTAATTTGTTAAACGGATAAATGATAATAGGTGGTTACAAAGATATTTTTCGAAACAGCCTCGTATCAAAGATCACCAAATGTAGACATGATGTAAAAATAATTCTAATCTCTTACCTTGACTCAGCAGGTGTTGTTTACATGTTGGCGTTACAGCATGTTAGGGCAGGTGTTAATACATACATTTTTCAGAAAAACAAGTGACGTAAAATCCACATGTTCTACAGAACACGAACAGCTGCTTGATCCTTGGACCGGACCCTACGAACTTCCATGCGTTTTTCTTATATGCACAATCTGGACCAACCAAACTCCAATGTCAAACTTAGATGTTCTACTGTGTGTAGATCTTGACCAAAAACTTCAAAAGTACCATTTCAATTTACCATCGGACTTAATTTCCAAACTATAAAATTTCTACGTACTTTCTAGAACTTTTCCTTAAAATTCAAACTTATTGTTTTCTCGCATAACATTATATAAAATCCAACTATTCATCGTACGGTTGAAGGACGTTCATCTTGGATCGATATTTTATCGCAAAGTTGACGTGAATGAACTACAACTTGATACTCGCAGGTGCGAAAGTAGAATTTATATCCTCTTGGAATACAGCATACGGATTGCCTTATTTTCATAAAACCCGATAAGGCGTGTTCATTCCAACAAATGAATATACGACGGAGCCTTACAATTTATATACTAAACGACTTCTTAAAAGTTGAGAATTATAAAATAAAAATCTAATTGAAGATTCTCCAACGAAGCGTTGAAAAACATGCTTTATCGTAACTTTTACGAAATTATTAAAGGAATATTTTAAGTGCTATTTAAACAAATGTCCAAAGAATTATTAAATGAATTTATCAAAAGAAATATCCAAACGAAGTTATTTATTAAAAGTCATTTAAAGACGTCGTTAAAAAGACGTTATAAAAAAAGAAGAAGCGGAAGAGCGCTACAACAAAATTATTCAGTTTGTCTAATAACTTATATTTTTAATTCTTACCATCGTTAAAACCACAAAGCCTAGTGTTTAGCGCACTAGGGCTCCACTACCGCACAAAGCCAGACGCAAGTTACATGCTAGAGCCCTTATTATTTCCATGATGGTTCTCAGCGAGAGCTCTAGCTAAAATGAGTGCAGATGCAATATGGACGAAACTGGAAAGCTGCTTGGCCTTGATAGTATTAATACTAACATTCGGCGCCTGATGTAAGCAACCAAACTAGCATTTCTGTATGGCGGTTAGCACACATAATACCAATACTGGTATTTATTTATTTAAAAATGGTTTGCATGATATTAATGACTATACAAGAGTTTGTAAAACTAAAAATTCGTTGATGTTCTGCAGTGGTCAAAAAAACTGTTACAAAGTTGCAACCATAATGGTGCAATAAACGCTATGCATTAAATTGACTTTAAGAACCGGACATCCCTTGTAAAATAAGCTTTATACAAAATTCCTAATGCTATAATTTGCTATCCTTGTTCTAAGATTGCCATATGTTTATTAATACAAGGTTTTTGTACGATTATAAAAACCTTTTATTACCTTTTCCTAAGCTTGTTCTGGAATTACCAAATACTCTCTAGTGTTGTTATAGGCCTGCTATCGCAAGCTTGTTACAATCTATCGATAGTATCAACTAGTAACCTCACCAAAACCTTTGAACAAGCTACAACTTTGTCACAAATAAGCTTATGACAATGCTTCTTACCTGTCAATGACAAGCGTTAAACAAGCTTGTCGTAAACTTAAACTGCTATCTGGGAATTCAGATGCTTTTGATGTAAGCTACATTCCTAGCATATACAACAGTTTGGGGTTCGCAAAAAAGAAAATATTCAAGTTCAAACACCACTTTCCATAGTTGTCTCGGCTCTTCATCTAATATAGCCGCAAATTCTGAAATGTGAGTAAAATTAACATTTGGCCTAGAAAATAGTTACGTCTTGATTGTACACAAAACAAAAATTGCCTTCTAGAATTAGGAACCTCCAAATATAGATAAAAAAAATTATTAAAATTTATTATAAATGATTTTCAATCGCCGTCAATAGTAGAAAATACAGGGTATTTAGAGTACTCGCCAACAAAGAAAAAAATTCTATGAAATTTTATGGGAATATTGTAAAGATTCAGCTTTATTATTAAAAACAACTTTAAATAATATTAAAGATGTTGCAATTGCTACCGATATTTGGACATCGACAACAACATTGCATTTATCAGGATAGTCATTTTATTTATGAGAAAAAATTATGCGCACATGTTCTAGCAACCAAAGACATGTCGACATTATTCGCCATTGAAAATATAGCTAAAACTTTGATATTAATATTAAACGACTAGGGTAATATTGCTAAAATAGCTGCATCTGTGTTGGGCAATGGTGCCAATGTTTAAAAAGCTATTATTGACTGCCTAAAAAGTATCATCAATCTTGTGTTGACCATACCCTTAATTTAAATGTCACTGAAGCTTTAGCTAACCATGAGATATTAAGTGCAATCGTAGTAAAATATAGATTACTTGTTGGCCATTTCAAACATGGCGTTGTTGCCACAGAAAAGCTCAAATCTGTACAACAACAAATGAATATGCCAAGTCTAAAAGTAAAACAAAACGTGCTCATGAGATAGAATTCATGTTATACAATGATGGAAAGGCTTTTAGCAATTAAAGATCGCTTAAGTATTGTAGTAACTAACCTACAAAGATGCAGAAGAGTGGGTAATAATATGATTTACTTATGATTTTTTTCTGGAGAAAATTATCCTACGATATCTTTGGTGGTTCCTTTAATTAGAGGTTTTCAGCATACTTTAAGGGTATTGAACACGGACAAATACAAGTAAGATGCTAAAAATGAATCTACTAGCTATTGTAGGATTTCTAGAACTATTAAAATCGTTGCAAAAGCAACCTTTTTAGATCCCAGATTTAACAAAGTTGCCTTGGGTGCTGAAGACAATGCGGATAATGCACAGAAATGTGTTACAAGTGAACTACATTTAATTGCTTTCGAACAAAGAACTTATTAATTTGGATCCAGAAGCAGTAACCATTGCATCACATGCTACTGCAAGTAACAATGGTGCAAATGATATATGGTCCTATTTTGATACAAAAATATCTGAAAAGAAATCCTACACTACGCCTATATGAGTATGGTTACATTAATGATCGAGCGGTGCTTAGAAATATTACATATACAAAGGAAAAATGATCCTTTCGAGTTTTAGGAAAAACACAAAAGTTTTTGCCAGAATGTACCAAATTGCAATGAAATATCTTTTCTACCTTATACATCAGTCTCATCAGAAAAAGTTTTTTTTAAATGTGATCAACTTACAATTTAGAAGAAACTGATTAATGCCAAAAAATCTGATCAAATCATATTTTTAAGTTCTTGTTAGTTTTATTTTTTTTGTTTGATATATTAATTTCTTTAATTTAAAATACCAATATTTTATAAAAAGTTTTATGCAATGCCAGCATTTAGTGTTTGTAAATTCCCTTTTTAATTGCATTTATGTTTCATATGTTAATTTTGTTTATTTTAAAATGTCAATATTATTTTAAGTTTTACACAATATTTTCATGCAACATTTTTAGGTTTCTGTTACTTTTAATGTTATTTTTCTTTTATGTTATTTTATATTTATTATAAAATGCCAATTTTTTGAAGGAATAATGCCATTTTGTGCAGTTACCATTTTTTAGTTATAGATAAAAATACATAATTTCAACCGTTCATTATTTCCCGTTGCGTAGGTCTGGTCTTGAAGCATTCATTCTCTCGATTCTCTCTGTAGGAGTAGGTAACGGTAATCCCGTAGGGTTATAGAACATATGTTCTATGAATAGGTGTAGTAGTGAATAGAATAGATAGATATGTTTACGAGTTACGGTAATGGTACACTACAACTATATACAAGTGTTTATTCAAGTTGCAACTCATCGTAATACCTTCAAATTTAATTTCACTCGAGTAATCGAAATCAATTGGGTGACGAAGACGTTTTAATAACTGAGTGACAAGTTATTTTTCGCTTGAGTTAACCCAACACTAATTAGTATGTGGTATATCATTAACTGGTGTATGTTGTTTGTTGATCTTTACGCAATTATGAAATATATGTGGTGAGTAATTATTATATTATAAATATTATTTGTTACAGCCTTAACATATATTTATACTCTTGATGATTGAAATGCTAGTTATATTAATAACTAATGGCATAAAAAAATTCAATAGCATGTTGTCGCTTTTGCTAAGATCACGAGTCGTCGTCATGATGACTAAAATGATGATATCGTTATCTTAGGAGCATTCTTATTATTTCTTACATCATTGTATATTTCCAGTTTAACAACAAGGAAATATAAACGAATAACAACAAGAGAGTCTTGAAGCAAAAGTTCCATAGGGAAAGCAATGAAATCTGTTGAAAACAATAATATTAGCACTAATAGAACTTTTATACAGTTTTTAATTCCAGAAGTAACATCGAGACGTTACATTAGTCATGAGGTATCTACCTATATTATTTGTTTAAGCAGAGTATTACTAAGACTAACACTTTATTGCAGAATTTTCCTCAAAATGGTGGCCACTTTAAGCTCACGTTTACAGAAGAACAGTTCTTATTATTTTGATTTAAATATTTTTAGAGGCTTGGACTTTGCAGGTGCAAAACCTACCGAGAAAACTTATCGGATGCTTGTAGATATTAATGTAACGGTAGTTTTAGAACATGTTGAAAATCATTCCAATGAAGACCCTAATTGCAATAAAACACCTCCGTTGACTAACAACACGACAGGACTTCCTCCATTACCTATGGTTGAAATGCAAAATGTGTCAATGAAAACAATTACCATCTTTAATAATTATGAGCACACTGGTTAAAGCAGTGTTGAAAGCCAAAACGCATAAAAAACAGAAAACGAAAAGGCTAAGAGAATTAAAAAAAAAGAGGAAATGACGATAAAAGCTAATAAGAAAACGAATGAAAAACTAAAAGATGGTATAACGAAAGATACTAGATTGTAAATACTCCCTGTATGTTTGTTGTGGTTTGTTTAGTACTTTTCTTAATCTTCTTTGGGAATTAAACCACTCATAGTTTCTAAAATCATCTTTATTTACGTTTCGATCCACGACCTAGGATCGTTGAAGTTTTTATTATTTTGACAACAATCCTCGGTCATGGATCGAAACGTAAATAAAGATGATTTTAAAAACTATGAGTGGTTTAATTCCCAAAGAAGATTAAAAAAAATACTAGATTGTAGTTCATCTTCACAATTCTCAGGTGAAGTTGAACTACGCAGTGTATTGAGAACTTTAGTTTATAGGTCAGGGTAACACCGCTTTTATTAGTTGTTAGAAGAATGTCAGGTAATGTTAAGTGATTAATGTTTTTATGTAAAAAAGGAATGTGTTGGAAAAAGAAACTTTACACATGAAGTAAATTAATAAATCTTGGAAAATCGTGTGTATATGGTTTTATTTAAGTATTCATACATAGCAAAATATGGTGACGATTACATTACACAGTTAAGGTGTATTCTTGAGGTAAATGCCAATTCTATATGGGGATTGTGTTGCAAAAGTGAGACCACATTTGGAAGATGTTGTTTAGTCTAACTTTTTATTTTTTTTTGTGAAGTGATTGTCAGGAATGCCTGGAGGAGATCGAGTAGAACCCATAGAAGTAAGTTGTTGAGACAACATATCGTAAAGAAGTTGTTGATGTCAATGGTAGTATTTGCCAATGAAACAGTTTTAGCAAAGTAATGATTTTGAAATATTTTTGAAGTGCCTTGAACAGTATTTAGAAGCAATTGGTGTTGCTGCAACCAAGTGATCAGCGGTGCTGTTGACGTCAATATAATGGTAAGTAAAGTAAAATAGCTAGTAGCACCATACAGGTTTGAAAGTGATTTAATCGAGCGATTAAAAGATAAATTTGTAACAGACCTAAAAAGTGGTTCAATTTTAGACAAGCTTTATGAAGAAACTAAAACGCCGATTGATTTAGAAGAATTAGCGCTCGGTAAGGACCATAGAAGTACACAAGGTTCAAAATGTTTCTAAAAAGCCAGAAATTCAAAATCATGCTGTTGTCAAATGTACTAAGAAGTATAAAGCTGTAAACAGCATAAAATGTTTTGCTTGTAATAAAGCATACCACATCTTTGCCCAATGTAAGTTTAAGAAGTTTGTGTGCAGAAAATGTAAGAAAAAGGGCCAAACAGAAGCCGCATGTAAAGTACGTGTGCATATTGTGGAAGATGTGCCGGAAGTGGAAATGTTTAGTCTAAGGGAGGTGCGGTACGATCCAATATTTGCAGAAGTCTTTTTAAATAGACAATTGTTTTAAGATGGAAGTGGATGCAGAAGCAGTTTTAAACTGTATGCTGTGAGATGTTTATCAAAACTATTTTAAAGATACACAAGTTTTAGATACCCAAGTGAAGTTAAAAACACGATGGTTCTATTTGTAAACCAAAAGGTAAATCAAGATTAAAAGTAGGCATGAATAGTTTTACCAAAGAGTGCGATATTATGGTAGTTGAGAAGGGATATAGATTACTTCCCGGCAAACATTTGTTAAAAAAATTTTCTGTGGATTTCTTGCACATTCTTAAGAAATTCTTAAGAAAAAATGTGATAGTGAAATCAAAATTAGATAGTTTGGTAGAAAGGGTCAATGATGTTTTTAAAGAGCAATTAGAGTGTTATAAGGGCCGCGAAATCTCACTAGAGGTAAATGCAGATGTGAAACCTATTTTTTATAAACTGCGACCGATCCATACGCGTACCGGGATGAGGTGAAAAAAAAGATTACTAGTATGGAGATAATTGAGAAAGTAAATAATTCTCAGTGGACACCCTTAGTTTTAGCTTTGAAACCTAATGGCAAAGGCTTTCGTTTGTGTGCCAACTATAAAGTTACAATAACTATTTGTCCAATGTAAGCCAACTTATACCAGTGCAGACAATTTTTGCAGCACTACAGGGGGACAAGCATTTTATTAAGCTAGATTGTAAAGATAAGTACAACCAACTTAGAGTAATGAAAGTACTACAGCTCACAGAAGCAAACATGGGACCCAGAAAATATACAAACTAAAACTCGTCTTCATCTGTAGCAAATCAAAAACCGATCAGGTTGAATCTACATTAATTGACAGAAATCGGTGTTCCTCTTCTTCAGTGGCGTGATAAATTCATATTCGAAACAATTTTTAAAAACACCAAGATGTATAATTGGCTGTAATGTAATTTCTGCTCGTAATCACAATTAATTAATCAATATCAACGATGTTTTGTTCATAACCACTATCTTGCACCATTACTTGTTTATGTTGTGCTCTGGCTGAGCTCTAAAATAGAGGATTTTGTTTATTTAAACTTTGTCGAAAATTAAAATGTTGTAGATGTACAAAAAGTAAGGTTGTTAACATGTAAGGACATTATATTGGGAAAGGTTTATAATCTAGTAAGGTATGGATTTCAAAATACAACTTTTTAAATAAGAAGAGACGAATTGGCTTTAGACCAAGAGGTAATAATGTGGGGCTATAGTTTGGTCGTTCCGTTGTAATTAAGGCAGAACGTTGTGGCAGAATTGCATGCTAACCATGAAAGCATTGTGAAAATGGTGGCATACTCATGCATGTGGTGGCCTTCACTTGATAATGACATTGAACAGTTAGTTATGAAATGCACAATCTGTGTGAAACAGAGGCCGGCTCCGTCTAAGACTATTAGTACATGGGTTCATATAAGTAGACTAATGCAGAGAATACATGCTAACTTCTGATTTCCATTCTTTGGTAAAACTGGGTTGGTTATAATTGATTCTTATTCCAAATGATCTGAAGCTTATATAATGAGTAAGGGCGTGGAATCCAAACAAGTAATCGAGAAATTTGGAGAATATGTGTCAAAGTTTGGGTTAATAGAACTGTTACTTACAGACGATGGTAGTTCATTTGTTTCAGCAGAGTTTGCTCAGTTATTATTCAAAAACTGCATAAAGTTTGTGATGTTACTTTGAAATGCTAATAATCATATTTCAGTTTAATAGTTACTGTATTAGTATATCCCACTAATAAGGTTAGGCAATTTCCTTTAAGAAACATAATTTTTAGGTTACTACATTTTTGATCTAAAGTAAAATTATTTTGTTCCATATTTGGTTCATATTCAAAGGTTGTCAAATTCATTATGTCAATTTTTAAAGGTTAGAGATGACGTTTTCATCGTAATTCCATTCTAAATTATTACAGTTTTATGATTAATTTGTTTCAATTAATAATGTAGTAATTTGGCGTGCTGGTGATCTCATCGGCTGGGCACGAAGACTTCGCTGGCATATTTGTGCTCACTCAAATAAATAAAAGTTCCAATTTCTGGTTTAGTTGAGATATCTGTAAGTTCATTATACATACAGATAGAGAGAAAAAACGACACAAAATATTTCTATGTTATAGTCTTAATTTATTTGTCCAAAGTTTGCCAAAGATGTTTCGAATTCTTTTAGGGAGGGAAGATCTATTTTTCTTAGTGCACTTAGTGCTTAACATCCAAACGATCAATATGCAACTTTAGTAGGCAAATCACCTTTGACAAAAAGGTTTTTGAACAATCATCAAATGTTCGGATAATACCCTACCAAGTTGGTTATTTTTAATGTTAGGGGCACATTGATTTCTAGATCGACAACTATATGTTGGAGATAAACATGTTGAGGGTTACGAAGTCACCATAGGCATTGTATGGTGTCCAGCTTAACTACAGTCAACAAACACTCATCAGGTATTTATGAATCTATCTGAAATATAAATAACTAAATACAGCTAAAAATATAAATAAATAAATAAACATTTGAAATTTATTGTATGAACTGATAAAACGTACCTATAGTACATCTGTGTGATTTGGTTGAGAACGTATTTAAGTAAATTGATGATATATTTGATTTTTAATACTTTATCTTATGAATGTCTATCATGTAATAAGTAACACGTGTGTGATACCGTTAAAAATACAATCGTGTAGAATATCGTATTGACATGTTTATATTTGTTTTTCTCAATTAATGTGAAGGTATAGTTGCAGTTTTGTTGTAATAAATTATTTTGCATTTATCTAGATGCGTGATTGAAACTTCAGATCGTTTAACAATTGATCTTAGAAACCTTCCTTTAAGCTAGCACTTTTAAATAGGTTTTCGTGTGTTCTTATGGTTGTTTGTTTTATGTTTAGGCAATAATGTACTGAATGATTTCTCAAATAACTATTAAGCCAAAATCACTCTCCGGATCTCAGATTTTGCCACTCTCCTGTTATTCTTTTTTCTAGGTCTTTTCCCTAGCAACCCTGTGAGATTAGATGACGTCCAAGATCAACATAAATTTCATACCCGATAGCATTTTGGAATCCAATTCAAACACTTATACCACCCGTCCCACTGAGTTAGTCAACAACCATTTTTGTTAGCGCAGTCGAGGCTTTCAGTATTTTACTGAAACAGGATTTTTAACGGAGTACTTTACAGAGTTTTTCTATGGATTACAGGCTAGATTTTGTGGGGCCAAAACCGTATGTAACAAGCTATTAACTTTTTCCATAAACCATCCACATAGTAATGGATTAACTGTAAACCTAGTAAAAAATTTTAAAGACAGTCTGTTGAGAAGTGTAAAGGATGACTCCAATAAAAATGTGCGTTTTGAAGCATGAATGCAATGTTTTTTGTTTAGTTATAGAAATGCAATCCACATTTCTACAGGGGTCATGCTTGCAAGTTTAATTTTAGATCATAAACCAAGAACATTAGATCTGTTACGACAGGTAGAAGAACATGATAAAATGGGAATAGTACATAAAAATTATCGAGATTCAATTTAAAATAGGGGAAATAGTAAACAGTAGGAATTTTAGGAATCCTAGCAAAAAGCTTTGGAAAAGTCATGATTAAGGAGGTGGTAAGCGTTCTTGTGTATTGATGTAGGTTATCTAATGAGGATATTGTTTGGTAGCGTCATTTTGACCAAACTGTAAAATATCCTCAAGATTGTAGGGGAAAGTAATCAAATATCGACTGCAGTCAATTATCGACCGCACCCCCTCCAACCGAATGTATAAGTGATTTAACATCAAAACGGAGCAGGATGCCAAGTATTTACAGCACCTACTGTGACGAAATCAACGGACAGCCATTTAGTCTAGAGTTAGCCTGGAGAGTAAGTGCTGCGTGATTTTCGATCTTTTTTTATAATATTCTACGTGTTTATGTTATGGTAAGGCAATATTTTCTTTTGATTTTGACTTTGCTTTTGTGATGTGAGCTAAACAAAGCATAAAACTAGAATAATTTTATAGTAAAACTTAACGTTGATATCTAACCTAGTATTTTGTTTGTTTACATATTTTTGTTTAACTGACTGTCGGCAATATCGACCATAAATGATCGATATTATCCCACCGTGGTCGATATTGTACTAATGGTGTTTATTATTTCCAGATGCCCCAGAAAGGGTATACGTGAAAGACCACCCGTTCTTCGTGGTCTGAGAACAACATGGGGCGTACCCTTACAACAGTAAAAGAGAAGGATGTTCCAATAATAAAAGCAGCAAGAATGTTTGATGTTCCATATAGAACCTTACAGGATCATTTAAGTGGTCGCTTTCATCTACAAAAATACAAGTTGGGACGAAAATCAGTGTTCAGTGATGAGCAAGAAGCCGAGCTTGCAAACCATATTATTGACATGGCAAACGTATTTATGGACTCACAGGAATTAAAATTAGACAACTTGCATATCAAATTGCAGAAACAAATCGACTGAAGCATAACTTCAATAAAGAAAAGAAAATATGTGGTTAAGATTGGCTGTATTCATTTCTGCGTTGTAATCCAACCTTAAGCCTCTGAACACCAGAAGCTACAAGTTTGAATAGAGTTTTGGCTTTTAATAAACACGAAGTAGCATTATTTTTTGATAATGTAGAAAAACTCTGTAGTGAACATATATTCGAAGCTCATTGTATCAATAATGTTGATCAGACGCATCAGTAATGTTCATGTTCCAAATCGCATTGTGGCTAAGAAAGGTCAAAAACAAGTAGGCGCCCTTAGAAGCGGTGAAAGAGGGCAGTTAGTGACTATTGTTGTTTGTATGAGCGCTGCCGGTAGTTTTGTCCCACCACTGTTCATTTTCAAAAGAAAACATGAAAGAAGTGTTGAGAAGGAATGAACCTACTGGTGCCATGTACAAATGTTCTAAATCGGAGTGGATAACTGAAAATATTTTTACCAAGTGGATACAGCATTTTGCAACGTTTACAACAGCTACCACAATTGATCCTGTTTTATTAATTATGGATAACCATTCCACCCATTTCAGCTTAGTCACATATAATTTTTGCAGGGGGAACGATATTAAAGTGATATCACTCCCACCCCATACATCACACCGGATTCAACCTCTTGACATCTGTTTCTTGGTCCACTAAAGACCACTTATAATCAAGAGTGGGATAGATATATTAAATCAAAACAACATGAAAAAATTTTGCAAACTGATACTGTGGAGTTATTTAAAAATGCATACAACAGCATAGCAACTATAGAAAAAGGAGTCCGTGGTTTTGAGGTTACTGGAATACATCCTATGAATAGGTTCCAATTGTTTGACGAAGAATTTATCACCGCTTTATCTGATGTTGATATTCCAATGTCTTCACAGAATGCAGTACCTAGTGATAGTTCAACCCCAGATAACTTGAATAGTGAAAGTTTGAATCGAAGATCTCCTGTAGCTGGAACATCCAGATATGAGCAAACACTATCGCCTAAGCCTGGACCATCTACTTCTACGAGTAAACGACGTCGCATATCTTCTACTTCTACCGACACAGATTTAGAGCTTGAGAAGCATGTCAATGACGAACTGACTGACGAGGATGATAAGATAAACATTGTCAAGCATATCCTTTGCAGATCTTTTGCTGTTACTAAGATTAAAAACTAGAAATCAGTCAGAAGACAAATTCTACATTCAAAAATTATGACTTCGACTCCAGTGAAGGAAGAATTAGAAAAAAGCAAGAAAAGAAGAGGATGAAACAGGATAAGTTGAAAAACGTGAAAAGATGTGTTGCCCCTATGATAAAGAAGAAGAATAATGCTGGGAAAGATGACATATGCTCCATATGCCAAGATTTAAATGAGCTGTGGTAGAGATGTCGAGTATGTGGTTCTTGGGTTTATGCTGACTGCATAGGCATCGAGAAACCTGACTCATATCTGTTCTTAATGCTAATTATAAATATTTTTTATTTTTATACATCTGTTTGTTTAACTTTGTAAAAAAGTTATTAAAATTATTTGGCGGTTATTACCCCACTTAATGATTGATTTTACCCGATAGGTCGATATAATACAGATTTCATTTTACAAAAGAAGAATTATAACTAAACAATAATTATTGGTGGTTGTATTAAGCACCATCCTTTTTTAGCTAGTTTCTAACTACAACTGGAGCGGAACTATAAATTTTTTTGCGTAAGTGGTCGATATTCGACTACTCTCCGCTAATATAGAGGAATAAAATACTAAAAATGTTACACACACAGTAGTTCAGCCTTACAGCAGGCCAGTTGTGGAAGACGACATTAGGTAACCTAATAAGCTAGTAGTAGGACAAGTAGAGTGATAGCAGTAGACTCGATATAATTAAATCAGGTAGTTTTCCTGGTAAGGTAAGCACAGCTGAGGGAATAAGTAGTGTTAATTTGAGGTCAATATTATGGCTCCAGATAGGTTCAATTTATAAGGGGGATATTGCATTGTATTGACAACTTTATTTATAAGTTAGGGTAGCACTACCTTTATTAGGTGTAAGAATATGTCAGGTTATGTTAAGTGATGAATGTTTTTATATTAAGAAAAAGTAATATCGCAGAAACAGAAACTTGGTGTAAGAAGTAAATTAATAATTCTTGGAGAATCTTGTCCATCTGGTTTTATTCGAGTAGGTATTCAATATATAGCAAACTAACAGACACTGAAGATGATATCCAAGATATTTCCTGTTCAAGACATAGTTTATCCTCAATAGCATTCTGGAACCCTCTTGAAACACCTACACCATCTGTTCCACTTTTGTTAGTACAGTTGAGGTTTTTGGTATTTTACCAAAACAAGATATTTAGCAACGTACTTTACAGAGTTCTCTGTGAATTACTGGCTAGATATTCTGAGGGCTAAGACTGAACGTAACACGTTACAGCAGATCATTTACCTACATCGATTTATATCAGGTCTAGCAACTACATTTGGCATATTGTGAATCTATAAAGCAGGACCCATTCATTTTTTGTTGGGAGCAGATGTTTATTACGACTTGTTATATGTGGGGAGCAGTAATTGTTTGCCGGGAAAATTCTCTCGCATTCTTACAAAGCGGAGATAGGTTTTGATGGGTAAAATGCTTGCAGTGTCAAATTGCATTTCTCATCAACAGAGCAGAAGTTTCTTTATCTCGTCAAATGAAACATTAAAGAAGTCAATCCAAAATTTTTTGAAAGCAGAAGAGTTAGCTTCGAACTCCTTCCAACATGCTCATAGAGTTGTCAGAGACTCAGTTAGTCAATCATCATTTTGATGCGACTGTTTACAGACAAGAGGATGACTGCTATGTAGTAAGTTATCTACCTAGAGATGAGCACATTGTTTTGAAATACAATATGTTACGGTATTCCATGCGGAGAAAAAAGAAAGCAGCAAAGTAAAGAAAGAAAATCGCCTACACTGAATACCGCAACAAAAACAGGGACAGAACAGTAGAATCGAACTACAAAAGAATTAGAGTTCGGGTTAGCTCAAAAACGTCAAAGAATGGGGTGGGTGACATAGAAAGCAAAAATTTGGAAATCTCAGTAAAAAACTATATTACAACGTGTAAGTACAGTATTGCCCGAAATAAACAGTACTGAAATTGTAATTGTTTTGTATATTTAAAAAATACATATTATTGACACTTTATTATATGTTCTAAATGTGCACCTCCTCGTTCGAGACAGACTTCATAACGATGTTCTAAGTTTCTGGTCATGTTATTGAATAAGGGTTGTCTCAGGGCTGCGAAGAAGACTCTAACGGCATCCTTTAATTGATCGATGGTTTGTGGTGCCCGTTTGAAAACTGCATTTTTAGCCATGCCCCAAATGTATGCGTCTGGAGGTGTGAGGTCTGGAGAATGTGAAGGATAAGGGAAGTCAGTAAATCGTGATATGAATTTGCTTGGAAAATGTTCTTGAAGAAATTGACGAATTGCGGCAGCAGTATGGCAAGTTGCCCCATCTTGCTGAAAAATTGGTTTCGAAATGCCAAGTTACGTGCACGACAGAATTGACGAGATCAGGATAAATCGTGTTAAAATTTGTCTGTACCTCTGTTGATTAAGTGTGACTTGCCTACCATTCTCTTCGATAAAGTACGGACCAATGATTCCGTGTCCGGAAACAGCACACCAGACACTCACTTTTTCACTATGTAAAGGAACCTCTTGAACCTCATCGGGTCTGGCAAAGCCCAGAAATCGATTTGTGCGACGATTCACATAGCCTGACAAGTGAAAATGTGCTTCGTCTGAAAACCAAACATTTTTCAAAAATTCAGGATTTTCATACTGTAACGCGAGAATTCTGGCGCAATAGTCCACTCTACTGCGATAATCCCGAGGATGTAGTTGTTGATGTACCTGAATCACATACGAAAATGTACCCAGCTCCTTCAGGATTCTTTGAAAGGAAGTTCTTTTAAATCAAGTTGTAACGCTGTCCTTGCCTGGCTGACTTTCGGATTTTCTAAGATTTGCTCAAAAACACGTTCATGGTTATTGTTGTTGTTAACTGTCCTGGGACGCCCTGAGTTTCCTTTTCGTTGGCACAATACACTACCTGTATTTCTAAACTTTTCAATAACCTTCAAAATTACAGCATTACTTGGAGAACGTTTATTAAACCTTTGTGTGAATTGATCAGACACGTATAGCAAACTTGCACCATTACGTCGGCCGATTCCGTATGAACGAAAATAATGCTCTACCAGAAACACTTTCTCCTCTGTACTTAACACCATTTTTAACAATTAGGCCCTACTAATTACTTGTTTGAGGTTTACTTGACAGGTCTATACTAGCTAACTTGAGTGTGACAGCGCACGCATAAAAACACCGCCAACTTAGTTTCAGTACTGTTTATTTCGGGCAATACTGTAAAACATACAGTCCCAAAAGAATATTTACAAACGTGAAAAACACATCTATGTAATCGTTCAGTATAACGTGATGTACACAAAGTATCAATTTACATATAACACAGTATAAACCTAAACATTTAGAATATCGAGAATAAAATCTTATCTAAATACAAGAATACTCTCAACATGTTCCAGCTCTAAATATGTACAAGAAATAATACAGTAACATCTGCTTTAGGAAGCGCTTGTAAAATTTAAGAACATAACATTAAATTGTAAATAGCAAGTTGTTGACATTAACATTAATTTGCACAGAAAAGTAACTGGTAGAAAGTGCTCTAATGCAAGCTTTAAGAATAATGTACATAATTGTTCATTTTGTGAGCGTGTATTTACTAACGTATAGTCTGTAATTTGTTGCGGGATCAACCAAAAAAAGTGTCTATCACCCAAAACAGGAACACCAATAAAACAAACAGAAAAATTCACTGTATCTTGAGCTATCGACTTCTTTCTGGCACCATTTTATGATGAGGAAATGCAGCTGCATTTGTCTATAGCTGGGTGCTGGAACCAACTTAACTATACTACCACAAAACACATTTTAAAATCGCGACTTTACAATGCTCAAAGGACGTTGTTTAGCACTAGAATCATATACAGAAAAGTCGGACAAATCAGAGGGCTTTTAAAGATTGAACTTGTATTTATACAACATTGAGAATGATGGGGTGGTATATAAAGAAGAACCATTCCCACCGATATTTGTATAAAATATTCTGCAAAGGCAAGCAAAAATATACTACAGACGACGGGGAAACATTCCTAGAATGCAAGCAATACAGAAGGCAAAATATGATAATTAATTCCATTAAACTTCGTTGTTCGAATAGAAAAGCAAAATATCTTTTAAAACATACAAGCTATTATGCCACCAGTCATACGGCCAAAAAAATCAGTTGCCTAACTTTTAGAAAAGAATAGAGGTTTGTAATATTATCGATCCACACTACGATACCATGAATGACTTAATTAGAAGGAACGATTTTATTACCCATAAAACTTGAGCAAGCTGAAACGCCTGCATATAACAAAATAGAATTTTGCAGAAAACGAGCAGATAACCCAGTTAAAGTATTTAAATGAGCAAGAAGTTTTAATCTTTCAACGAATAACTATTGGAAATAAGAAACGCATATTTCAAGGAAGGAGAAATTATTCGAGTGGTTTCAGTTGCAAACATTGCAAAAAATTATGAAGTTATAGAATATATTCCATGCACTGAGGGAAACTCTTATACAGGACGTCATCATCATTTTGTTTTTGACCTTACTTAAGGTCGGTTTGACGCAGCTCTTAACTCCTTTTCTAATCTAAAAAGTTCTACATACCCTTCACAACCTAAATATCTAATAATTTGACTAATATAGCTTGGTCTAGGTCTTCTTATACTCTTCTATCTTTTTCTTATCTACCTGGCTCTACATAGATATTAGCAACCTGATGGTTGTTAAAGAACTACAACATGTTTACATGATTCCCATTTATAAGGAAATGAAATATTACCTGACTATCCCCTCCAAAAAAGGAAGTGTTAAATTATATGTTTTGGTAAAGCTTAGGCAACGAATCGCTGCTAACATGCCAGACCGCTAACTAATTGTGAGTTATGTCATGGAGACACTTATTAAGTTGTATGTTATGTAAGATTTAAGCAACGAATCGCTGCCAACATGCCAGACCACTAACTAATTTGTGAGTTATGTCATGGAGACATTAATTAAGTTATATGTTATGGTAAGGTTTAAGCAGCGAATTGCTGCCAACATGTCAGACCGCTAACTAATTGTGAGTTATGTCATGGTGACGTTTATTAAATTATATGTTATGGTAAGGCTTAAGCAACGAATCACTACCAATACGCAGGACAATTTAATATTTATTTATTGAACTCGTTAAGCTTGTATAATTTGAGAATAACATAATTAGGCTTTAGATTAGCGTTTTTAATTAAGGTAGTTGCAATTTAATGCAGAATCACACTGTTTTAAAAAAGTTATAACAAATGTTAGAACAGTTTGTCATATATTTCTTGCATGAAAAAATAAATCAACTGAAGGTAAAAGTTGAGTTCCTTCATATCCTTATTCAATAATGTGGTTCATGAAATTGCTTCGATATCCAAAACGGAGAAATTTTTCTATTTGAAATCCTTCACCTGTGATACTGCATTGAAAACTATTTCACATTTGCAGCTGGATGAGTCTAATTACGCATCAGCTACCAGGCACTCAGGTGCCATCTACACTTTAGAGACATCTTTGCATCCACTTCTATTTCAGAATCGAATGCAGCGTGTCTTGTGTTAAAAATGAACTGGCCTAAAAATCTACAAGTCATCTGATTTCTCCAAAACCTCTAACAAGAGTCTCCAATTCAGAATGACTTCGATACAGCAACAAATTGTGAAATACGCTTCAAAGGTCAAATTCCAACTTGATTAATGTTGGACCCTCGTACACATATTTTGTGTGGTGATAAACAATTAGCAACATTGCCATGTGGCAATATTTTGATATAATTAGCGGATGCTATTCTGAATAAGTGAGCATTGCATTGCTCAACTTTTTCCCAAGCCTAAGAACAGCATTGGTTGAATATAAAAATGGTTTCAAAGCTTTCAAATTTAGAATATTTTTTTCTGCTTCTAATTAGTAAATTTTAAAACAAACTTGGGAAACAATTGCATTATATGTACTTACACATTGTAAGAATGATACATCTATAGAATAAATGATATCAAATATGTCTTCACAGCTTAACTATGGTAATATATGCATGTTTCAGCAGTTTTTCTATTAACCTCGCATTTTTCAATTATTGTATTCTGCAAAATATCCTTCGTCAGCAAGTTATAAAGAATCCTATATAAAAATCGCTTAATAAGCTGGCAATTGAAAACAGATCTGGAAAATAATTTGTTAAATATTAATGTTAATCTGTTAATCAATCATCCACATAAAATTGCAATTTTACTAAATAGTATTCATTCAACGATATTTAAATGCTTCATAATAACATGTCAGTATTTAAAATACAACACAATAAAAATATATGCAAGACTGAAAAAGTTTTAAGTTTTTTACAAATAAAAAAAATCATAGGCTAGGTTAAAATATTATTTCTTTTTCTTATTTGGAGAATGATCAACAGTGTCACTACTTTCTTTGTGAATGCCATGTTTAATAAATCTTGCTGCGACTTGTGTGTTCAACGTTGGTCGTATTGTATTTCTATCGTGTGCCTACAATGTAAGACATAAAATAAGTGTTGAAATAATTTACAATACCTCCTTTGCTTTAACCATGTATTGCCTAATACGATTTAACTGACCTTTAATATCATTTGTATTTGGATCTACCCCTTTAGTTCGTAAATACAACCAATATAAAGTATTTAAGGTATATGCTAAGAAAAGATTATAATTTACTTTATCATGCACAGTATCAAGTCTATTAGGCACTTTAGTTAATGCAATTTCCAACATGTGTTCTATTTTGTTTACACTCTCATGTAGGTTAGTTAACTTGGCCTGAATTAGTTTATCGTTTTGCAGGTCTCCAAAGTCCATCCTTTCTATTGCAATTTATTTATACTGTCGTGGAAAAACTAAAACTTTAAATAAGTGATCTAAAAAAGTAAACATTAAAAGAAAATAATTTAAAATAGGTTATGATTACCATTGCACTGAAGTAACTAGCCATACGTTTCTGTTTGCAGATACATGTTCAGTATTCTGTTCAGAATACTAGATGCTCGATCAATCGTCCAATGATGTTGTGTCACCCAATAAATCACATTTTCGACAATGATAAAAGATTAGACTTTCCAAAAAATAAAATTAAAAATTTTTTGAATGCTTAAAATCGACAATACTTACAAATTCTGCATAGTTTAGACCTTAATTTGAAGCTTTTTTTTGATAGTTATCCTAACCCGGTGGAGTGTAAAGCTTTTATAGCCAAGTGTGGGACTCTACAAACGGTATACCCACTAAAACCACTCCCCCTGGCGGATGCGTCTGCCAACCGCTCCGCCGCACTGCAGCATAAAAGGCTTATTGTGCTAACCCTGGTTAAGTATTATACCCAATCTGCAAAGCCTGCACCCCCAATCATAGAGTACAGGTTCCTTAATGAAAGGGTATCGACTTCCTTCTGGTTTAACTTAGGTCGCCCGAATAGGCGCTGCCTCGATCTACCCAACGCCTCGCATCTGCATAGTACATGCATTGCAGTCTTCTGTTCCTCTAAGCAGAGTCTGCATTCAAGGTCTCCGTTATATTTATGCATCCTCTGGAGGTGAACCTTGACAGAAATATGTCCTGTCAGGAACCCCACAGTGATTCTGAGCTGTTCCCTGCTTAAACAAAACAGTTCCTGGGTTCTGTTTTTGCTAGGCCCTTTTACCAGCGCCTTGCTATGTATTAGTCCTGGGCTGTTCTGCCAGTCTCTTTGGTGTTTGTTGCACATACATTCTGTGATATAGCTACGGATAGCAGCTTTAGTCACTCCCAAGGCAGGTTTGGGGCCGATAAATGGCCCTTGCGCCCCTTGTCTTGCAAGTTCATCTGCAATTTCATTTCCATTGAGTCCTTGATGGCCTGGCACCCACTGTAATGTAACAGAGTTTTCTTGTGCCAGTCTATCAAGTGCCTCAATACAATCCCTCGCCAGTCTGGATGACACTGTAACAATTTTTTTAGACGACTGCAAATCACTTAATAGTTATTTGTTAAATACGTTTTTTTGTCTATTCGATCAAACAAATAAATATCGCCATTCAAATAAATATTCGTATTGGGACCATGTAGCCCAATCATAATACAGAGATTATCCTTTAGTGCTAGTTTGGTTGCTAACAACAGGCATTGGCTGTTTGAATAAATACCTCAATGTCAAACGACTTTGAAGTACTATGCGCAGCGTGCCAACCAGTCACTCTGGCTGGGGCACCTGATCCGAACACATCATGGAGAAGGTTAGTGTTTTAGCCAGCAATTTGCGTGTGGCCTTACGTCAAGGTGTTTAATTCAAGTGTAACATGCACTTGAATAAGTATTTTTAATAATGGTAAGCACATACATTTAATTCCTAAAACAAACTAAATAAATTTGTTATAGCGCTCTTCTCTTCAATTTTACCATTTAATATGAACGCTCTTCAATTTGATTGTAATATTCTAGATATAATATGAACGTCCTTTAATTTTACTGTAATATTTTTAATTTAATACGAACGTTCTTCAATGTGCCCATAATAATTTTTGATCCAATATGAACGTCCTTCAACTTGACCGTAATATTTGAGATTTAATATAAACGTTCTTCAATGAGGCCATAATACTTGTGATTTAATATGAATGTTCTTCAATTTAATAGCATTTCTTTTGTTTTAATCTAAACGTCCTACAAATAACATTTACGATAATCCTTTAATTGCTATGATGTTTGATTCGAAGGAAAATGCTTGGCAAATGTACGGTATTTACAAGTAATAATGTGGATAATTACGCTCTACATAATTGTTTTGTAACGAACGAAATGCCGTAAAAGAAGGAAGCCTACATAGCATTTTTTGATAACTGTTGGATTGGATTTTGGTTTGTTTTATTTTTGCGTAGAAGAAATATACTTCAAGTTTGTATAATTGGGTCTAAGAGGCGTACAGTTGGTTGGCTGCATCATAACACGTGGACAACGACGTCATTTGTTTGTCGAGGCACAGTATGTAATCACATCTGGTTTAATACAAAGTAACACTGTCACATAAACAAGAACCTGGCTATACAAAGTAAGCTTTTCTTTATTCCGCATTTGGCCAACATTGATACAAGGCAACACATGAAAAATAACATTGTAATGACCTATAATTATTATTTTGCTTAACAAACTATAAAGGACTTTTGATGTTTTCTAATTATCAACATCTAAATCTAGGGTTGTAACCGTTATTATTACAAACGAACTTAAACACCGTAATTGAGTTCTGATTAAAGTTTTCATTTATGTGTAATTATACTTAAAGCATTTGAAAGTTAAATTATTAGATTTTTGATATTTCCATATAAGCCTGTAAACCTAATAACAGATCTGATATTTTGGGTATTGATTTGAGATAACTTTGTAACAAAAATAAATGCTTAACATATTCGATATTTTATTTGATTTTATCATGCTACATCTGTGTAGAAGAAATTAAAGTGCCATTTTTGATATATATATATATATATATATATATATATATATATATATATATATATATATTGTACATACAACTTTTTATCATGAAGCAACATTTAATTAAAGAATCATCATTTAACTCACTTAATTAATTGTTTTATTTTGAACCAGTGAGTTCAAAATAGGGTAATTGGATCAAGGAACAAAAGGCATAAATACCTTCAATATAATGATATTTGTAGCTTCCATTTGACGAAGGAGCACTGATAGCACTTTCAAAATTTGATGTCTAATATTTGTGTCTATAAAAGTGTGTGCATAATTGATATTTATAGCTTTTCTTATTATGAGGTAGCAAGAGTACACCTCTTGTGTCCTCCTTTGTTAATTTAATCTAATTTTCTTTACAGCTCCTGCTTAAACAGTAAATACAATATTCCTCTCTAAGGACTCCCGAGTCCCCCTTAGGGAAACTCTTTGTTTAAAACTTAATGACTTGGTGGCGCCCTCCCCATACCCCTATCTTGATATAAATTGAGTCAGTAAGTAAATAATGTTTTGTAAAAAGAACCACGACCAATCCTCATAAGCTCTACCCGAGAAATAGGCCCTTAGCTAGCATAGTCGGAAGATAGTTGCGTTCCATCATTTTAAGAAAATCCTTCCTTAAAGTTCACTGGTTTCGTCAGAAAATATTAAAGAACCCACGGGTTACTTTAATTATTTAATTAACCAAGCAAATCAGTAACAAATAACGTAAGAACACTTTCTAACTTGTTAGAGCCTTGAGTGTCGTCTGGCTGTAAGACACAATATAGATATGTTTTTTTTAATAAAGGCACCTCTTATACTTTCCCGCACACTTTGCAGTATGGCGTATACTTCCGTTTGAAAAACGGTAGCGTTTGCTACTAAGGGAACGCTTAAACGTACCTCGGATCCCACCCTAAAGAGTCTAGATCCGGATTTGATTTCGCCCTTAGAGCAATCCGTGTACTAGACCACGCTGCCCGGAGGTAATCTACTCTTCATTTTTTCCCACTCCACATCCTGGGTAACAGTCTTGAGGAGTGAATCCGGCGGATGCTGGGGGGTCATTTGGGCCGAACGCATCTCAAACAGATGCACCCAATTTCTCCCAAGCAATCTCGTATGCTCCGTATCTTTAATAATCCTAGACTGAAGGTTTTTAAGTCTGTATACTCCAAGCCTTGCCTTCCCCACCACCACCAAGTGTAGTGAGGGTAGGCCAAGGAGTGTCTCCATAGCAGCAGTGGGCGTGGAACACATCGCCCAAGTAATACTTAGACAGGCCAGTCACTGGATTCTGCCCAACTTTATTTTGGTGTTTGATTGTTCAGCCTTGGGCCACCATACCAAGGCTGCATATGTTATTGCTGGTCTGACCACCCTAGTGTACAACCAGTGTACTATGTTTGGTCCCCCTAGGATTTGCCGCAAGTGCGTCTAACTATTGCTAAGGAGGTTTCCGCCTTGCGTACGGTTTCATCTATTTGCAGATTCCATGTGAGTTTGGAGTCCAGAGTAACTCTCAAGTACACCACTTCACCTGACAGGTCGATTTTGTTACCGTTAAACAAGAGGGGTGTAATGCCCGCAATCTTCCTTCTAGGGGTGAAATGAAAGTGAACTTTTGGGGATTGACTCGACGGCCTTCGCTCTTTGCCGACATCTCTATTATATTCTGGGCTTCTTGCATTCAGTCTCTGATAATATAATTGTATTCACCCTCCACTAAGACTGCCAAGTCATCAGCATATCCCAGCGGCGTAAACCCTTTTTTTGCTCAGCTCCCACAACAATCCGTCCATGACTAGGTTTCACAACAAGGGAGACAAAACTCCCCTCTGCGGGCATCCCCTAGCCACCCGGACTGCCATGGTATCACCAAGCAGTTCTGTGACTGCCACCCTTCCACTTAACATGCGGTCTATCCTGCCTAGGCGTCGCCGTGGATCAATGTAGTAAGCGTAAGACTACGGATCCCAAGGTCCAGGTTCAAATCCCGACACGGCCGACTGCTTGAAAAATGGCAGGTGAGCATTTTTCACAAATATTACGCCCTCGTTCGAATGAGAGGTTAAATGGAGGTCCCGTGTGTGAGTGTTATCACGCACGCTAAAGATCCCTACCTTGCCTGAAACGGCAAGGGTTCGGCAAAATTCTAAATTTCCAGGCAACAAAAAACTCGCCTCCTGGCCAATGTAGTACCTTCGGGTGGAGCATTGGAAATGTAAATGAACGGTCTATCCTCCTGCAGCAAGTTTCCTCCATTCCAACTAATCTGGTGACCGTCGAGATAGCTGAAGGATGTATTATCAAAGGCTCCCCGATGTCCAAAAAAGGCACATACAAGGATCTCTTTGTTAGCTAAAGCCTTTTCAGCCCTGGAAACCAGGTAATGAATAGCTGACTCTGTTGAAAGTCCTGCTCTTAAAGCAAACTGGTTCGGGTGTAATGGGTTAGTTGCCAAAGCACTCCTCCTGATATGCCTGTCAAGCTGTTTTTTTATCGTCTTAAGAAGAAAGGACACAGGACTGATGGGCCTGTAGGATTTTGCACGTGAGTGGTCTGTACGACCATGTTTAGCAATAAAGGCTACCCTAGCTAGCCTCCAACTGCGCGAATATATTGGAATGCCAAGTTAGCCCTCAAAAATCTGCATATCCAGCTCAGCAGAAGGTTTGATCCGTTTTGTAGCATGGCTGGAATAATCCCGTCAATGCCGGTTTGAAAGTATTTATCGCCCATTTGATTTTTTGGAAGGTAATCACCTTCTTCGCTACTGCCCAGGCTTCCTGAGATGCCCTCCTTTCGGGGGCCACATGCCCCTGGACTTGCCACTCAAAAGGTGATTGTTCCAATTCCGTCGAACCACGGAAATGAGTTTGGAGCAAAAGAGCCGCCGTCTCCTCATTTCTGATAAAACTACTGTCTCCCATGGACAGTGAGCCAATAGATCTCTGGGTGTCCTTCGAGGGAATTCTTTGAAGTCTAGCGAATTCAGGATATTCCTCGATACCTTCAAAGTACCTCCTCCATGATTCTCTTTTGACCTTTGTTATACTCAGTAAGAGTCCGCTTGTACACCTCACAATTACCTGATTTGTTTGCTTTATTAAATAAAGTTCTTACCTGTCCCCTCAGTTGTTTGAGTTTAGAGTTCTACCACGGAACCTTCCTGGTAGTTCTCCTCTCCAACTGAGGGCAGTTTTCGTTATATGCTGAAGTATCCGCGTTGGTAATATTCCCCGCGGCCATTTCAATATCTAGACAACTTTGCACTGTTAAAACTTCGCTTGCAAGATACCGATCCAGGTCCAACTTATAGTTATCCCAGTCAGTTTTTCTTGTAATCATAATGTAAATCAGTTAGGGAACGATAGGGAAAGCTAGGGATGGATTTAAATTAGTTAGCTAGATTTGGATAGTTTTAAGACGACCCTTCAGGTCGCACTGGTAACAGAACCGGCGTCTGCTATCCGGTATTACGGATCCCTCCCTCTCATTTTGCTTGTTGATCAGGTACACTCGAAAGTCAGCGCTAGGGATACCATTATTTACAACCCTGTTTTTAGTTTTTGTTTTGTTTTGTTCCAGTTTTTGTCAGATTTTTAGGTTTATTAGATTGATAGAGTTTGTTAGGTTTGTTAGATTTTTAGGTTTGTTAGATTTTTATTTAGTTTTTATTTAGGGTGAATCAATTATGAAGTAAGAATAAATTAGGAGCACGACTATTTTTCGCGTTTAAACCCAATGTAGTACCTCCGGGTGGAGCATTGGGCGTACGTGAGCGAAGTATAGCGGCCCTAATTCAAATTATAAAGTCAGTTTTTCTTGGGTTGCGATAAAATTCCTTTACCTGATTGAGCCCGGTGAAGGAAAATCTGATGTATCTGTGGTCTGAGCATCTCTCCTCATCAGATACATGCCAGTTGGTTAAGAATTTAGTTTAAGAAGATATTAGTGCTTGTAAATTCATTAGTGTAATAGTGCTTCATTGTTAATTGGACTGAAAACATCTATAAATAAGGCATATACTGTTAATTGAACTTATGAATAGTGAGTAATAAAGACTTTCATTACTACTTGTTTTAAATTAGTAAAACACGTTAATAGTAGCCCGCTACAATATGTATATATGTATAATAGACAGAAAACCACACTAATCATATAAAGTATCCACTGTAATTCAAGGAAATGCAAAGCAGTTTGTGACATTCCTTTAGAAATGATTATAATCACATTTCATTTTAATAGGTTCTGTATAAGTAATGTCCACCAATAGGATTGGGTTATTCCCTTTACGAAATATAAGTTTCAGGCTTCTATAAATTCTAATTTAAGAAAGAATTATTTGGCATAATATTCTATTTATAATCAAAGGTTATAAAAATTCATATGTCAGTTAAAAGGTTAGGGGTGATGCCATCTTGGTAATTAATGCAGCTTAATTTGTTTTGTCTAGAGAATATATAATGGCGTCAATGATTTCATCCATCTAAGGATAAAGCAGATTATATACAGATTTGTGTTGATTTAGATTACATCTGAAACCTGAATTACATAAGTTTAAATATATAAAGCATAAATAGAGTAAGGGACATAACAAAACGTACAATATTGATTCTTCCGTTCGAAGTTTGTCAAGAAGGTCTCGTGCAGTTTAAAAAAAAACAGTAGTTTATAATGATGGGATAATCCCCTACCAATCTGTTCAGTTTATTTTTAGAGGCATATTAGCTTTCAATTATTTAACCCCCGTGTTAGAAGTCGGTTGATATGTCCTAGTTTTATTAGAGAAAGAAATAACCAGTCACCCAATGTTTGTGTAAAAATTGAGTTAATAATTAAAAGCTGAAACTATACTGGTGCAAAGGTTAGTACTTAAGGTATTATTATTGACTATATAAGGAACGTATTCACGAGTGCGTTTGTGTTCAGGTTAAGTGTTAGTTAATAAATTTCCGTTTTCTGTTAGTAGATTTAGGACATACGCAACTCTTAATATTTATTGTAAGCACGTGTTATAGAATTAATAATGTCGTAACAAATTTGGTAAAGATTGTATATCTATTTTCCCTTATTGTAAACGGTATAGTTGCACTTTTGCCAAAATAAATTACTTTGT
Source organism: Platerodrilus igneus (assembly GCA_036346225.1). NCBI lineage: Eukaryota > Metazoa > Arthropoda > Insecta > Coleoptera > Lycidae > Platerodrilus > Platerodrilus igneus. The sequence goes on along the minus strand of JARFIW010000507.1, from coordinate 4,926,829 downwards.
GAATTTTGTTTGAAACGTGATTAAATATTTCAAGTTGAAGTGATCCGTAGTGTTTCTAAGTCGATTTCTCATTGCTTGATTATTATTGTAAATATTATAGTATACATTTCGATATTTGAAAGTATTTGTTAGGATAACTCGGTAACCACTTTCAGGTTTCTGGACGCATTCCGTGACGTCAGATTTTACATTATAAGAAGCGCGCGTGTAGGGACGATCGATCTACTCGACAAGGATTAAACGACTTTGTTTTTAGATTTTAAAATGGCAGGCCGAGAAAGCTTCCCTTGGCGGTTAATAAGGTAATGCTTTATAAGTTGATAACGTAGTTGCTATTTCAGGTAATCTGATTACATCTGGTAATTCTAGCCTTGTTTTGAGTGTGATGTTGATATTTATTGTAAAACCGTTAGTTATTTAATTATTGAAGGAAATATTTGTGTTATCTGTTGCTTTTGTCTTAGAATCGGATGCCGGTTGTTTTACTTATAATGTTTAATATAGATGAATTATTTACGATTTTATTGAACGTTTTATGTATAAATGAGTGTGGTTTAGTTAAATAACCAAAAACTAATATTTATTTATCGGAATTGTTTATTTAGTATCTAAATCAGAGTAAAACTAATATTTGTTTATTTGAAATAATGGTTATTTAGTATTTAATACAGAGTTGTAACTACAATTGCATTGCACCTGTTACCGAATCAATAGTAAATGTGCCCTTACTGTGATTTTACGAGCAATTAGTACCAACTTTATCCCTTATATATTGAATTAAATTATCAGGCAAGTTTGAATATGAACAGTATTATATTTCTACGTTATATTTGTTTTGGTTTTATGACAGTAATTAATTAACCCCAACGTTGTTATGTATATTTTTTGTTTGTAATTTGTAATGCCACGATGTGTTTAATTTTTAAAAGTACGTTTTAACCGATGCAATCATAATGAATAGTTTTTACCATTTGCTTACTAGAGTTAATATATTTAACTAACATGCATTTATATAAAGATTTAGCGCCTAAATCTGGGCTTGTATTTATGCTGTAGAATTTTGTGGTATGTATTTGCTGTCAACATATTTTATAATGTTTAATATTTGTGATGCATTTGACATTTTTATTGTGTGTAATTGTTTTATTTCAGCACTGCTCACATCTGGGTTTAACTTAATGATATGTTTGTTGTTTTGTTTATCCTATAATCTAGCCGATATTCATATGTAATTAACTAGTATTTAACGTTTGTGATAATTGTTGTGATGTAATTAAATTGAACCTCTGGTATGATCGACCATCTCGTGCATTTCGCGTTTGCATTTATGACTCTGTTGGAGATAGTCTATTCAATAATCAGCGCCTTTTTAACCATGCGCAATCATACCATAAGTTCATTTCGTCGATTCATGTAGTCTTGTCAATGTATTTGTAATTGAACTCTTGCAAATAATAGGAAGTCGGCTAGCCTTTGTAAAATATTTTGTAACACGTGCTGGAAACTGTTAATGCATGTGTGTGGGCGCGTGTGATCGAGCCTTGTTGAATATTACTAACATTTTATGTCCGTGCGGGGAGGAACATTGGTAGTCAAGGCAGATTTTACCTTCCTGGTGTCACCCCTCTTCAACTTTAGCGGGGTAGTATTGGTTATCCGACCTCAGTACCTACCAGAAAAAGTAGCTGGTTTACACTAACGTTTCTTCAGGTGTCATGTGTGGTATGTCTGGGTAACAGTTGACATCCCGTCAATTTCAGTGTTGGTGATCTGGGTACTTGTACGTTACCCGTCCTTGTCGAGATGTGCCAAATGCAGTTGGAAGTGTGAGGGCAGTTTGGGGTTTCTCTGGCGTGCTTTTGACCCAATCGCCCAGGTTGAGTACGACAGTGTTTGCTTTAAATGTTATTTTTCTATGCTTTCATGCGAATGACCTATTTAGTGGTTATTCTTTTAGTTAAAAGTCAAGTTAAGTAAATGCTGTAGTTATATTTCAAACCTTCTTGCCTTGACGCCATCTTCTCTGTGTGAACACAACGTAGGTGTCGACGAGCCACTGCCACTAGATGTTAGATTATGGAGCTTGGTGTACCGTTTATAGAGGGCGTTTGGGTCAGCCTTCAGGTCGGTGACACTACAAGGTATTATCTAGCATTTACTTTTACAAATCTTCTTTGCAGCTAGCAGTCATAAATAGGTTTGTTTTAGATATAAATATTGTCTGTTTCAATGAATTTTCAGATATATTTGTAAGCCAGAATCACTCTCCTGATCTCAAAATTTTTGCACCCTTTTTGTTATTCGTTCTACGGCTTTTTCCCAGCATCCCTGCGAGATTAGGTCACAGATTATCTACCCGTCCCACTGACTTGTTGTAATGCAATAAACAACATCAAGTTTAAAGAAAGGTTTATTTAAATGTAAATCAAGCTAAGCGACTACACATCATGAAAGCTTCTTACGTTCTTGTATATCTCTGAACAACAAGTTACAGTAACCCGTTACTTACTCCCTCTACTACCCTTAGGTCTATCGACGCACGCAGAAGGCCTGAAATATTTTACACATCCTCCGGCGCGGCGGCACAACTTAGGTTATCACTTCTTACTTCTAAAGGATACAATAATTGTATTGGGCGCCTAATTACGGTGCCATTCGCAATCTTAACGTAACAGGCACACACTTTGCCATCACGGCCGTTTATCACGTCTTTCACCAACCCTAATTTCCACAATAACCGTCGCTTATCATTTCCATGTATTAATACGACATCCCCTTGCTTAATAGCACACTCACGCGCATTCACGTTATGATGAGCTCCTCTTAATAATTGTAAATATTCTGCGCTCCATCTTTTCCAAAAGTAGTCTATAACGTTTGTTCTCTGCTTCCATAGCCTACGAATCTCATCTCCATTAATAACACGGTCAACAAAAGGAATAGTAGCCAAAGCGGGTCCCAATAAAAAATGCGAAGGGGTTAACGGCATTAAATCCATAGGTTCACTACCTAGGTATGTAAGCGGGCGGGCGTTTATTGTTGCTTCAACCTCGGTAATGAGTGTATTTAGTTGATCTAAATTTAGTAAAAAACGTCCTATCGTAGCCCTAAGGGCGTCTTTTACACAAGTCGCTCGTAAAATCCTCCGTGCCAAGCCGCTCGCTCTACTATAAACTTGCACTTAATTTGGTGACTGTTTACGAACTCGATCAATTTTGTACTTGCCATCACTTCGTTTAAAGTCGATATTTCACGTGATATTCTTTTAAATGTTTTAGCGTTATCTGAGTAAATGACCTTAGGAATCCCTCTACGGGCAAAGAACCTTTCAAATGCACTGATTGTAGACGCAACATCCATTTTCAAAACAATCTCTAGATGAAGTGCTCGTATAACAGCGCAGGTAAATAAAAGCACATAACATGGCTTTGAGTGATAACTATCTTTAAAATACAACGGTCCGGCGAAGTCTAAACCTGTCACTTCAAAGGGCTTTGTTTGCTGTATTCGATCTCTAGGTAACGGCGCAAAGGGATGCGACCCTGATTCTCCACGAAGTTGTTTACAGATAACACATCTTGCTTAAACGGACTTTATTAATTGCCGTCCTCGTACAATCCAAAATCGTTTACGTAATTCATAAAGTGTTGCATTTACACCACTATGATGAAGAGTTTTATGAAACTTTATTATTAGTAGTTTACTTAAATGTGCATTTTTCGATAGAATAACGGGATGCTTGAGGTCGAAATCTTCTCTTAAATTATAAAGACGTCCACCCAAACGCAGCAATTCATGTTTATCCAAGAAAGGGCTTAAAGTTGAAATACTCGATTTCCGTTCAATGCCCTCACCCTTTAGTAAACTGTTAATCTCCGAATAATAAACTTCCCGCTGCGCTTGCCTCAGTAAACATATTTCGGCCCTTTCAAATTCGTTTACGGTTAAGCTCTTCATTTCTTTATTATTTCTGGTTTTTAAATTTCCTATAAATCGTAAAACATACGCCGTTATCCGCACTAAACGATCAAAATCATTATATCTGGAGGAATCTATAAATTGATTGCTACCTTTTATAGTGTCGTTAAATAGTAAAGACATTTTTGATACTATATCTATCGTTGATGTAGCTTTCTTTATTGTATTATCTGGCCACGTTTGTTCACTTTCTAGCAACCACCTAGGACCGTGTAACCAAGTTTCTGAATTTATTAAAGTACTTGAACTTATTCCGAGGGTTAATAAGTCCGCAGGGTTCTCGCGACCCGGACAATGTTTCCATGTTATATCTTTCGATAAGGTCTGAATTTCTTTACCACGGTTAGCCACATATGGTTTCCACTTTGACGCATCACCTTTAATCCAATGCAACGCGATCGGAGAATCCGTCTAACACACTACCTTTTCGATTTTAATTCTATCGTTCTGATTGCAGCAGTTAATTCCTAACACCTTTTGAATTTGTGCATTTTGCGATTCAACCTTGCTGTTTACTTCGAAATCGTTAATCGTCCATTTGAGTAAATTCATGGAGGCTCCTTGAAAAAGCTTACCTGAAAAGTCTTTTAAATGTTCTGCAACATTGTCGTTATTGTACCATAAGAATCGATGTGCGTCTTTATCGTCGGAATGTAAATAAATTTGTAGAAATGCTTTCTCAATGTCAGCCGTAATTCCGATCTCGCCTACACAAAAATTAAGCAAAATCTTAATTAAATCTGGACTTAAATTAGGCCCCTTTTCTAATGTCATTCAACGATTTTTGTCCCGGGGCATGTGAAGAGGCATCAAAAACCACTCGTAAACGAGTTGTTTGTTTATCTTCTCTAAAAACAGGCCTGTGCGGCATGTAGTAAACACGATCGCAATTAATTTTTTTAGCATCACCGCGGGAAATTAACTCTGCATAATTATTATCCAACATTCCTTTGATAGCAGCGTTATATTCACATATTTTGTTAATATTGGTCAATTTAAACTTTAGCCTCTGAGCACGAACTCGTGCACTAATTAAATTATCATCTTCAATCACTGCATCCTCATTCTTCCTCGGTAACGCTACTAAATATCGATCATCACAAAAATTATCGAAAAATCTCTTATCATCGTCTGCTACTTTGGTTATACCTATTGTTTCCAAAACCCACATACTTTCGATCTCGGCTTCTGTCTTTATAACTGTCGCATGTAACACTGTCTGCAGATTTACTCCTATTGTTGTAGCATCAACTGGTATGGGACCATGCAAAGCATAACCAAATTTCGTGTCTACTGCTACTAAACCTTCGTTAAGACGAATATTTTTTCCTGTCACTACTGCCCAGTAATAGTCCGCCCCTATAAGTATACTAATTCCATCAACAATTAACGCTCGATCTATATTAAACGGGAAATTGTCAGCAAGCTGCAAGTTTTGATACTTTACCACGCTTTCTTTAGGTATATGTAAATTATCCATGCAAATGTCTGGAACTTCCACAGCCTCAATCGTTAAAATTTCATCTGAATATTGTCCCTTCAAAGTAATTAAAACGCGGTTGTAAAGTTTAGACGGTATTGATAAACTATTTCCAAACACGGCAATACGAACCCTATGTTGTCCACCAACAGGTAAATTTAATACCCTTGATAGATTCTCCTTAATAAATGAAAGTTGACTACCGCTGTCCATTACTAATCTAATTAACTTCTTTGAATTTTCGCCAAAGGCATAAACACAAGCCGTTTGCAATAGCACATTTTTGTTTATGTTTGTCATCAAACTGGACACCGACGGCGCCGAAGTGTTCATTGAACTCTCACCTTTCGTTAATTTCACTGTAGTACCTGTCGTCTCAGCGTTATGTCTATCTTTACCTGGCTTAAAGTTTGGGTCGCATATTATTGTTGCGTGCCTACCTCTGAATTCTTTACATCTTAAAATCTATTTTTACAATATTTAGCACTATGGTTATTTCTCGTACAACGGTAACAATTTCCTGCTGCCTTTAGAATTTCTCTCTTCCTCGTCAAAGGTACATCTGCGTCACACATTTCGGTTTTATGGTCTTTCTTGCAGAAAGCACAGCATTCAAGACGTTTGTTTGGTGTGACTAATAAACTAGACGCAGGTCTTTTGTAATGCGTTCTCTTTTCTGTTGGGAGCATCTTTTCTTTACAATCTGCATCCGGTTTTAAAGCTTGTTCCAACGACTCGAGTTCGTTTCTAAGAAACTGCAACAAGTACTTTACCTGGCGATCTGCATCTTCCTCTGACCTTGATGATGAACTTTCTAAATTATTCGTAATAATTTCTAGATGATTGGATGATTTCATTTTCATTTGTCGTTAAAATCTTAAACGCAATTCTGTTAGCAATGACTTCATGAGAGTCGTCTTTACGATTATGTTATACTGAGAACTAGATACTTCTAAGATTTCAAAAGCACGCATAGCTGAAGTGATTAGATTGTAATTCTTCCTTGAAGTGCTTACGTCATTTCTGGATTGAACAGGTTCGATTTTCATAATGCTATCAATATATTGTTCAATTAGCCGTTCCCCATTTCCAAATTGATCTTTTAATATATTCAAAGCTTCTTCATAGAATGCTCCAGATGGAGGAAATCCTTCAATTGCTTCTGTGGCCCTTCCCGTGACATACATTCGCAGGTAGTTGAATCGATCTCCGTTCGTTAATTGTTGATTGTCGTGGATCATACTTCTAAATTGTTCCTAGAAAGGAAGCCAGCCCTTGGCAGTACAATCATACTTTGCTAACTGTACACGTTGAAGCTTCACTGACGTAAAGGACGGCCTACTTGCTTCGTTACTTACTGGTACCGTATTCGTTAAATTCGAGTCAACCTCTATCTGCGATCTTTCTGGGAGCTTTAATCTAAATTCCAACTTAGACATCGTAGTTACAGCAACCTCTTCATATTCATACCTTTTCATTAACTCGTCCTCTAGATTTTCCTTAAGCAGAAGTTCAATTTGCTTATCAATTTCTTTCAGATTGTCACTCGCAAGCTTTAACTTTGACATAGCTGTATAAATGTCTTCAACACTGAAACTATTTTCTAGCATAGAATTTATATTATTAACTGTTTTAGTTAAGTGCGTTCTACAGATTGTCCGTTTTACTTGTTCCAGCACGAAGCCTCGATAGTATAGCCGTCTGTTAAATATTCGCGTTCACGTTCCGTTATTCCGAATATTTACGTTATAGCTCGTTTATATTTATCACCAGATCTTCCCGGGTTTCGGCACCAAAGTTGCTGTAATTCAATGAACAACATCAAGTTTAAAGAAAGGTTTATTTAAATATAAATCAAGCTAAGCGACTACACATCATGAAAGCTTCTTACGTTCTTGTATATCTCTGAACAACAAGTTACAGTAACCCCTTACTTACTCCCTCTACTACCCTTAGGTCTATCGACGCACGCAGAAGGCCTGAAATATTTTACACAGTTAGTCTACGGAACAACAACATTTTTGTTCGTATAGTCGAGGTTTTCGGTATTTCATCGACACGGAATTTTTAGCGAAGTAATTCACTGAATTTTCTGTGAATTACCTGATAGATATTCTACGTACCAAAAACTGTACGTAATAAGTTGATAAGAATGATATTTGTCTTGGCTCACACAAACTATATAAAACCTTGGTCGGTTATTACTAATTTAAATTATAAGCATCAATGACGTTATATTAAATTAAGAAAAAAAATTAATTATTAAAAAACGATGTGTACATATTTGAAATCTACTTAGAGACAACTTTTCTATCTTAAAATAAATCATGTTAAGAATGTTGACACATGGAGCATTGGATACATCCTTGCAAGGTTTAAATCAGTTTATCCTTGATTGACAATTTACTGTAGGGTTAATGTACCAGAAATGAGTCGATAGAAATTATTTGAATGTTACTCATCGTACATTCAAGAAGGTTAAATTAATAAAATTATATAATAATATATCCAATTTACATAATGATTTATTCTTACTTAATGAAGTGATAAAAACTAGCTGTTAGTTTTGCATTGTAGAACTAGTCAACTTTTTTTAACATTTTCAACCAGTTGATATTTGTGGTTTTATAATCATTTATTGTAGTGCGGTAATTAAGGTAAGTTATTTAAACCACTTCGTATTTTCTATATTAAATACATTGTAATTTAGTAAGCGTTTTGTTATAACTAGTATTCCTTAAAATGATTCATCAGATTTTTGATAAAATAATTAAATATTCTACCACTAATAATTTATGTAAGTTGTAGTTGCGTAATAAACCCAATTATTGGATCCTCCTAATTTTCTCGCTTCTTTTCAGTTCGAACCAATCGAGTATATGGTTTTTAAATAAATTTTCTGAGGATTTAATTTCTGGCGAAAGTTGTAGTCTAGGGGTAAGAATGGGACATGTATTTTTAATTTCTATTTTTGATTACTCTTCAAAATTACTTATCAAGAATACCTTCATTTATTGTTATTGAAGGAATCTTATGGCTTTTTTATTTAAAATTAGATTTTCGAAATTTGTTATAATTAATTTGAGACATTTAATCGTAGGTTTATTGACAGAGGATGAAATGCATATATTTCTACAAGCAGTAACTTTCATTTCTTTATGTTTACTTGGAGTTGTTCTTAGTTCAGCGAATTTAATTCTTATTTTATAATTTAAATTCGCATTTACTTTCTGCAGTATATTCTGACTTTGAAACTGCAAAATACAATGACCTTTGTTCCTGTAGTGTACTTCTTTATTTTCCCTGAATGATAAGTTCTGTTCTTCCCATCCATCTACTTCAGATCACGACATTTTGTAATTTTATATAACCCGTTCCTTCATAAGACTTTGTTCAATTGTTCTACCTCTTTCTCTGTGCAATGGATATATTTTACAAACTCCATATATATATATATATATATATATATATATATATATATATATATATATATAGCTATGAATAAACAGGAACTGGAATTATCGAGCCCGACGTTGGGCCGTCAAATATTTATGCCATGAACTCCCTCCTGGAACTAACAGGATTTTATCTTGAACCGACCTTGGGTTGACCAATAACTAAACTTGATGTGATAACGCCTTCACTAGATATCAATGGCGTATTCTACTTGACTCCTCATTTCTTTTTAAATTATCAACTTACACTCCCATAAATTTTATCTTTTGACCTCGACTAGCTTTTATTTTGAATTATAAAATGAAGTTAATTCAATTCCATATAATGAAAACAAATATTATGTACAGGTTTTGTAAATTATTTAAAATACACTTTTCAATTAATTAATGTTGTAAATCTCATTTATCTCAAAAATCATATACTTTTTAATCAATCTAAAGTCACCAAAAAACCTATTGTTTTTATAAAAGAAGCCTGGAACGTTCAAAACCGCTCTATCATATAACGCACTTTCTACGTATACAAGCTCGTTGTTGACTCCGTCACAATAATTTATATTAAATAAGCAAATTCAATATTAAATATTTAAATTCAAATAGCGAAAAAAATGTCTTAAAACCAAAAATCTAACCTGGTCTGTTTTCTTCGTTATTTCCTTCTTGCAACCAAAATTATCGACGCATCACTTAGTATTTTGCATGCATTATACCATCCATTTGGATCAAAATTATTCTCCTCCAATTCAGAATTATTATATACCCATTCGAAATATTATCTATCCACACGCTTGAATTATTGTTGTTACACTTAGACTTGGAATTTATGCTCACCGGCCTCAGACTATCATTTAAATTATTATACTTGAATTATTATCATCAAACTTAGAATCATTTTCATCCGCCTCCAACTTAGATCATTTTTCTCCCCAGACTCAGAATATTTTCTCATCAATTTTTCTCACCGAACTTAGAATATCATTTATTCTCCCCGGACTCAGAATTGGCTTTTATGCTCACCGGCCTCAGAGCCGTTTAATCGGCAATAGTAATTTTCATCTTTGTCGCACTTAAACAATTTTCACTTTTAAATTATTCTTACGTGTTGCACTTATGTTCAAAGTAACGCACCTTGGCCTTTGTTGAGTTGAGGACTGACTTCGTTATCATGGTCGCTGTTTATATATGACTGATCTCTACTCCGTCTGTGGGCATGGCCTACAAGCCCGTCGCTAATTTTAACCAATCAAGTCTTTGCATTTAAAGTAGTTTCTGATGTAACATTCTCGTCTTCCAAGTAATTGTTATTTGCTTGCAGCTGCTCCGTTATCAGACATGCGGTGTTTTGAGCAATATAATCGCTTTTCCATGTTGTACACAAACGACTGATGCAATTCGACTTTCAATTTTCATATATGCTTGTTATTTACGCAATTTTTAATCACCTTTATTATTAAAAATGGTTAATTGTTTGTACGCACTTACACTATGCTTCTTGAAGCTTTATTTCTTATCTCCGTATTATAATAACTGATTGGAATTTTTTTGAATGCGTGTTTGATTACCTTTATTGTGCTTACTTATAAATACGCGTGCTTCTACTGAAAATATCGTTATTTGCATTACCTAAATTAACTAAAACTCTATCTACATGGTGTTAAATATTTGTTATCTACTTAATGCATGTATTACTCATTTCTATGCTAACTATGCGTCCTCCTGTGTCTATTTGCGTCGCTTAAAACTACTTATACTCTATATACAGGGTGTTGACTGCTTACTATTTACAAACTATCCCAATTGCTCAAATTTCTATTAAATAAATGCAGTTTCTGCTTCCTATTATAATTTCTAATTCCTGTACAACCTTTGCTATAAAGTAAACCCTTAAACAACCCCTTATCACAGCAATATATATATATATAATCCTATGATAATAGTGCAGTTTAAGGGTAGATTAAGTCATCGAGGTCGTAGGATAGATATAAATAATTTTAACTTTAAGAAAATCAAATCATTCCATCAATTATAGGAGTAAATCGATTATTCTACAAAAGTCAATTGCGAGGACACTGTATATAGAAGATATGTGATTAAATGCACGAGAAAGAAGCTTTTTTAGTAATAATCCGATACCATTTAATTAGAATAGTAATGTGTGCGTCGTATAAATATGTTTAGGTATAATTTACGAGTAAAGATAAGATTTTAGAAGCGACTAATTGCATCAAAATTAATTACCGGGAAACAGATAAATTGGCACTCCAAATATTTAATAATTACGTCGAAAATATCAACGCATCTATATGCAAACGCATCTTAATACCCCATTATTAGAAAATCGATACGTGACTACAAAGAACACATTTGTTCAGAAAACCAATATTCTGTAACAAACAAATAAACACCATACGGGTCAATTATATGATAATCGTGGACTTTTAACTGATAAACATTGAATACGTGACTAAATAAAAGCCATAATTGGAAATCCTAACAAAAAACTGTAATTTAACAGAACACTTACGTGACTGAGAAAGCATTTCGTCGAAGAATTAAACCAGGGAATTTGAGAAAATTCCGAGTTCTGCCAGATATGGCAAAGTACAAGCCTTGATTATAAACACGCTAATGAAAACTATTGGTGAAAAGGGCTTATAAATACAATGAAAATGAATAACATTTAGTTTATATTCAACCGAGCATTAACTATGCTCGAATGCCCTAAAAAGTTACGTAATTAATTAGTGAAATAAAATTCAGTATAAATGAAATTTGAAAGTGCAAAAATTGTGCGATGAAAAATAAGCCGATCCTCAAATAGACGTAAGTTGAACAATTAATTAAATTTATTTCTAATATTTCACAAAACAGGGCTTCTTTTATTGGGACGGTTTTTATTGGAGGTTTCTTGTATTGGGACGGCTTTTATTGGAGGCTTCTTGTATTGGGACTGCTTTTGTTGGAGGTTTCTTGTATTGGGACGGCTTTTGCTGATGCCATTTTATTGGGACGGCATTTTATTGATGTCATTTTGTTGAGACGATTTTTGTTGAGTCGATGTTCATGTCGAGATCTAAGCCTTAACGCAAATCTAAAAATACCAGAGATCAAAAGTGGATAATTCTGGTCAATAAGTAAAGCGGACACAACAAGGGATGCAGACCACAGATTATGAGGGACCTCTAGTGACAATTCCAGGTTAGCGATTTTTAAACATTTTATTATTGAAAGACTGTTTCAAATTTAATATTTGCTATACATTGTGTATTTGTAAGAGTTCTCAAAAAAGTCATTATGAAAACAGGGAATAGCATCTTGGAACGTTCGAAGGTACTTGAGAGTAATTAAAAGATATTTTTGCTGGCTTTCAGTAAAGCATAAATTTGGCAAATGTAAATATTTTATAGAAGGGAAAATTTTGAGTTTACACAACATTGTACATATTATCAATTATTATGTGTTTTAGAACTGCTTTATTTGAATCCATTTAAAGGTCAAAATAAGATTTAGTAGGAAGCCAAGTATTCAGTGAGCTAGTCGGGGTAAACAAATAAAGTAAATTTCATAGCAATAAAAATATCACAACAAATTAAAATGGTACGTTCAATCGTAGGGCATTTCATAGCTATATATATATATATATATATATATATATATATATATATAAATATTTTACGTAATTAATTACACAAGGCAAGTTGATAAATAATAACTTACACTTTTATGCAAAGCCCAAATAATCATTTCAAATGGAGTTAGTAATTGAAAGATGGAAAATATAAGGTCTTGGTAAACGCGTGTGTGTGTGCGTGCGTGTGTGTGTGTGTGTTATATTTGTTATATATGTGTGTGGAGCACAGTACTGTACGCCTATAAAATAGTGACAGTAGAAGAAGCAGACAGGAAAAGGAAAAAGCCTTTTGAAATGTTATGCTTTGGCATAGACAGATAAAGTTAACAACAAAGAAGTTATAGAAATAGTAGGGAAATGAAGATATCTGTCTGAAACAAAAGAAAGAGAAATAGAAGGACAGGATACGTTCTAAGGAATTTTTGGGGAATACTGCGGACTATATTACAAGCAGCTATAGGAACAGAGAGGTAGATGTAGTCCTAGATCAGAATATTGCACACAGATAGTGACAGATGCAGTCAGTGGGAATTTTAGGGAAATGTGTAGGTTAGCTGAGAATAGGAAACAATGAAGGTACGCGTCTAATCAGTTCCAGAACTAAAGACTTAATGATGATGATGTTTGTATCCAACATATGGTATAAATATAAGAATAACATACACAAGTACACATGGCAAAGGGTTAATGCGAGAAGTATTGTAACGGGCTACTGCTACCGCGTTTCTTTAATTCAAAACAAGTAATAATAAAGGTCTTTATTACTCACTGTTCTCAAGTCTAATTAACAGTATATGCCTTATTTATAGATGTTTTCAGGACACTTAACAATGAAGCACTATTACACTAATGAATTTACAAGCACTAATATCTTCTTAAACTAACTTCTTTACCATAGGTTCATTAACAACACTAACACAACTATTATTCAATCCAAGCTCTATCTATTTATGTATACTACAAGCTGCATGTACAATAGACACGTTTAGCTCATATAACATTTATGTATATACACTCAAAGCTCAACTACGTTTACTGTACACGATATAATTTATATTAGACGTTCAAGTATAGACTGACCCTTGCATTTCTTAGCGGTCTTATATATACTCAGATTTAAAGTTATGACTCATCTTCTGGTACTTACGAGAAGCTTCCAGTTCTGGCAAGAATGAACAGTGCCGGCGGCGTTTTGTGTGTTTGATTGCTAGAAGCATCTAGAATCCTGAAGCCTATGCAGACCCTACAACGCTTGTGTGTTTGACGGGTTGCCTAATAGTAGCTCGCAATAGTATAATTCATTTGGTTGTATTTGATGAAAGTCTAAGACAACTGCTAAAAGACACGAGAGTAATGAGAGGGAGTGAATGCGGGACTGATAATTTTTTGGTTTTTCCAGAATTGACCTTAACCGAAAGTGTACGTGGAGAAGAAAGCAGAATGTGAAACAATCAAGGGTGAAAGTAGAACACTTGAAAGAATCGACTGCTATGTTAGAGAGGAGTTGTATGACTGCAAACAAGAATGGGAAAATGCTCTAAAGTCTGAAGATGTGGAGAAAGCATGGGATTGTTTGAAAAACAGTGTCATGAAATGTACGTTGGAAGTATGTGGAACGACAATGATTAGTACATGTAATAAAAATGCATGGTGGAGCGATGAGGTCAAAAAGGTCGTCGGGCAAAAAGAAGTGGCGTATAAGAGAATAATTGCAGAAAAATATGTTGAGTTTAGGAAGTATATAAGGAGAAAAAAAGAAAAGAAGTAGTGAAGGCAAGCAAAGAGCAACTGAGGAAGAGGAAGGGTGAAAAAATGCAGAGTGATTTTGAAGGGAATAAAAATTTGTTTTGGAAATAGGCAAGGAAGACAAGGAAGGGTGGTAATAAACGTATGAATGGCGTTGTTGACAGTAGAAATGAAATAGTTTGGGACGAAGCAAGTGTGAGAAATTGTTGGAAAAAGTATTTTAAGCCACTGTATGGTAGTAGCAAGAAGGATGCGTATGACTGTGTGGATGATCAAGAGAGTAGTAATGTACTGATCGAAAACGTAGATAATAGTATAATGTTCGAATGCAGTGTAAAGATGAAGTATGGAAAGCGGTGAGAACTCTGAAGAATGGCAAAGCGGTAGGTGTAGATGGAATAACAAGTGAAATGCTAAAGTATGGGCCTAGAATGCTTTAAAAAGATGCGTTAAAACAAATTTTGTTTATCATGAAAGCAAATATTTTGATTTTATAATTGTTAAGAATACAAATCTTATTGCATTTGCAAAATATAGACAAATCTTTATTAATTAAGTGTGTAGATATGACATTTAAATTCATTTAGGGGTTATAAATGAAACAACTCTGGAATATATCTTCAGTAATCTAGGCGAATACGACAAATCCTAATTAATAAATAAACATTTATACAAACACCTCGCGCGCTATTACAAAAACAATAAACATTTATAAGAATTATTTTATAGGTTTCCGTGTCTTTTCAAGATAGAATGCGACCCTACATTAACTTCGTTTAAGCAGACAACAAGGCTTTGCTATGCTCGTAAATAAATGTTATTATTACATATGGAAATTGAATGGCTTTGTATTTAATCTTAGTAATGAGAACTCGTGTTTACGGTATTTTTCAATGATTACATGGCATTAGTTGTATATTCGTTTTATGATCTATTCGCAGTCCACCACTAATGTAATACATGCAAATTTAATCACATAATTAATAAGGACTTTGCCTTTTAATGGCAAAGAAATATGTTTATTTTATACAGAGTGGAACCATTAACTATTTGGAAATTCCAATTTTTTTCGTTTGTTTCTCTTTGGGTGGGTTTTATTTATAGAATTTGGGTTTCAATGCTACGATATCGCCCTTCGCTAGATGTACAACGATCAATTACCTGCTGATCGCCACCTTTATGTGCCTTTAAATTAATTTAAAATTAATACAATTAAGTTTTATGCCTCGACTAGCTCAGTGATACCACGCACAGAGTGAACGACGATATGATAACAGATAATTTTTCCTCACTCCTCCCCAACACTCAATATCTCCCTTGAAGGCAAAACTATATTCACCAAAAATTGTATAATGAACTAAATAAAATTACTATTTTCTAATTTTCGCCCTTTTTAATATCATTTACTTTTTATAGAACTTTTAAATCAAATTTTAAATAAATATTCTTATCAAATTAGCTCTTTACAAAGCTTATAACTTTTGTTACGTTTATTTTCGGGATAAATTAAATACCCTTTTTCCTTTGTTAATTCATTACCCGTTCGAATAAATTCTGTTTCTATTCTTAAATTCTCCAACAACACGCTATATATTTTACCTGTTCAGAAAAAGCCCGCTTTATAATAATTTTTAAAGCAAATCTATTTGCTTGGAAACGACAAGTTTATGATAAAATTTAAATAAGTCAATACCTTGTTTTAGGTATCCTTTAATTTGTTAAACATTCCGATAAGGTATGATGGTTTTCTCTATTGATCCAGTTTACAGACTCGTCGAACTAATGTCGCGCACCGTCTGACAAAACCGTGTTTTTCAGTTTCCTAATCTCGTCTTGATAACAATATTACTTTGAGCTCTGGTAATTAGTTAAACGAAATGAATATTCACTCTTTTTCGATTTACACAACAAAAACATTTGTTGAATTTTTGGTTGTTACCGTTTTTCTTAATGAAAATTTTTCGTACGCCCTACAGCGTGGTAAGTAATGATGGTTTTATAAACCTGTACTTTCCCGCGTAAATAAATTAATGTTTTCATAGTTATTGTAGCTTCTTCCATCGGTGGACCTAACTACCCGTGGGATTGCAGCCCCTTTTTGTTATGGGAGGATACCACTATGTTTTTGCCGTTGGACATGACGGTCTGATAAGTGGCCGCTCTTTTTTGGAGTAGGAGGGTGCACAGGTGGCATGGTTCCAGGCAGTTACCAGATTGGTTCGTATATATCTCTATAAACATTTCTGAACGATGTTAGTATTTGTGGCCGCATATGGAGGCATTGCTGTTTGTGCTGATATCTCTATAAACATTTCTGAACGATGTTAGTATTTGTGGCCGCATATGGAGGCATTGCTGTTTGTGCTGATTGACTCAGAGTGGTAGTGGTAAAATGATTATTTTTAATTAAGGGATATGTGTTGGTACACTTTAACTTTTTAAGAATTGGGTTTTCTTCTTTTGTGGGACAATTGGATATGTTAGTTGTATGTTTACGGAGAGGGATTTCAAACTGTTTTTTTAAATTTGTAACTTGGGGTTAATTAAGGGATATGGGTTAATACCCTATAATTATTTAAAATTTTAGGTATGTAACTTTAGGTTTACTGTGGGAATTACGAGCTGGAGTTTTTAGGGTTGAATTGGGGTTTCTTCTTCTTTGTTTTTGATTGTTATTTCAGAGGGGTAGCGCCCTAAAGACTGCAGCTCGCCATTTTTGAAGTAATTTGGTTGTTCTGCCGGATAGATATGTACATATTTTGTTTTAATTAAACGCTTCTTTTTTATATGTTTTGTTGTAAGTTGTGAATGAGTGAGTGCATTTTTTTTTATTTTTCAGGCCTGCCTCTATTTGTGGTATTAGTACAACCCCTCCTACTCGTCGATTTTCTTTCTTCTTTCCTTGTTTTTTTTAGGCTACGTCGATACACGTGGCACCTGTTTACACCTTTTATAGCAATTAAAGCCAGCAAAAATATTGTATTTTACCACAAATAATTTCGTTGAACGTTCAAAAAAATATCGCCTTTCTTTTCAAACATACCTTTACGTAATAACTAAATTTTTGTTGACCTTTTACACAAAATATTTAAATTACATGCAACTTTTAAGCTCACTTCTGAATACACATACTATAAATAAAAAAATTAGCTCTGACTATATATTTCTCCTTTTTTTCTTGCAAAGGCTTCTTGGCTCAAATCGGCCGTTTGTTCAGCAGCTTAGCATGTTGACCTTTTATTCTAATGTGTTCACAGGAATTTGGTACCGCGTTTCAACTAAAATTTTCAAAATTTGTTTTCAAACTTCCATTTCCATATTTACAGTCCTAAATCCTATTTCACAATTTTCTTCAACTTCTCGTACTTTTATGCCTCAATCCCTAATTTTTCTCTTGGTCTCCCTTTCGAATGTTTTTTGGTCTGACGTAACTCTTGTAATTTCATCCCTCACGTCATTAATGTCCTCCATAATTTGTACAACCTTATTCCCCATCTCTAGCTTCATTTCCGCAATTGTTTGATTTGTTTCTTTTAAACCTTTGCTTAATGCTTTTTTTTCTAAATCTAATTTTTTCCCCAACTTTGCCAAATTTTGCCCGAACTCTGCTCTTAATTCATGCACATTTTCATTAATTTTGTTAGTCATATTTTATCATGCCCTCACTCATTTCTTTCATACCGGCTTCATTTTAGTCGATTTTTGTCCATTTTATCATTAAGCGCTAACAAGATCGACCCCATTCTAGACTCCTGCGTGTTTGACTTTTCCTCACTCTTACTCTTTTCTAACAATCTCCCTTCCGTTTCAATCTGTGAATCTTTCAAGAACACACTTTCCTGAGATTCTATTTCAACTCCTTGTTTCTGACTTCCTGCATTCTTTTGTCCATTTTTATTTAAATATATCAAATAAGCACAAAAATTCTAATTCCTACTACTTTTTATATTAAAATCTAACTTTCTAAATTTATTTTCTAGCTGCCGATAATTTTTAATTTCGTGTATAATTTCTTATCTCAATCAATATACTTCAATTTCCTCGACATTCTTTTTATAAAGTTTTGCGAATTCGTACCCCTTGGATTTCACTTAAAGCCTGGCACCGCGTTAAGTTTTAACGATTTACTACAACCTAACTACCATTTAAATTCCGGCACGTCGTGGAATGATCAATTTTTAAGCCTTTTGAGCCTAACTACCAATTTTTCGAGTCTAAGTAGCCCTTTGAGCCTCTGGTTGGGTCGCCGATTTTCTTTTGCTACGATATCGTCCTTCACCAGATGTATAACGATCAATTGCCTGCTGATTGCTACATCTGTGCCTTTTAAAATAATCTAAAATTAACACCATTAAGTTTTATGCCTGGACTAGATTAGTGATACCACGCATAGAGTGAACGATGATATGATAGCAGAGAATTTTTACTCACTCTTCCCCAACACTCAATATCTCCGCATAAGACAAACTAAACTCACCAAAAATTGAACTAAATAAAATGAACTAAATAAAATGACTATTTACAAATTTGCGCCCTTTTTAATATCATTTACTTTTTATAGAACTTTTAAATCAAATTTTAAATAAATATTCTTATCAAATCTGCTCTTTACGAATATTAAAGCTTTTACACATTTTATAGCAATTAAAGTCAGCAAAAAATATTTTACCACGAATAGTTTCGTTGAACGTTCAAAAAAATATCGCCTTTCTTTGCAAACATACCTTTACGTATTAACTCAATTTTTGTTGACCTTTTAGACAAAATAATTAAATTACATGCAACTTTTAAGCTCACTTCTGAATACACATACTATAAATAAAAAAATTATTTCTGACCATATATTTCTCCTGTGTTTCTTGTTGGAGCTTCCTGGCTCAAATCGGCCGTTTGTTCAGCAACACGGTGTTGACCCAGTGAAATATTTAGCAGTAACTCGGAGTCGTTTGCCCAATGATTTGAAGTATTAACCTTAAAGTTTTAATTCAGTAGCTTGGTCTCTTATACCAATGACTTAGAATATTAACGTCGCGATTCTA